>JBAMCF010000598.1:0-1200000 GCA_037075285.1 Drosophila lutescens
GGTCGACCATGTTTCAGAACTGAACTATATCCCGAACTTGTTTTCAAACTATTCAATATAATCATAATGATTTGGCCTTTGGGAAAAGCTAATGAGCCGGCGATGAATCGCATTTAAAATAGGGGCTTCCATACGCCTACTTGCATACTTGTAACAATTTTATTTGTATTTTCATTTAAAATGGTCCACACAGAGAGATTATTTAAGTAAATTGTACTTAAATTGAGTATTTTTCTTCTTGAAAATTAAGCATGAACACAAATACTTATTCTGAGTACAAAATACTAACTATCAGTACAAATTTGTCAAATTTTTTTACTCAAATTAAGTACATTTTGTATTTATTTAGTACATTTTTCCTCAAAATGAGTACAAACTGCACTCATTTTCAGAAATTATTTGGCCAGTATTTTAAAAATGAGTATTGCCTATTCTCAAACTGAGTATTGCAAAATGATTAAATTGAGAAAAAAATTCTCAACCCGGAGAACTTCCTTTCTTACCTAAACTTTATTTTAAGGGCTTTACAGTAAATGTTAACAGTTTCATAATTATGTGAATATTAAACTGTTATAAATAAAACAAACTTACTTTTTGTTCGACCCAAGTCGCCTTCTCCGTCACTCGAACCCCAGACCCTTGTGTTCGTGCACGCGCGCACTAACCGCCTGAGCCAAACAAGCATCACATTCAGCAACGTCCAAACCGCGCATAAGATTTAAATTGTAATGCTTGCAATTAATTGGATTTTAAACATTAAATGGAATAGGACTAAATTCAGCTCAATTCCAATTAATGTTTAAAATCCAATAAAATTAATAAAAATAAAAAAAAAGCAGAATAACAAAAAAATATTTGTGTTTACCGGAATGGGGATTGAACTCACGACCCGGGCGACATTAGCTATCAAATATTTGATGGCAAGAGTCATTTACTCCCTAGGCCAGCCTTTTAGAAGGTTCCTGTGAGTAATGTCATACTCATTTTGAAAATATTTGTACTCAAGTTGGAAATTGAAGAACTTGTTTCCTAAAATTAAGATTTTTGTGATCAATTCAAGTTTTTTTTCTTAAAGTGAGTTCAATTTGTACTCAATAAAAGTTTTCAAAAATTTGTACTCAAAATCAGTACATCCTGAAAATGAGAATACAAATACTCAATTTCAGAACGTCAGAATTCTCTCTGTGCAGAATTTCTGATATGATTAAAAATATAATTTTAATAGATTTAAAAATATTCAATGTCATATTGTATTAAAATTATTACATGGGTTAAAAAGGAGTTAAGAAAGGAAAGGGATGTTCATCTATTAACTTTAAATAAGCCAAGTATTCGAAACTCCAACGGGTTTCAGACCAGGTTTAGTATGAAGCTTTCAATCTGAAAGAAAGTATATATGCATAAAAATGTGATTATTAAATTAGAGACTTTTCCACTCACCACTCACCACTGTCTCTAATCTTTGATCAAAACCTGGTTGGAGGAGAGTCCGTTCACTCAGCAGTTGGACCATCTCATCGTGAGCGTCCAGTAGGTAAAAAGGCATGGAAAAAGTTTACCCAGTAATCAATGAAGTAAATAGCTGTGAAAGTCGTTAAGGCCACTACTCCGACGTGAAAACAAGACAACGGTCAAAAAATCCACAGTTAAAAGATTGTAAATCGTTGAGATTAAGATGAGAGTGTGCAAGATTGCTGCACATATTGTTGCTTTTCTAGTAACTTTTACTCGACATGTTTGAAAATCGACCTCAAAGTTGAGGTCCGCGCCCGAAAGTACATATATGAAACGTACAGACACCATTTGAGTAGGTTAACCATTGCAATATACTGAACAATTGCTGGAGTGGCAAGTCAGTTTGCTGACTCTGAAGTTATGACATTGGTGACTGATTGTTTAGGATTATATCTTTTCAATCACTCAAAGTATTGGCAGTTTGAGGACTGCAAATCTTCAAAACATGACTTATATTGCGACGCATCTTGATTTAAAAACTAATTCAATTATATCCGTTGCTAGTAAAATACATTTTCAAAAGTATGCTACACAAAATTTGTAATAAAAACCCTCCCTCAACTAAATCGTGGCTACGCCAGAGAATACGATCAAAGCTATTGA
Organism: Drosophila lutescens; assembly: GCA_037075285.1. Classification (NCBI taxonomy): domain Eukaryota; kingdom Metazoa; phylum Arthropoda; class Insecta; order Diptera; family Drosophilidae; genus Drosophila; species Drosophila lutescens. The sequence goes on from JBAMCF010000598.1 coordinate 2,119, forward strand.
AGTAAAAATTTTTTCGAATATATATCATAATACCCTCTGAAAGGGAATAAAATGGATTTGCTTTCAAAAAACTGTTTAAACAAAAAAGGTGTTCTATATGGACATCACAAGCCAACATAATCGTATGCATTTCATATTTTCTCTGAATTTTCAATATCATATTGTATTAGAACAAGTATGTGAGCTAAAGCGGAGTTGAGAAGTGCAAACGTTGTGAATCGATTAATTTTAAATAAGCCAAGGAATTTAAGCTTGAATGGGTTTCGGGCCAGGTTAATAGTGAAGCTGTCGATCTGGAAAAACATAATATGGAAAAATATAGATATTGGATTTTAATTTTCCTCCGACTTACAGCTGCCTCCAATCTGTGATCCAAGCCTGACTGAAAGAGAGCCCGTTCACTTAGCAGTTGGACCATCTCTTCGTGAGCGTCCAGCAGGTGAAATGCATTGAACAAGTTTAACCAGTAATCAATGAAGTAGAGGACTGAGAACATCGCTACAGTAATTGCCTTAAATGAAGGCCAAACATATATGGATCCTCTGTTTTTAGCAATGCTAAATATTATGTAGGAATAGCCCACCATGTTAAAATAGTAGGCGATGACCATGCAGACTACCTCACCTTGGTAGGTTCTTAAGAGCCATTTGGTGAGCACTTGTAACTCAGATTGGGCTTGGGCTAGTTGCTCTAAGCGGTCGGCAAGGCTGCAACATTTGGTCACAAATACTCCCCTTCGGTTGTGATTGAGTGAGTGAGTTTCGGCTAGAACCTCTTTTAAATCCTTATTTAGAAGGATGTAGCGCCCTCGAATACTCGACATGGCAATAAAATACTGTGTAGTGATCCCATTTACTATAACCGTTAGGCTTAAAATGGCCAAAGTTCGTATACAGGTAGGTATAGTCGGCTGATTTAGTAGTATAAAAACGGAGACTATAACGTTTAATATCTCCGCCATTTTGAGGCATAAACATTTCGTAAGGATGCTTCTTTGGCAATACAGGCCTATGCCAGGATTTTGTTGATAGAGTCGGCGGAATGAATTGTATAGTCTTATAAAGTTCCCACGCTGAGTCCAACGACTGACCAAAGCCAGGATAACACAAATAATTTCAGTGTATTCTTCAACCAGGTATACGATTTCACGAAGAAATTTAGCATTGTCCCAGGATAATAAATCTTGATTTATCAGATGATAAATCATTGAGACGAAGAGTGTGTGCAAGACGGCTGCATATATTGTTGCTCTCTTAGTAACCTTTATTCGACCCGTTTTAAAATCGACCTCAAAATTCAAAAGCCCGGTAGCGCGTCCGCAAAAATATGAAGTGCACAGACACCATTTGAGTAGGTTAACCATTGCAGTATAACTGAACTATTGCTCGAGTGAAATGCCAATTCGCTGACTCTGAAGCTATGACATTTGCGAATGATATCTGTCCATCTGCAATCAGTCAAAATAATGCCATTATAATGCCAATATGATAACTTCAAACTTTTCAAAACATGACATACTTAATATTGCTACATCCCATAACAATATAATCTTATGCATTACGAATTTTCTTTATGAATTTTCAATATCATATTGGATTAGAACAATGGTGTGAGCTAAAAGGGAGTTGAGCAGTGCAAACGTTGCAGATCGATCAATTTTAAATAGGCCGAGGAATTGAAGCTTGAGTGGGTTTCCAGCCAGCTTCAGAGTGAAGCAATCAATCTAAAAAAAATATTAACAAACTTAAAAAATATAATTAGTTATTTTTAATTTCCTTCCGACTTACAACTGCCTCCAATCTCGGATCTGAACCTGGTTGAAAGAGACTCCGTTCACTTAGCAGTCGGACCATTTCTTCGTGGGCATCCAACAGATAAAGGATATTAGAAGCGTTTATACAAAAATTGACGACGATAAGTGCAGTTAGAGTACAGTAAATAATAATAAATAAGGGAAAATTATATTTTAAATCATTGTTTTTACTCATGCTGAATATGTAGTACAAGCTAGACAGCAAATTTGAATAGTAACTGATGATCAGCACGACAACCTGAACTTGGTAGGCTCTCGACAAACGTTCAATTAGCGCTTGTAAATCAGATTGGGATTGAGATACTTTTTCAAAGCGATCGGCCAGGCGGCAACATTTGGTCACAAATAAACCACTGCTGTTGGAATTCAGGGATCGGGTTTCGGTTACTATATCTTCCAACTCTTTATTTAAGACAATGTAGCGACCTCGAATGCTCGCCATGGCAAGAAAATACTCCATTATGATCACATTTATGATGGCTGTCAGGCTGAACACACCGCATATGCCAAGAGCCACAGATATGTTCGGCTGCTTTCGCATCATAGACAAAGAGATGATAATATTCAGAGACTCGGTCAATGTGACGCATAAAAACTTGCTAACAATGCTTCGCCGGCAGTACGGCAGTATCTCCGGACTGTAGTGGCGGAGCAACCAGTTGATGAGGCGCAAAAACGACCTACGGTTAGACCATCGACTGGCCAAAGCCAGGAAAACGCCAATTATGCGAAGTCCTGATAACACCATAAACACGTATTCCTGACGTCTGCTTGCCATTTCCCATATTTTGACCACCTTATGTACGTTGCTCAGATAGTAAGCCAACATGGAGATCATAACTGAACGCGAACAAGCTGCCCATATTGTAGCTCGTCGGGTAACTCTCGTTTGACCCGTTTTAAAATCGATCTCGAAGTCTAAAACGCCGGTAAGACGACCGGTATAATATGTCATAGACAGACACCATTTGACCAAGTCAACCATTCTGATATACTGAACATTGCTTCAGTTGGTTAGCCAATTCGCTGATTCCAAAGTTCTGACACCTATGATTGATTGCTGGAGGTTAAACATTATATCATGTCACCTGAAGCCATCTAATATATTGGCTTTATGATGGCGGATTCACATTTGTATTAATTGTGGGATTGAAAGCTAACAGTAGAGTGAAAAAATAAAACCAACTCTTTCTAATAATTTTTGTATTTTATTACTAAGAATTGCAATTAAAAAACGTATTAATCAATTTACTTTGTGGTCACCTCCAATAGAAATTATTATAATGATGTGGCCTAGCGAGCAATTGAGCAGTGCAAACGTTGCAAGTCGATCAATTTAAAAAAATCCGATGAATTGAAGCTTTAATGGGTTTCGAGCCAGCTTCAGAGTGAAGCAATCGATCTGGGAAAAATATTAACAAACTTCAAAAATATATTTATTTATTTTTAATTTTCTTCCGACTTACAACTGCCTCCAATCTATCATCTAAACCTGGTTGAAAGAAAGTCCGTTCACTTAGCAGTTGGACCATCTCTTCGTGGGCATCCAGCAGGTAAAATATACTGGACGCGTTTATCCAGAAATCGACCAAGCCAAATACCAAAAGAGCTGTGCATGAAACCATGAGAAAGTTGTGGAACATCTCTTTCACAACACCGTCTTTACTTAAACGGAATATAAAGTAAAAGTTGGCCAGCAAACTTGTTTAGTGGGCGATCATCAAGCAGACAATCTGAACTTGGTAAGTTCTTGAAAAGCGTTCAATTATCTCTTGTATATCAGATTGGGATTGACCTATTTTATCAAAGCGGTCGGCAAGCGTGAAACATCTGTTCACAAAAAACCCACTTTGGTTGGGTTCTAGGGATCGGGTTTCGCTTAAAATCGATTGCAATTCCTTATTCAGGGGGATGTATTGCCCTCGAATAATTGCCATGACCATAATGCATTATGAGCACATTTATGAAGACTGTCAGGCTGAAAAGGCCACATATGCCAAGAGCCACTGGAATATTAGGTTTCTTTTGAATCAAGAACAGACTAATGATCATTTGTAGAGTTTCTGTTGTTGTAGCGCTGGAAAACTTGCTAATAATGCTTCTCCGGCAGTACGGGAATGTATCTGGACCGATCTGACGTTGGAACGTGTTGATCAGGCACATGCATGATCGACGTTTAGACCATCTACTGACCGCAGCCAGGAAAACGCAAAATATGCTAAAAAGTATAACAGCTGTGAAGACGTATTCCTAAGAACAATTCGACAATTCCCAGTATTTCAGCACTACGTTTAAGTTGATCAGATAGGAAAACAGCATGATGAATAATATTAAGTGCGAGCATGCTGCACATATTGTAGATCTTCTGGTAACTTTCGTTCGACCCGTTTTAGTATCGACTTCGAAGTTTAAAACGCCAATAAGACGACCGATAAAATATGTTATAGACAGACACCGTTTGACTAGGTCAACCATTGTGAAATTCTTAATATTGTTTTTGGAGAGTTTTCAGTTATTAAGTCAACTCCAATGTTCTGACATGTTTGAATGATTCCCAACAGTTAAATTAGATATCATGTCATCTCTGAAGTCAACTTATTTATTGACTGTGTGATGATACAGCCATCGGGGATCTAGGATTGATTAGTTGTGGTCAGGGTTTTTAGAATAATTATTTAATTTACATATGGTCTTCATTTCTATCTTTCTATCATTTTATATCATTTTATTATCATAAAACTTAGATTTACGTGTTTCAAAAATGCTCGACATCATATTGGATGAGAAGTAAAGAATGTGTTAATAGGGAGTTGCCGAGAGCAAATGATGAGACACGATTGATATCGAATAAGCCAAAAAATCGTAGTTTTAGTGGGTTTCTTGTCAGGTTCAGAATAAAATCTTCGAACTGCAAATAAATTGAATAAAATAACTTATTAATTAATAAATTTAAGAACTTTGAGCACTAACAACTGTTTCCAATCTGTGATCCAAGCCTGGCCGAAAAAGAGTCCGTTGATCCAGTAATTTGACCATCTTATCGTGTTCGTCCAAGAGATAGAATATGTTAAGTGTGTTAAGCCAGCAATCCAGATAATAAAAAACAAAGTAAGCAAAGCTGCAAAGTGTAACGACCATTGACGCGTTATCCGTTAGACCCTTGTACTTTGTGATACTGTACAATAGGTAACAACTCCCCACCATATTCAGATAGTAACTGATGGCTAAGCAGACGACTTGACCCTGGTAAGCTTTTGATAAGTATTCAATAAGCTTTTGCAAATCAGATTGCTGGCAGGCGATTTCTTCCAGGCGATCGGCTAGGGAGCAACATCTGGTCACAAAAACTCCACTTCGATTGGGATTCAGGGATCGAGTTTCGGCTACAACCCTGCGTAGATCCTTATTCAGAAGGATATAGCGTCCTCGAAGACTCGCCATGGCAATGAAATACTGCATAATAATCACATTTAATATGGCTGTCAGGCTCAATACTGCCCAAATTCGAAGACTTAGAGCAAAGGTTAGCTGATTTCTCATTAGAACCATGGTAACTATAATTTGAAAAGTCTCCGACATTGCGACACAAAGGTATTTGCAAACTATACCTTTTTGGCAAAACTGGATTATCCTTGGATTTTTCTGATAAAGGCTCCAAAACGAGTTAAAGAGTCCCATAAAAGTCCGACGTTGAGACCAGCGACTGACTAAAGCCAGGAAAACACATACTAATCGAAAGCCAGCTATAACCATGAACACGTATTCATGAAGGGAATTCGCATATTTCCACAGGCTCGAGACAGATTTTGTGTTTCCTATATGGTAAATCAGGAGTGTGAACATGAGTAAAGGCGAAAAGGCTGAGCATATTGTAGTTATACTGGTGGCTACCGATTGACCCGTTTTGAAATCAAATTCGAAATTTAATACGCCGGTAAGACGTCCGTATAAATAGCAGGTTTTCAAACACCATTTCACTAGAAGAAGCATTGCGGTATACTAAATTAAGTTTAGGCGACTAGTCCAATGATTCGATCCTCAGTCTGGTGTTTGTAACGTTCTGATATCTGGGGCTAATTTGTAAGGGTTCCGGCGATATCATTTCATCTTGATCCAGCTAATGTAATAACTGCATAAAATCGATGGGTCATCAAAGAATGGACATGGCCACGATATCTCTATAATTGAAATAATATTAATAAAGGCTTCATGTTAATCAGAAGGAAAGGTTTGTTTAATACTGCGGCTAATTGGGACAATCGGAAATGCATCTGTTGAAATGTATTAGCAGATGAAGGTAGATCTAGAAAAAGTTTAATCCTTACTTCGAATATCTTTAGGAACAAACATTTTTTATACCCGTTACTCGTAGAGTAAAAGGGTATATTAAATTCGTGCAAAAGTATGTAACAGGGAAAAGGAAGCGTTTCCGACCCCATAAAGTATATATATTCTTGATCAGGATCACTAGCCGAGTCGATCTAGCCATGTCCGTCTGTCCGTCTGTCCGTCTGTCTGTCTGTCTGTCTGTCTGTCTGTCTGTCTGTCTGTCTGTCCGTCTGTCCGTATGAACGCTGAGATCTCGGAAACTATAAAAGCTAGAAGATTGGTATTTGGCATGCAGATTCTTGGAGTTCCTACGCAGCGCAAGTTTGTTTCAAAAGGGTGCCACGCCCCCTCTAACGCCCACAATCGCTTATATACGATTTTAAAAATTTCAATATTTCGGAAAAGTAAAAATGCAGTTTTATTGTGTTTATCAATACCTATCGAAATGTAGAAGAAATTTTTCAAATCGGACCATTCGTTAAAAAGTTATGCGTGTTCAAAGTTTCTATCTCCATCTCCCTCGCACTCCCTTTACCTGAGTAACGGGTATCTGATTGTCGGGGCACCCGACTATAGCGTTCTCTCTTGTTTTTTTTAAGGTTAATACTGGTATTAGTCGGTACTGGTATATTATGATCTTTTATTATTAATTTTAAAATGTTCAAGTACATGTTTTAGAAATGTTCTACGTCATATTGGATGAGAAGTAAGGAATGTGCTAACAGGGAGTTTCCCAGAGCAAATAATGATATACGATCGATTTTAAATAAGCCCAAGAATCGTAGTCTTAGTGGATTTCTTGACAGGTTTAGAATAAAATCTTCGAACTGCAAATAAATTGATAATCTTATAACATGGTATGATTCTATAAACCACTTTGAGCACTAACCACTATTTCCAATCTGCGATCCAAGCCTGGCCGAAAAAGAGCCCGTTGATCCAGTAATTTGACCATCTTATCGTGTTCGTCCAAAAGATAAAATATATTAAGTGAGTTTAGCCAGCAATCGATATAGTAAAAAACAAAGTAAGCGCAGGTACAAATCGTACCCTTATATTTTATGGTACTGAACAGTAAGTAGACACTTCCCACCATATTGAGATAGTAACTAATGGCCAGGCAGACGACTTGACCCTGATAGGCTTTTGATAAGTGTTCCGTGAGCTTCTGTAATTCAGATTGCTCGCATGCGATTTTTTCCAGGCGATCGGCGAGGGAGCAACATCTGGTCACAAAAACTCCACTTCGATTGGGATTCAGGGATCGAGTTTCGGCTACAACCATTCGTAGATCCTTATTTAGAAGGATATAGCGTCCCCGAATACTCGCTATGGTAATAAAATACTGCATAATGATCACATTAATGACGGCCGTCAGACTCAAAACTGCCCAAATGCGTAGACTCAGGGCAAAAGTGAGTCTATGTCGCATCAGAGCAAGGGTAACTATAACTTGAAAGGTCTCCGCCACTGTGACACAAAAGTATTTGCTAACGATGCCCCTTTGGCAGTACTGCATTATCCTTGGATTGTTTTGATAAAGACTCCAGAACGAGTTGAAGATTTGCATAAAAGTCCGACGTTGGGTCCAACGACTTCCTAAAGCCAATAAAACACATGTTAATCGAAAGCCCGCTATTACCACGAACACGTATTCGTGAAGAGAGTTCGCGTATTTCCACATATTAGTCATAGATTGTGTCGTTATTGCGTGGACAATGAGCATTGTGAACATTAGTAAATGCGGGAAGGCCGCACATATTGTAGCTCTATTGGTGGCTACCGATTGACCCTTTTTAAAGTCGAATTCGAAATTTATTACGCCAGTAAGTCGTCCGTATAAATATGAGCTTTTTAAACACCATTTCACTAGGACAAGCATTGCGGTATACTGAAATTCAGTTCAGGGACTAGCTCGTTTCGTTGCTTCTAATGCTCTGATATCTGGGGGTAATTAGTAGGGCTCCTGCAATATCATTTAATCTTGATCCATCTAATGTAATAACTGTATAAACTCAATGAGTCGTCAAAACATTGACATTGCCTTTATTTCCCTATAATTGAATTAGTATTAATGAAAGTAAATCGGAAGGAAAGGGTCTTTCAGTTGTAAGTACATCTGTATAATTTTTAATGGATTTCTTGAAAGGCTTAGAGTTAAAGCTTCGAACTGCAAATAAATTAAAACAAGAAAGGAAGCTAGCTTCGGCCAGCCGAAGCTTATATACCCTTGCAGATCATTCCTATTAATTTACAAATCGCAAAAATGTTAAATTTCCTAAGAGAAATAATCTCATTTCCGATCGTTCCTATGGCAGCTATATGATATAGTGGTTCGATTTTGATAAAATTAAAATCGAAATTCGGAAATATTTAAAAAGAGTCATATCCCAGAGTAGAAGAGAATACAATAAAAACCAACGAAGCAATAATTTATTTCCTATTATATTCCCATTAATTTTCCGATCGTTCCTATGGCAACTATATGATATAGTCGTCTGATTTTGATAAAATTTTATTCGAAATTCAGAAATAATTAAAAACTAATATTCCCAAGATTAGAAGGAAATACTTCAAAAAACACCGAAGCTAGAATTTTTTTACCGTTTTTTTCCGATCCTTCCTATGGGAGCTATAGGATATAGTTGTCCGATCCGGTCGGTTCTGACTTATATACTACCTGCAATAGTAAGAAGACTTTTGGGAAAGTTTCATCCCGATAGCTTAAAAACTGAGAGACTAGTTTGCGTAGAAACAGACAGACGGACAGACGGACGGACAGACGGACATGGCTAGATCGACTCGTCTAGTGATGCTGATCAAGAATATATATACTTTATGGGGTCGGAAACGTCTCCTTCACTGCGTTGCAAACTTCTGACTGAAATCATAATACCCTCTGCAAGGGTATAAAAATTAATATCTATGATTATTAGTACAATTTTGAGCACTAACTACTTTTGCCAATCGGCGATCCAATCGTGGCCGAAAAAGCGTCCATTGATCCATTAATTTGACCATCTTATCGAGTTCGTCCAAAAGATAAAATACATTAAATTAGGCAAAGCTGCTTATTATAACGATTATTGGAGAGTTATCCGTCAGACCCTTATATTTTATCGTACTGAACAGTAAGTAAAAAACCACCATATTGAGATTGTAACTGATTACAAAACGAGTTGAAGATTGGCATAAAAGTACGACGTTGAGTCCAACGATTGATTAAAGCCAGGAAAACACATATTAATTGAAAGATCGCTGTAACCATGAAGACATATTCGTGAAGGTAATTTACATACTTCCACGTACTAGACAATGTTTGTGTCTTTATCGTGTGGTAAATGAGCAATGTGAAAATTAGTAAATGCGAAAACGCTGACCATAGTGTTCTGTTGGTGGCCACCGATTGACAATTTTGAAAACGAATTCGAAATTTATTACGCCAGTATGACGTCCGTATAAGTAGCAGGTTTTCAAACACCATTTCACCAGGACAAGAATGGCGACGTACTGAAATTCAATTTAGGGCAAGCTGTCTATATATCTGGGACTAATTATTAGGGCGATATCATTTCATTTTGATGCAGCTAATGTAATAGCTTTATATAGCCGATGGGTCTTTATTGGCATACATTGTCATAGCCTGTATTTCTAAATAATTAAGGCAAAATTAATTGACAAATTACTAAATAAATATAAAGATAAAGAGAAGCTTCTTTAATCAGTGGTCGCCAGAGAAATCCGAATTTTCTCTGCCGCAGGTCTGCCGCCCCTCTGCCAACAAATACAGTTTATAACAGTACGACGTAGATATATATTAAAGCGTTGCTTTTAAGTCATTAGGTTTACTAATACTAGATCCTATTAGATCCAATGATATTACTAATAACTATCTTTTTTTATATCAGCGCTTTAGGGTCATCGTATTTTGAATCCCATTTTATCCTTTGGCTTACCATCACTGCTGTTTAGTAATCCGCAATGGCTATATATATCGTATTATTTGGGACGTTTCTCTGGGGTGCTGAACTTTGAAATCGATTTAAAAACTGGGCGAAGTCGAATCACCCAACGATCTACAATATCTGTAGGTATTTCCAATTTGTTCATTGTGTATTTCCACACGGAAAGAACTCGATTTATAACCCAAGGATTGTTAAAAACTAACTCCCTTCAGGAGGCTTTTGTGGCATAATGACCGGATTACTTCAGATTATAGTGATCCTAATTCTAACTTCGAATCAACAAAATATGGCCATAACACTAAGCATTTGGTCCGTTTTTTACTTGACGTCTACGATCAATGTAATTATTAGCCAGTATTTTGCAGCCATGGCAATAATACGGGGACGCTATGCCCTTTTAAATAAGAAGCTCCGATCGGTTTTAATCGAAACTCAATTACTCATCCCCAATAGAAGTGGAGTCTTCATGACCAAATGTTGCTATCTGGCCGATATTGCAGGCGCTCACTGAACGTTTATCAAGAACTTATCGAGTTCAGATCATTTGCATGGTCATCACTTACTATCTCAACTTGGTGGGAAACTTTTACTTTACGTTCACAGTAAATAAATACAAATTAATGGAATCGATTTGGCCTAAATTGACTTTAGTTGGTGGCATAACCTACTTAATATTTTATTACCTGGACTGCTGGCTCAACGTATTTAACGTTCTTTACTTAATAGACAGCTATCATGAAATGGTTAACTTACTGAGTCAACGGACTCTCTTTCATCCGGGATTGGATCCAAGATTGGAGGCAGTTGTAAGTAGCTGAAATCCTTATAAATTATCACTAAAATTAATATTTATTTCCAGCTTGATATAAATTTGGTCTATTTGGAGTCAATCGCATGAGAGCATTTGCTGTAGCCAACTCTCTCTTGACACATTCACTTCTATTGGTTCAATATGATGTAGAACATTTTTGAAAAAGAGATAAACAAAACCAATTATCAATTATCAAAGATACTCAATGCTAGGAAAAAACAAATTTCTGCAGATGTTCTTTTAAGGATCCATTCGACGAACCTTTCATTCCGATTTACACGAAACCGTAATTAATTTTGCCTTAATTATTTAGAAATACAGGCTATGACAATGTATGCCAATAAAGACCCATCGGCTATATAAAGCTATTACATTAGCTGCATCAAAATGAAATGATATCGCCCTAATAATTAGTCCCAGATATATAGACAGCTTGCCCTAAATTGAATTTCAGTACGTCGCCATTCTTGTCCTGGTGAAATGGTGTTTGAAAACCTGCTACTTATACGGACGTCATACTGGCGTAATAAATTTCGAATTCGTTTTCAAAAATTGTCAATCGGTGGCCACCAACAGAACACTATGGTCAGCGTTTTCGCATTTACTAATTTTCACATTGCTCATTTACCACACGATAAAGACACAAACATTGTCTAGTACGTGGAAGTATGTAAATTACCTTCACGAATATGTCTTCATGGTTACAGCGATCTTTCAATTAATATGTGTTTTCCTGGCTTTAATCAATCGTTGGACTCAACGTCGTACTTTTATGCCAATCTTCAACTCGTTTTGTAATCAGTTACAATCTCAATATGGTGGTTTTTTACTTACTGTTCAGTACGATAAAATATAAGGGTCTGACGGATAACTCTCCAATAATCGTTATAATAAGCAGCTTTGCCTAATTTAATGTATTTTATCTTTTGGACGAACTCGATAAGATGGTCAAATTAATGGATCAATGGACGCTTTTTCGGCCACGATTGGATCGCCGATTGGCAAAAGTAGTTAGTGCTCAAAATTGTACTAATAATCATAGATATTAATTTTTATACCCTTGCAGAGGGTATTATGATTTCAGTCAGAAGTTTGCAACGCAGTGAAGGAGACGTTTCCGACCCCATAAAGTATATATATTCTTGATCAGCATCACTAGACGAGTCGATCTAGCCATGTCCGTCTGTCCGTCCGTCTGTCCGTCTGTCTGTTTCTACGCAAACTAGTCTCTCAGTTTTTAAGCTATCGGGATGAAACTTTCCCAAAAGTCTTCTTACTATTGCAGGTAGTATATAAGTCAGAACCGACCGGATCGGACAACTATATCCTATAGCTCCCATAGGAAGGATCGGAAAAAAAACGGTAAAAAAATTCTAGCTTCGGTGTTTTTTGAAGTATTTCCTTCTAATCTTGGGAATATTAGTTTTTAATTATTTCTGAATTTCGAATAAAATTTTATCAAAATCAGACGACTATATCATATAGTTGCCATAGGAACGATCGGAAAATTAATGGGAATATAATAGGAAATAAATTATTGCTTCGTTGGTTTTTATTGTATTCTCTTCTACTCTGGGATATGACTTCTTTTTAAATATTTCCGAATTTCGATTTTAATTTTATCAAAATCGAACCACTATATCATATAGCTGCCATAGGAACGATCGGAAATGAGATTATTTCTCTTAGGAAATTTAACATTTTTGCGATTTGTAAATTAATAGGAATGATCTGCAAGGGTATATAAGCTTCGGCTGGCCGAAGCTAGCTTCCTTTCTTGTTTTAATTTATTTGCAGTTCGAAGCTTTAACTCTAAGCCTTTCAAGAAATCCATTAAAAATTATACAGATGTACTTACAACTGAAAGACCCTTTCCTTCCGATTTACTTTCATTAATACTAATTCAATTATAGGGAAATAAAGGCAATGTCAATGTTTTGACGACTCATTGAGTTTATACAGTTATTACATTAGATGGATCAAGATTAAATGATATTGCAGGAGCCCTACTAATTACCCCCAGATATCAGAGCATTAGAAGCAACGAAACGAGCTAGTCCCTGAACTGAATTTCAGTATACCGCAATGCTTGTCCTAGTGAAATGGTGTTTAAAAAGCTCATATTTATACGGACGACTTACTGGCGTAATAAATTTCGAATTCGACTTTAAAAAGGGTCAATCGGTAGCCACCAATAGAGCTACAATATGTGTGGCCTTCCCGCATTTACTAATGTTCACAATGCTCATTGTCCACGCAATAACGACACAATCTATGACTAATATGTGGAAATACGCGAACTCTCTTCACGAATACGTGTTCGTGGTAATAGCGGGCTTTCGATTAACATGTGTTTTATTGGTTTTTAGGAAGTCGTTGGACCCAACGTCGGACTTTTATGCAAATCTTCAACTCGTTCTGGAGTCTTTATCAAAACAATCCAAGGATAATGCAGTACTGCCAAAGGGGCATCGTTAGCAAATACTTTTGTGTCACAGTGGCGGAGACCTTTCAAGTTATAGTTACCCTTGCTCTGATGCGACATAGACTCACTTTTGCCCTGAGTCTACGCATTTGGGCAGTTTTGAGTCTGACGGCCGTCATTAATGTGATCATTATGCAGTATTTTATTACCATAGCGAGTATTCGGGGACGCTATATCCTTCTAAATAAGGATCTACGAATGGTTGTAGCCGAAACTCGATCCCGAATCCCAATCGAAGTGGAGTTTTTGTAATCAGATGTTGCTCCCTCGCCGATCGCCTGGAAAAAATCGCATGCGAGCAATCTGAATTACAGAAGCTCACGGAACACTTATCAAAAGCCTATCAGGGTCAAGTCGTCTGCCTGGCCATTAGTTACTATCTCAATATGGTGGAAGTGTCTACTTACTGTTCAGTACCATAAAATATAGGTACGATTTGTACTCATGGCTTACTTTGTTTTTTACTATATCGATTATTGGTTAAACTACTTATAGAGATAATTTTTTGACGATGACGATAAGTATAATCAAATTATGAATTTATTGGCTCTTTTTCGGCTTAGTGCTTGGATCGCAGCATCGGAAATAGTGGTACAGTGCTCAAAGCGGATTATTAGAATCACCATTAATGTCACAGATATCAATTTATTTAGTTCAAGATTTGATTCTAAACCTGTAAGAAATCCACTAAGCATACGGATTCTTGGGATATTTAAAATTGACTGGTCATTATTTCTCTTGGAACCTCCATGTTAGCACATTCTTATTTATCCATTATAATGGAAAACATTTCTAAAGTCGTACTTAAACATTTTAAAAATTAATAACAAAAGATCATAATATACCAGTACTGACTGATACCAGCATTAACTTAAAAACAAGAGAGAACGTTAGGCGTCGGAAGCCCGACAATAGATACCCTTACATCAGTAAAGGGAGTGGCGAGAGGAGATGAGATAGAAACCTTTGAACACGGCTAACTTTTAACGATGGTCCATTGGAAAATTCCACATTTTGATAGGTATTGATAAACACAATAAACCGTATTATTTAATTTTCCGAAGAGCATTAAAATCAATAAAACATAGAATAGATTGTGGTTAGAGGGGCGTGGCACCTTTTGAAACAAACTATGCCCTGGTAGGAACCCCACAATCGCATGCCAAATACCAATCTTCTAGCTTTTATAGTTTCCGAGATCTCAGCGTTCATACGGACAGACGGACAGACAGACAGACAGACAGACAGACAGACAGACAGACAGACAGACGGACGACAGACAGAGGACATGGCGACGATCGACTCGGCTAGTGATCCTGATCAAGAATATATATCTTTATGGGGTCGGAAACGCTTCCTTTTCCCTGTTACATACTTTTGCACGAATTTAATATACCCTTTACTCTACGAGTAACGGGTATAAAAATGTTTGTTCCTAAAGATATTCGAAGTAAGGATTAAACTTTTTCTAGATCTACCTTCATCTGCTAATACATTTCAACAGATGCATTTCCGATTGTCCCAATTAGCCGCAGTATTAAACAAACCTTTCCTTCTGATTAACATGAAGCCTTTATTAATATTATTTCAATTATAGAGATATTTCGTGTCATGGTCCATTCTTTGATGACCCATCAGATTTTTATGCAGTTATTGTTTCACGATCAAGATGAAATGATATCGCCGGAACCCCTTACAAATTGTTTCCAGATATTTAACTACAAAACACTGATTCGAGGATCGAATCATTGACTAGTACGCTCAAACTTAATTTATACACCGCAATGCTTCTTCGGCGAAATGGGTGTTTGAAAACCTGCTATTTATACGGACGTCTTACCGGCGTATTAAATTTCGAATTTGATTTAAACGGGTCAATCGGTAGGCCACCAGTATAACTACAATATGCCTAGCCTTTTCGCCTTTACTCATGTTCACACTCCTGATTTACCATATAGGAAACACAAAAAATCTGTCTCGAGCCTGTGGAAATATGCGAATTCCCTTCATGAATACGTGTTCATGGTTATATTGGCTTTGATTACATGTGTTTTCCCGCTTTAGTCAGTCGCTGGAATTCAAACGCTGACTTTTATGGGACTCTTTAACCTCGTTTTGGAGCCTTTATCAGAAAATCCAAGGATAATCCAGGCTTTGCCAAAAAGGTATAGCTCGCAAATACCTTTGTGTCGCAATGTCGGAGACTTTTCAAATTATAGTTACCATGGTTCTAATGAGAAATCAGCTAACCCTTGCTCAAGTCTCTCGAATTTGGGCAGTATTGAGCCTGACAGCCATATTAAATGATTATTATGCAGTATTTCATTGCCATGGCGAGTCTTCGAGGACGCCATCCTTCTGAATAAGGATCTACGCAGGGTTGTAGCAAGCGAAACTCGATCCCTGAATCCCAATCGAAGTGGAGTTTTGGTATCAGATGTTGCTCCCTAGCCGATCGCCTGGAAGAAATCGCCTGCCAGCAATCTGATCGGTAAAAGCTTATTGAATACTTATCAAAAGTTTACCAGGGTCAAGTCGTCTGCTTGTACTACTGCTACTATCTGAATATGGTGGGGAGTTGCTACCTATTGTACAGTATCACAAAGGCTGTGGCGGTTCAACGGATAACGCGTCAATGGTTTGTTATGAAATTTTTGCAGCTTTGCTGCATTTTGTTTTTTATTATCTGGATTGTTGGCTTAACACACTTAAATATATTCTATCTCTGGACGAACACGATGATGGTCAAACCATTGGATCAACGGATCCTTTTTCGCCAGGCTTGGATCACAGATTGGAAACAGTTGTTAGTGCTCAAAGTTCTTAAATTTATTAATTAATAAGTTATTTTATTCAATCTTCTATTTGCAGTTCGAAGATTTTATTCTGAACTCCATTTAAGAAACCACTAAAACTACGATTTTTTGGCTTATTCGATATCAATCAAAATTTCATCATTTGCCTCGGCAATTCCTTATTAACACATTCTTTACTTCTCATCCAATATGATGTCACGAGGATGAAAACACGTAAATCTAAGTTTTATGATAATAAAATGATATAAAATGATAGAAAGATAGAAATGAAGACCATATGTAAATTAACACTATATTCTAAAAACCCTGACCACAACTAATCAATCCTAGATCCCCGATACGTATCATCACACAGTCAATAAATAAGCTGACTTCAGAGTATTTACATGATATCTAATTTAACTGTTAAATCATTCAAACATGTCAGAACCAATCGATTTTAAGCGAAACCCGATCCCTAGAACCCAACCAAAGTGGGTTTTTTGTGAACAGATGTTTCACGCTTGCCGACCGTATTGATAAAATAGGTCAATCCCAATCTGATGGCGAGCAAGAGATAATTGAACGCTTTTCAAAGAACTTACCAAGTTCAGATTGTCTGCTTGATGATCGCCCACTAAACAAGCTTGTTGGCCAACTTTACTTTATACATTCCGTTTGCTAAAGACGGTGTTGTGAAAGAGATGTTCCACAACTTTCTCATGGTTTCATGCACAGCTCTTTTGGTATTTGGCTTGGTCGATTTTCTGGATAAAGCGTCCAGTATATTTTACCCGCTGGATGCCCACGAAGAGATGGTCCAACTGCTAAGTGAACGGACTTCTTCTTTCAACCAGGTTTAGATGATAGATTGGAGGCAGTTGTAAGTCGGAAGAAAATTCAAAAATAAATAAATATATTTTTGAAGTTTGTTAATATTTTTCCCAGATCGATTGCTTCACTCTGAAGCTGGCTCGAAACCCATTAAAGCTTCAATTCATCGGATTTTTTAAATTGATCGACTTGTAACGTTTGCACTCGCTCAATTGCTCGCTAGGCCACATCATTATAATAATTTCTATTGGAGGTGACCACAAAGTAAATTGATTAATACGTTTTTTAATTGCAATTCTTAGTAATAAAAATACAAAAAATTATTAGAAAGAGTTGTTTTATTTTTTCACTCTACTGTTAGTTTTCAATCCCACAATTATTACAAATGTGAACCGGCCATCATAAAGCCAATATATTAGATGGCTTCAGGTGAGCATGATATAATGTTTAACCTCCAGCAATCAATCATAGGTGTCAGAACTTTGGAATCAGCGAATTGGCTAACATCAACCGAAGCAATGTTCAGTATATCAGAATGGTTGACTTGGTCAAATGGTGTCTGTCTATGACATGCATTATTACCGGTCTCTTACCATGTTGGCAGACTTCGAGATCGATTTTAAAACGGGTCAAACGAGAGTTACCCGACGAGCTACAATATGGGCAGCTTGTTCGCGTTCAGTTATGATCTCCATGTTGGCTTACTATCTGAGCAACGTACATAAGGTGGGTCAAAATATGGGAAATGGCAAGCAGACGTCAGGAATACGTGTTTATGGTGTTATCAGACTTCGCATAATTGGCGTTTTCCTTGCCTTCTTGGCCAGTCGATGGTCTAACCGTAGGTCGTTTTTGCGCCTCATCAACTGGTTGCTCCGCCACTACAGTCCGGAGATACCGCCGTACTGCCTGGCGAAGCATTGTTAGCAAGTTTTTATGCGTCACATTGACCGAGTCTCTGAATATTATCATCTCTTTGTCTATGATGCGAAAGCAGCCGAACATATCTGTGGCTCTTGGCATATGCGGTGTGTTCAGCCTGACAGCCATCATAAATGTGATCATAATGGAGTATTTTCTTGCCATGGCGAGCATTCGAGGTCGCTACATTGTCTTAAATAAAGAGTTGGAAGATATAGTAACCGAAACCCGATCCCTGAATTCCAACAGCAGTGGTTTATTTGTGACCAAATGTTGCCGCCTGGCCGATCGCTTTGAAAAAGTATCTCAATCCCAATCTGATTTACAAGCGCTAATTGAACGTTTGTCGAGAGCCTACCAAGTTCAGGTTGTCGTGCTGATCATCAGTTACTATTCAAATTTGCTGTCTAGCTTGTACTACATATTCAGCATGAGTAAAAACAATGATTTAAAATATAATTTTCCCTTATTTATTATTATTTACTGTACTCTAACTGCACTTATCGTCGTCAATTTTTGTATAAACGCTTCTAATATCCTTTATCTGTTGGATGCCCACGAAGAAATGGTCCGACTGCTAAGTGAACGGAGTCTCTTTCAACCAGGTTCAGATCCGAGATTGGAGGCAGTTGTAAGTCGGAAGGAAATTAAAATAACTAATTATATTTTTTAAGTTTGTTAATATTTTTTTTAGATTGATTGCTTCACTCTGAAGCTGGCTGGAAACCCACTCAAGCTTCAATTCCTCGGCCTATTTAAAATTGATCGATCTGCAACGTTTGCACTGCTCAACTCCCTTTTAGCTCACACCATTGTTCTAATCCAATATGATATTGAAAATTCATAAAGAAAATTCGTAATGCATAAGATTATATTGTTATGGGATGTAGCAATATTAAGTATGTCATGTTTTGAAAAGTTTGAAGTTATCATATTGGCATTATAATGGCATTATTTTGACTGATTGCAGATGGACAGATATCATTCGCAAATGTCATAGCTTCAGAGTCAGCGAATTGGCATTTCACTCGAGCAATAGTTCAGTTATACTGCAATGGTTAACCTACTCAAATGGTGTCTGTGCACTTCATATTTTTGCGGACGCGCTACCGGGCTTTTTGAATTTTGAGGTCGATTTTAAAACGGGTCGAATAAAGGTTACTAAGAGAGCAACAATATATGCAGCCGTCTTGCACACACTCTTCGTCTCAATGATTTATCATCTGATAAATCAAGATTTATTATCCTGGGACAATGCTAAATTTCTTCGTGAAATCGTATACCTGGTTGAAGAATACACTGAAATTATTTGTGTTATCCTGGCTTTGGTCAGTCGTTGGACTCAGCGTGGGAACTTTATAAGACTATACAATTCATTCCGCCGACTCTATCAACAAAATCCTGGCATAGGCCTGTATTGCCAAAGAAGCATCCTTACGAAATGTTTATGCCTCAAAATGGCGGAGATATTAAACGTTATAGTCTCCGTTTTTATACTACTAAATCAGCCGACTATACCTACCTGTATACGAACTTTGGCCATTTTAAGCCTAACGGTTATAGTAAATGGGATCACTACACAGTATTTTATTGCCATGTCGAGTATTCGAGGGCGCTACATCCTTCTAAATAAGGATTTAAAAGAGGTTCTAGCCGAAACTCACTCACTCAATCACAACCGAAGGGGAGTATTTGTGACCAAATGTTGCAGCCTTGCCGACCGCTTAGAGCAACTAGCCCAAGCCCAATCTGAGTTACAAGTGCTCACCAAATGGCTCTTAAGAACCTACCAAGGTGAGGTAGTCTGCATGGTCATCGCCTACTATTTTAACATGGTGGGCTATTCCTACATAATATTTAGCATTGCTAAAAACAGAGGATCCATATATGTTTGGCCTTCATTTAAGGCAATTACTGTAGCGATGTTCTCAGTCCTCTACTTCATTGATTACTGGTTAAACTTGTTCAATGCATTTCACCTGCTGGACGCTCACGAAGAGATGGTCCAACTGCTAAGTGAACGGGCTCTCTTTCAGTCAGGCTTGGATCACAGATTGGAGGCAGCTGTAAGTCGGAGGAAAATTAAAATCCAATATCTATATTTTTCCATATTATGTTTTTCCAGATCGACAGCTTCACTATTAACCTGGCCCGAAACCCATTCAAGCTTAAATTCCTTGGCTTATTTAAAATTAATCGATTCACAACGTTTGCACTTCTCAACTCCGCTTTAGCTCACATACTTGTTCTAATACAATATGATATTGAAAATTCAGAGAAAATATGAAATGCATACGATTATGTTGGCTTGTGATGTCCATATAGAACACCTTTTTTGTTTAAACAGTTTTTTGAAAGCAAATCCATTTTATTCCCTTTCAGAGGGTATTATGATATATATTCGAAAAAAAATTTTTACTTCAATAGCTTTGATCGTATTCTCTGGCGTAGCCACGATTTAGTTGAGGGAGGGTTTTTATTACAAATTTTGTGTAGCATACTTTTGAAAATGTATTTTACTAGCAACGGATATAATTGAATTAGTTTTTAAATCAAGATGCGTCGCAATATAAGTCATGTTTTGAAGATTTGCAGTCCTCAAACTGCCAATACTTTGAGTGATTGAAAAGATATAATCCTAAACAATCAGTCACCAATGTCATAACTTCAGAGTCAGCAAACTGACTTGCCACTCCAGCAATTGTTCAGTATATTGCAATGGTTAACCTACTCAAATGGTGTCTGTACGTTTCATATATGTACTTTCGGGCGCGGACCTCAACTTTGAGGTCGATTTTCAAACATGTCGAGTAAAAGTTACTAGAAAAGCAACAATATGTGCAGCAATCTTGCACACTCTCATCTTAATCTCAACGATTTACAATCTTTTAACTGTGGATTTTTTGACCGTTGTCTTGTTTTCACGTCGGAGTAGTGGCCTTAACGACTTTCACAGCTATTTACTTCATTGATTACTGGGTAAACTTTTTCCATGCCTTTTTACCTACTGGACGCTCACGATGAGATGGTCCAACTGCTGAGTGAACGGACTCTCCTCCAACCAGGTTTTGATCAAAGATTAGAGACAGTGGTGAGTGGTGAGTGGAAAAGTCTCTAATTTAATAATCACATTTTTATGCATATATACTTTCTTTCAGATTGAAAGCTTCATACTAAACCTGGTCTGAAACCCGTTGGAGTTTCGAATACTTGGCTTATTTAAAGTTAATAGATGAACATCCCTTTCCTTTCTTAACTCCTTTTTAACCCATGTAATAATTTTAATACAATATGACATTGAATATTTTTAAATCTATTAAAATTATATTTTTAATCATATCAGAAATTCTGCACAGAGAGAATTCTGACGTTCTGAAATTGAGTATTTGTATTCTCATTTTCAGGATGTACTGATTTTGAGTACAAATTTTTGGAAAAAACTTTTATTGAGTACAAATTGAACTCACTTTAAGAAAAAAAACTTGAATTGATCACAAAAATCTTAATTTTAGGAAACAAGTTCTTCAATTTCCAACTTGAGTACAAATATTTTCAAAATGAGTATGACATTACTCACAGGAACCTTCTAAAAGGCTGGCCTAGGGAGTAAATGACTCTTGCCATCAAATATTTGATAGCTAATGTCGCCCGGGTCGTGAGTTCAATCCCCATTCCGGTAAACACAAATATTTTTTTTTGTTATTCTGCTTTTTTTTTATTTTTATTAATTTTATTGGATTTTAAACATTAATTGGAATTGAGCTGAATTTAGTCCTATTCCATTTAATGTTTAAAATCCAATTAATTGCAAGCATTACAATTTAAATCTTATGCGCGGTTTGGACGTTGCTGAATGTGATGCTTGTTTGGCTCAGGCGGTTAGTGCGCGCGTGCACGAACACAAGGGTCTGGGGTTCGAGTGACGGAGAAGGCGACTTGGGTCGAACAAAAAGTAAGTTTGTTTTATTTATAACAGTTTAATATTCACATAATTATGAAACTGTTAACATTTACTGTAAAGCCCTTAAAATAAAGTTTAGGTAAGAAAGGAAGTTCTCCGGGTTGAGAATTTTTTTCTCAATTTAATCATTTTGCAATACTCAGTTTGAGAATAGGCAATACTCATTTTTAAAATACTGGCCAAATAATTTCTGAAAATGAGTGCAGTTTGTACTCATTTTGAGGAAAAATGTACTAAATAAATACAAAATGTACTTAATTTGAGTAAAAAAAATTTGACAAATTTGTACTGATAGTTAGTATTTTGTACTCAGAATAAGTATTTGTGTTCATGCTTAATTTTCAAGAAGAAAAATACTCAATTTAAGTACAATTTACTTAAATAATTCTCTCTGTGTGGACCATTTTAAATGAAAATACAAATAAAATTGTTACAAGTATGCAAGTAGGCGTATGGAAGCCCCTATTTTAAATGCGATTCATCGCCGGCTCATTAGCTTTTCCCAAAGGCCAAATCATTATGATTATATTGAATAGTTTGAAAACAAGTTCGGGATATAGTTCAGTTCTGAAACATGGTCGACCCGATGCGTTTTTTTTTCACGCTGTGCATATTGGCATAGTCGTGTGTGTGGATTTTTTAATTTCAAGGTGGATTGGCAGACAGGAAGAGCTTTGACAACTCGACGGGCTACGATTTTTGCAGCTGTGCACAGCATGGGTCTTATCATTCTTGCATGTTTGCTTGGCCCAGTTGTTGAATCCAACCTATCCAATGCTCGATATCTGTACGAGTATTTCTTTCTGAATTCTTTGAGAAATAAAATTGATGCCTATTGTTAAATTAACTGCTACAATTGAAAGTCAATAGCGGGTTTTCCAAAATATAAAACGTATTAAAATATATAAATATAATAATATTTTTATAAATTATTGAATGAAATAAAGAAATGCAAGCTAAAGTCAGTACTCTTTAAAAGGTGTTAATATATTTAAAGCTCCATCTTTCTTTCAAATAATTAACAGAAACGGTTAAGTAGCGGGTATATAATAGTCTTCTTTTTTCAATGCAATCCATCACTGACTAATTAGCTTTCCCATAGGCCTAGTTATATTGATTGAATTGCGTACGAGTTCGTCGCTTAGTTTGCACTTACCAATAGTCGAGTTTAGTAGTGAAACATGTTTGACTCCGTGAGGGCAATTCTACGCTTTGCATATTGCTATGGTCTTGCGGTGGGAGTGCTCAACTTCGAGGTGGACTGGCAAACGGGAAAGGCTTCGGCCTCTCGACGTGTTACGATATATGCGGCAGTCCACAATTTGACCCTATTCACTGTGATATGTTTGCGCAGTCTCAGCGATAAGTCTATTGTATCGGAATTATCTAGAGCTCGATATCTGCATGAGTACTTTTTCCTGCTAATGACGCTGGTTCGGCACTTAGCAGTGATGATCTCTCTGATATCCAGATGGTTTCAGCGTTGTAGGATCCTTAGACTTTGGAACCAAATAGTTCGAATGATTCGTGAAAGACCCCATGTGGTTCATGAGTACCGTCGCAGCATTATCTTAAAATTTGTAATTGTTGTTCTATCCGACTCTCTTCACACAATTTTGGATCTAAGTGCTCAGCGAAAAGTGCTAAGTTTTGACCTGGCCATAAATCTAATTATCTGGACCACATTTACCACCATTTTCAACATGATCGTGGTTCAGTATTATTTGGCCATTCTGCAAGTTCTTGGACTCTATAATATTCTTCGCCAAGATCTGAGGAAATTGATTCGTGAAGCTGAAACCATATGCTCAATTCGCAATCGGCGAGGAGGAGTTTTCTCAATAAAATGTTGCTCCTTGGCAGATCAGCTGGATTGTTTGGCCGAAAGACATTCTACCCTGCAGGATGCACTTGGCGAAATGTCGCAGCTTTTCCAAATACAGAGCTTCAGCATGAGCCTGGTCTATTATCTCTCCACCATGGGCTCCATTTACTTTACCTTCTGCTCGATTTTGTACAACACAACTGGATTCGGTTCTACATATTGGGGACTCTTGCTGATTGCCTTGTCCACGATTTTCTTCTATGCGGATAATTGGATCTCCATTAACATTGGATTTCGCGTTCGGGATCAGCAGGATGAGGTAATTCGAATATTAGCGGATCGCACTTTATTCAGCAAGGAATTGGATATACGACTGGAGACTGCCGTGAGTTTGGTATACATTTTATACCCTTGCAGAGGGTTTCAGTTAGAAGTTTGCAACGCAGTGATGGAGACGTTTCCGACCCCATAAAGTATATATATTCCATATATACCAGCATCACTAGACGAGTCGATCTAGCCATGTCCGTATGTCTGTTTCTACGCAAACTAGTCTCTCAGTTTTAAAGTTATCGGGATGAAACTTCTTCACAAAAGTCTTCTTACTATTGCAGGTAGTATATAAGTCGGAACCGACCGGATCGGACTATCTATACCTAATGGTTCCCATAGGAAGGATCGGGAAAAAAACGTTAAAAAAATCTAGCTTCCGTGTTATTTTAAGTATAACCTTCTACTCTTGGGAATATCAGTTTTTAGATATTTCTGAATTTCGAATTAAATTTAAGAAAAAATCGGATCACTATATCATATAGCTGCCATAGGAACGGTCGGAAAATTAAATGGAAATTAATAGGAAAAAAATTATATCTTTGTTGATTTTTATTACATTCTCTTCTTCTCTGGGATATAGCTTTTCCCTAACATTTCAAAATTTCAAATTAAATTTAACAACATTCGGACGTCTATATTTTATAGCTGCCTCAGGAAGGATCAAAAAATTAATGTCAAAATAATACGAATGCAGCTAAAATTTTGATTGTCGTAACATATACGCAAGTAAATCTAAATTTAATGTTAATAGGAATGATCTGCAAGGGTATATAAGCTTCGGCTGGCCGAAGCTAGCTTCCTTTCTTGTTTTTTATAAATTTATTTTTCCTAATATCATGTACTTTACAGTTTGAGAACTTCCAGCTGCAATTGGTCCGTGATCCCTATGACTTCTATGTCCTGGGACTCTTTAAAATGGACCGGAGTCGATTAATGGCCATGCTGAACTCAGTTGCCACTCATTCTATGCTTCTAGTTCAATGGGAACTACAGCAAAATCGAACTGAGTTCTGAAAATCTTTGTATAATAAAATTATTTAATGAAATAAAGAAATGCAAGCTAAAGTTCTAAAGTAGTTACGTTGGTAGACTTTTATAAATAAAAGTATTAGATTATTTTTAAGCCCTTTCAGCACCGAAAAATGATAATGACCCATTTTTGTGCCAACTAAGAAGATGCTTAGACCATCAATAAGCTACCGAGTGCCGAAGTCATATGTAATTGGGCCGTAGAAAAGCGATAATGGTCGTTTCATGCACTGCCAGTTGGTCATGGAAATTGCCTGGCCGGGATTCCTTTGTAGTGCCAATTGCCAGGCATTTATAAACTTGGTCCTGTCTTCTTGCTGGGAAGCTGGGAAGCTGGGAGGCTGAGAGACCGGCGACAGTGACAAATCCAGCGACAGCATCAATACTTTGCCGCAATTCGAGCAATATAAACGAGCTTCCATTCAATTTGCCCCTCGCCATCAGTTCGCTTAGCATAAGTCGCATTTTAATCCCGCACCGACATCCAACAACAGGCCACGACATTGCACTACCAGCATCCGGAGAATCGGAGGCGGAATCGGGAAAGGAATTGCTATTGGTATTGGAATCGGAGGAGCAGACAGACAGACTGGCAGGCAGACAATCGAACGGATGGAACCGGAGACATTTTAGCATAATGCATTGCCATTGCCACCGAGCTGCGACTCCTCCTCCTCCATCTCCTCCTCGTCGTTATCCTGGGACACAGACACTCAATCCGGCACTTGGATCGGCTTGGTTGGGCTAACAATGCAACTTTTTTTACATCAACAGGGGCTTATCGATTGTCAAGGAATCACACAGAAGTTTATTTATAAGTACGTCACTGGGCTATCAAATTACGCATCTCATTAGAATAATAATATTTTTATTTCAACTTAATCAGTGGGTAATCGGCTTTTGTTTTTAGATCTTTGAAGCTTATTTAAATCTAATTTGGTTTGTTATTATAGGATAAATATTAACTTTATCATATGGCTTTGAAAACATATCTCGAAACCTAAAAAATTCGAAATATATAGCTCCAGTTAGCATTGAGACAACTATCATTGCAGAACTAACCCAAAACCACTATGTCGCACATGTAAGTTCTTTAATGCTTAATAGAAATACCGAATATTATTAACTTATATTTTCTAGACTGGCATCAAAGCTCGAATGCCAATGCGGCGGAAAAGGTGGTCCAATCGACTCGGTTATAGCGCCGATTACTCAGGAACTTAGATGTATGCAGAAAGTGCTCAAAAGAGAGAGACGCTTGCAGATGATCGAACTCATTCGAAGGGAAACTGAGATGTATGACGCCGAGTTGAGGGCTCTGAACCTCTCCATTTGGCACGAAGTTGGTCATAGATACTGCAAATGACTAAGAAAGGCACATCAGTTCCACAAAGTATGCTGCAATTGGATGTGCAATATCCTGATAAAAGTTCTTTTCACAGAAAGTTTGACGCTCTGCAAAAACAGTTTGCTTTTCCAAGTTTAAAATTATTTTTCGTAAACAGTTTCTTTTCAGGGGTTTTTCCCAAACTTTAAAATATTTTTAAACTTATTAAGTAAAAAAAAATGGTGGAAAAAAACCAAATAATGTCATAATTTAAAAAACAAAGTCGTGGTGCCCAATAAAAGTCAGACTAATACAGGTCACTGTTATTTGGTTTAGTTACGAGTTCTTTCGAAATTTTCTAATCTAGGATGCAGCAACAAGAAAAATACATTATGAGGACCCAGAGAAATCTGTATCTCGCCTCAGCTAACACAATTCCCGCCGAACCATAACTTACTCGATATGCAAAGGAGCAAAACGGCGAAGGCTTCACCCAGAGTGCCTCAAAAATGCATAGGATTTCCCACAGCAGCGGCCGCGATGGCCCAACAAAAATGAGAATTAAATTGAATTTTCAAACGCCACGCACATAAATCCAAATGCCAGGGCAAACGAAAATGCAGCCGAAAAGGGAAAAATTTGTAGTTTACTTTTGCCGGCGGGCAACAGCGGCAGCAAAATGTTGCTCAAACATATCATAAATATTTGATTTTCGTTCATTTTCCAAGGTCCCTGCGATTGCCAACTCCGTCTGAGCGGAATCGTCTGGCTGGGGATGGGTATGGGAATGGGAATGGGGAAAATTGATAAGTTTTCAATGATTACGCCACGAGATTGATATAATTTTCGCGCAATTTCGCAGCAATTGGCAAATGTCACGCACGTGATAGTGGCATTTCGGTTTGCCAAAGATTAAGTTAGCGAAGGTAAATGCAATCTGAAAATGTCAACTGAAAGTTGGATTTATGGGGTAAATATTCGACAGTTGTATCAAAAAATCTGAAAAAAATTCAGTTTTATACAAAAATCTAAGGAATAAAACGGAAGTCGCGCTTTAAATATCGAGCATAGAACTTAAACTGTTTGAACCAATAATAAATAATATTAACAGTTTCGATATACTTTTATGAAAAAATCTGAAAACAATTTCCTTAAAAAAGATGATTAAATTTCTAGTGGCAACCTTAATTTTGAGGTTAGCTCTGTAAACAGATAATTTTTCGCAAGAAATCATTCGAGAATTTGACAAAATATACTTTTTCATGGAAAGTAATGGTTTATGTTGTTAGCTGCTATATGTTGTGGCACCATCTGTTGGCATAGGTAAATTATAGGGTCTTCCCACAGAGATCCATGCACTATCCATCATCCGTTGAACGGATGGTCCGTAAGGTTTTGCCGTTCCTAAAATATCCCAGTTAGTCCGCTATCCAATTTTGACGGATGCCCCGATGTTTTTTCGGTGCAACTCTGAATTCTTCCTCTTGACTGTGAAAAATGGAACGTTGACTACGAGAACAAATCAAATCGATGGCGGGAAAAAGTTAAATAATGCTTAAGTTCATTGTTTTTTGGCTATCGTTGAATTAATTGTAGTTTGTTATGAGCGGAAAAACATTCGCCACAGGATGCCAAAATGTAAGCTGTTCTGTGAACGAAAACATTAATGTTTGCAGTGAAGTCTCAGAATATGTTCTGCATTTCATAAACAATAACTAATATTAATTAAAAGTGTACTATGGACTCCTATAAAGTTCCAAAGTTTATGTAAATTACCAAAACATTACAATTTTGGGTTTGCTTACAAATTTGCCATATTAATATTGGCTAGACAGAGGCATAGGTTAGGCTCTCCAGCAATTGGATTGTTTGGATACTCGTTATAGCTCAGATATGTTTTAAGCTATTATCTTTTGCTATTTATTTTATTATTCTACAATAAGATTAGCAGTTTTGCCGAGTTAAAATCCCCCTTCGTTAATGTTGAGTTGAGCAACTGCTCTTCAAGTCAGCTCTTATTGGATGGGATGGTGGATGGAGCTCTGTGGGAACACGAGTTTTACATTCGTCGAAATGGGAAGAGGCTATTAGTGTTATAAATTATATTCCAACCGTAACTATAGGTGTCGTAACACCTAAACACTCATCGATAAAAACCATCGAAAGGCTTATAAGCACACATAGCTCGGACTTAAACTATCATCTCTAAAAACTTTCTTTCCGCTTGTCATTCTTCTCCGGAGTAGACGTCCCAACGCCTAAGGAATTAACTTAATTTATTTTTGGAGTAATCTACTGACGAAGGATGACCAAGGGAACTACTAGTTTTGGCAAAAGCCACAACAAGACGCACACCATATGTCGCCGCTGCGGGAATTCGTCGTATCACCTCCAGAAATCAAAGTGCTCCCAGTGCGGCTATCCCTCGGCCAAGTCTCGCTCGTTTAACTGGTCCCGAAAGGCCAAGGGTCGCAAGGCCCAGGGAACTGGAAGGATGCGGTGTCTGAAGAAGTTGCGCCGTCGTTTCCGCAACGGTTTACGTGAGGGAGGTTCCGCGATGAAGAAAGGGTCTTAGATAGGAACCAATAAAACCCAAAGGACAGCATGGATATCATAAAGTTTTCTAGAGTGTTTTAATTATGCTTTGAGGTTAGTTTATAATCTGGCATGAAGAACTGCTTAAGACTGGTATTCTATAGGGTCCACACGTAAGTACCCCTAACGTGCTTTTAAATTTATGTTTTTGTGTGTTGTGTGTACTTTGCATGCTGGATGCCTTGGTATTTTGTGTTTGGTTTTTGGCTTGCGAGAAATGCATTTTATGAATTTTTTATGGCCTTTAATGTACACACACACCTGCCACCCGAATTGCACATGTGTGCGAGTGTGTGTGCTTAGAGAGGGACATAAAAAGAAAGAGACAGGCGAAGCAACACCTTTTTATATGTATGCCGTAGCACATAAAGCTCGTGGCGAAAATCTGCTCACGCCCCAGGACAGTATTTCATCCCGACCTGGCCTAATCCGTCGCCATTTGGATTTTGGCCGCAGAATCTTGGCATGAAATATTTCCCGGGATAGCCGGGTGAAAAAGTTTTCCACTTGATTTATCTCTCTGGCACAGCGTCGAAACTTAAAGCAGTCGAAATGGGCGAGCGTGCAACAATTGCGCACGCCTACTCATTAATTTTTGGCCTGGACCAACAGCATATGGCGTATGGCATATGGATAATACGTCCTCATTGTTATGCAACGACTGCAATTTTTAAAATAATGATGTCTGCCTTTACGCTGGAGATGGCGCTTTATTAATGCGACAGAAATGTAATGCAGATCTGGAGTGTGCAGTTCGAGTGGATTGACGGGACAGCAGAAGTAAGACGAGTTAAGGTCGAAATGCAAAATTTCTCATGAGCTGCAAGGCATGTTCTTAACCCAAATAGTTTAAAAGATTTTAAGAAAAATAAATAACGTTAAAAAAAATAATATCTGGGTAGATGTCTTAAAACCTTAATCCCCTCTACAGCTCTCACGGCCTGAGATCTACGTTGATCCCCTGAAAAATGTTCATATTTCTTTATAAAATATAGATAATAATTATAAATATAAAATAATCAAGATAAAAAATATTTTCAGAAGCAGTTTTGCAATCGATATCTTATTACAAACTTTCATATTAAACTTGAGTATTACTTTTCAAGAATCGCCTTAAAAAATAGGTTCGATATAAATTCCAATTTGTTGATTGAACATTTTCCATCGACATTCTTCGCTGCGTTTGTTGTTTTCTTCATTATTTTTTTCGTGCTTCTGTATAGTTGTCATTCAGTGAGCTGCAAAGTCAGCGGCATTTAAATTTCGCTCACGATTGTCTCCGGATGAGCAGTGCAGCGAGTGAGCAGAAGGAACAGCGAAGCAAACAGTCAAGGAAGAAATAACGCGGATTGAAAATCAACGGATACGGAACGGATGTACGGGTACTCAGTACTCGGTACTCACTCCTCAGAGCCATCCCATAGCTCCCTCGCCACCTCCCCCTCTTTGTTGCCGCTGTAGCTGTCAGTCGGTAGGAAAAACTGTCACTGCAATCAGATGCAATTAGAGCTTCCGAGGCCCTATCGCGGAAAATGGGCGGCGGAGCGGGCCCTTGCAAAAGAAATGGAATGGAAATTGAAAACAGAAAAGGGAAAGTGATTGGGCCAATGCGCATCTTCATTGAAAATTGGAAACTCGTTAGCTGAGAGACCTCTTTCTTTCTTGGCAATGAGTCTTGAAAGTGCGCCTAGTAAAAACATTGGTTACAAAAATGTAATTTTGTTTATGGGCGACATTTTTGCTTTCATTTAGCTTAATTAATCTACATTTTCATGCTTTTATATAATTTAAAAGGCGTTTGGTAAATACTTCTATGGTAATATAAAAAAAAATTATTTGATTATAATATTATACGTATAAGAAACCCAGGAAAAAAATGTTTCATTTTTATTTTGAGAATTTAAACTTAAATATAATTTTTATAAATTAATTTAAATACCCATAAATAAATAACAAAACAAAAAAATTCTGTTCAATTAATTTTAATAATGAAATTCTAATTTTCTTTAGTACCTTATTAGATACAGATACTTAAGATATTTATTTATGTTCATTGTACAATACATAGCTGTCTGTGTTGGGATATCCAAAAAGTCTTTTCCAACAAGTTAAACTATAATCCATGTTTAAGCACTGCATTTTGCTCTTTTCAAAAATAAGATAAATTTTCATAAATTCGCTGGACACAGAAAATCCCAAATGTAGGAAACTGGGATTGTGATGACCCCATCAGGTTGGGGCCAAACCACATTTTGTGGTGGTTGTCGTGTTCTGCGGTTGGATTTGTTGATGCCGTTGCTGATGCTCTTGCGTGCCGACATGGCATCAAAAATTCCAATTCCCGTGAATAAATACGATCTGGACCCAGGGGCCTTTAGGCAGCCTGGCTGCATATCGTGTTTGCACAAACATTAATTAAAATTCATTAGAGTGTGGACTGCAGAATAAGCGAGTTCAGTAGAGGCAAAAACAATTGGCAGTCCATATTCAGCACTGTAATTCCTTTCAATCTCAGCCGGATAAATATTAAATGGACCAGTACGTACTCAAGACTCGACTTCGGTGCGGCTCAGCAAAATTCAAATGTTTGGCATAAAAAATGCATAAATTATGCAAACCATTTAAGAGGCAAACAAGAAGGAAAAATCGAAACTGCCTCAACATTTTTGCCTTGGTCAAAGCTTTGAAAAATTGATGTTGGCCAGCCCGAAAATTCCGACAACTGTGCGATGGTGTGTGTGTGTGTCTAAATGGACATCTGAGCAGAAAGGAGGCCCAAAGTGAAAGTAGCCCGAAAGTCTCTTAACATGGCTTTTAAAACTGCTGCCGCCCACTTGGTCCCGTTTACTGGGCAGTATAAAATATTCATGCGTTTTATATGTGAAAACGAAAGGGCGGCGAAAGGGGGATGGGTAAGTTGCCAGGCCTATGTCACAATAAAAGTCAAGAAGCTTTTGCGTGCCGTAATTAATGTAAATCCTCCTTTTACTTTCCTATACCATACCTCTTTTCGCAGAGGACGAGTGCAATCGGGTTGGGACCAACTTCTTATGAGGTATGTTTCTGGTGAAAACATGTAATATTTATAAAGGGAGGCGAGTTAGCTAAAAGTTGTATAGGCTAATAAATAAATATTCCTAATATACATCGGGAAACTTTTTTTAAAAACAACGTGAGACAAAAGGCTGAAAAAATATTTAATTTTTTTCTATAACTATTTTTAAAATTTTAATATATTTAAAAGGTACAACTACGTCGTAACCATTTGCATACCCCTTCACTTTGCTGTTTGAATCTACTCCATTGACAGCTGCAAGCCGCCAGAGGGCGCCTGTCAACCCTCCTCTCAATATATGTATGCACCGTGTAATTGATTTTCTGTTTACGCACTGCCCCGAAAATCGGGAGCAGATGGAAGTGGGCGTGGTCGGGGCAGAAAAGTTGCCGAGCCTGATGCCTTCCGGTTACTTCTTGTTATTATATTTCATTTGCCGTCAACTTTGTTGTGATGCCTGATTCCTACACATCGTGAATAACCCAACAACAAGTCGGAAGCCGAAAGCTTAGAGCTTAGAGGATTAGAATATTTAATACCTAGTGAATAGTTTAGGTAAGTTTGAAGTGTTTTTTCCACAAAATTGAAGTTTTCAAATAAAATAAAACAAATTAACTGTACCTATAAAATTCTTATGGGAGGGTCCGGAAGTCTGATAGATTTATTACGAAAAACGAATACATACTTGTAGATACCTTTAAAAATGGTTTCAAACGTATAAAGATTAAGGTGAAATAAGTAATACCCGATTTTAATGCATTTTTCTTCAATTTTACTTTAATAATATTTTGACTGCTTTAAAATGACTTGTAGAAATGAAAGCTAGATATTTAGTTCCATTCTGGTATATCCTGCTTTTCAGCTATCTAATGGGTATGCCCAAAGTTTTCATTGCAACTTTTGCGATATTTCTGCTTGGTGGTGGATGGGGGAGGGGGGGAGACCACTTCAAAAGGGGGCAGGAAGTCCAGCGGGGCGGAGGGCACATGCCAACACTTGTTTTCAGTTAAGTGATTTAGGCAAAACTTTTGCACCCTCCCCTCGCAGCGATTTTGCCGCTGTCAGGGAGCGTGTGCCATTCGTGTTTGGCATTTTGGGCTTAGAAGTAGACGAGGGGCGCCCGATGGGTTCCTCCGATGTTGCAGGTCCTTCTGTTGCGGTTCCGCTTGGGCTCGGTAATATTCTGAAACACCGGAAATGTTTTACAAAACTTTCGCGAAAAGCTACGCGCCAGCGACAGCAAATTGAACGAAAACCGTTTAAATGCTTGCCACATAATCGCCGTCAAGTGAAATTCATTTTCTTGACAAACAACATGAACTTCAAAGGAACGTGGCCAAATCCCCGCTTTTGAGTTGCTCAAAGGAAATTGAAATTGTTAAATGTGTGCGGGAAACTAGAAAAACTGTCAAACTGGTTTGGCGACTGTCAGGGATTGATGAATTGCTCATCTCATGTTCCGGGATTTTGGATTGATGATTTCCTGCAAATGAAAAGGGCTCTATTGTTTATAGATTTATAGAAAGGTAAAGGTTAAAGTAAGTAGTAAATTTTGAGTTGCGAAGGATTTTCTTTAAGTATATCAATTATGGAATCTAGTGCAAAGTGAAACTTATTAAATAATAGATTTTTTATTGGTTTTATATTATTACCATTAATAAATATAAATAATTAATTAATACACTCAGCTTAATGCGCCTAAAGTGGGGGGAAAAGACACATTCTAAATTCGAACTTACATTTTGAGCATATCAAATTGAGATGCCGCATATCAAGTCAAAATTGATACCCCATAATATCAAATTGATCATTGTTTGGGTGTAAGACAAACTACTTGATTTTACAAACAGCCATTTTCAGCCAATGAAAACCATTACGTATTCAAAGCATTCTTTTGACATCGTAATCGACTTTTACCTGCGCACATTTATCCCGTTTGAGTTCCACATAATATTCGATATTTTCCCGAAAATTACCCAGCCCCTCCGAGGAACCTGACAAGTTTACTTACTTTGCTGCTATCTGACAGCATTAAAACTGTCTCCTCGAATTCTGAGTTGCCAGAAGAATTTCCCCGGCTAAAGTTTGTCTGGGTAACCATATTACATGGATAACGCCCACAAAACACTAGCAACATCTTCAGCAGCAGCACGCGAGAAATGTTTCGTGACAAAGAATTCCAAGAGTTAAAAAAATAAAAAAGGAGAAAAAATAAAATAAAACAGAGGAACAACCCGAAAGCGAAAACGAGAACGAAGGAAAATTGAGGTAGGGAAGAAAAACGCTTGCGAGACATAGTAAAGCGTGGCAAGTAGGAAACTTTGAAGTTTTATTAAAAATACACACCGCAACATTCCTCAAGAACTTTTCGCACACGGAAAACGTGAGATAATTTACTAGAAGCGAGCTGCCGGACGAGCTGCTCTTTTTGCAGGTGGAAAAGCGTAGCCGAAAACCGGCAGCGAAGTGTCAAGTAGTTTGGATAAACTTTTGTGACAGCTCAATTTGGAAGGGAAAATATACGTATGTATGCAAGCCTGCATTCCCAGGCCAAGCTGCTCCTTTAGCCAACAGGAGAATATTAGAATATTAATAGTGAGCTTTGCAGGGGACAACTAATGAGCGGAAGTCCTCTCTAGGGGGTCCAAACTCTGAGGAAAGCCTGGATGTGGGTTCTCATATTCTCGTAAGTCAGGAAAACGGAGGATTTAAGTCAGAAAGATTGGTCAACAAGTCTGAAAGTTAAAGAGGACACTGTGTGGGGCTTAATTCCACGAGTCCTTAATGATTAATCCAAAAAGCAAACCAGTCATTTAAAATGCATCTAATTTATGAAGTTTTTGTATTATATTTCTTATTTTTGAACTAAGAAATCAGATAATGACAGTTTCTGGTGTTTAAATCCAAACCAAGATGTTAAGATGTATTTTTCACTACAAGACCACACAAATAATAACTCTAGAAAGGGAAAAACAAGGATCATAAATTAAAAATTTTGTATGTTTAAATAATTTGAGTTGAGAATTCACTTGAAAATGGCTTTTTCAGTCCCAGATCCCAATCGACAGGTCGTCCATGTAAAACATATTGATTGAGGACATTGTAGAGCAATATGGAAACACCTTCGGAGGTAAGGTAAACACAGCTGCCGAGCGACAGAGATCCACAAACATGCACTTAACTAACCAGTTCCGCCCAGCCTTCCGATTTCCATCGCTCCACTTTGCCGGGGAAAATGAACAACATGTTGTGGTTATGGAAATTAGCTCAGGAGGATGACAAACAGTGTGCCTGCCAAGATTTATGCCCCGATGTTGCCCGATGTTGAAACTAGTGCTGCTTCAGATGCAACATATCCTGCGAAATGGGAAACGGGAGCACCGAATCAGGACACATGGCCTGTGTTGACAGGCAGCAGGACGATGTGAACCGGAGAGCAAACCCTCTGGCTAATTGGTATTTATTGCTACTTAAATGCTCAAAACTTGTTGATACTTTTCACCTCGTATTTCAAGCAGTTTTCCAGCCACTCGAGCGGGAAACGCCCCCAAGATGTCGGCCACGCATTTCGAAAGAGAGGGAAAGTCGAGTGAGGAAGAGCATCAGCCAATGGAAGATCGGTTGGCTATAATTAGGCGCAGAATCGCTAGAATCTTGGCGATCTCGGGGAGAAACACATATGTTTCGGATTCGATTTTTTGTTTTTTCGTTTTGGGGAGATGGCGAAGGGAATTCTGGTGATTCTGGTGATCTCTCGACGAGCACACTCTTTCGATTTTGAGGCTAATTTCAGTGGGCACACGACTTTGGCACGGTTTAGTATCGTCGCGACAATTATCGTAATTAACTCGTTTATGTGTTGTGTGCTAATCCAATTACCAAGTTCGCACAGGATGCCCCCAATCGTGGCAGGCGAACAGAACACAAATTAATTCAATCAATCGGATTAAGAATCACTTGTATTGTCTCGCGTCCGTGAACTTGAATTAGTCGAAAGTGTTTTAGCAAATTATAAAAGCAAAATTCGCAAATTAATAGTTCGAACTATTATAATAAATTTACGACGGATTTTTCCAACATGTTAAACTATCAGCAGCAATTGCATTCGCTGCCCGTCGGCAATCCGGGAAATTTCTACTACGGACCGACGGGATCGCATTCTCTTACGGTTTCCGGCGAGATATATCCTAACCAACAGTCGCACAATCCTGAGGCGGAGGACAAACTGATTGATCGCGAGGAAAGTGCCCGAAATATGGACAAAATGCACAGATTCTCCGTTGATAATATCATGGAAATGAAGCACGATGCCTATGCTAAGAGCAAAATGTCCATGGAACTTAATAACAACTACGGTGAGTTCGAGTGTCTACCAAAAAGTAAAAGTATAATAAAGTATAGGTTAAAAGCGAAATCCAATCAATTACTATCACCTCATATTCTAGAAAAACATTTTATTACGAAGAAAAAATTTAGTTTCGTACTTACACTGGTCGTCATAATTATTTTGACAGATTTTAAAGTTAAATCTACTCATATTTTAAACTTATAATAAAACATTTTGGCACCTATAGAAAGAGCACTTCAATTCCGTTTAAATGACACAACAATGTTCTTAGCCCATTAAGCACCCTAATTATTTTCATTGATTTTTATTTATTATCCCCTTTCTTCCAAAAAATGTTGGGTCCTTTTAACCGCTAATAAAATTCGCAAAAGACATTGGTTTTCATAATAAAAATTAGTATTTTATTTTTGGAGCGAGCTTTAAGCTTGAAAATGACTAAAGTAGGCTGACACTTAAGTTCATTTATCTTTAAAGCCTCATAATTGACATAATTACCAGATGTGCAACAGAATGCGTAATGCCTAGGGAGTTCAGGTAGTTCAGGTACTTACAAATACATATTCCGAGCCAAGACTTTGGGGGGCTTAGCGAGAGCGTCTGTGGCCTAATTCATAAATGATAAATTCATCCGAGATGCGAGCCAAGAGAACTTGTGACATTATTCGCACAACTGCATAATCATGGCTATATCTTTACACATGCATAAGTAAGTGCTTATATGTATATATACGGAATGGGATATATATGGCATATAAATATGTGCGGGCTGTGGGGCAACTCATGGATGACAATTAGGTGCCAGATGTGGGCGACATTCGCTCATTTCACATCTCCCAATGCCGGTGCAATGTCATCTCCGTGCATTTTTCCTGTTGCGGTTGCGGCTTTAACCCCCCGTTTTCCTGTATTAACCCACCGAGTGGAAACTGTCAACATATTGCTACTGGTTGTCAGCCTCAGCATAATTTGCAGCGAAATCCTAGCCAAAAAACCGAGGATCTCACGAAAGAACTGAAACTCTAACATTTCGTTAACAGTTCGCCATAAAGTTTTCCCTTTCTCGCTCTTGCCTTTATTTTACTTTTTTTCGTGGCAGGAGGAAACATTTCCGAGCCGACAACACTTCAACATTGTCAACATGACAAAACGTAATCAAAGCTGACATGATATTCCCTCAGTGGCCGCATGCCTTTGAAGCATCCGAGGTAGCGAGTAGCTACCACGACTATAATTTCCAAGTGGAGCATATAAAACGCCAGTCCCACTGTAACCAGTCCCAGACGCAGCACGCACTATGCTCCCTGCTCTTCGCTTTCCATCCCATACCATCTCTTCCCTCGTTTATTTTCGTCGCTCCATTGGATTGTAACATGTGTCGGTTGCATCCGAGCACTGGAAAAATAAATACTACCTGATTCAAATTACAAATAGAAAATCCAATCACTTACGTAATCCCTAAAAGTAGCACACGATACTATTGTTATTTAAAAATTGAAGCATTTAAAATTTAAAACTAAATTGTAAATATTTTTTTAGAAATTTTGCTCTGCCTGGCAACACACACAGTATACATTTTGACACGTATTTATGCTAATTGCATTTCAAGAAAAATAAATATTGTATTCCAAATATCAAAATTAAAACAATCAAGAATATGTTTCCAAAGATATTGTACTTGTTAATTAGGTTTCAAAATATTTCTCTGAAATTATTATTAACAAAAATGAAGATTTATTGAAATATTAGTATAAATACATTCTGAATAGTCACATTAAAAAGGCTTAAAAAAAACATGTTTAAACATTTTTTTCCAGTGTAACTCCTCAGCCCTTCTTCACCCCTTGCGGTTGCCGCTGATCCAATCTGATTGAGGTTTCCCTTTCGATTTGTTGGTTTTTTATTAAGCCGCAACTGTTTTTTATCGCTCGTTGGCAATTCAAATTAAAGATCTTCCCTTCACTCACTCCCTAAACTGCCTTTCCAATCCCCGGGGACATCATTTGCCGATGCCGATGCTCTGGTTTTCCACTTTTTTCGTCTGCAAATGAAGTGCTCCGAGCTGATCTACGATGCAGTTCCCAACTTCGTGGACAGCTTGGCTGACAAATTGAGACAAATGGCGTGGGTAGGAGAGTATCCGATGCTGAT
The DNA here is from genome assembly GCA_037075285.1 of Drosophila lutescens. NCBI lineage: Eukaryota > Metazoa > Arthropoda > Insecta > Diptera > Drosophilidae > Drosophila > Drosophila lutescens. Next base: position 40,693 of record JBAMCF010000598.1, read on the forward strand.
AGGGATAGTCACGGTAATGGCCACCCTGAAGCAGAACCAAGAAATTCCGACAAGCGGAAAGAAAACAAGAAATCAGAAGCAATTTATCGATACATCTCAGAAAACTGGAAGCTAAAAGAGTAGAAAAATCGTCATGAAAGGCAATTATACTTATATTTCCCTTAATTTGACAAAAACGCAGAAAAATATGCCTAAGAAAATCTCTAGAAAAATATTAAGATTTTTTCTGAATTAAAAACGGAAATAACTATTTTTATAATACCCATCACATGTTTGGATCCTAAAATCTAAAAATGTGCAAGCCCTTTTTTTAACTTTACCTAAATATTTTTATACTTTATCTTATCATTGTATCTGGAATATTTAATTAAGTATTACTTAAGGAAAATACCCAAATCTCTTTTGCTGTTAATTAAAGTGTTACATCTTTCCCTTGCGTCCTTTCCAATTAGCTCCGAAATAGAAAATTCAAGGGAAAATATCTTTAATCTTTTGTAAAACGATTTCCAAAGCAAATTCTATGGAAAATCAATTAACGGGCAGCCAGAAGCAGCGAGCTCGCTTATGACCGCTTAATGTCACAATTTCACTTTAATTAATAGATCGTAAATGTGCTAGCTCATGTTTGTTGGGCGACGAAATTAGTAGACAGCTGTCCGCCGATGTCGTCAAAAGATATTTTATGGTTGATGCCATTTGTTTATGACCCTCATACCGGCCCCCACATCCACCCCCTTGGAACGCCAAGCCGAAGGATCAAACGGAATGCAAAATTTTATGTGTTCACGACAACCTATAAAAGTAACGAAAATTCCTAGCTGGCTGCCAAATTAATTGATATCCGTTGGCTCTTATCGATTATTTACGAGCTGGTTCCCCCCGTTTTTCCAGCTACTGCCCGTCAAAGAGATTTTGCATTCGCCCCCTTAAGCTAGAAACCCAAAAGTAAAAGTGAAAATTCCCAATTTAATGGCTCCCTGATTGCAGGAGGAAGTGGAGGTGGCAGTGGAGCTGGCTGCTCCGGAAATCTCCCAGTTGGCCACTCGAGGAAGCCGCGCCGCAATCGCACCACCTTCAGCTCCGCCCAGCTGACGGCCTTGGAGAAGGTCTTTGAGAGGACCCACTATCCGGACGCCTTTGTTCGCGAGGAGCTGGCCACCAAGGTGCATCTCAGCGAGGCCAGAGTTCAGGTGGGTTTTTAATTGCATTAAATCGCTTTTAAAATTAATTAATGAAGTAAGCATTAAATAGCAGGCAGGCATTGCATTTTTCGATTATTTTTATAATAATTTAACTCGGATTAAATATAGCATTTAGTACTGAATATTTATAGAAAAATTAATAAATAAAACAGCGAATAGCAGGCATATCTTTTCCTTTTATTTTTATAATAGTCAAAATCTTATTGAAATTTGTATTTTATTATGTCAAAAATGTGGGTTTTAAGCGTTGCACTTGTGAAAAAACTATTGAAATTACACTTAATACAAAAATTATTCTAAAATAAATGTATCTGCAAATTTACCAAAAATATATGCCGACAAATACATATAAACATGGGCTAAGCTTCTTGTTATTTTCTCAAATATCCGTGGAATAATTATTTTTCCCTCAGCTTATCAAATCAATTTACATCATACACATTTGTGGAAAACACACAGCTGAATTAATCTTTAAGCTAATTTCACAGTGAATAAACCACATTCTGATTTATGAAATGAAAAGGCAAAATCGCATAATTTTAATAGTAAGTGCATTTTCTAATGAATGAGGAAAAGGTAAAACCTTAAGGAGATTTTACTTAAATCATTTAAGGAATTCTAGTTAATCCAAAGCTCATTGCCGAAGTGAAGCGCTGCTTGCATAGTTAAACCCAATCTGAGGCCCAGCTATGTTAGCCCATTCATACCAATAAAGCTAATTCCTTTATCAATTGCTTGGACGCATGTTTCAGGTTTGGTTTCAGAATCGGCGGGCGAAATTCCGGCGGAACGAGAGGAGCGTCGGTTCGAGGCCTCTGGATGCTGCTCCTCAGCTGGTGCCGGCGCCCATTAGCAATAATATGCACAAATATGCCAATCTGCCACACCCACCGCCACCGCCGCCTCCCGGGGCGTATGCCCTAAATTTTGGACCTCTGGAGCTGCGCTCGTGCCAAAATTATACGAACTGCTATGGCGGATTCGCAGCGAATCCGGCGTCGAACAGCGGGGTCTGTTCCTTCTTTGGGGCCACCAACTACTGTGTGGCGGCCAACTATGCGAAGAACGCCTATCCGCCGCTCTGATGACGAGGGCTAGCTGCTGCTTTAATGGGCCCCCAGAGGTTACTTCATGCATATGTATTTCAATTAGCCAAATTGCATTAATGCTTAAAAGTGTATTAAGTCTAACCTATTCGCCTACCTGACTAATATTTATATTTATACGATACCCAGACAGATGTGACACGCACTGGAGGAAGCTCCCAATAAATAACATTTTCTAAGACTACAAAAGGGTTTAGGGGCTTGTAGTACATTGGGGAATTAATTATTTATGATGTGGGTAAAATTATTTAAAGGTAAGTATAATGATGGTGACTTCAATTGGCTTTAATCGAAATCCAGAAGGACTCGGATCTGTGATCAAAATATTACTTGACTAGGAAAAGGTACACACAAAACAAATTTGATTGGTAAAATGGACCTATACGGATAGTTACGTAACTATAAAAAATAGTTACGTGTATTTTGTTTTTGCTTTGGGTGTGTGTCTTTGCTAATTTTGTGTATTTTTTGTTGTGAAAGTAACTATTTAATTGATAGAACTGACAATTTTTGTGGTTAGGGACTGTTTGACAATTTTGTTTTTTGTGTTTATTAAAAAAAATTCTTGGATTAGAACAATATATATTTTTATTTCAATAAATACTTTGATTTAAAATCATATGTTTATTCTGATTTATAGAATCTAGAATCTATTCCTTAACATATAGCATAAAATCAGTATTATGGATAATTATCCATATATATCCAAAACAAAATTATTGGCAAAGGTAAATTGGCAAACATTTAAAATACTTAGCTCCTTCCTTCGATAGATAACACCTTTAATTCAACCCATCATCTTGTGAGCAAGAAGCAATTAGCTCCTCCTAATATGTCAAAGTTTTCCATTTATTAAACTGTCACTCTGGCGTATGAATATGACATGGTTTATTTAATTATTGACTTAGTAATATGATTTAATTACAAATTCATATTTCCCACACACTCACAACAACAAACTCAGGCAAGCCAGCTCGAGGGTTCCATCGTACTCGTATGTGCTATTTCACCCCCATGTGTTAATTTGTATAATAAAACTTAATTAAAGTCAAAACAAATAAACAAACGAGCGGGGGAGGCGCACAAACAAACACTCGAAACAGAGAAAGGGAAAACTTTTGCCTAGCCGCAAACGTTGGCAAGGCGAAGCCGCAATCAAAGTAGATTAAGATTGTGGAAATCTCGGTTTTCCATGGCAATTAAAAGTACAGATTGCCATTCGAAGCACAATAGAATGTGCACTCAAACGCATTCCCAAAAGTCAAGGGAGAAGGAGCCGCAAAAGAGCATTCCCCAGATCCCGAGATCCCCGGTTCCAGATCCCATATCCCTTATCCCAGTTATAGCCGGGTATCCACTCTAGTAGCAGGGAGGTTAACAAGTATGTAATATATTTAAATGCAAATAAAAATTCCCTTTTATCCGCAGGCCAAACATGACAGGGAGAACTGAGCAGCAGGACGAAATGCGAAATGCAAATTAACATTCGGAATGTGGAACGGTTTGTGCAGCTAATTTGCATAAAGCGTTGGCGCTCCGAGCGTAAAACATTTTTACAATATTTACGAAATTGCAATAATGTTTGAAAAGCAGAACGATGCCAGCAATGGAAAAATGCGTTTTGTCCTTCTTTTTTTTTGCGATGCGGCAAATTGTTTGCCGGTAGAGGGACGACATTTTGCTGACAGGCGAACATGTTGCAGAAGTCCTTCTCGAATGGGAAATACAAATTTATGGGCCAAGCTACGGGAGACACACACACGGAGTCCTGTCAAATCAAATGGCAAACGGAAATGCCAGAGCAAACGAGGTCCTGATGCGAGCGAAATGGTGAGTTATGGGATGGTGTTCTGTATTATCCCTTTGAAAGGATGTTCAAGCACTCACCTGAAGGGAGAGTACCTGAATTGGACAGTTTATATTATTGGCATGCTTTCATCTTTAACCATAACAAATTAAAGACAATTTACTTATGCAGGCTAAGAAATAATCAGGATTCTTCATCAAGCACCCAAAAAAAAAATATATACACTGAACATAAAACATAAAGTAAGATAAGTTACCTAAAAAACGTTTAAAAAAATCTGGGGTATTATTTATTTGATTTATTGACTCACTCACGTAAAAGATTTAAATATTGTATTAAAATTGATCTGCAACAAATGGTAACCAACTCTATTGGTACATAAATTGTTAATTATATGGACAGCTGATTTATAAATAACATTCTTAAATTACTACACAGTTTTTTTAATGCTTAATTTGCAATAGTTAATTAACAGATTTAGCAAAATATTCCCTCACTGAATGTGTAAAAAGGAGCGACAGTTGGAATCCCCCGTGTCAGGCTCTATAATTAGGTGATAATTTCTGGCTCTGTTAAAAAGCAATTATTTATAAGAGACCTAATGAACGAGGGCCCCGCACAGATGCGTACCAAACACACCCCACACATATATACTATATATGTACTATATGTGGCATAAAGCAGATGACACGGACAACATTGTCAGATGAAAGGGAAATGCGATGCGATCATGGATGGAAAAAAAGCGGGGAGATCCCGGTGACAGCTTCTTAAGTTCCATGCCGACACAGGCGAAAGATTTGTGTAATGTCAGCGATGCTAGGTTTGAGCACTGTCAAAATATGTCACATCATGATGGATACATCACATGGATCATAAAAAAGGGGGCGCCAATGAAATCGAGAAGGATAGGAATGATGGGGAATGAAAACTGGGAAAAAATATATTCAAGATTTAATTCGGAAAATCCCTTTAAATAAATAAATAAAGAATAGTTACAATATATATTTTTTGGCACCGCTGAATATGTTCCAGAGATGTAGAAACAATTCCTTAAAATAAAATTATAAAATATTGTTTTTAAATCTCGAAACATTTCAGAGACCTATACAAATAATTTTGGACAATTTTACTACAATTACAGCACAGGCGAAGCCTGTCAGAACGACCTGATAGATTCGGGGTAAATATGTAGAATTTTGACTATCGCCAACGTAGAAAAAGAAGACTCGCCAGAAGAATCGAGAGAAGTAGTAAAACCATATCGAAACCGATTGTGAAGCCTCCGCTTTTGGTCGCCAGTTTGTCTTGGACATTTGCGAAATACAGGACCGTGAACGCATTTTCCTCTTCTTCTCGGGAATGGCAGGCCATTTCCAGCTCATGAGCCATGCGAAAGAAGAAATCCATACAGACCACATGACTATGATTCGTCTGGACTATCCTGACCAACTCGTCCTCACCGATGCATTGAAACAGATTTATGCCCATCACGAATAGACGTTGGCAGAATCCCAAATCGTCGCTACCAACTATGATCATCAGATCCTTGGAGTCTTCGCCAAGGGGTCTGAAAACCGTATAGGGATCTCCAATCGCATATAACGTGCCTTTGAAACGGATGTGCACATCCTCGGGATACTCGCCGTTGCAGATCAAGCCCCACTCTTTATCCACTATTCGTTTGCAGTTTTCGGCGAGCAGAGAGTACTTGCACTTCATTTTCCAGGGGTATATGTTTGACTTGAAACTCGAAAGATATCCGACGTGCCTGCCTTATAAACGAGATGTCTTCCAGTGCAGTAATGCGATCAGTAAGAGCGATACTATCAGGCATATTACGAGTGTTGGCAGTCCCAGGAGACTACCACCGTTTACTTCATTTCTAATATCCGGGTTCGGATCGTGATTGGTGTAATAATAGCCCGACTGCATATTCTCCTCATAGCCCCTGGCCCCGCAGTGGTGCTTGAGTTCCGTGGTCAGGTCCAACTTATAGTTATAGCACATCCGATGGCTATAGCCGAAATACAAGTTCTTCTCTTCACCCGTATCCATCGTGCAATTGAGATTATGCATATCGGTCAGCTGGATGGTACGGCAATCGGGCATATCCTCGAAATGAAAGACGAGCAGATAGCTGCTATTGATACTATCCAGCTGATAGATGCTGTACGGATCCTGGGGGCTTATCAAACGATTGCGGTACTTCTTGGTCAGCGATTCCGGTACCATGGCCGAGCAGACGAGTGTCATGGAGTCCTCGAACAGCGCCCCGCAGAGCGTTTGAAATGCACTGCCCACCGACATCTCTCGCGGTTCGTTCACAACAGAAATTTTGAATAACTTTTCAGTCTTGTTTTCTATGCTGTCTGTTGTTTTAGTCGTCTATTTTATGAATTTCCGATTCACGGCAATGTGACCTGCTAGCCAGAACTGATCTTCAGAACCGGATTGAAGTCGAAGTCCAAATGGGAACAGATGTGTGGAGACAATAGATTGTTTACGAAAACCTTATGACAAACAGTTACTATAAACCAAGGTCAGGTTATTGACTTGACCAAAACCTCTTGAATATTTAAATTTTAATTACATCTTAAATGATTTTTATTATAAAATAGTTTTAAATCATCATAAAAGTCAGGGAATAAATAATAACAAAAATATATTTTTTAATTTGTAAAAAATACCTTTAGGCAAACAAAAAATATATTTTAGAACGCAATTAACTAAAAAAAACAAGAAGCTCATTTAATGATTCCCTAAGGCATAAACATAAAACAAATTAAAAATAATATAAACAAAGGAAATGAGGTGAAAAACATTTTATTTTCGGCGATATCGATGTCCCATAGAAAACCCATTAATGACAGGCTTGATTAGCATAATGCATATTAAATCGAATACAAAGTGTGTGTGACTAAGCGAGTGTGATATCCGAAAAAAGCAAAGCCCGGCGAAATTTCAAACCTATAATTATGGCCATACAGCTTTTGTTTGTATTTTATATTATGCTAATACGCGGCAGCGACAGAGTGATTCCCAAAATCCCACAAAAGACGCGTGAGTTTGCGGAAAGGTTAACCCCAAACTCCAAAACTGGTCTGCCCCTTGGGGGGGATGGTCATCTGATATATTTTGTTTTCGCCATTCGCCGTGAATTGTGTCATTTTCGAGGGGATCGATTAATTGGAGAGTATGGAACTGACGCCTCCAGAACCAGACGAGCAGGTTGTTGAACCAAGTGGTTCGAATCTGTTTATATAATAGGCCGCCAAAGCGAAATAGCCCAACAGTCTCGAACGTTAAGATCCAAAGTGAACAAGCAAACTTGAAGATGCGTGCTGTCGTCGTATTCGTCGTTGTGATTTTCGCACTCCTCAGTGTCCTGGAGGCTGTGCCCGCCCCCCAGTTTGGTTACGGTGGCTACGGCGGCGGATATCCTGGCTACGGGGGATTCGGAGGCGGTTATCCTGGCGGCTATGGTGGATACCGTGGCGGTTATCCCGGCTACGGAGGCTTCAACGGCGGCGGATTCGGTGGTGCTAGTGCCTCCGCCTCTTCCTCGGCCTCCGCTGGCGGTTACGGTTTTGGCAGATAAAAAGTTCTGACGCACAAAATATTCTTAAAACTATTTAATTTCAATAAACCAAATTCTATATTATTGTGACTTTAAAATATGTGTTTTGATGTGTTATATCTTTTTATTGTAAGTTGGAGGACCTATACCTTCGCAAAGCTCAAAATTCAACCCACTTATGATTCCAAAAGGTTATTAAAAATCCATACTTATTATATTGCACTCAAAATACAAAATTACCTGAAATTAAAATATAATAGCCCGAAAGATGAGCAACCAATAGGTACTTTAGGAAATATTACTATGTTATTTTGTTTCAATATATCTATTATATTGTTTCAGTAACAAAAATATGAATAACATAGGCTCATCCCTAAGATTAGGTTAACTGAAACAATTTGTCTCCATACAGGTTTAATTTTTGCATTAAAATTTTAGTTTTAGAAATGTATTAGGACATTATTTTAGTGGAGATCATGCAATATATACAATGCAACGCAAATTCAAACATTTTTGGCCGAGAACGCAGAAAGTTTGCAGGCCGAAAATAACTTTCACTTGGCCAAAAATTTGGATTTGGCACAGCTGTGGCTTACATTCGCCTGAGCCTCGAGTAAATCAATGCAGAAGTCCTCGTCCTTCTCCAACAACAAGGATGCCAAAGTCAGGTCAAATCCACTATATGTGCATCGAACTTGGTTCAACGACTTTGCGGCATCATTAAAAACTTTTGCCTGGCATCTTGAGTCCTTAGTCCTTGGCCGTCTCTTCTGACTTTTCGGTCGCACACATCTGGAGGACATCTCCTCATATTGTTATTTTTTAAATTTATACCCTCCGGCTGAATGGAAAAGGCCAGAGAATGCAAGTTAAGCTGAATAGCTTCTTTGCCTGTTGACGTTGACTCAAAGTTGCATTGATGGACGCGGGTTTTGGTCCAGCTCCTTCTCCTTTCGCTAGCTTTTGGTCCTTTTGCTCCTGCCTCTGGCCATTCAATGTCGCGGCTCTGGCATTGATGTTCATCCATTGTGTCCTCTGTGTGTCCTGCGAGTCCTGTGTGTGTCTTCGGTGTCGTGTGGCCACTGCACAATGCCCCGTGCATCCTGCCTCCTCCGTCTCCTCATCGCCCTTTGGCCTCCATTCATTGGGGCTTTGGGGCCCTGCAAGTCATGGGCATTCAAAGGCATAATATAATAACGCGTTTATGTCCTCTCAGCAATTTTATGATGCCCGTCCAGCGCAATGGCAAAGCCAGAGTAATGATGACCAGAGACCTCACCGGGACAAGGATGTGTGCCCGTCAGTTGTGTGAGTAATGACACAGTCGGATGGTCCATATAAATAAGATTTTTATTGCCCTATCTGCGATAACAGTTTGGGGTTTCTCATTTAAAGTCCTAGAACTGACTAAATTTAAGCATTTTTAAATTTCAGCATGGAAAAAATTATTTATTTGTCAAAATTAAAATTATAAAATCTAACCGCATAGGACACACAAATTCATTATAATTTTACTCTGACAAAAAACGTAATATATTCAAATATTTTATATTCAATTTATAATTTATGTAAGAATTTTCTAGTTTGATTATAATATGAATTTTTGGCATAGTTAGTGTATAAAATGCCTAAATTAAATAGGTATGACTAACATTGTATCCAACATGTTCTACCTTAAATGAAATACTTGTTTAAGTGTCTTTAATATTAATATGCAGATATTTATTATTGTTATTTAATTGTTTTATCAGTATATTTCATAATGAAATACGAAACTACGATATTTTGTAATCTATTTATATTTAATGATTTTAATATGTTCTTATAATCTAAAATGTTATATATTTTCCTTTTTAACCCATTTTAAGGAGGTGTTTTATCTTGATTTTTTTTGTCCCAAAAATCAAAGGACTCACTGATCCCAGCCAATTTACGTCCGTCTGGCGATGGCAAATCAAGGATTCTTTTCAGCAACACGTAAAGGGCGGATCCAAGGCTTTTTGGGGGGAGGACGAGTGAATGGGCTGGAATGAAGTGCAAACTGTTCGCCTAAAATATGTCAATCGGAATGTAAATCATTGCGTAATTTGCATTTTGAGCAAATCAGCTTCAATTGAAATTGTCGATGGCCGCAGTTCCTCCTCCTCCTCCGTGAATTCCCCCCCTTTCCACATGCATTTGTTTCTGTTGCTGGCAACACGTGAGTTATGGCGACGATTTTGACAATTGTCAAGCGACGGGACACGCCCACCAACCCAACGGCAATGGGCGTACAGCCGACGCATCCGTTACGTGCGTATATATGTATATGTATATATGTACTGTAAGTTTGCTCCTCGAATCGGGCATAATAAATCTTGGCTCTTGTTATCCAACATAATTGTGTTGACGTGCCCCGATGCGAATTCAAATCATGTTAATATATATATTTACAGAACCGATTGCCGACAGAAATCATCTCGTTTCGAAGTTGTTTATTATGAAATGTCGTCATTCTGGTTTAAGATACATGATGGGACTTTCAAGGACCAGATTTAAAAACATACTATCTTTCGTGTAAATATCAAACAAGCATTACCATATTTATAGATATGGTAATACAATAAAATAATACAACTGTTCCATATTAAAATTTATTAATAGATTTTTTAGGGATTAGTTAAATATCTTTTTCTAGAAATTTCCATCTGAAATAATAATAACTATAATTTTTACAACAACCGACCATTTTTGTATGTCTTAAATAATGATAACTTTAATTTAAATCAAAAAACAAATGGAACAAATCTTTAAAAAATCAATCATAACGAAAATTGCACAGGTCGAATATAATAAAATCCATGCAAAGTGTTTAATTTCCGTAGTTCATACAGACACATTCCCATTTTTCAGAAATATATGCAAACAATGTTACTTAATTGATTTAAATTTCGATTCAAAGTATTTATTTTCCAAAAAAAGAAGAGGATTGACCTATAAGCCGATTGTAAGGGGAAAGAGCCTATAAATTTCAGACACCGCAAAATAGAACAGTGCAAAACTTCGATACACGTTTTGCCTGGCAAAAGGAATTAGATTTGCATTCAGCGTTTTGGTAGAAACGAAAACGAATTTATTGCGAAAATTATGCTTTGATTTATTTTATTTTATTTTATTTATGCCTCCCTTAACTCCAGCATCGCCTCCCCCTTTTTTCACCTGCTGCCATTTCCAGCATTTTCCAGCTAAGTTGTGTGCCTGTGTGTTTATGACACAACTTTCATCACGTACAACGTAGAGCAGATGTGCATACGCCAAAAAGTATGCAACAGCAAAACGTGATTTCGTTTTAAAATTCAACTGCGAGTGCTGTCAAAGCTGAATTTATTTGCTGAACGCATTCATTTGGAAATTATCGAATAGGAAATTATTGGCTCCTGCCGAACGGAACGTTTTGTGCTGCTATATTGCTCACATTGTTGCCCGTGAGCGTTGCAAAAGTGAGCATTCCAATTGTTACAATTATTTCTTGGCAGAAAATGATTAGGAAATCACAATAGTTTGGAGGCATTTGACTGTCAGATTTCGCAATATCAATCTGCCATTGATATTTGCTATGTTCAGCCATTAAAAACATTTATTTTAACAATTTTGAGCACAAACAGTTTAATAATTTTTATTTACTTAAAGTAAAAGGTGCCAAAAAAATAACTAGAGCTTTGATTTCACCCGTAAAAGTGTCTAAAAGTATGCAACAAAATATTTTTAGTTATTTTTTACTGCATACTTTTAGGCACCCTTTTAGGAGATTTCTGTGGCACTCCCTATAAGATCGAAACATATATTTAAATTATTTCTCCATTACCAAATGAAACTGCAGTATCACTAAAATATAATACCAAATGCCGCTTATCATATCAAACCACATGCTTCGATTCACTTGAAAAAGTCCACAAGTCCAGAGTTGTAGTTTCGAACTATTGACGTAGATCGAATAGGAACTTATCTAAATTGTAGAAAAATGATAAGCATTTTTAAGGGAATGGAAATCAAATTTTAATACCTCTTTCGTCCAGGGAAATTCACTCCAGGCATGCTTGGCCGCACCCTGATACTCCACCACCAAATCGGCCAAGTAATCGATGAGATAATAGTCCAGTGATCGAATTTGATATTGAACACTTCCGTAGACCACCCAATAAACAGGTGTGGAAACACCAAAGGTAAAGAACGCACCCCAATAGGCTTGGACTACTCCAATTATAAAGTAGTCAAATCGCGAGACCAACATCTGTGGGCCATAGATTTTATTAACTCGTAACGCTGTTTTGGTGAGACCGGCATGAAGTAACCATAGTTTCTGCAGCTCCTTCAAATCTCTACAGGATCGTGACTTCAGAATTATATCCATGCGCTTATTTACATAATCAAAGCCTCGAGCAATGTGCCACATAGCGAGGAAATAGCCCATTGGCACCATTTCCAGTATATTCCAGGCATTAGTCATGAAAATATATTTCGCTATATTTTGCCAGCTAGTAACATCGAGGGAATGGAACAAGAACATGGTTTCGGTGAGGCACAACCACGTTACGGTGAAGAACTTGACGCATATGAGAACTTTTAGGGACCTCCTTACGCCTGATATCCCTCCACCTCGCTTTTCCTCCTTAAGTAATCGCCGCAGCAAAGGTTGAATTTCCTTAAACGCTGTATCTCGAAATCCCCGCGATAGGACCGTATAAAATATAACCGCATAGGACACCAAATACCGCACATTATAGGTAATCAAAATGAGCTGCGGATATTGCATTTTCGCCTGGAAAAGCAATCGAACTTGCCACAAAACTATGGGCAGCATTGTAAGCGTGATGATATTCGCCACTAGAGCATAAGCCCTGGAAAGTAGTGAACTTTGGAACTTTTGATTCGCCAGTCGTTGAGAGGTAATTCCAATCACCAGCGAATAATCGAAATATGTTTTCACTAAGGGATAAAGCATGACCACGTCCTTTCTGAACCAGTTTTATTAATCGACTGATGTCACTTGCTATACTAATAAACGGAAGTGCCCATATTAAAAAGGTATCAGATAACGGTGCGGAAATGATATTGATTGTTAGCATTAATCAAATTAATACAGTATACAAGTTAATTATTCGAAATCATAAGGAACTGCAGCAAGAGTATATAAAAACTAAGAATGCCTTCAGACATTCGGAGGAATTGCTTTCGATTGGGCATGTAGAGTCCGCATAACTTTAAATCTAGTTTCATGCTCCTTTCGTAAATGATGTAAGCACTTAGCTGTAAATAGTATATAGATTAGAACTAGTATTTGAATAAATAAAATAAGTCCTACCTCCTTGGTCATAACTCCCTCGATGATTGAATCCATGTGTTTGCTCTGGTACTCAGTTGTCAATTCGACAAGGTAATCGTTTAGAAAACATCCCAAGCTGCGCGTACAGCACATGAAGGTTATATAGTATTTAGCAGCTAGAGAAACCGAGTTCACATCACGAATTAAGAAAATGAAGCAATGGAATCCATAGAAGATGGTCCGTAAAAAGAAGTCGTGCCGCATAGCCAGCATTTGAAGACCACTTTTCCTCTGAATCCGTCGAGTAACCCGTCCAAGATGAGCATGCATTGATAACAGATGATATATTTCATTTATTTCCCTTGATGTGTGTGGTTTTAGAGTTGGAACTAGCTTATCCATCCGCTGATTAACAAACTCATAGCCTCGAGATAAGTTCCACAATGTCAAAAAATACCAGTACGAACGGATGACCATTATGTTGAACGCAGTGCTTACTAGCAAGCTGCTGAAAAACATTGGGATATCGGAACGGAACCATACCCAGAAAACAAAATTGGACAAAAAGTTACCCAGCCATTGGAAGGCTACGAAAAATGTCTTTAAAATGAACATTCTGCGAAGAATAGAGCCCGTTTTTTTCCCAGATCGATTTATTTTGCGATTCAGTTGAGTGTTTAGGCGCTGAAGATCCAAAAACTCTTCTTCCACATAACATCTCGAGGTCAAAGTGATAAGTGTGCCGACAAAATGCAAAATAAAAGGCGTGCTCTTAATAAATTTTGACAGCGAGTCATTTCCTGAAACAAGCTTGGCATCTATCCATAAACAAATGGACAGAACCGCTAAATAGATTATGTTTACAACCAGTGCATAAATACGAGTGACCCTAGTTCGATGAAGCTTTCCATTCACTAATCTATAGGATGACATGCCGATAAGCAGGGCGTATGAGTTATAAATGACAGCGAGTCGTTGCTTTTTTAATGCTTTTAAAATAACCGCCTTTAACGAGTTTCCAATTTAGACTAAATTACTAGAACGGTCGGTGTAAAGTGTGAATACTAACATAAACACATTTACTAATCTTTTTAAACTGAGTTTAAGTGTAACTGACAATTTCAATGCAGTCATTTGGACATAATCATAACAATCTCAGGTCTTGAAAAATACCTCTATCTGGTAATAATCTTAAGTGAAAAGAAAAGGGTCCTACCAATATTATTAAACAGATATTGGTACACACAAAAATAAACACATTAGGATCAAATTGAAATGCTATATGATCATTCTTACCATGAAATACTGTAAAATTGATACAATAATTTTTTTTCCGCATTTCTTGCTCTTGGAAAATTCTCTCAAAACGAAAAAGAGAGAATAAGAAATATTCTCTATTAAATATTTATAAATTTACGCTTTTACCATTTTTATTAATTAACCATCTTAAAACAATCTACTTCTTACTCCCAACCAGATGAAACTGGAGCAGCAATATGGAATGGACCAAGATAGATCCCACCATTTGCAGCCATTTCTTTCTATTTGCCGGATAGAGTCCACAAACCATCAAATCCAGTCTCATGCTGCTGTCATAGATCAGGAACGAACTCAGCTGGAAATAAAAAAGAAGGCCTTTAGAAAAGTAGTTCTTCAGTTAAAATCCAGACTATTATCCACCTCGTTGGACATTCTGCCTTCGGTGACAAAGTACTTTGGCTGGCTTTGATAGTCAGTGACCACATCGCAAATATAGTCGTTTAGAAAGAAGTCTATGCTTCGGATCCAGTAGATAAGAGCTCCGTAGAACTTTTCAAAGGAAGGAGTTTGGTCATAATTCGCATATATCGTGCCCATATATCCATGGATAATGGAGAACATGAAGTAATCGAAACGGGTGGCCAGCATTTGGGGGCCATAATGCCTGTTAATTCTCTTCGCAGTTCGACTTAGGTTCGCATGCAGAGCCCACAGGCTGCGGAGTTCCTCTTCCTTATCCCTAGAGTCCATCGACTTATCCGAGATGATCTCCTCCAGTTGCTGGTTGACAAAGTCATAGCCCCTGGCAATTTGCCAAAAGGAAACAAAATAAAAGTATGTGCTGAGAATTTGAATGGTTAGGAAAGTGTTAACCAGTAGTGAGTACAAAACTTGAGACCATTGCATCATCCATTGGTAAACGAATACGGTGAGTAAATAGGAGAAGCACAAGTAGCCTATCGTACAGGTTTTCCAAGCAAACATTCGACGTAGTTTGGAATTCATTTGCTTTCCCGTACGCGATATTTCCCGATTTATTTGGTCTATTATGAGCTGTAGGTCCAGTAGCATGGCATCCCTGAAGCATCTGAAAGTCAGGGTGTATGCTATAACAGCGTATTCAGTCGTATACAGGACGTATGGTAATATCCACATGTACGATGGTAGCCACTCGGCCATATTCAAGTACTGCGCCGATTTCCAGAAACCCATCGGTAGCATCGTCAAGGCGATGGCATTCATGACCACAGCATATACCTGACTTATCCTAGTTTTCCTGTATCTTCCACCGATTGTTACATATGACGTCATGCCGATGAGCATGGCGTATGCGTTATACGCCTGAAAAACCAACCTCATTGTCGCTATTCGAACGAACCGACGGCAAAAACTTTCGTACTGCAACTAAAATTAATCGCTCGTCCTTTCTATAAGGTTAAAGTCAATTAGGTAAAGTGTTATTCCGCTGGGCGATCCAAATCGGGTTTAATCGATCATCAACTTTGTGATTCGATTTCTTTCTTCTTATACTTATACGTATATCAAATGTAAGTTACTTTAATAACAATAACATCGAGACCGAATAGTTTAATACCCTTTGGAACAACTTTAAAGATATCGTATTTTTAATCCATTATTGCTAATTGTATTTTTTATTCACATCCTGATCTAGGAATATGTTCTTGCCAATCGGAAATGCAATGTTCAATATATATTTTACTGTTTTATATATAAAACGTGGTAAAAATATTGTGTGTAAATTAACCTGTAAATATGAAATTGGCCTGACACTCAAAACTGTTTTACTTTTTTTTTGTGTTTCTGGAAATTTATTCATATTTTTAATGTTTGGCTCCATAAGAAATAGCACTTTAACAAGTTGATCTATGGTATACACACAAAAAAAATTGATTGGTAAAATTTACCTATACGGATAGATAGTTAGTAACTATTAGTTACGTAACTATAAAAATAGT
Organism: Drosophila lutescens; assembly: GCA_037075285.1. Classification (NCBI taxonomy): domain Eukaryota; kingdom Metazoa; phylum Arthropoda; class Insecta; order Diptera; family Drosophilidae; genus Drosophila; species Drosophila lutescens. The sequence continues at coordinate 56,926 of JBAMCF010000598.1, forward strand.
TGTTGACAATTATATTGGTTAATTTTACCAAGTTTTTTTTTTGTGTGCATGTATAAACTACAAAACATATTTTGAAAATTAAATTTAATTAGCTTAAGTACTAATCCCTCAGCATCACATAGAATTGAAGCAGCAATGTGGAGTGGCAAAATATAAATCCCACCATTCTAAGCCATTGACTTTTGTTGGCTGGATAGAGTCCGAATACCTTCATATCGAGTCTCATGCTGCTCTCATAGATCAAATACGAACTTAGCTGTAATTATAATTATAATTATTACTAATATGCGAAATTGTTTGCGTTTTGATTACCTCCTGAGTCATTTTTCCCTCGGTAATTTCGTGTTTTGGAAAGCACTGATACCGTGAGATCAAGTCACATATGAGGTCGTTGAGAAAGAAGTCCACAGAACGAGCGAAATATATTAGTCCAGCATGCAATATAATAAGATTCATTCCTTGGAATAAGTAAATAATTCCCACATAGCCATATATGACGGTGAATATAACATAATCCGCACGGGAGACCATCATCTGAAGTCCATAGACCTTGTTTATTCGGTTGGCCATGCTACTGAGATTCGAATGAAACGTCCACAGATCTTGAAGAATCTTCGAATATTTTTTCACATTCTTCCCTGATCTTGAGGCGATGAGAAGTTCTTTCATTTCTTGGTTAACAAAATCATAGCCTCTAACAATTTGCCAGAAGGATGTGAAGTAAAAGTATGTGGTGGCATTCAGGATGCTGTAGGCAATGTTGATTAATAGGGCTAGAAAAATTCCAGATTTTAACTTAAGAAGTGTTACTAGCGAGGCGAGGCACAAATATGCGAGTGTAAATGATTTCATATACAAAAGCCTTTGCAGCTTTGAGTTTGACTTCCTTCCAGCAAGCGCCATTTTTCGATTCAATTCATTGGTTAACTCTAGCAAATCCAAGAACAAACTGTCCCGATCGCAACGCGATATTAGGATATACACTACAACTGCATAGTTGACGGAATAGAGAACGAATGGAGTTAAATACATCATATCAGGTAGCCAGGATTCCAACATCATTCCTTGGGCTGCGTTAAAAAAAGCCGGTGGTAGAATGAAAATGATTACTATATTTATTGCCAAGGCGTAAGCCTGCGTTGTTTTTGTTTGTTGGAATCTGCCATCAACCACTCTGTAGGACGTCATGCCAATGAGTAGAGCGTATCCATGGTAGATCTTGACTATCCTTTCCATTATCCTGCCGCAAAAATTACCGTCCTATTGCAGGTTCAAACTTAAACTAACCGCTGCAGTTTATATTCTTTGGGGTGTGTTCGGAAATTATTTATCTTTTGGCACATATCAAATAGGAACATTCACTGACCAATAACGAACGATTGCTCATTAAAACCTATTATCTCCTTTCTAATAGCCATTTATTGTGCATTCTCGCCATAAAGTAGATAGTAGAAATTAAAAGCACAGATTCTTAACCTCTCTGAGTTTAAATAATAACAATAATACCCAACAAGACCAGTTTTAACAAACTTGAAACCCTTTTAATTACGAATCATATTGAGCTCCTTCAAAGCAAAAGGACTACTATTTATGACTTTGTTTACTAATGAAATCATTAACCCTTTTGACCCAATGTCAGGTACTTACGGTTTAAATCCTACCTGGATTGCATATAAAAAGATAGAATATTGAGACCACCACATCATTCGATATCGGCACTTCAAGAAGTCACCATATAGAGCAACATGGAAAGTCCTCAGTCGTTTCTTCAAGCTAACCCCGCCTGTCTGATACTCATTGTACTAGGCATTTTTCTGGTGGATTTCATTTTCAACAATTCCGTTGTTGCGAAGAAAGATTCAGCAAGTTGTACCACCCACAAGAGGAGGTGCGATGGTGAGACTCCTTTGGTCAGAAATTGTGGACTAAGTCATCGGGCAAAACTTTTGGCCAGCGTCAAACGGCGACTCGATCAGCAGTTCTAAAGTAAAGCACTTTATATGTAACATTTAATCCTAAGTATTTACCATTAAGAAATTACAAAAATAAAATATATTTAACCACAATCAACAAAATCGTTTATTATATTTGAAAGTATGAGCGGAAACCGCCAGAATCTATCGATTTATCGGAAGAATATCGAATGCTGCCAGATGGCAAGGTTTTCTGCCAGAGTGGCAGGCCTTAAAATAGATGTGCCCTCTTAGCTATTTTAAGGTTATTTTAATTATCAGTCTAAAAATATGATATACAACCGTAAAATAAAAGATTTACTTTAAAACAAATTTGCAGTCCATAACACCTATTTTTAAAATCTTTACAATTTTCAATTTGTAATATAAAAAATAATGTAATATAGCTATTAAATTACGGACATTTCTTATAGCTAATTAAAACTACTTTACTAGCCAAAATATAGCTATTTTAGCTACTATTTATAACCCCTTTTCTAGCCAAGCCAGCCAGCTCTGTGCGAGTTATTTACTTTGCCGGTTTTTTATGTTGAGGAATTTGCTAAAGTCACGCTTTTTGAGCCGCCGCACGATGTCCTGCTTCTCGCAAGTGATAAACCCGATGACGGGCGAAAACTCCTGGCAGGAGCGCGGCGACGACTACGACTACCACCTGGAGGTGGCCAACGCGGGATTCGGCGACATGCTGCACGACTGGGAGCGGAATCAGAAGTACTTTGCGGCTTTGAAGAAGACCATCGGCGGAATGCGAGCGGCGGGCAGGGAGGTCCATGTCCTGGACATCGGCACCGGAACGGGCATCCTCTCCATGATGGCCCTGGCGGCCGGAGCGGACTCTGTGACCGCTTGCGAGGCCTTCCTCCCGATGGCCAATTGCGCGGAGAAGATCCTGGCAGCCAATGGCGTGGGCGACAAGGTTCGCCTCATCCGCAAGCGTTCCACGGAGCTGCAGGTAGGCGAGGATATGCCGCGGAAGGCCAATCTCCTGGTGGCCGAGCTGCTGGACACGGAACTCATCGGCGAGGGCGCCATCGGGATCTACAACCATGCCCATGCCGAGCTGCTTACCGAGGATGCCCTCTGCATACCCGCCCGTGCCAGGTGCTACGCCCAGGTGGCCCAATCCCCGCTAGCTGCGCAGTGGAACAGCCTTAAAACGCTGGCCAACCTGGACGGCGAGCCTCTGCTGCATCCGCCGGAGCAGCTTAAGGGTTGCGCAGGAGAGGCCGGTCTGCATGACGTCCAGCTGTCCCAGTTGCCCAGCTCCGCCTTTCGTCAGCTCACCGATCCCGTGGAGATCTTCCAATTTGATTTTCAGCGCAAGCAGGCGAGAGAAAAGCAGAGGGAGCAGCTACTCAAACTGCAATCCAAGCAGCCAGGCGCCGCTGAGCTGGTCTTCTACTGGTGGGACATCCAAATGGATGACGGCGGTGAGATCCTGCTCAGCTGTGCTCCCTACTGGGCACATCCGCAGCTAAAAGAGCTGGCGGACGAGAGGAAAAAGGATCACCCGCTGGCGAATGTAGTGCCCTGGCGGGATCACTGGATGCAGGCTATCTACTACATACCCAAACCCTTCCAGCTGCTCGAGGCAGGTAAATCGTTTCACCTGAGCTGCCATCACGACGAGTACTCCCTGTGGTTCGATGCTCGCGAGGAGGCGCCCACGAAGAGTGTGCGACGACATACCTGCTCCTGCGACCTGCACATGACCTATTCGCGCAGCCGGATCGGGCAGATTAACCAGTCGCCGCGAAACAAACGCTACCTACGCTACCTGGAGGAGAGCGTTGAGGCGGGGAAATCCAATGTCTTGGTTTTGGGTAACGGCTGCCTGCTCGGCTTGGCTAGCTCTGCCTTGGGCGCCGCCTCTGTCCAAGTCCATGAACCTCATCGCTTCTCGCGCAGATTACTCGAGTCGATTGTTCAGCACAACAAGCTGAAGAACGTGCAGTTTGTGGACAAAGTTGTGGAGCTGGAAGACCTGACTTCCCTCACCCACATCTTCGCAGAGCCCTACTTCCTAAATGCGATCCTGCCGTGGGATAACTTTTACTTTGGCACCTTGCTGATGAAAATAAAGGACAGGCTGCCGGAGAACGTAAAGATTTCGCCCTGCTCGGCGAGGGTCTATGCTCTGCCCGTGGAATTCCTGGATCTGCACAAGATTCGAGCACCCGTTGGCAGTTGCGAGGGATTCGATCTGCGTTTGTTCGATGAAATGGTGGAGGTGGGCACATATACTTACATTTAAATGATTTTACATGAAGAAGTAATGATTTTCTTGCTTACAGAGATCTGCTGAGCAGGCAGTGTCCCTGGTGGAGGCCCAGCCTCTCTGGGAATACCCCTGCCGTGCCCTTTCCGAACCCCAGGAAGTGCTCAATGTGGACTTTAGCAACTTTAGTAAGGAACTTAGCCTCAAGGGAAGCATAGAACTTATAAAGTGAGTACAATTAAGTGGTTTTACTGCATAAATTACACATCTTAATCTTTTTTACAGTCCTGAAACCTGCAATGGAGTGGCTCTGTGGGTGGATTGGCAGTTGGTAGACGACAGCAGTCCCAGATCTATCGTCAGCAGTGGTCCCAGTGAACCCGTCACTCCCGGAGACTTTGTCAAGTGGGATATGTTTGTGCGACAGGGCGTGCACTTTCCCAGAAAAACCAAAGAAGCCGCTAGCCACCTCGAATGGAGCACGGATTTTAAACCTCTACTAGGCGAACTTAACTTTAGCTTTAGCCAAAAGAAGCTCTAGAATTTGATCGTTTATTCCACAAAAATTTCGACAAACTAGCAAACGGGCAATTGACGTCAGGGGTAGATACATTGAATGAGTGATATTTCAAATGAAAATCCAAACTAATCCTTGGGAATCTCGTTCTCCATGCGTGTAAGCGTTATGTTCCTGTCGGTCTGCGAGGCATTGGTGGTTTTGGAGCCGAACTCACCGCCCCGGAGACGCATACGAAGATCCAAAGCACGGATGTCGGTCATCAGCGAGTGCTGCTTGTTCTCCAGATCGACGTCGATGCGCTTGCCGTGCTCCTCCAGCAGATTGAAGTTGGTCTTGCTCTCGTCGATCTGGGCCTGCAGTCGGCGTCGAATCTCGCGCAGCTTCTCCACCTCCAGGCAGAGCATGTCGTGCGCCTGGTCCATGCACAGCTCCATGCCCGATCTCTGGGCCCGATTCTCCAGGCGTGTTTCAGCCAGCTTCAGGGCATCGGTTTTGTCCCGCAGCGCGTTCTCCGAGGTGCGGATCTCGCACATCGCCTTCTCCATCTCGTCCTTCATCTTCAGTTGCTGCCACTCCAGTTCGTTTCTGGCCCGCTGCGTCTCAAAAATGCGCTTGCGAATGGTGTGCTCGGCTCGCTCCTGCTGGGACTGCAGCATATTGCGTGCCTTCTCGCGGCACACGAACAACGCCTCCCGAATGGCGTACGTATCGGCCAGCTCATTCTCCGCCAGCAGCTTAATGTTCTTCACATTCTCCAGCCAGGACTCGTAGGAACAGGAACTAAAGGGGAGAGTAAGTTCCACATTAAGCTGTAAATTGGAAACCCATTGAACTCACTTCTTTGGATTTCTGGTGGGATCCGGTTTATAGGAGATATTAGCCGAGTTGCGATCGAGAGCCAACTGGGAATTGTCCAGCTGCACCGCCTCCACCTTGAACTCGATCTCCAGGCCAATCTTGAAGCGCACTTCCTCCAGCCGGTTCAGCTTTTCCCACGCCTTCTGACAACGATCGGCGAGGAGTCTCTGATTGTTCTCCAGTACGACCAGTTCGTTCTTGATCTCCGTATCGGCCTCGTCGTAGGTGATCTCCGATCCAAGGCGACCATCCCTCATCGTAAGGCACTCGGCTATCACGGATATCGGTCCCGCCAGCGCCTCCAGCTCGCGTTCCGTGGCGTTCTTCTCCTCCTGCAGCATAAAGATCTCGCGCTCGATCTTCTCGAAGGACTTTAAGATTATATCCCTCCAGCGATTCAACTCTGAGATCCTGTTATATAATTAATATATAATGTTCACGAAGAATAGATTTTCATAAAATATCTAATTAAACTTTTAATATCCTTGCAGAGGGTAGTATGATTTCAGTCAGAAGTTTGCAACGCGGTGAAGGAGACGTTTCCGACCCCATAAAGTATATATATTCTTGATCAGCATCACTAGACGAGTCGATCTAGCCATGTCCGTCTGTCCGTCCGTCTGTCTGTTTCTACGCAAACTAGTCTCTCAGTTTTTAAGCTATCGGGATGAAACTTTCCCAAAAGTCTTCTTACTATTGCAGGTAGTATATAAGTCGGAACCGACCGGATCGGACAATATATCCTATATAATATCCTATAGCTCCCATAGGAAGGATCGGAAAAAAAAACGTTAAAAAAATTATAGCTTCGGTGTTTTTTGAAGTATTACCTTATAATCTTTCGAATAAAATTGTATAAAAATCGGACAACTATATCATATAGCTGCCATAGGAACGATCGGAAAATTAATGGGAATATAATATGAAATAAATTATTGCTTCGTTGGTTTTTATTGTATTCTCTTCTACTCTGGGATATGACTCTTTTTAAATATTTCCGAATATCGATTTTAATTTTATCAAAATCGAACTACTATATCATATAGCTGCCATAGGAACGATCGGAAATAAGAGAAATAATAGGAAATTTAACATTTTTGCGATTTGTAAATTAATAGGAATGACCTGCAAGGGTATATAAGCTTCGGCTGGCCGAAACTAGCTTCCTTTCTTGTTATGGTTTATTTTAGAAAATTTTTAGTTTTTACTACAATAATACACTTTTTTTTAAATAAATATTTCTTAACTTTATATTATAGTTGGGTAGACCCAGAAAAAAAACGTTATTAAAACTGTTCTAAATAAGTTATCCTAATATCAAAAAAAGAATAGGGATTCTCGGCTTAAGAGACTTATTTCGTCTCAAAAAATCAAATCGAGACTACTTATATATATATTTAAAGACCACTACATAAAATTGAGAACGTTTCTTCTTGAAAAAGTAAGAGGATGAACTCTCGAATTTGAATCCTTTATCTATGTTATTCGAACTCACCGATCTGTAAGAGCTTCATTAGTCTCGTAGTTGGCCCAATCGCCCTCGATCCTCGTCTCGTTTCTCAGGGATCGGGATGCATGGCGGATGGCGAAGGCGTCTGATCTCCGGGCATCCGCCACATTGCGCATCTGGTTTACCCGGGCATACCAATCCGTCAGCGAGATGTGCTGGAGGGGTTTTTCCATCGTTACCACAGAGTGGAAGGCCATTTTGAATGGGTTAAGTTTAAACAAAAAACAATTGGATTTAATCGTTAATAATTTTAGAAAATATGTGTCCTTTACTGGAACTCTCAAAGTGGACTGATAATTTTCTCTGAAACGTCGATTTGAAACGGTTGTTTGGTCAACGAACACTAGATCTCCAAGGCGTTTGGGTCATTGTCAAGGACAACCGCTTGTGATTTGTTTGTTTGAATTGGAGGATGGATTACTATAGTTATAAGTTAAGGAATTTAATTTCTATCTGCAGATATTCAGCTGTTGAAGTAGGAAACAATTTTTATTTTTACTATTACATTTCCAACAATTCTTGCTAATCTTGTTTTAATATGTAGGGTAGGAATAAAATTATATTTTGTAAGCTCTAAAATATTTACTTAAATTTGATTTAAAGATGCAAAAATGATAAACATTAAAAAAGTACTTATAAAGTTAAAAAACAAATAAAAACTTTTTGATCAGAGGGGAAATACATGCTATTAGAGCTGGGCTGTATTTTTAAACTAATTAATAAAGACTTTTTGAAATTACCATTTTAATATTAATTTATTAAAATGGTTGGGAACTTCGGGTAACCTTTTCCAAGTTCCGCACCTATTATTCCACACCATTTTCTGGTATTTTTCCATGCCTTTTTCGGTATTTTTCCTCTGATCCGCTGGTGTGGACCCACTGTCGCATTTGAAATTTTGAAATGTTAAAAAAAGCTATATCCCCGAAAGAAGAGAATGTAATAAAAATCAAGGAAAATATTTTTTTTTTCCTATTAATTTCCATTTTATTTTCCGACAATTCCTATGGCAGCTACATGATAAAAATGATTCGATTTTTTAAAAATGTAATTCGAAATTCGGGAATATTTTAAAAATAATATTCCTAAGAGTAGAGATAACATTTAAAAAAAACACCGAAGCTACGTTACGTTTTAGTAAACAGTTTGTTGCATAGTTTTGCAAATTTTCATTAATTTTTGACCCGAGGTGGTGGTGATTTATAACCCTATCAAACCCCGTGGATTCGAGCATGACAGTAATTAACTTAAATTAAAAACTTATTTTTAGCTTACATGCGAATTCTTTTGAATTGGTGATGTGAATAAAACATCGATTGTTGCCAAAAAACATCGATGATTCTAAAAAATTGTAAAACATCGATGTTTCTCCACCTCTAACTGCCGCACACACGTGTTTTTCTTTTCAAGCGTTTTGGTTGCCGCGTGTTAACGAACCAATTCACATTTCGTCGAAAGTTGTATTAAAAAGTGCAAGTACAGCAGCTTAAAATGGGCAAACCAGGTGCGCAAACTTACTAGTCAATATAATACATCGAAGCAGGCGGCGCAACTGCCTTTTGGAGCGCCTAACTTAACCTCTTGGTGGGTGAATATTCAAATGCGAACTATTTCTTTTGCAGGATTCAGTCCACGCGGTGGCGGCGGCGGAGGAGGAGGAGGTGGTGGCTTCCGTGGCCGTGGCGGCGGCGGAGATCGCGGTGGCGGCGGCTTTGGAGGCGGTGGCGGCGGAGGAGGAGGTGGCTTCCGTGGACGCGGTGGCGGCGGAGATCGCGGCGGTCGCGGTGGATTTGGAGGCGGCCGTGGACGCGGCGGCGGTGGAGATCGCGGAGGTGGTCGTGGTGGCTTCGGAGGACGAGGCGGCGGCGGCGGTCGTGGTGGCTTCGGAGGACGAGGCGGCGGCGGAGGTCGCGGTGGCGGAGGACGTGGTGGTGGTGCCGGCGGCTTCAAGGGCGGCAAAACCGTGACCATCGAGGCCCATCGTCACGAGGGAGTCTTCATTGCCCGCGGCAAGGAGGACGCCCTGGTCACCAGGAACTTTGTCCCCGGATCGGAGGTCTACGGCGAGAAGCGCATCTCCGTTGAGGTTTGTCCTTCATTCTCTTTCCTTACCTATAATCCAAAACCTAATACCAATCTTGGCTAATGATGAGGCTGTGCGCAGGGGTACAGAACATGGCATCATGTGGCCATGAGCAACCATGGCGGCCACCTGTGGCTGTGTGCACTTCAGGTGCACGTGAAGCAGTCGCGGGTGCTCCAAGGTCTGCTTAGAACAATGCACAACTGAGGCAATATCTATCTATCTATCCTATCCCAAAACAATCCGAACCAAAACAATCCAATCCACCATTTTGAAAAACTATTTTCGGTTATCTTTGAATACCATGTGTTTACCAACCATTTGCAAAAGGAAAACTTTAAGGTTTTCAAAGTTTTAGATATTTTTAAAATGGTTGAAAGTTTTTAAAGAAAGAAAATAGTTTATATCAAGATAGTCCATTTAGGATTGTAAATATAAAGATATTATTTTCTTCCTACGTTTATAAATATCCTGCACCTACTGTTCCCCCTTTCATTTCCCAGTTTCTCAAATAACTTTTTAAAAATCCATCAATCAACATATTTAATCAGCATTTGAATTCCCTTACAGACCAATGGCGAGAAGATCGAGTACCGTGTGTGGAACCCCTTCCGTTCCAAGTTGGCTGCTGCTGTCTTGGGCGGCGTTGAGCAGATTCACATGCCGCCGGGCTCCAAGGTCCTCTACCTGGGCGCCGCCTCCGGAACGACAGTTTCCCATGTGTCCGATGTGGTGGGACCCGAGGGTCTAGTCTATGCCGTGGAGTTCTCACACCGATCCGGTCGCGATCTGATCAATGTGGCCAAGAAGCGCACCAACATCATACCAATTATCGAGGACGCTCGCCATCCGCACAAGTACCGCATGCTGGTGGGCATGGTCGACACGATTTTCGCCGATGTTGCCCAACCGGATCAGGGTCGTATTGTGGCTCTGAATGCCCAGCACTTCCTGAAGAACGGCGGCCACTTTGTCATCTCGATCAAGGCCTCCTGCATTGACTCCACAGCGCAACCCGAAGCGGTATTCGCTGCCGAGGTGAAGAAGATGCAGGCGGACAAGCTGAAGCCACAGGAACAGCTCACGCTGGAGCCCTATGAGCGAGACCACGCCGTCGTTGTCGGCGTCTACCGACCACCGCCAAAGCAGTAAGAAGAAGTTCCTTCTGCCTGGTTTAGTTTTAAGGCTATTGTACTAATACAGACGTGTTGTATTAAGTTTCTTTTTAAATATAAAACCATAGATGTAAAGATAAATCAAAATGCAAACTATTTTTGTAGCAGACGTACAAAATATACACAGAAACCAAAAGCAAATGTAAGACTTGATGGAGGTCGCATGTAATATGAGGTTCTCTAAATCAGATGAGAGCGAATCATTGTTGAATAAGAATGGTTTTAATAATGGCTTAGAAGGCTAATTAGTTGGAAAAGGGTTTTGTTAATCATATTTTTTTAAAACCAAGTAGATTTGATGGCTTTTATTTGAACAAACCTCTGGATTTAATATAAATCGAATTATAAGCAGTTCCTAACTAAAATTTTTGAAAGCGATTCTAAAAAACTGGTGGTTTTAGAAATTATGCCTAATACTTTATTGTAAGAATAGCAATTGTAATGCTTAACATTACCAAATCAATAGTTGCTAATCCAATTATATTGTTTATACCTACATGCTTATAAACATTTTCTGATTATTATAGTTATTGCTTTATGGAATAACAAACATCACATAAAATAAAGTGTAAAACCAAGAAACATTTTGAAAAATAAACGTATAGCAACTATTCAGTTGTAAAAAAAAAATAATAAAAAAAAAATCCGCTGCGGACAGGATTCGAACCTGTGCGGGTAGAACCCAATGGATTTCAAGTCCATCTCCTTAACCACTCGGACACCGCAGCTGTGTCGACCTCGTGGCAAAGTTCCAACTTGTTATGAACCAACCCCCCTCATCCACAATCATCCAGGGATGGCGTACCTTTTATATGGACACAAACCAAGAACTCTTCTGGGGTCGTGTCTTGGCTAAACAAATTATAATTAAAAAAAGCGGACGTGGATGTTCCGAGCTCGGACCTATGTGGCCTATAAAAAATCATTCATAAAAAAATAATATTTTAAACAATTTTTAACATACTAATTTCACAATCCTGATTTTTTACTTTTCCTACCTTTGTTTTTAAAGTATTAATGTATTTAATAATTCAACTTTATTTAGAAACAATTAAAAATAATGAGCAACATTATTTTATTATGAGTGAAATACAACATGTAAATTAATTTTAACCTAATATCTTTTTTTGCAATGTAGATTTATCTGCATAAAATTTTGCACCCCAAATGATGACATAACAAATAGCCCAGGTTCCGATAAGGCTGCGGTGTCCGAGTGGTTAAGGAGATGGACTTGAAATCCATTGGGTTCTACCCGCACAGGTTCAAGTCCTGTCCGCAGCGATGTGTTAGAAATCTTTTTTTTTCTAATTTATTTTATTTGGCCAGAATAATCTCATTTTAGAAATGGGCTTATAAGTAGTTAACCCTATTAGAAGCAGTAATGTAATTGAAAAACATTGTTCAAATTTTCTGTATCAATTAAATTACTTTATTTAGCCGTTTGCAGCGATCTCAAAATATAACAATATAGAGGCATAGTGCATTTTTCTCTCAGTTGATACAATACGACATTAAGCTTAGCCTAGGAATTCCCCTGCGGGCGTTTTGAAGATTCTGCCTCGCGAAAGACACACAGATCATAATCATTCAAAGAGGACATTGGTTTTACTTTTCTCTCGTTAAACTTTAGGTCTTAGCAGCTAGGATAAAATCATAATCGCGTTGATTCTTGAATAAATGTATATCACCGAATTCTCGTCAGCGACTCCGCGAAAGAGACCGCCTACAACTTGGCGCGCTTGGGCACGCCGATGGCCTCCAAGACACCGCAGGTCTCCAGATGGTGGAACAGCGTCTGCAGATACTCGTCGCGATGCTTCATGTAGTGAGCAGCGTGCTGGGATCGCTCCCACTGCTTGAACGTAACCTTAATGTCCGCCCTTTCCCAGTTATCGCTCACCGCCCGGTTGGAGGATGGCGGACCGATGGGATCGTTGTCGGACACGAAGAACAGCGCCGGGGCCTTGAGCAGTGTGGAGTGGAACATCTGGCTGGAGCGCATATAGTGGATGGTGGCCTGGTTGTGGAATGTCTTCATGTGATACAGCGTATAGTTGCGCAGGGCGCTCTGCATGCGCTCGTTCCGGGGGAAAATCGATTTGGGCACACCCACTGGGATCTCGGTGATGTCGGCGGCGCTGTCCCAAATCTGGCACACGAAACGCTCCAGGATGCTGCCATAGCGATCCATGTCGCGCGACATCTGCAGCATGATCTCGCCCAACTGGTAGGCGCCCACCGAAAAGCCATGCATTACGATCGGCTCATACGACTTGTTGTTCTCCAGAAAGCGCAGAGTCTCGGCGGCCACCACCTGGTCGGAGATAAAGGGATATATGAGTAATTTGATGACATGTTTGGTGTAAATTCCTTATTCATACCTGGGTTCCCTTGACCGGCCAGAGCAACTGCCAGGGCGTAATGTGCACCACCACCACATCGAAGCCCATCTCGGTGTAGATCTGGGCGTACTTCTTCAGATGCTTCTGCTTGGCCATCAGCCAAGCCATCATGAGAACCAGTGGGTTGCCGGTTGGCTTCTTGAAGGCCAGCGTCTTGGGATCCACCTCGATTTGCGTCTTGTTGTTGGTGTACAGAGTCATGTTCTTGGTAATATCCTGAGAGGATATGTACCGGCGATTCTTCGACGGAGCCATGGCGCTCTGAGAACGTTTAAAAATTCATTATCAATCATAGTTAAGCACAGGTGATATGACATGATTAGTGGGGTTAGAGGAAATGAAACTATAGAAACAACAAGTAAATTCAAGTGCACTGTATACATTTTAAATTCATTAGCTTTGCAAATGTGCATATGTACAATTTCAATTCGCTCGTCTGGGTATTCGATGGGCTCTTTATACATAAATACGACTAACCGACCAAACTAATCGCACTAGAAACCAAAGTTTGGATAGGTCCAGTCACCAACTGAATAGCTGCCTGATTAGATAGGAAAGCTTGAGTGGTTAATATGGTCTGATCGGTAAGAGTCTGTCCGCAGATTAACGGTGGCACCATGATCCATGCAAATTATGGGGAATATTTGATATAGGCACTGATTTATCCACGGTAACAGCTGCTGACCTTGAAAAAGTCGCCGAACACGTGATGATAAACAGCTGTTCCTGATAAGATTATTCCAGGTGTGAGTGCGTTTGGTCTTTTCCGAGATATTGAGTTACTATGATCGCCTTACGAATGCTCAAACGCTGAATTTCACGGCTAAATGGAAGACAGATCTAGTTGCACCGTGTGCCCAATAATAAAACGTTCCTGCAACCGTATAATATATAACGATTTGCTTCCGTAAAATACCTTCTAGTAGCAAATTATCAGAAATTGCTTTGAGCAAACGACAAATTAGCACGAAGGCAGGAGACTAAATGAAGGTGGTGCAAAGGTTTTAGGTTCTTTTCCTACATTTCAGCAAGGCTAAACCGACTGATAGCATTACGGATTCGAAGATAGCCCCGCGAAATCAAACGATAAGCAGTTGCAGTTTAGATTAGTAGAATCAACCTGTGACTTAATAGTTCCCACATAAATTTGTTATAGCGAAAAGAGCAAAGAAGAATGATCAAACAATTGAGGCACCGAGTGACACAATGAATGAATGAGAGAGAGAGGCTGGAAAAGACTTTCACCAAAGAGTATACATTATATAGAGAGGGCATAACTCTGACTTTCTGTTCAAACTGTTGTCGGCAAGGGGAAAAGGGGGAAAGAGCTTGTTCTATTTTTAGAATTCGTTTATTGAGTACACAATGCATAAGTGTAAGTGGGCTTTGTGTGTATGTGTGCGAGAACGGCAACACATTTTCGACAAAATTTCATTTTTGTAATTTCTATAATCTAGGGCCAACAACATTTAAAAGTCGAAAAGGGTTTTCTGTCCAGCATTTCCAACTCGGTCTATGGTCGTGCTGGTTAACGCGTTGATCAGCGATGTTGATGCGAGTTCGATCCCCGCAAGGGGCAGACGTTTTCTAATATTGTTTTTTTCTTTTTTTGATGTCTCGAAATATATATATTTTTTTGTATTATTTTAGTTAAAAGCTAAACAATAATTAATGGTAGGGTCTTGCAAAAAAATCTAATTTTTTTATATTTCTTTTCTTGTAGATTAACATCTTAAGATTATACAAAAAAGTTTTAAGTCAATCTAAAAGAACTTTGGAAGTTAGGATGTAATTAGTACTAGTAAAATTTTTCTAAAAAAAATAATTTTTGATTTTGCACGGCTTTATAAAATATTTAAAGTAAAAAATAAAACTTCCCAGGGGGCGGGTTTTTTCTATTCTTAAACAAAATGTAAAAGCAGAATGGAAATTCGTCAATTTTTGGCGGAGATACAGTGAACACCGCAAAACGTCTTTTTAAAGTGCTCTATACGTGTTTTACATGTGACATGTTTTTCTCGAAACCACGTTTTTAAAAGTCCGTGTTCATCGGCATTTCTAAACGGCTCAACCGATCGTTTTTAAATTTGTCGCATATTTTTCTGCATAAAAAAAACCCGCCCCCAGGGAATCGTTTTTTTTTTAAACTTTAAATATTTTTTTGTTAAGCCCAAAGTCAAATTTTTTAGCTGAAAAACGCATTCTTGACTTTGGAAAATCAAAAAAAATACAAAATAGAAAAAATCAACAAAAAAATTACAAAATAGAAAAAAAAACAAAATACTCTTAAAAAACAAAAAAAAAAAAACCCCGCAAGAAATTGAAATTCTACAACGGGATTCGATCCCCGTACCGCTTAGATTGTTAGTCAGATGTCTTATCCACTGGGCCAAATGGCAAGTAGAGCTGCGGCCGAATAGATTCCAACTAGAATCGAGCAGTGCGGGTTCTACTGTTAAAATGCGGGTTCCACCGCTAGAACCCGCCATACGACAGACTCTTTTCTATGACATGTCCTCTCTATATATTTATACTCTTTGCTTTCACTTTAGTTTGACTTTTTGAACTTGAACCGAAAGTTCACGGCCACTCACACGTTTCGCGCGATGATAGATCTTCAGCAGTATAATTGCCAATATGACCAGCAGCGTTATCTCAATTAGGAAGTCCATATCGAAAGATAAAACTAAGCAGGTGCGACGACTTTGACTAACTGACTGATCCACAACATATAGCATATACACCCAGCGATCCAGTGGCACGATCCACTGGATAGTTGAGCGGAATTGAGGCGAGCTTACAATCCCCATGGAAAATAGTTATTTCAGCCGAGTGTGTGTATATGGGGGAATAGGTTTTTTCTACTCTTTGCGGCATTGGTTTAAATTACATTGCGGCACTGGAAGCCTCAGTACCCTTTTGAGAATAGTTAATATAGAGTACCGACTAGAAGATACCATCTAATTCTGATTATTATATCAACAAAAGTCTTCCTAATTTATATATCCTTATATTTTTCTGCTTCACTAGTATTTTCTTTCTATTAACTCGTTTTTAAATGATCTTAATTGGTTCTTATAAATATCTTAGAACCCAAAATACCCTTAAGCCCAACACAGAACACGAATGTTCGCCGAAAGCTTGGCATTGGGCGCCATTATGATTTGAATCATGGAGAAAAAGCTATTTCAGAGCTCAATTGAGCTTACTGAATGCGAGGGTGGTTCCAAAAATATGTTCAAGGATAAGGGTTTCACTTCATTGAAATTCGATATCGGCAATATACGCTGAATAATTTACTGGTTAGTTCAAGCGGTTAATGAGCCGCTACTAATGGCAGGGCACTGGAAAACAGCAATTAAAATAGCGTACAAATGCTTATAAATATTATATATAAAGTAAGCACAGCTTATCTGAACAAATCACCACTGAAGAGGGGGAGAGGTTAGGAGAGATAGAGAACCGAAATCATTTGCCGGGTACAAAGTGCAGGGAATACAATTTACTCAAGCATGCAAATTTCAAAATGCACAAAATGAAGAAACGAAATAAAAGTAATTAAAGGTTCAAACACAGATCAACAGATGTTCAATAAGACAGGAATGAGTAGGTCGGGAACTAAAATCACCTTACAAATAAAATTTTTACGGATTTCTGATATATCTATGGGACTTTAGTCAAACTAGACTTTGGTAATAAAATGGCAAGTATATACCGACTGTAACTATAATTGCTGACAATAGAATATGATGGATTGTTATTGTAATAATTAGATAATATATTTAGAGAAATAATTAGGCACGCCCTGCTATAAGCTAAAAAGAGGTTTGTATAATTATTTACAACTATTTTGAATGCTTTATCGCACATAGCTACCTAAGTTTTCTTTTATTTTTCATCGCGTCATGAAGGTGTAAATTTAATCTTTAGTCGATTCCGAGCAGTCAGTCTTGTCTTATCGATATGTAGTTGTTTTTTATGAAGAAATCAGTTAAATATAAGAGCCATCTGGATTAATACTGTTATTTTGCTATTATAACTTCTTAACCCTAAAATTCATAATGTCCATATTGACATACTACAGAATTTTATAGTTAAGCTGTTAAACTCATGAACCTTGCTCCATAAAGTTTTTACTTTACTTTACGCTTAATGGAGATAATAACATTTGTGATAATGAAAGTATTAAACACTTACACGACAAGACTATATTATATCTTAATATTTTCTTGAATTTAAATATTCAGATGATTCTATCTACCTATGTATAAAAACATTTTTTTTAAAGTCTTGTGAGGTTTACATTATAAATGTCAACTTAATAACACTTATGATAACAAATGAAAAAAACTAGCTATTCCTTGACAACAGACGGACATTTAGATCTGGAGTTTATCTAGGATTTTGGAAAATGAAAATATTCCCATGCAGGATTAGATAATAGATTGCCTATGTACTTCTGTTGATCCTGGGAACTCCCTCCATACCAAAAGGATGCATTATTTAGGAAATCATGCTTACACTTGGAGCCTGCTGCGGTTGCTGATGGCCTGTCTGCAGGCTCGAGAAGTTCCGGATCAGCGGGGGCTGGATCCTACGGACCTGCGGGGGCGGGACCTTGAGCAGTCCCTGCGACTGGCAGCCCCCGAAAAAGCTGTCCGCGTAGACATTCTCGTACGGCACGGCTGCCCGGCTATTTTGTGCTAATTAGTTGCGGGGTAACGATTATAAATAAAACGGGGAAAATGCGAAAAATTAAGGGGTATGGTTTTTTTGGGATATTATTGGGATATTTTACCACCAAAGGAGAGGCCCACGGCTAAAGTTGCGGCTGTCCGGCCGGCGAAGGGCAAACTCATCGATTTTCTCGCCGCCGTTGCGTAAAATGCAGTGCGAAAAAAGTGCGCAGCCATTGTAATTGCGGAAAATTGCAGACTGGGAAATACTTTCACAAAAGCGCTTTGGACACAGACTGAAAAATGATTTGCAATGGTATTTTCTTTTTTTTTGTTTCTTTTTTCTCATTTGGGTACTGCACACACACACACACCCAAACTAAGGCACACGCACACAGACAGCCACAGGCGAATGCACACGAATCGAACTTTGTACCCACTGCAGACGAGCCACAAATTGTATTGTTAAATTGATAAATTGAGATTCTGGCTCTAAATTTCCTCCCCGGGCTGTGCGTGTGTGTGCCGCAGTGTGGGTGTGCGGGGGGTGAATCTGTGTGGATATTGATGACTTTTCAATTGGTAAACGTAAACGTAACGAACCAAATCGATTGCCGCTGCACTTACGCTAGCGTCGTGCTCCCGAGTTTTGATTTTTGTTTAATAATTTCAATTCCGCCCCCGACCAACAAAAACCGCTCAGCAGTGAGTGCGACCGTTCGCTGGAGATGCATAAAAACCTACTCGTGGAGAAACTGCGATTTTCGGTATATTGTGGTATTTATTGATTCTAGTTTAGTATTTTTGTACACAGAAAGAAAACGGGTCATAAAGAATTAGTTGACCGAAAAATTGTTCTAAGTTCTGGAATCTAGCATATAAATTGATTTTGTTTTTTTATTGAAAAAAAATTAAGAGCCTCTGAATATATTATTATTACTTTCAAGTAGCTCCGATCTACGATTCTTTTTACATTTTCAGTATACATAAATTTTGACGACATAATATCAAAATTTTCTCACTTGCATAAATGTGGTTCCGTATGGATTGGGATCGGGGCATCTATTTTGAAAGCTTTTTGGTCACCTGCCATCCTACGTCGATAGACTGCGTCTTCTGAACCTGCCCTCGCTAATGGATCGTCGGACCTGCCACGGAGTGATGTTCCTCCACAAGTTGATCACTGGACTTATAAATTCTAGCTTCTTACTCGGCCAAATACGGTTTTCGATCCCCGTAAGAGCATCCCGCTACTTTCGGCCTATTGCTCTTGAAATTTGCAAATCGAACTTCGAAGCGCACGATCCTTTTCGAGCTTTGTGTACTCAATATAATGAATTGTATTTTTTGTTGTTTGTTGAATGTTCCGTGGACTTTAATGTAAGAAATATTTTTAATCACCTATCCTTGCCTCTGCCCACTTGATGTGAGTCGGAGCATATTAATTAAAAAAACTCCTTTACTCGGGCGGAGGTAGGAGTTATGTTTATATTGGCAGATATTTGCTCATTTTTTGGAAATAAATAAATAAATAAATAAATAAGGATAAGATCAGACACCCTTACCTACATGTGTCCACCCTAATGTACATATACATACATATGTCGATACGATGATTGTGGAATTGCAAAATATGACGCAATTTTCGGGAAGATAACTGGAGGAAATAATACAGACATATTCTCGAATCCGTGGATGGTGTCGGTAATGAGTTTTAACTTGAGTTTACATAAGCGTCCCGAAATTTGTTGCGGCTCCCTTATCACCTCTCGTATGTATTTCATTTTGAATTTAATTGATTTCCTAATTAATTCCTACTGTTTTGCAGGATTTGTTCTAACAGCAGCGCATTGCTTATCCAATGATACCATGTAAGTGCAGAAATTCTACTTCTCCATAGACATTCTATCTTCTATTTACATATTTTTGCAGGAAAGTGCGCCTGGGCGATTTCGACTCGAAATTTATTTTAGAAGATTGTAGTTCGGGTGTTTGCATACCAAATAAATATGAAATTAATGTCGATATGAAATTTGTTCACTCTGGATTTTCACCCATTTCTTTCAAGAATGACATAGGCCTGCTTCGAATGGCTCAACGGGTTCCATATTCAGGTTATTAAAAGAGATAGCTAAAAAGCCTTCTCGTCAACGAACAAGGAAGACCCATAACATCATTTAACATCACCGGCTGGGGTAGAACTGATGACAGTGAATATAGCGATATTCTACAAGTAGCCACCGTGGATAAAATTCATCCTATCTATTGCCAGCGGAATTTTGGGACTTACGTTGATATATCCCAGATATGTGCTGCCGGTTCGAGTAGCGACGCATGTTCGGGGGATTCTGGTGGTCCGTTATGTGCAGAACAAAGCTATAGACGCATTCCAAGAGTCTTCCAGTATGGTATTATCAGCTATGGACGTGAGTCTTGTTCAGGACTTGGAGTTTACACAAATGTTATGCACTTTACTGGTTGGATCTCGAATGTTGTTGCACGGTTTAAGGACAAGACTCTTCAACAGTAAAGATACAAAAAGCAATGTCCTAGAATAAACATGATTGATTGACATAAGATAAAAACAATGTCTCCCTCAACGAAAATATTATTTTGTTTACTTTTTCTTTCTTATCTGTGTTTACAATAAATACAATAAATACAAATATTGCAAAAATTGTTAGTTAAATTTTCAACAAATCTGAAATGTAACAGTTTAGGGAATACACAGTATGTTATTATACGATTTTTAGGGAAAGGTCCCTAATTGTTTTAAGTGTATAAGATATTTTACCCTGTGCCATGTATCAAATGGTATTTTTCGGCTGAGCACCTGCGGTCATACTAATTCTCGGAGCAAAACGTAAACACCGCGGAATGGAGCACGAGGTGGTTGTTTCTGGGCAGGATTCCCCTCCGGAGGATATCAAAATCAGCCCGCCACTCAAACCCTCGGCGAATACGGCCATTAAGTGCCTGAAGTGCGACAAGGTGTACATATTTCCCGCCGACAAAGACGACTGCCTGGCGCACTTGTATCTGGAGCACCGCCTGGTCATAGCCGATGTGGAGGATATAGCGCTGCTGGAGGACTATCTGCAGCACTGGGAGAAAGAGTTTCAGGGTGGGAAAATAGTCCAATCTTTACACTAAAATTCTAATAACAATATCCCACCCTTAGCCCACGAATTTGAGCAATATTGCACTACAATGTTTCTGGATCAACTGCCTGATGGCAAATATGCCAAGAACGAGAAGTACTACCTCCTGTGCGACATCCTGCCCCAGGACTATGAGCTGCGACAAAGGCTGAAGGAGAAGCGACTGAGCGAGGCCCTCGAGCGCCATCAATTCGAGCTAACAGACAGGAATTTCTCCAAGGAGTGCCTCTTCTGCAGGACCGTGATCAAGGGACTGAGGGCCGACTACCTGGACCACCTGTTCGACAAGCACTTCCTGCTGGTGGGCAAGCCCGAGAAGCTGGTGTACGTGGACGAGCTGCTGGATCATCTGGAGGAGAACCTCAACCGTTTGGTGTGCCTGTACTGCGAGAAGATCTTTAGGGATCGACCCACGCTCAAGGAGCACATGCGCAAGAAGGGTCACAAGCGGATCAATCCGAATAGAAGGGAGTACGACAAGTATTTCCTCATCAACTACAATCGTGTAGCAGCGAATCCAACGCCTAGGAAGCAGCAGCAGCATCATCAAAAACGAAGACAGGAGACTGCATCCGTGTCCACAGTTGCGGATCTTGAAACTGGCAGCGTGGACTTTGACAAGCACTTCGCCCGACCCGATTCGGATGGAGAGCATGATTCAGACTGGTCCGATTGGGCGGCAGATGGTGAGCCGAGTGGGATTAAGTGTCTGTACTGCCCCCATATCGGCGACAGCTTTACCGCCCTCAAGGAACACATGGTGGATGGCCATTGCTTGGATTTCGACAAGGCCACCAGCCCGCTGAACTTCTACCAGCGGGTGAAAGTGGTCAACTACCTGCGCCGACAGATGTGCATGCTGCGTTGCGTGACCTGCGACCTGCAGTTCGATGACCAGGAGCTGCTGGTGGAGCACATGGCCCAGGAGCTGCACTGCGGGATCGGGGACAAGGTGAACTGGGACAAGCCGGAGTTCTTCTTTCCCTACATGGAGAACGACGGGCTGTTGTGTGTGCTCGACGATTCCGCCGGCGATGATCCGGAGGCCGATGTGGTGCGCATCATCTCCGAGGACAGTCTGGCGCAGATCAACAAGGACGCCGAGCGATTGTCCCTCGAGAATTTTAAGCTGTAAAGTGATGAATTGATATACATATATAAGGGGATTCGCAGCAAGAGAATTTTAAACTGTTAAGTGATGAACATATTTAGTTAAGAGCAAACTAAGTAAATATATGGTTAATTATGAAACTGCATTTTATTTATTAAAAGAGGTGTCTAAAGAATGGTATTTAAATTTAATTACATACCATATACCTTATCAAAAATCGTATTTGTTTTTCAAAAACACGCTTAAAAGTTGAGCTTATTTTAAAAGATCAGGTTTTTTTTTCAAATATTTGAAAATAGCTTAAGGATTCACTTAAGGGTTAATATCCATATCGCAGCCAGTGTGTACACACCATTTCCTTAGCCAGTGCACACTCCTCACTTAACGAATACACCCACCACATGTACCAAATTAACATACGCAGAGTTGCCACCCTTTGAATAAATATCGATGATGTGCAAATATTTTTAACATAGATTTGATGATATATTGCCTACAAAATAAGGACCTGATTTACGGAAAACATGTCGATATATTGGTAATTGAATTACTTATTTATTTGATAATTTTTTAAAATATATATATGAAATTATTATAAATAAAAATAATAAATAATTTCGAAAAAGTATCGATATATCTTATTAAATAATTGCCATCTCCAAGACTGACATCATTCCCGCAGCGAACCAAACAAAATAAAGAGAAATCCGGCGAAAATGGAGGCCCTGGACATTCTGGAGAAGCGCATCGATGCCCTGACGCGAGTCCTGGGTCCCGTGCAGGAGGCGGAGGCGGGTGAGGGCGTGGTCGACGCCCTGTGCTCGGCACACGCCCTCCTGGGCGAAGCCACCACGGGCAGTGCTCCACTGCAGCAGTGCGTAAAGCGATCCGGCGAACTGGAGAAGTACCTAGACCCCAACTTCCTCGAGGAGCAGCAGGAGGTGCGCTCCAAGGAGGTGTACCTACATGCCGTCGCGCCCGAGCTGCACACCCAGGCCGAGCAGCTGGAGAGGATCAGGCAGCTGGAACCGGCTCTCGGGGCCGAGTACTTCCGCAGCATTCCCGCCGAGTGCCTGGAGCAGCTGAAGGGCATCACCCAGAACAACGGGGAGTACGCGCAGCAGAGCGAGCTCATCGAGGAGAGCCTCGTCTTGGCCATGAAGCGCTACGGCGAGATCCAGGCTGGACTTCTCAGCTCCCTGGATGCGATGAGCGACCGGTTGGACCAGGTGGAGGAGCGCATGGAGCAGCGGAAGCGGGCCGAGCTCAACAAGGATGTGCCGCCAAAGGATTGAGCGGATAACGCTCCAAAGACTGCTAAAAGTATTTTATACGGCCCGGTTTCCAAATCCTTTCCAAGTCAAATGGGGGTTTAGTTCTTTAAAGATCTTGTTCTAATGAAAACTGGACCTAAAGCAAATACCTTATGACTGGAATTGGAATTGAAACCCGGGATATTAGATTTTCTAACCGCTACTTCTTTATCGAAGAGTGGCTAACGATGCTCTTTCAATTGTAAGTTTCCTTTTTAAAAATTATTTAATAATAGCACAATAAACTATATTACAAAACTAATCAAATACGATGATCTATTTAAAAAAGAGTATGCTTCTTGCAGAAAATATTTATAAATATAGGATCCCATTGTTATAATTTAAAGCCATTCATTTTTAAAATGTTCCAAATTAATTAGATAGTTTTATAATTGTTGATTATTAAGAGCCAGCACAATAAAGAATCTTAAAGTAATAGAAATCTTGTTATCCCATTAAAATCATTCAAAATTAATTGATAAAAATGTATTTCATTGTTTTTCCAAGCTTTTAATGTATTTACACACAAACATGATCAATGATAAACCTACAAAATGAATACAATATAACAATTATCTAGGAAATTAAGAGGAATCAGAAATTAGTCGCTCATCCAAAGCAAATGCTCTTGCTTAAGTAAATTTCCTTTTTATATGTTATTTATTGGTAAACCACATTACCAAAACTAAAAATAGTTGAGTGTCAGTTAGGATCCAACCGAAATCCGGATTACTAACATACTAGGCACAGTCTTGACTTCCCCTTTTTTCACAAGAGAGAAGTCTGGCGCTCCTAGAAGCGGAGCTCGTTCCTTAGTATCCTTTCGTATACGGATAAGGTGAGCGGAGCATAAACGCCATCCGGTTGGGCGTAGAAGAGTTCATCCTCGATGACCTCCGGATTGAAACCCTGCTGCTGGAGCTCCACTTTGCGCAG
Organism: Drosophila lutescens; assembly: GCA_037075285.1. Lineage (NCBI taxonomy): Eukaryota > Metazoa > Arthropoda > Insecta > Diptera > Drosophilidae > Drosophila > Drosophila lutescens. Next base: position 80,865 of record JBAMCF010000598.1, read on the forward strand.
CTTGAAGGTGCCGGTCAGGTCGATTCTTCGCAGGAATCTCAGGAACTGCGGCCGCGCGTAGTTGGGCAAGGATTTGGCCAGTTCCACGCCCAGCTGACTGACGTTCACCTCCCGCGCAGGATCGTAAATGGCTGCCATTCCGGCTCTACCCTCCGTCTGGGGTATACCCACTCCGTACACAATCACATCCTTGTAGCCAGCCAGATTGCTGAGCTGCGCTTCCACCTCGCTGGTGGACACATTCTCGCCCTTCCAGCGGAAGGTGTCCCCGGTGCGATCCCTGAAGTACAGATAGCCCCGCTCGTCGGCCACCAGCAGATCGCCCGAGATGAAGGCCATGTCGCCCTTGGAGAAGACATCGTGGACTACCTTCTTGGAGGAGGCCTTCTGGTCAACGTAACCCAGGAACTCTCGGCAGGGATTGCCCCTTACAATCTTGCCTATAAACACGCCCGGTTCATCGGCTTCGCATCTCTCGCACAGTCCTTTGCTGTTCCTTAAGGGTTCTCCCGTGTGAGGATCTGCTTTTATGATCGATATCGGATAGATCTGCGGCAGTATCCGGGAGACGAAGCCAATGGCTCCCACGGTGCTGTCGTTATTCATGATATTCGCATTGCCCTCGGTGGCTCCGTAGAATTCACCCACTTTTGCGATCCCAAAGCGTTCCACGAACTGCGGCCAAATCTGTGGTCGCAGTCCATTGCCAAACACCATGCGCACCTGGTGCTTACGATCGTGGGGAGCCGCCGGAGTGGCCAGGATGTAGCGAGCCATCTCACCAATGTATTGGCCCACCTAATGGGATGTCAAGAAAAGTTTTAAAAGTAGTTTGGATACCGAAAAGACCGCATTACCGTGCACTGGAAGCGTGAGCAGTCCGAAAAATAGCCCGAGGCACTAAATTTCTTCCTGATGACCACCGTGGAACCAAAGAGCAGGGCCTGACCCATGCTCATCACTCCACCAGCAGTGTGATATAGAGGCAAAGGTGTATAGAACACATCCTGGTCCTTGAAACCCAGAGTGTAGTGGATGCCAGCGGCGATGAAGAAGTATCTAAAGGGATAGAAATCGTTTTTATAAGAAGTCTACCTTTAGTTAATGGAAAACCTTACCGCGAATGCGTGATAACAGCTGCTTTCGGCAATCCCGTGGTTCCCGAAGTGTAGATGTAGACCAGCTTGTCATGATGATCCGCTCGCGAGGCACCAGCGGCCACTTTATCCTTGGCAGCCGTCTCCAGGAGACCATTCAACTGCTGGGCCAATCCCTGGCTGAGACCCTCGGAAGCCACTATCTCCTGCGTGGCCTCGTCGTTGAACTGATACAGACCCACATGGGCCGGCAGATCCTTGGCTATATCCATCACGGCAGATCGAAAACTGGCGCCGTAAATGAGAGCCGTGCACTGACCCACCGTAATGCTGTGCTGCAGGGAGGCTCCTCGGAGATTTGTGTTTATCAGCGGGGTGATCACCCCGATCTTGGACAGGCCCAGCCAGGTGGCCACGAATTCCGGTCGATTTTCCAGCAGCAGACCCACCACATCGCCTTTCTTGTAGCCATGACTGTGGAACACGTTGGCCACGCGGTTCGAGTGCTCGTTCACCTGGCGGAAGGTCCACTGCTGCGACTCACTGACTATGGCCAACTTGTCCGGCTGCCGAGCCACATTCGCCTCGAAGATGTCTCCTATGTTCAGGTTCTTACGCTCCTGCCGCTTGATGAACATCAACACGCGGATGTAGGCGAAGAGGGCCCTATGAGATGTAAACATAATATTTAATTAAGATATGATAATGATTAGAAGATGCATTTTATGTGAAACCATTTCTTAAACAGCAGCTTTTTCGAGATATTTTCAATGGTTTTTGAATAGAACCATAATTGGATTGGGGTTTAAAGTAATATTTAATGGAAAAAGTTGCAAGAAATACAGTATTTCTAGAAATTGCATGTTAAAAAAAATTATTTTACATATGATCCAACCCATGATAATGACTAATAAAAGGTATTATGAAAACAGATATTTCACTGGTAATTTTTCTAAGTGTTAATATTTATTATATGTATCTATTTTCTTCAATAAAATGTATTTTTAATATCTACTATATCTATTTCCTTCAATATTCTATTCATAACTATTATATCTATTTTCTTCAGTAATATTTATTAAAAGCTTACACAGTATCTCGGGGAGTGGTAACCGCTGCTATATAGAACCATCGCCATCCGGGACGTACTAGCAGTGTGGCTATCAAACTGGCATACAGGGTGGCCAATCCGTACCAAGGACCTTGGTAATAAAGGATCAGGCCTGTGACAGCACTTAAGATAGGGGCTAAGATCCATTGAAGACTGCGCCGCAAGTTGGACTTTCTGGGTGGTTTTAATGTTTCCGGTGAATCTATGGTGATGGTAACCTAAAAACACAAAGTTTAAGACAGTTTTTTAACAAGTAAAAAACCAAATAAACTAATACCAAAAACGGTGTGTGTAGAATGTCATTGTCGGGACGTAGAGTTCTTCTGCATCACTCATACGCCGCGTAAGCCCTCTCGATACGGGTGTTGGATAATAATAACCCCTCTCGATGAAGTTTATTCAAAGCTTTTCCTGATCTTCAGCTAATTGCTTGTTGTTTAATTTGCACTCTAGCCGACAGCTGCCCCATAACTTATTCCGCATCAATCAATTAGCACTTTATTTAAGCAATTTGCAAACAAAGAAACCAAAAAAAAACAGTGAAAAGGAAAAACACACAAAAAATATAGAGTGGATAAACAAGATCTAGTACCCAAATCGGTGGCCATTGCGACCGGAGGAGAGCTCGCGGAAGTGCAGCAAAGCCTTTTTCTCGGCATCGGAGGCCAATCGGTTCGACAAATGGATCAGAACGCATATGGTCAGCGCCGAGATCAGTCCCAGCATAAAGAACACGATCTAATTACGTTTACGATATAGTACTGTATTTCAAGATCTTAGGATCTCTCCCGATTACCTTGTGCCAAATGGTCAGTCGATGCTTGACGGCGTTCAGTCCACCGTCCTCCACCAAGGGATCATTATCGCTGCCCGTCATCATATTAGGCTAGTCTTTGCTCAACTCTTTCGACCCTTGGCGCTTGAATGGTTCAGCGGTCTATCTGTTTGTTTTGGGTTTTTTTTCCTATTTAACTGACGGTTGGTTCGGGGAAGTATTGTAACATTGAATTTTTAAAAGGTGTGACGGGTTCATGTGAAAACTAACTGATCCGATTTTAAAAGGGGGTTCTCCTTTACCTAATTAATATTTTAGTATTTGTTAATGTTCATATTTTAAGATCTCTGTAATTAGTGCCAAAAAATGATCTCTATATTATATTATTATTAATATAACGGTTCTAATCTTTAACTGAACAAATTAAAAGAAATGTATAAATTTTAGTAAAACATACAATATAAATCATATTTCAACTTTACCATTTTGAAGTGCACTATAACTAGAACTAGTAAGATATTTTCCTTCTATAAACTGCTTTTATTTTAATAACCTCCATTAACAACCATATAAATTCACCCTGATCTTGACTTTCAAATTGTTTCGGTCCAACTCAACAAAAAGACATAGTTTGGGCTGCAATAATCTTTTATATAAAACCTGATTATGAGCTTTATCCGAACAGATGACCGATCGCATAATACTCAAGACCCAGACCTAGTCCCGGTTAAAATCAACAGGCCAAAAGTAAACTGGTTTGGGATTTTTTCTGTGGTTTTCGTAGATGATTTTTTTCTGATGGCAACGTGAGTATTATTTTGTCGTCAGATAAGGTTTAGCTCGGAGACGAGGGGCGGGGCAGGGGCTATTTGCGACCCACCTAGTGAACACAACAAAGCGAATCAAGCGCGAAAACCGAAAAATACGTATGTTGACCACATTCGTGCGAGTGGATGGGTATATTCATGTTATTTACCTGTTGGGGGTTCAAGGCCGTCGAACTTGGGGCGGCCACAGCACCACCATTATCCGCAGTATCAGCACCACCTGTAGTAGCACCACCATCAGCCGCAACGCCAGCGGTGCACATTTTATTTGTTTCGGATTTAACAGCACATCTACAGAGGCTGTGAACTGATGTCGATTTGCAGCTCGGCTCGGTTTGGTCTTCAATTAACTTCGTCGCTTTAGGTGGTTTTTATTGTGGTCTCTTGATGGTTACACAAAGAAAAAAATTAAATAATTATTTATTGATGTTTCTACAGGTAAAAAAAAATTGGAGGTGGATAATACTAGATATATAGGTACTCAAAATCTAAATACTTTGCAACTTAATATTAAAAAATAGTTATTCTGGATAAGTGGAATTAAATTTCAACTTTATAAACAAGATCTTTAGATTCATCCGGTTTTAAAACTTTTGATAATGGAATTGGAACTAGATTTTTGTAGGTCTGCTACATAAAAAAAAATTTTTTTTTTGCCAGTAATCGGAAAAAATATCCAACTTTATAGGATCTTAAGATTCATCCTGTTTTAAATAATTCTAATAATTGGAATATTAATAATAATAATATTTTAAAGTCCGCTTTATCTTAAGTGTTTTTAGGAAAAATATTTAGATCTACCTTTTGGTAGCTCTCACTTTGTTCATTAGTTCTTAATTTTGCTCAGAACTAAAAAATAATAAAAGATATTTCTACTTTATACAGATTTTTTTTTATTCTTAAATAATCATCTGGAGCTCTTCAAAAAGTCTCAAATTTAATTTGGAGCTTTAATTCATGAGTTACAACCAGAAGAATGCACTGTTATTATTTTTCTCAGCGCACTTTCGAAGCGAAATTATGGGTAATTAGGCGACGTGCAGCAGTCGGAAGGGGCAGACAAAAGACAAAAAGAGAAAAGGCGAAAGAGCTGAGGAAAAACAGAGATAACGATGTGGGGAATTTGCAATTGTAGTGCACAGGTGACACCAGCAGAAAAGATGGAGAAAAATTGCCTTTTCTGACGCGGTTTGAATGATGCTGCGACGTTTTTTAGTTTTATGGTTTTCAGTTCAGCAAGGCGACAGTGTGTTTGTAAGCTCAAGGTGAGTTATTCAGTTTTTGGGGTCTGCTGCGGTTGTTTATGCGAGACGAATGGCAAAAGTAAAGTCAACTGAAGCTCCAGGTGGGCCATAAAACCGTTAATGTATGGTAAACTCACTTAATGGAAGAGACAATTAAAGTAAGTTTAGTGTTGAGGAAGTGAGTTTGGGTTGGAGGATGGTGTCTGCATTTAAATAGGAAATGGGCATTCGAGTATTTTAAAAGAGTTAACCGAATTAGGCCGAGAATGGTTAAAGCAATTTAAGAGACTAACTGATTACGATCCTATGAAGTTGAACAACTATTCTCTTAACAGTCTCACTTTTTATTTGTTGTTAAAATATTTATAGAATATTTTAAACAAAATTTTATTTTATTAATTTATTTATGAAATATTTCTAAAATATTTGGAAGATATTTTTCTTTCCCTAATTCATTTATGAAATATTTCTAAAATGTTTTGAAGATGTTTTTAGAAGGTGAATCTTTCAAATTTTTTTAAATTCGTAATTGATAGTTAAATTTTTGTAAGAGATTTTATATACATTTTTATTTTCTGAATTTATTTATGGAATATTTATAAAAATTTTAGAATCCTTTTTCCGAAGTAAATTCGAAAAACCACTCAAAAATAATAAAATGTTTGGAAAACTATAAGCCCTTTTAAGATCTCAACTGCGTTGATTTATAAATGTATATCAAACCTCTATTTAAATTTGTTTAAATTTTGATTTATGGTAATCATGAATTATAAATTATAATTTATAATTAAATGTATTTATTTAACGACATATTAGCTAGGTGAAAAGATACTTTTGCTGGTAATAGCTGTAAGAGCAATCATTTAAATTTGTGTTGTTAAGTTAATGGCTCTTATGTCAAACAATAATTTATTAAAATATGTTTAGCCCATTTCCCTTTCGACTTGTTCACTAATTTGCCAATGCATAAACATGGCTTTTTCTCAGCCTGCGGCTGACTCAAAACTTAAATTCCAGTCCTCGTGTTGCAAATTATTTTTTTACAACATTTTGCGCATGCAAACATTTAGTTTGACTACTGTTGTTATTGTATTTTCTTTTGTTTCTTTTTTTTCTGTGGCACACATATGGATAAACACATAAGATCGGCAGAGATCATTAAGAGATGCGGATGTTGGCGACGCTTCATCACTTTCACTGAAATCTTCTTCTCCTTTCTTTTGTTGAATTTCATTGCCTTTTGTGGGTCCCCACTTCTCAAGCTCGGAATTTTCAGGGGATTAAGAGATACGCGATGAGATGTGGGATGCGATCAAATTGCGGTTGAAATTGTTGTTCACTCTATTAACTTGATGGATATATTGCACGCACAATAGGAAACAAAAATCAGATTTATTTGGAAGATGAAAAGATTTAATACCAAGTGTATTGAATATTCTGCAGCTTCTTGTCTAGTTTATTCATTTTTAAATGTTTAAAAAAATTATTCAAGGGTTTCCTTTAGTTGGATCTCTTTTCATTAAAATATTAGAATAATTAGTATATTTTTTAATAGTTGGAATCAAATTTCACTTGATAGTTTAAGCCACCATATAACACCATTTAATACGGGATATTAAGCCTTCGAGTTATAAAAACAAACAAGCGAGTTCGACTTATAAAGATTTCAAGTTATGGTAGTTAAAATGAAACTTGAATTGTTATTAGGAAATATTTAAGCACTTTATGGAACTTTTTTTTAAAGATTTATATTATTATTTATTTTTACTTTTTTGGTGTTTTTTTCTATATCAGGTGGGAGTGTCTTAAGTCGGAGTTTAAGCCGGTCGCGTCTTTCGGCCAACAGCTTCGTTCATCAACTGCGCCCAAAAAGCTAACTGCCTCTGCATCAGTCTCTGCCCGCGCTCTGCCGCCGTCGACGTCGGTGGCAACAGGTCGCCGTAGCGGCAAAAAAACAAAACACAGATACACACTGACACAAAAAGCCAAGCTTCGGGTCGAAGCTCGGCTTCTGAGCCAAGTTAACAAGGTGCTGCTGCTGCCGCTGCTGTTGTTGTTGCTCCGCTGAAATTGTCAGTTGCGATTCTGCTGTGTGTTTGCACGTGATTATGCCGCATGCAACATGTGTATTGTCTTATTTGCCATGCCTCTTAAGCGCGTTTCCTTTGTGGCCATTAACATGTCAACAACCACAGAGCGTCAAGAATGTGGCCATAATGGGGTGGGGAAGGGAAGGGGGATGGGGGAAGAGGGGGTGGCGCAGTGGGAGGCGGTATAATGGGGGGGTGCCGCTGGGAGAAGGTCGCGCGGAGTGGAGCGGGCATTTAATTCAAAACACGTGTCTCATTTCGTACTCTCTTTGTGGCTGTTGCCCTCTGTTTTGCGATTCTTTCCCTCGCATTTCTTTCTATGTATAAATGCACTGCGAGAAATTAGGATACAAAGTAACTTGATATTTAATAAAATATTTGTTTCTTGAGTTAGTTAAAGCCTTTACTTTTACTTTGAAGAATTACCCATTCTTTTAATACATATTAAGTATAGCAAAAATTTGTAGTATTTGGGTTTTATCTAAATTTAGAAGATAGATTAGAAAAATGTTTTAAAGAACAATATTTAAAATAGTTAATTTAAATTCAATATAAATAAAAAATTTGTCTGTTTATTTTAAATTTGTAAACTTTAGCTGAATATTTTTTGGGTAGAACAGGTTCCCTTTTTTCCTATTCATAAAATCTTTTAAATATTTGAAATTTATTTTTTTAATAATACTTTTTTTTAGGTGTACTTACAAAGTACGTGTGTACTTATATACAATGTACATATTTTCGTACCAGCAATTGATGCGTTACCCCTTATAGCAAACTCGTACCCCTCCCCGACTCGAAACTCCATGGCAAGTGCAACGCAAACCGTTTATTAAATATAATTTTGCATGTTGATTTCTTTAGCTCAGATTGTTTGCCATGACTCGGCTAAATTGTTATAAACAGTCTGTGAGACTGAGAAAGACAGATCTTAGGAGTTAGGCCGGGGGGCTTGGATCAGAGGAACTGGGTCAATTGGGTGTTGCTAAACAATCTTAGGTTGTTTGTGGTGAAGGTTTGTAGTCAAATAGCACTGGTCATAAGACACATTTATTCACAAACATTCAGAATCACCAAATATAATACTCTTAGCGACTAATTTTGACTTTATAGCTCCTATTGTTAGTAAGACAGGATTGTAACTGATCTAAAGTTGCTGGAAGTTCCAGTCTATTTACTAAAAGCTGGAATCAATATTCAACAAGCTTTTATATCAAGTGATCATATTACAACAAAGTGGAACCCACTTAACAAGATTCACGTTAATAGTTCTAATAATACGGGTATATGAACTCAAAGCTCTTCAAAAGGTAATAATTGGCTAAGCTTTGACTTGGGAAAATAACATGTGAATCACGATAAGTATAGAGAGCTAGAGTTCAGATCATAGATACTAATGTGATCTTGTAATCATCCAAGATATTAGCTTGAAGATCTAGAGTTAGCTACTTAGATCTTTAACATCGTACTATATCTACTTTTACTTTGAACGAAAATTTCAATAAAATATTCATTACAAGATTTTTATATTCATTTTTTATTTAAGTAATATGAAATACATTGCATCTTTCCCGATTTTACAAACTTGCAGTGTCCTTCATCGTGGCCATAAATCCGTAGCCCATTTACCTACCTGTAAAACATAATTCATATCTGTCAACAGAAACTTTCAAATGGCATTACATGGCTCTCTGTGCTCTAACAATTTTTATAGTCCCCGCCAATCAACAGCTCGTCCCAGTCCCACTCCCTTCGTAGCCCCCAAGATACCAATAACAAGGCTCCAAAGATATGCCCGACATTCGATGGTCGTTTTCACACATACCCAAGCAGACATAAAGTGTCTGTGCAAAAAATGCATGCGCACATATTCAGTTTATATATACTCCGCCCTGCTTTTATATATAGTTTGGAATATATTTTACCCTTCGGGGGCTCGCCCTTCGCCCTTCCCTCTGCGGCACTTGAGAAGGGAACTTGCCTGCTCGGCCGGCTTCTTGTGGATTTTGTCAAGTGGATTTTTGTCGAGTCTTTGAGATCATTAAAACAACATCGTTAGGGCGTCCATAATGAAGTACTAAAGAGGAATCCAAGAAGCAATCCCTCGAGAGTGCGACTAAGTCCCGAAATGAAGGAATTCAATTTCAAGGCGACGTTTTATGGGTCTAATGATTAGTTCTAGAGACGCATTGTCGCCTCTTTCGACAGAGACTAACGCAAATCTAAAAAGATATGTATCTACTTTCTCACCCGACTTTATATGGCGTATTGTGTTACGCCGCGCTCTGAGGAATTTGATGGATGCGACCATGAAAAGCGCTGCGTGGAAAACTCTCGCTTCAACTTCGACATCGATGTTCATATCCATCAGCGGTGGCATGAATAATTTTTCGCCATTGAACCATTTATTGAGGGTATATTGGATTTGTTAGTCGTTATAGATTAATATGTGATTCATATGTTCTCCACAAATTAGGTGTTTGAATAGATCTTAACTCTTAAATAGTATTTTATTATTTTTTAAAGATTAAAGAAACTATTTTAAAAAATATATTAACCAGTTAAATGCTTTTTGATTTGGTAACTGCATTCTATAGACATTTATGAAATTTTTTTAAATAAATAAGCATTTTAGCTGAATAACCTGGGTAGCCTGGATATCATATCATTAAATGATTCATATCCTGTACGATGTAGCTACATAGAAAGATATATATTCTTACTAAAGGGTATATCCCCTTTCGACTTTCTGCTGTCTAATTGATTTTGGTTGTATATTTGCCGCCAAGGAATCTTGTTCTTCTTCGTCTATATGTCTATATGTATGGCTGTCTTTGGGGACGCTCCCGCGCTGTCAGAAATTAATCTTTTCCCTTTCGCCAGATGTTGCCTTCTGCCGGCTGCGGTTGGCCAAAGGGAAATGGCGGGGGAGGGATAAGACTAGGGGTAAGACGAGATCTTGGCGCAAAGTGTCAAGCGTTTACATCAGAGATGATCGAGTTCCCAGTACAAGGAATTCACCATTTTGATTCTTTTGATTTTCCCGTCATTACTCCTTTGTTTGCCCTTTGGGACATTGAGCAATTTTCTTTTTGCAGGCAGCCAAGAACATTTTTAACAAACTTAAAATTGGTTTTGATATGAAAATAGTATATACTTGTACAAATTAGAAATATTTTTACTCTAGCTTGATAGAAAAGGTATAGGTAAAAAACTTAAAATGTGTTTGCCGCATTAAATTGATGTTATAAATATAAAAAACAGGAACTAAAATGTCATAAACGTTTAAAAAATTTGACATATATTTAAATTTTTTTTTTAATATTTAATGCTTTACAAATGATGAATGGCAAAATTATCCCAAACATTATATTCATTTTAATACATTTTTCTTTGAATCGGAAGCCTTAGATCTTGCATATTTATCGGGTTGATCTTTGATCACATTTTTTGCTCTGCAGTTGAGAAAGCGTTTTACTTACTTCCTGAATTTTAGGGACGCCTGTGGAGTGGGGGGAAGTCAACAGTTTTTGCCTGCGGGCCAAGTCACTAAAATGTTTTTATGTAAATAAACAAAAGTTTGGTTTGGTTTTCCCTCCGCCTTTTCTTTGTTGTTGTTGTTGTTGCCTGGGATGTTCCTTTTTGGATGTCGACCGCCGTCGTTGTTGGGCTTTTTTATGGATTGTTTTTTGTTTATAGACAACTACAATCGGGGGGTGTGTGTAATGTGTATGTGAGCAACTTGCTTTTTATGTGCTGTGCGCATCTTCGGCTGAAAAAATATAAAAGCAAAATATTTATGCGACCGATGCGAGGCACAGCCGTCCGTCACCCCGTCCGGAATCGGATCCATACCGGGGTGGCAACGGGGCGGATGAGTGAGAGCGAGATGTCCGCAGTAGCGATCGGTTCTCTGCTACCCCTTTTTTCACGCCTCCGAGCAATTACTTCGAGTCAAATACCCTGCAAGTGCTACTGAAATATGTGGAGTGTATGCCTCAAAAGTGAAAAGATCTAAATCATATATAAAAGGAATTACAATAAGGTTATTGATGTACTTAATTTATATAAATTAATAAAAATATTATTTAGAAATACAAATTAAATTAAATTACAGGAATTTTTTAGGGATTAAAAGATAAAAAAAATGTTATTAATTTAATTGCTTTAAATATATTATAAGAAATATTTTTAAAATTTATTTAATTGTGCAAAACAATATTTTAAAATACATATTAGACAAAAATGTTATTACTTGAATTAATTTAAATATATTATAAAAAAATGTTAAATAATTATTTAATTGTTTAACACAATATTTTTAAAGAAATATTAGACAAAAAATGTTTAATTTTGTATTTGATTCTTCAAATAAAATAGAATTAAAGAGCATTCCGCAGTCTAATAACTTAAACAAGAAATATTATTCACTTGTCTTTTTATGAACTTCCACACACACACACAGCTAGGCCATAAACAAACATTTACGTACACATTAATATGTATCTTGTAGATGCACATCCAGTACATTAGCTGGGCTTTTTGTTATTGTTGCTGATGGACAGATCGGCCGACTTCATCATCGGCGGCCATTAGTCAGCGCTGGCCTCCTCGCCCCTCTCCCATCCAATCCTCCCGGGCATCTATGAACTTTGATCGCTGATTGATTGGCCAAATGCACTCAAAAATGCAGGCAGCACCTCGGCGCATATCGATGATTTTAATTACTTGAGCCGTTGAGCAGTTTGCATATTTGGTTGTCGGTGCAATCGTTGCGTGAACCAGATGTTTCCCCAGGAATAGGGGTGCCTAAGATGGGTCAGGGGAAAATCATGGCAGGGGCGTAGCGAGGGGGCCAAAGGGTTCCATCCGTTGGAAAGTAACAAATATAAGGAGGATCAACGAAAATTAAGAAAATATAATAGACCCTATACTATACTTTTATATAATAATCGTTAATCTCCTGCAAAGTAAAGAGAATTCGGAATTCAAATACCAGCATAGCCGAATATTATAAATATTATATTATATAAATTTATTTTTAAAGTAAATAATTCGTTTGAGTTCTGTAAATAATGTTACGATTGTTAGATTGTAGAAGATTGTAGTTAGAATTTAAAGAGTAATGCAAGATGTCTATGGTATCGAGTGATTTAAAAAAGTAAACAAATTTTCAAATGAAAAAGCTTTAATTTCAGACCGATTGCGTAAAAGCAAAGGTTCTATCTATATGTTAAAACTTTAAAACTGTGTATTAACCATTTTTTCCCCTCACTAAACAATTATATCTACGCCCATGGATTCAGGACAGCCAGCTTCCCACTGGCAATCAATCAGCGGGGCGCAAATGAGTCTGCGAATGGGTCACAACAATGCATTGCGATCTCCAAGTGGCCAGCGAAAACGCTTCCGTTTCGTTTTCCTCTCGTCTGACTGTCTGGTTTTACTTTGAAATCGGAAACGCTTCGTATAGTTTTTGGACACACCGTTTTGACTTTAACATGGACACGGACACGGTCATCTGCCTGTCTGGGAATGGCTAAGGGATCTCGAATAGGAATGAGAATTCACGGCTATAAGCGGGTTGTTCACATCTCTGAATTTTGCAAGGAATTCGTTGGAACAATAAAAGAAGCTTGTGCTGAGTTTTGATGAAATTTATTTATTCGCCTTTTGATTAAGTGTTATAAAATGAATTTTCAAAGAAGGATTTTTGAACATTTTTGGCTAAAGGAAGACAAATATTGGTTGATTAAGGGAAGAAAGATGTAACTAATCTCATAAGTTAGTTTTCTTGTTTAAAAATGATTTATTTTTATCAATAACTTTTTAAGTCTTTAAACCAAATCTTTTGACATTATTTTTACTCTTAATGCACTTGCACAGCCTCTTCAAAAATATTTTCTCCTATGACATGGGATGCCTAACTCAATACTCAAAAAATCCAATGAAATCTGAAGGGAAAAGTCGGGTTTTTCCACCGTATTAGTTTCAGTTACTGCAATTACCGCGTAGAATTTCCACTGAACATTGTTTTAGTTCAGCCCCCCCTTTAAGAAAAAATCGAATATATATGTTGGGGTAACCACCTTGAGGATCCGAAGAGGGAATTCATTGCTACCTAAAAATGGGAGACACAAAACTGTCAACGCCCCCTCTCCCCCTCCCTTAATTCATCCACTCTCTTCCTTTTTGAAATACATGTAAGCGATTCGAGGGGTTTCTTAAAAAGTACTGGAAGAGCGGCTCAAATGACAGGGGATCATAAATCCCGTAGCTAAATTTAGAACGTGCGGAGGGTGGATGGGATCTCCGCAGGACGAGCGAGATCCCTGCGAGGACAAGGGCCATTGGCATTGCCTCTTTATGTGTGATTTTAACTAAGTTATTTTTCCGTTCTTTTTTCGCAAGGTTAATTCCCACACATGGTAATCAATGGCATGTGCTATGCGCCTAAGGACTGCAAATCTCGCTGCGCAGCGAAAAGGACCTCATGCCAGGGGACAAACCGTTTTCCAATTATTTTCCCAACATATGTGTGGGCGAGCGACTCGAGTCGACTCGTAAATGAAATGAAAACAATGCCAGGATTTTTCCGGGGTCCGGATCCTTTGCCACGATTTTCCCTGCCCTCCGACCGACTCTCTGAAGGAATAGGCGCCGGCAGTCCAAAAGATTTGGGATCTAGCATTTATTTTGGCCTCCGCTATTCGGATTCATTCATCAGGCATCCGAAAATGGGCGTTCTGGCAACCAATACTCGTATAAATCAATTGTTCTTGAACTCCGTCCCTCTCTGGTCTCATGATTTTTCTTTCATTTGTGTATAGTTTTCCGCCTTAATTAGATGCGGAAATTCTTTGGAAATTCTGTGTTCGTTATACGACTATTGCCAGAAATATAAAATGGTGATTCGGGTTTATTGATCTATTTGGCCAGCCAGCAATTCTCTTGATTAATGAAATATTTGGACAAACATGAGAAAGAAAAGCAAGCGAATTCTCCAATGCGTGTATTTGGATTCGGTATTCTCACACAATTGTAAATTTAAAATCGCTAGCTTCATTGATTTTCCATCTTACCATTAAAATAAGTACTTTACATTTTTTATTTAATTTTAATCATCCAGGAATAGACAAATGGATCTTCCTGAATTTGGGTCAATATTACTAACACTTTAAATTATTAATGAAATACATACTTTATATTTATATTGGCAACTAGAGTATTTTTAAGCTTAGCAAAAAGAAAAGAATCAAATTGAAACAAAATGAAATATTAAAGCAGAAGGTCCTTTAAAGAAAAATAAAAAATGAAACTAAATAATGTCAGTACGAATACCTTAACAGAATTAGACTACAATTAATTATTAAACATTTTTTTACTTAAATAAACAAAAACTCTTATTTTTAATTGAAATTATATTTTAATATTTTGTAAAGAAAAAAGAAGTCGAAATCTTAGCTAAAGATGAAATCAAATCCTTTTTAAAGCGATAATATATTTGTTATATACAATTTGCAATTTAATTGAAAATATATACCAAAGAATTTCTATGAATAATACAAAATTAACTATTCACAGTTTATTCATTTTTTGCGTTGCAAAGTAAATCAATTGGCAATGAAATAAATCGCCCGAAAACATTTTCAATATATTTGTCGTTGTGTGAAGTGATCAAAAGGGAACAAATACTTACGCTAAGTGGATCATATCTCTAAACACTCCCCTTATCTTTTTCTCAAGCATGATGTCTCATTATCGAGAATAATCTTTCTAATACTTGTCGTTAATAAGTTCCAACACTTTGAAAATGAGTCCACCCCAGCTCCACGAACGACAACCTGTCAACATGCATGCGATATGCCAATTTAAACCGATCCAAATACAAATCTAAATTTGTATTTACACAAGATGTGTGTGCAGATCTTTAAGATCTTGGAGATCCAAAATAAGCTGCGCACAATGTATATAGAGCGGAGAGCACTTTCGAGCACCGCTGGCTGTCATTTAAAAAGCAATTAAGTCAACAACTATGAACGAGAGCGATCGTAGCGATCTCATATGCCTTTGATGAGGAGGAGTCCAGTTCGGTTCCAGTTTCCCCAAAGACGGCGACTAAATTATCTGACTGAGCTAATTATGAGCATTTTAAGCACGCATTTTGGCGACATAAATACTTTGCTCAGTTTATATATTCGGTGGCTGGTATACTTTGTAAACAGTTTTTATGTTTTTGAACATAAATCAACCGGATGTGGATGTGTTGCTCCATCTCGCGGGCCCCGTCTGTCCGACTGTCTGTCTTCCCATGAACACCGAGCATCTATAGGATGCAATGTGTATATATCTCGCAGATATTATACATACAGTCCATCTGTCGGCGGAATGACGTTACGCTCTAAGTATGTCGACGTCGCTTCGATTGTCTTCGCTTTATAAGATATAAGACAAAAAGTCCAGAGGACCGGGGATCGACCCCCCCAGCGAAGACATTTTCGCGCCCAATTTAGTGGAGGGGACGGATCCAAAACCACATCGAAACGAAATGAACGAAGATGTTGTGGGGGAAATAATGAAATGCAAAATGGCGTCTGGTTTTGTTCATGGCTTTTCTTTCTTTGTTTCTTGGCTTGTTTCGTTTTTACAATTAATTTAGTTTAGACTATAAAATTAAATAGGTTTTAATCGTAGGTTTTTAGACTTAGACATCTAATCGACACACGTATATATGGAAAGAGTGACAGAGAATTGAAGAGTGAGAGCGGCCAGGGCTCTGGAATTCACACGATAGTTGCTGCTGGAAGCCCCTTCTGGATCCTGGACAGGCATATATGCATCCATTAAGCATATATATTCCCGATCTAGAGCTATGCCTTCTGGTGCTGGGCATCGCCCTCCATGCGCCAAACGCCAAAAAGATAGCTCAGCTTCTCGGGCGGGATGATGGGTGCTCCGTTGGCCTTGCGGAGGCACTTGAGATCGGCCTCGGCTCCATTGGCGGCGGCACTCAGTAGCGAACTGGCCGAAGCGTAGGCCGTGGGCGATCCCTGGGCCTCCAAGGCCTTCAGCAGGGATATATCACTCGAGCTGAGCATGCGGCACAGGAAGTCGATGTATCTGTAAGTTAAAGAAAGGTCCTTGATTAGTCTTTTAGTTTTGATAAAATGATATATGGTATTGTAGTCCAGAGACACAAATCCTTATCTAATTGGTTGTATAGAGTCAGGGGTTTCTTAAAAAACCAAGATATCACATAGTCAGAAAATTAAAAAAAATTTAAAACTACAAGAAAAAGGTCGTTTTCTTAGATTACAACTATGATTATGTGAAAAATAAATTATGAACTCAGAAAAGATCTTTTTTTAAATTTAATTTTCTAATATTCAGTTATAGCAAATTTATGATGAAAATGAAAACTATGAAAAAACAAGAATATTGTTAACTATAAAAGTCTGAAGACTGAAGAATAGGAACATTTCTTATACGATCAATATGGAGCAAGTGAGCTTTATAGTGTCCAAGAATCACTGTGTCTTACAGAATTAGGGGGATTTACGAAAAAGTATTATGGAAAGAGTAAAAAAGTCTTTAGAATAGGATGTTTTTGGACGAACTAAGCTTTTTTGTGATGAAAATGGTATTATTTTCTTCAACATGAAAGGAGATTGAGGGCAATTGAATAAAAGTTCCGTAAGTAAGAAGCCCTATATTATTTAGTAATTTTTTAGAAACATGTCTCACCTTGTGGCCAGTTTGAGGGTCTGGATCTTGCTGAGCTTGTCGCTGGGCAGAGTTGGGATGATCTGCTGCAGGGACTTGAAGGCATCGTTGAGGCTCTGGGTGCGCTGGCGCTCCCTCACATTGGCCATAACCCTCTGGTTGCTGAACTCGTCCACCTCCTCCGTTTTGCTGGGCTTCCTCTTCAGCCGGCGTCGCGGCTTCCGGAAGGCCTTTCCGCCGGCATCCGATCCGTCGAGCAGGCTGCCAGCACTGCCATCATCCGCCATGCAGGCGGGCGACATGACGCCTCCATTGAGATCGCTCACCGAGCTCAAGGCGTTGTGGCGGGCGTACTCCATGTCGTCCCGATCCGAACTGGAATAGGCGCTGCCATTCAGGGAGTTGGCCGGTTCGTAGCCCTCGAAGCTTTGTCTATAGGCGTTTTGGAAGTGCATTTGGGCGTGAGACTGTTGGTGTTGCTGCTGCTGCTGTTGCTGCTGGGATGGTTGCTGGTTGCTGTAGAGGGGCAGGAAGATCTGAGCCTTGTGCTCGGGCAGCTCCTCGTCGGGGAACTCGAAGTGCGAGTGCGGGGAGGTGCAGGTGCTCTGGACGCCAGGACAGGATTGGGCCGAAGCCACCTCATCCACGGTGGTGGGTAAGTAATCCACATAGATGTGTTGCTGCTCCTGCTGTTGCTGTTGTTGCTGGTGAATTAGCTTCTTGTGCTCGGGCTGCATGGCCAAGGATCCTCCGGTCTGGCAATCGTAGTCCCCACTGCTCCTGGCCCTCTTGCCATGCTCATTCCAGGCGGAGCCACTTCCTCCAGTCTGCGAATCAAAGCCATTCGGCGTGTTGTTGCTGCTGGTATTGTTGTTGTTCAGCTCCAGGCTGGCACTCTGGGCACTCTGGTTGCTGCTGGTGCTGAGGACCTCGTTGCTGGGTATATTATAGTCGGTATCCTCCAGCTCCGTAATGCCGTAGGCCGCATATTCCGAGGGCAAGGGGGCGTACTGAGGTTGTTGCTGCTGCTGCTGCTGTTGTTGCTGGTGGGAGTGGATATGTTGCTGGTGCTGATGCTGCTGCTGTTGCAGCTGCTGGTAGCCCGATTGCATGTAGGCCTGCTGCTCCACCTGGATCAGCTTGATCACATTGTGCTGCAGCTCCATGATATTGGGCAGTGTGGGCTTGTAGCTAATGTCCAGCAGCACTTTGGGCGACACCGAGCGAGCGCTCATCATTTGGTGATCTTTTTCTGGCTTTACTTAGGCACTTCTTGAGTTGGAATTATTGTTAGATTTAACTATATATTATTTCGGAACTCTATATAGTGTAGTTTGCACGCCCGCGTATTTGGTGGATCGGTCTGCTCGCACGCACTCACGGAACGCAACTGACGCACGATCCTTCCGGCCATTGCTCAAATTGACATTTTGCGACTGCTCGACGACCATTCGCTGCCGCCGCCCTAGCGTTGTCCCGCTCGCACGAAGCTATGGCCGTCTCGCTCACACCCAATGGCGGAAGCTGCGGCGGCAGCAGCAGGTATGACGTCAGGCGGCGGCGGCCGGGGGTTTTCGATTTTCTCGAGCGGCAACGGCGGCTGCAAAATACAAAAATAAAAGAAAATAAATAAGAGAGCTTTGACTCTACGCTCTGGATTTTTCATCGCCCTCTCTTGGGTTATTCTTTGGGTTTTCTCTCCATTTGGGAAAATATCGGGGAATGGACGCTGGGAAGAAACGGGACGGGGAATTGTCGGCAATTTTTGAAATATTTTTACTTGTTGATTCAAAAAGGGAATACGATTTTTTTTTTGTTTATTGCTTTTATAATTATTTTTGTCTTTAAAAAAGTTGAAGGGATTTTACAAATATATTCTTTTCTTATGTCACTGACTCTTGTATTTTGTTTAACAATTTAAGCTGTAAGAAATATTTGAAGAACCAAATAAAAATGCATATCATTTAATCTGAAATAACAACAGCCATCGATTTCCACTTATTGTAAAATAAAAATATAAATAATTTCAGTCTCTTTTTATAATATTAATTTTAATGATAAATAAACATTTTCAAAATTTAAATTTTCCATTTCGATTTTTGTTTTGGAATCGATATATTTTTAAAAATTTTACATATTACTTATGAACTGTTAATAATAAACTTTAATATTCTAAAGATCCTAAAATGCAGTAAATTACTTCATTTTCAATTTTCAAATGGATGATTTTTCTTCAATTTCTCTTTTTAAAAGATTTACAATTCAGCAAATTTTTCATATTTATAATTATTGTTGGCACGAATATACATACATTTTAATTAAAATGTAAAATTAAATTTAATTTAATTTAAATTTTAAAATTAAATGTCTATAAATTGCTAGATCAAAAGCCATTTAAATACATTTTATCTGATTGAAAGATGTTCCCATCTTCTTTCCTAGTTGGGGAATTTAAATTTGTATAGAAATTTCGTACATACTGGAATTTCCAAGGAAACAAGCCAAAATGTTTAGACGCTAGCCCATCAAAATCATTCCGCTATTATATAATCATCAGTTGCCAACCATCGTAAAAATCCTCGTCTAAATCCTCAACCCTAACCAAGGGGAACTCCACAAAAAGGTTTCATTATGCCTAATTAGTGAATTCCCACACACACGTACCGAGAAAATCGCAGCCGACAACCACTCGGATCTCCGAAAATCCAGAAAAATACGAGCGAAAAGTCAAATTTCCGGATATAATTATCTGCCTGCCTGCGCGTCCACCAAAAATACCCGATTAATGTCGAGCGCGAACTTCCGCTGGAAAAAACCGCGATCGCCGATTGCCGGCTTAGGTAATAGCCAAAACCCCAGGACATGGAAATGTCCCCTCAGAAAAACCACCAACAGGGTTTTGCCCTCTCCTCAACTACCTGGACCTAAGAAGCTTCAAAATGATAACCCATATTATTTACTATTTAAAATAATTAATTTTTTTTAATCGAAGAATTATTAAATGGTCTAAGTGTGTGATTTTTTTACTTAAAAATTTTGTCAATTTAGGCAGTTATTATATTTAAATGATTAGGTACTACATTAACTAAATGATATCAATAAAATATAATGCAGTATTTTAAAATGAATATACTTGGTATATATTGTTCTAATTGGATAGGGATTAAAATATAAAATTCAGTACTCTACATTGGCCAAACATAAAAAAGTATTCCTAAATGTTTCAATACAAATAATATTGACCACTTTTTGGATGAAGTACGAAAATATTTTTGAAATCGGCCTTAAAGTATACTTTTCTTTTTTAGAATTTGCGGCAAATTCGAGGCGAAAAAAGAAACACAATCATACACGATTAAGTATGAGAAAACAATTTAAAAAATTTAACACCACTTAAAAATTTAATGTAGTTAAAGATTTATTTTTAAATTGCTACTCGGTGGCTACTTTTATCAAATTATCGACTTGCCAAAAATTATCAAATTTTTTTTAAGAGGAGCGCCTAAAAGTATACATAAAACAGAAAACTATGATTGAGAACAAGTAAGATGACGGCTTTAAAGATTAACCACAAGAAAACAAAAAGCATGATAAATATAAAGGAATTAACAAAACAAGTATTATTAAATTTAATACAAATATTATACATACCCACATTCCGCAATATCGTGGTAGATGGCGCCACAGCGACTGTTACAAAGATGTCGATCCAACCATTCAAAATGATCTTAATGTTCAAATTGGACACGCTGCAGTCACGTAGTTTATTGATTTTAATTCCGTTTACGAGCCCAAATCAAACGAAAAAAAAAACGAAATGAGAGAGCAGCTGGAAAAGGTATTTTGCGTATTACTTTTTTTCGTTAGCGATGCTGCTTCTGTTTTTCATCTCTTGTCGTCTTTTTTTCTGGGCTTGCGTGGTGCGATTGCCAAACGATTTTCAAGCTGGCCAACTTTCCATTTTGACAATGCTCTAATCCTGCCATCGCAAAAACCATGTGTGTGGCAGTGTGCAGAGCGTGAGAAGAAACTTTTGGTGCACGTAAATCTCGCTCGACAATCAATTAAAATTAAAATATTTTTTGCCTGCCGAGAGCGCAAGCGTTGTCTACATATTCGAATTGACTTTTGATGATGTATCACGATTTATTGTTACCAAAAATGGTCGTCAAAGCGCGTGGAAAAGTGGATCAGGTAGTCTGGCGACGTCTAACGGTTCGGCTGGTGGGATAAAAGGGGGCGGTGAGCGGTCGGCAGGCAAACTCCCACAGCTTTTGCTCTTACAGTGGAAGTCCCCTAAATTGAGTAGTCCTAAATTGAACTGAATTTCGGCGGTAAAATTACGTTTTTTAGGGAAATTTTTATTGAAAAGTGGTTATAAATGAAAAAGTGATTGATGTGCTTTTCTATTACTTGGATCTCTAACTTTTAATTAGGAGATACTTAATGATCGTACTTACTAAGAAATTTTAAAAAGTTGTCTCAGACATTAAAATTATTTTGGAGTTCGCTACGAACGAAACCTTATTTTCAACTAAGAAGAATGTTTATGGAATTTCTCTAAGGAGATTACAACTTTTCATCTGAAAGACATTTGTTTCTGGTAAAGCTTCGATTTTCATTTAAATTATTTGATTAACCAGAATAAAATGTTACCATAATAATACAACGGAAAACGATTTAAAATTTCAATTCAGCTCTTTTAATTTAGGCTATTCATGCAGTTTAATTCATAATGATCTTAGGATCTTATCTGCTTGTAAAAAAGTACGAACCAAAAGTCTTTATCATATTGCAATACCTAAACAACAGAGTAAGCATTACCATTATTCCCGTAACTTTCGGTTGATCTTGAGGCTATCCATGATTAGCGAGTACCGACTTATCTTAGCGAATTGCGACCGTAGTTGGCTGGGGGAAAATCGTGTGTGATGCAGCCTGTGAGATTAGGCACTAAGCCGCTTGATGGAAGCTGCGGCTGCTGTCAGCGAGTGCTCCAAATAGTAACTTGTGCCTGTGTTAATTGTACCCACTCACCTCACTTACATGCACGACCCACCTGCCCCACCTGCACCCACACCACCCCCCAACCCCTTCTCCCAATCCATCAGCCAATGAAATCGCTGGCGCCAAACACCTACACTTTGAGCTTGTCAAATGGCTGTGTGTGTGCTGCATGTTAATTAACAGCCGGCAGAGCACACACACACCTACACAAGTGGCAAACAAAAAGCGCTCACACACACACTGGCGAACTTGGGTGGGGGCTCTCACACACACAGGCGTACGAATGTTGGCCACCCAATAATATAAGCGCCAACTTGTCATTTTAGCCTAGCTCCACCTTAACTAAACAAACAAACAAAGTGGTGCACACACACTGGCGCACGCATTGGCGATAGGTGTGCGGTGTGTGTGGTGGGTGGTGAGTTCGAAGCCAAGGCAAAGCTCACCACGATTTCGGGGAGCCAAAGTTGGCGGTTGAAATTCGAAGAGCTCAGAGCAAGTTTGCTCCGCGCCGCGTTCAAACGTGCTACGGTGTGAAACGCTTCGTTTTTTACTTTTCATTTTCACTTTAGTTTTTTAACATTAAAAAAAAAACAAAACTAAAAAACAAGAATAATAACAAAAGTAATAAAATAATAAAAACAAATGTTGGTTTACATTTGCTTATAACGTTACTTTTCCTTACGTTTCGTTACGTTGCGTTTTCCGCGTTTCTGCGCTAACCGGCGTTTTCTGCGCATGCGTGCATTGCGTTCATTGCGTTTACATTGCGTGCTGCAAGCTAGTGTTTGTGTTGGTGCGACGCTTTAAATGGCGTTTTAAGTGAAATTAAAATGACGGATGTGCTGTAATTTGCACACTCACGCTCGCTCAATAAATACAACAAAAGCAAGAATCAAGAGGAATAAATAATAACAACACACGCTGTTTGGTGGGGCGTTGTACATACACACACATACTATATATATTTTGTAGCATGTGCCTTAGTTGATCGAATTAAGTGCGAGTTTTATAGCGCCCGCGGGACCGGGAACTGCAATTGACTGCCGGCCGACTGAGCAACCGGAAATGCAAGCACCCCCTATCCCCTCCCTCCTATGCTTTCCACCACCCAAACAACAACAAACGACAAGTGTAACACCCCCGCCCAGGAAACGGCGGCAATAAGTGCTAATAAGTGAGCCGCAGACTATAACTAAAACCGGATGCAGGGCCACTAGTAATTGCCAATTTTAGTCTTTAGTTCTTCTCTCGTTCAATTGGAAAAATCTGTTGGATTTTAGTTTTTCCCATTTTTTTAGTCATGCTTAGGCGACTCATAATATATTTGCCTAAGTAACTTCGTCACGCACTGCGCGCGCGCTGCATTCGTTACACCACTAAAATGCGGCTTTTGCTTCTGCTACGGTGGCCCCCCTCCCAAAAAAGGGTCGCCCCCCTGCGCCATCGAAACGCCAGTTGAAGGCACACAAAAACAAGCAACAAAAAAATAAAAAAATAAAAATAAATAATACAAAGAAGCGCAGAAGAAGAAAATAAAGGGGCACAAAAACTCAAGGTGCGTTGCACTCGTTTTGTCATTCGCGGATGCGAAATAGCATGCGGCAGTTGCAAGAAGGAAAAAAGAAGCCAACGGGCAACAGCTGCTGCGACAAAAGCCAGGCCAAAAGCAAAAGCCAAAACCAAAACAGCGATTATTTCAAGCATCCGCCTCCACTTTCCCCCCAACACCCTCCTCCCCCCGCTCTGCAAACCTGGCAACGGAAAAACCCTTGCTGCCTGTCTTTTGTAACGTGGCCAGAACGTTGCCGGGCAATTATTATTTTGTAAGACGTTTTACAATTTAATGGTTTTCATGGTAAGTACAACGCCAACGCCATATGCCATGTGCTCCCCTTTCCATCTTGGTTTCTTGGTCCACCTCTTCTGACCCTGTCAGCCGAACTATTTGTTTTGGTGACTCTCGAGGGTTAGGGGGTCACGAGGGGTCAAGACACCAAGAGTGGAGGGGGTCTGACACCACGCAACCTGTTGCATTTGCGGACAGGAACGAAGGGGCACGGAAAACGCTCTTAATTCCCTGTTTCTGCTTCTCTTTGCAGAATGGACTTGGATCCGACCCTCTGTCAGCAAAGGAGGTGAGTTCGCGAATTAACTTAGATGCTAGCGATAAGAACTGGGTGAAAAAGACTAGTTAAAATACTAGGTATAGCACAATTACAAGTGTTATCATGCTATCATGTTCATCGTTAGGGATATATTTACTTATTTACTTTACGCCCATTTCGATTATGACCATACGGTTTACATATTTAGAAGATCTAAAAATTCAATTTTTTGAAAACTCAAAGTTACTCGTTGACCATCCTCATTCCTCTACAAATTTGTATCCCTAATATTTGTATAACTTGAAATGTAGCACTTAACTATTTAAAAGTATATGTAGGTAGTATTCAAAATTAATTAGATTTAAAAATAACACATAATTATACCCGTTACTCGTAGAGTAAAAGGGTATATTGTATTCGTGCAAAAGTATGTAACAGCTAGAAGGAAGCGTTTCCGACCCCATAAAGTATATATATTCTTGATCAGGATCACTAGCCGAGTCGATCTAGCCATGTCCGTCTGTCCGTCTGTCTGTCCGTCTGTCTGTCTGTCTGTATGAACGCTGAGATCTCGGAAACTATAAAAGCTAGAAGATTGGCATTTTGCATGCAGATTCTAGGAGTTCCTACGCAGCGCAAGTTTGTTTCAAAAAGGTGCCACGCCCCCTCTAACGCCCACAATCGCTTATATACGATTTTAAAAATTGCAATATTTCGGAAAAGTAAAAATGCAGTTTTATTGTGTTTATCAATACCTATCGAAATGTAGAAGAAATTTTTCAAATCGGACTATTCGTTAAAAAGTTATGCGTGTTCAAAGTTTCTATCTCCATCTCCCTCGCACTCCCTTTACCTGAGTAACGGGTATCTGATTGTCGGGGCACCCGACTATAGCGTTCTCTCTTGTTTCATATGGCAACGGGAAGTTCTACTTTGACATATAAACATACAAAGTATGTAAAGCAAAAGTTATATGTTCAAGGCCATTACATATACTTAAAAACAAAATGTCCTTCGGCATTGGTGATCTTCCCTGCTAAGATGTCCACAAAAACATAAATAATGTAATTAAAAACTAAAGATCTTCTAAAATTTAATTGCAACTGCACCCATGTTGTTTCGGTCTACCTTGCCTCCAAGTAATTGTTATTGCGTGCAATTTGTCTTCCATATCAGTTAAATACAACTCATTAGGGCCGATAAGTTTCACGAGCAACAATTACGGCCAAAAAAACCTCTATCAATTAGGCCCCGAGAAGAGTGAAATATTTTCATGTTAGCGATACACTTCAGGCCATTCGAAATGACAATTGCGAAGGAATTCCCAGTGGGCCAATTCGTTTGGATGCCCCATAAAACCCATCCCATCCCATCAGTCTGCCTCAAAGGCGAAAGCCGTCAGCCAGCACAGCCAGTAGCAGCAATCAGAAAACAGAAAACCACATACCAAGCGTAAGACAATCCATAAAATTGAGTTCCATCGGGTCTACAAGGGGGAAATCGACCATCATTCTATCAATTGCGGCGCCTATGAGAAATTTCAGCACGTCCCAACACAAATTAGCAGATCGGAGGCTGCAGCGCCCCATAACAATATCATAAAGAATGGAACGGTATGGGGGGTAGGGATCGGGGGAATCAATATCTATATAACAATAAATCAGCGCGGGCAATTAGAGGGTAAAGTAAATGGAGGCTAAGAAATATAAATATAAATACCTTCGGACAGGGGCCAACATCAGTCGCATATCAATTGCAATCTCCATCGTCGATCGCCGATCGCCGCGTCTCCCATCTCCCGATCGAAATCGAAATCGGGATCTCGATCCAGATTTCTATCTAGATCTCTAGATCTCTGCTGCTGCCGGCCAATGAAGTTGTTGTTGTCAATGTTGTGGGCCATAAAAAAAGAGCCAAAAAAGAGCCCCGCGGCTGCCATTCGACACAATCGAAGACAAACTATCTAATCTAATGCTGGCAATGAGCATTTGTTTGTATAAATAACTGCATGGCAGTAAGCGGCGACAGCGGTAAACAACTGCTCAAATCGCGTGGCCAAGTTCTGGGTTCTCCTCGTAGTCCCCCGCCCCGCCTTGAAAAACCCCCCTTGAAGACATGCCCACCCCACCATATTTTCGCCCACTCGCCACTGACATTTTTTCATAATTTGCGCTACAAGCCTGACAATTGTCGTTGTTGCCCACTGGGCACACACTCTGCATCCATGGATCTTGGCTTGGTTGTTCGCCGTCTGGGTTGTCGCTAGCTGGTTGCTGGTTGTTGGTGTTGCTGGCGTTGTTCGCGACCGTGTTGCTGGCATCAGGCTGGATACCCTGGCTACCCTGCAAGTGGACTAGGGTTACTTGGGTTAACCGAGTTGGCTGTTTAAAAGGATAGTGTTCTCTGAACTTATAGGTAAACTTTATAAAAGCGAATTTTGGGATTCATCATATTCTTTGATTAACAATCTATACAAAGCTTGAGTTTTAGATTATTTATTTTGTAAAGAAAAAAATTATTACTACAAGAAATTAGGGGCCTTGAAAAAAAATCTTTTCATAATTTCCTATTTATAAAATCTATTTATTGTATTACTAAGAATTATTAAAAAGAAAAAGGGGATTATCCAAAGAAGCGACATGGATAGGTTTTAATGTTTAAGATGTCCAAGAGATTGCAATCAGATGGTGTTTCATACTTTCTAAAACTAAAAAAATCTTATTATCAATGAATCATTTATTATAAATAGTTTTTTGGTAATCTTTCTGAAGTATCTAATAAATATGTGTTATATGTCTTCGAAGACTGTTTTTGAATATAATTGTTGTTAGCTACTTCTGTACCATATATGCCAACACTCTAAGAACATTAAATAGTTGTAAATTATACTCAAAAGCAGAGTTAAGACTTGGGAGCTTAAAACACAATGCTATCGTTAAAAAGAACTTGCCTGTATTTAAGCTTCATAAATTAAACGAACGCTTGGTTTTTAAGCTTTTTGTAGGCACTCTGTATGGTAACTCGTGGTCCGAAACACCCTTTAAATATATTGTAAACCTCATTTAAATAATACTGCAAAGTGTTGGCTCTGGCACCCCCTCCCCTAAACCCCCCCGTCTCCCCCTCGCTAAAATGCATATGCAGTGCCAAATTAAAATTTATCCATTTTATGGCGCTGCGGGCAGCTCATAACTGTTTCTTTGTTATTTTTGCGGCGATTTTTTTTTTGTTGGTTTTTATTGCCGTTAGTTTATTGGCTAAAGATTTCGTAAGCGCATGAAATGCGCAACAATTGTGGTTTTTCGGTTTCTTCCCACTTATCTCTATACGATCTGCCATATGGAGTAAGAAAGATATCGACGGAAGTCATTTGCGGTTGTTCCAGGTAGATGAATTCAATAAGCAAACAGCTCCCAAACACGCACGCCCCATCCACACTTTTCCCATTGGATCTTTACCCTTTGAAAAACCCCCCGTAGACTTAGTTCTTCACCCATCCACAACACTTTCGCCCATCAACAACATTTTGTCAAACTTGATTAGCCAAAAGCAGCGCTTATGACTCTATTGTTCAGCTGCATATATTATGGGCTATAATATAGTAAATCTCCCCCGCTGACCGGCGATAAACAATATTGATGACGATGCTGATAATCTTTTTAATTTCTTCTCGATCCACAGGCAGAGGGCCCTCCGGTTCAGGTTGAACCAGTTGATTTGAGCTTACGTTCGCCGCGCGGTAAGTTGCTAATTATACGCTATCTAAGTTGACTCAACCTGAACTCATGTGTAGAGTTTAGTATACGGACTGGGCCGAAAACAATTAATCAATGAAATGGCCGCCACAAGTTGATCACTTGAAAAAAGCAGGTCAGCGAGATAGAAAATACCGAACGTCTAGAAAAAAGTAGGTACAAAACCAATTTGAATTTCTCCTCTAATGAAGTTGAACTTTTTTTGGGCATAGAGTGCTTAAAAGATGGTATTTTGGGGATACAAAAGGTGGGCGGAGTGAAGGGTACAAAAGTTTTGAGACAATTTGTGCAAAATGTAGTTTAAGGATTTACTTTTCTTATCGAAGTTGAGATTTGCTTAATAATTGGATTCTAAAGAAGAAGCCTTTAATAATCATAAAAATTGGCTTAGGGGCTTATAATATAAATTTGTCAATAAATCTGAAAATTAATAATAATTAAGCTCTAGAAATGAAGAAGCTTTACTAAAATTCATTAAAATTCATAACATAAAAACGCCAGTAAACAATACCAAATTCCTTTGCCTTTATCTTTAAGATTCAATCAGATCATAAAGATATTCTCGATCGGCAACAAATGATGAACAAACAGTCCAGCCGATAAGTTTAAGCGCAGCTCGTTTGGAACAATACAGAGATCTATGTTAAAGATATCCATCAGCATTTATATCGACCCATGATCACACTCCACCCATAAAAAGCCCAACAAACTGAATTCCTTAGATCTTCCACGGCTTTATCCCCCCCTACCGACTTCTCCGAGATTATCCGGCAATCCCGCAGACAAGTTCAAACAAAAGGGGAGACAAAACGTTAGTCATTGCCTAATGCTCATCAGCCGGAGCCATTCATACGTGAAAGCCTGATGAGTATCGCCGTGTGATCATCAGCAGATCGGTTGTGGGCCCATTAAGTTCATGCTGATTCCGCTGCGAGTATCGCTCTATATCCGACGCCCAGGAACCAGACCAAAAACAAGTGGGGGTTTCTTCGTCGTGCTGGAGAAGAAGAAGTTTTCGTTTACCCACTTGACCGATCGAGCGATCGGGCGAACCACCAACTGTTTGACCATTTGACCTTTGCCAGCCTTTCTCTTTGTGTACGGGTGTATGTGTGTGTGTGTGTGAAGTTAACAGCAACGCCCCGAAATACCGAAAAAGCCACAAAAAGTTGACTAGATAAATAGATGGTTAGTTATACGGCCATCTACTCACAGCTCCTCAGCCGTAGGGTGCCCAGCGGTACACCTAATTTAATTAAGAAGCCAGAGAGCTTACCTTAAATGGCTATACAGTAAGATTAACAGCTAAAAATCCGAGCTGAAGCTCTAAGCTCTGAACTCCCCGTTCATTAAAGATATATATCCAAGAGCTAGAGAGCCGGAGCTGGAGCTAAGAAACGTTGTTGTCTCGCCGCGCATATTAATCAATTAGGCATGATATTAGTGAGGGCATCATTAATTTTGTCAATGCGCTCACCTGGCCACAAAAGCTATTTGAGAAGCGCATAGAGAGGCGGCGACGGCAATCTCTCATGCTAATGGTTTATGGCGTGCTACCAAAGCGTCCACAGGTCCATGGGTCCACCAAACCAGCGATCCACAGATCCGTGGCGAATGTGTTAAATAGCGTTAAAATTTGTAAAACAAACGGCACATAATGGTTCGGGTTAATTTCCAACCTTAACGGTCATCCAAAAAAAAAACTAAACCCATGCCACCCGAGACGAGGCGAACTGAGATTTTTCGGCACACATAAATTATGGGTTTTAAATAATTATGCAATTAGCCAGCATAGCGATAGATAGCCTCAAATTGCCAATGAATGGAGGGCAAAGCCAAAAGGCCCGAGAACCGAGGAGACAGTGCCAAATTCCCACCAACTCTAATTGCAGTTTGGGAGTACTGGAGAGGTGAGAGCTGGCGAGCTGAGGAGCTGGGAAGCCAGGGACTGCAACTACAACTTGATTTATTTAAGCTACCCAAACAGCCCATAAATAAAGCTGTTGAACTAGCCACCATTCCAGGAGCGGAGCGAAGTGAAGGGTGAGCTGAGAGAAGGGTGGAGCTGAAGAGCAGGAGAGTCTCTAAGCTGAGCCTGGGACATCCACAGTGCCTTACCCAAAAATGAGAAAAAAAAAACACAGCACAACATCTTACAATCCCACACCACCTCTGCCGGAGCCACTGCCTCATTGCCGCACCACCGAACCAGCAACCAAACCAAACGATCGGCCTCTCGCCACTCAGGGGCATAGGCTTTCCAGGTTAAGTAGATGCGGCGACACGCGGGTCGATCCAGCGAGCGAACGACCTTAAGACGGAGATCCCAACCCGAAGTTGGGGGGAGGGGAAGGGGTCTATAGAGGGGGGATTCAACCAGGCGACGATGTCGGAGCATCCACGGCATCTATCGAATGATATGCAACATTTAGTGAAGTGCTCGAGTACCCAAGCTTGGGCTGGGGCATATTGATGGCAAGGTGAAAATGTGACAGGCAGGTGGGCGCAGGTTTGGGGAATTGGTTTAAAAGGAAATCATGATCGATGAGTGATGGCGATAATCTCTAAAATGTTATATTTAGTAATCTAGGCAAGCACAAACCGGCAGCTAAAGACTACAGAATAATATTAGCATAATTCATTCCATTTGTAGGAGTATGTTGAAAATCAATCGTGACTTGGCTAAGGTTTTATCTTTAAATAAATGATTTTATTTTAAGCGAATTCATTTTTAAAAAATAATATTGCTACTTCCCATTTAAACGATCTTTTATCCTAAGATCATTAAAAGGGTTTTTACCATGATTAGAGAACTTAATATTTCCCACCTCAATGAACTTCAACCCTTGTATACTTTATATTACTGTTCACTGTAAACATTTTATAGAGAACCCATTGGTCTAATCCCCCAACCTCTTAATAAAAACTCGTGTTACCGTTGCTGCACTTCATCGATTCGGGGATCTGGCTGGGCTGCTGATTTGGCAAATGCATCTGCATCTGCTGCTCCCTCAGCGATAGGATGGCCAACTGAAGCCAAATCTCATAATCGCTGGCGGCTCCCAGCGACCTGGAGAGTGGAGACTCCGCCAGCTGGCCTCGCCCAGATCTACGAGATCCCCCAATCCCAGATTCCAGATCCGAGATCCAAGATCTTCAGGCCCGCACAATGCGATTTCGAAAAATAAAACCGAGGGAGAATATACTCACATTCAGCAGAAGAAGGGGCGTGTGGACGGGCCGTGGTGATTGTTTTTTAATTATGCTTCAGCTGACACCCGGGCGGATGACCATTGAAGATGGGTAGAGGGGGCAGAGATGGTCTGGAAAACTGAAAACTGGGTGGAGACCCCAGAGATCCGTGTCTCTGGGCCTGGTTAACATGGCGCGTATGTAGCGCATCGAGTTGACTTGACTTGACTTGACTGAGTGACTGTGACTGGCTTTTGAGGTTATGTGAAAGGTCAAGTTCGTGATCGCATTCAAACATTTTTGCCAACCACTCATCTCGCTGCGCAGATCGGGCCCAGAGACCAGAGACTACAGACCAGGCCCAGACCAGAGGAGACGGAGTCTTAGACCCGGGAGTAGAGTGCAAGGAACACGAGTGTGAGTCGCCGCCGAAAAAACACAAAAAAAAAAACAGAAGAGAGAGAAGAAATACCCGACCCAAGCGACGTCGCATCGTAGAAAAATTGAAGATGAGCGTGCCACCACCACGCCACGATTCTGCCATTCCCGTCTCTGTCTCTGTAGACCCCATCCTCATCACCATCCCATCCCATCCCCCTACCCATCTATATCCCCAGTTTCTGTCCCAGCCCTATCCCCCATCGCAATCCCCATCTGGTGGAGATCCCACCGCTATATCCCGCCGCCCTCGCCGGAACCGAATTGAGTGAATGTAAACTGTGGTTTACTTGTTTCCAGCGTTGTCATAGTAATTTTTCTGCACTATAACAACGGCCAGCGTCGCCTCCAACAACATCGAAATATGCACTGAGAGGAATACCTCAATAGTATAGCTATTATCTGTGAGACATCTAAGTAACATATCAAACAATTAGGTTAAGATCTAATATAAGGTAATCTCCAGGCAGGAAATTAAAATAGTAATTAGCTATCTTTATATGGTCAGATGGTAATTATATGATTAATAAAAATTGTTCTTCTTAAATTGATTAGTAAAACACTTTTAGAGAAAATACCTCATTGGAAGAGCTTAATATTATAGGTGGTACATTAAAAAGATACGATCTAACTATCTTTTTTGTAATAAATTCTATTGACAATTTCAAAATATTTATCTCTTTAATTTTTGTTAATTTCACATAATTGTGAATCTGTATTTAGTAGTAGTATTTGTTCTCTGTGCACAAACTTTGGGGTGCTCTCGGATGTTCGGTGGCAGCACTCACCCGAAAACATTGAAACAAGCGGAGAAAAATGGAGATGCTGATGACACTGGAGACACGTTGTCTCTGGCAATCGTGCAACTGACACACCACCACCACCGACGGCACCACCAGCACCGCCAGAACACCGCCAGTACACCACCAGTACACCACCAAAGCCACCAGTACACACCGGCAACAAAATGCTAGACGGCATATGCCACACGAAGTTTTGAAAAGATTACACTGGACAACAGGCGACGCGGATGGTTGGGGTGCGGCCAACTGGAATTTCTGGGAGGGGAAGATGATTTGGCAATTGGTAATTGAAAGTTTATGCAAACAGTAATTTCAAAGCTTTTTGGGTGGAGACAAGTCTCTTGAAAATATTCGGTAGCTGGAGAATGTTTGGCCTAATCTTTGGATCTTATTAATTTATAAACTTGTATTAATTATTTAGTAACTTGACTTATTGATATCAATAGGTTTTAAAGATTATTTCTGTAATAATCCAATTAAATATTGGAAATTAAACAAAAAAAATTAAAACTCCTCAAAACGTGGCTCTTTACAAAACAATAATACCTAGAACGTTTCTAAATTCTAGAACATATATAGTATTTACAAATCTTAATGAATCAAGAAGAAATAATCTTAAAAGCACTTCAGTTTACCAAAAAAAATCTACTTTCTTTCCATGCCAACATACAAAGTCTTACAAAGGGCACCTGCTCTATAGAGAGCGAGAGCCCCCAACTCTCCGATATCCCGGGGCTAATCAAAAGTCCCTCTTTAACCCGTTAAGCCCGGTGCCCTGCATCTGGCCGAGCATAAATCAAAGTGCCAACCGGAGGTGGAAACCAAACCTGTTGCACAGTGTTCTCCCGCGTGCGCATCTTCTCAGAGCCAGTCAAAAAATTACTAAACAAAAAAACGGAGAAAAAAGGCGGAAAAAAGAGGATCATGCGAAGAGATCCGACCGAAAAATATACCACGAAACAAGGAGGCAACAACCACGCAGTCAAAGTCGCAGACAACACAACAAAAACACACAACATAACATCCACACCACACCAAAGTAGATCCACGCTTTCGTGAGCAAACAATTCGAAAGCTGACAACGACTTGGAAAAGATCTCTCGGCGACGATCGATTCGTGTTAGTCATCACAGTCTGAGTTCCAGTCAACTCGGCCCACACGAATCATAATGAGGCTCTGGGGCTGCTCCTCAAAACTGTGCCATTTATCGGATCGATAAGGCCGAAAACCGAAAGCCGATTGCATCTAAGGATCTCGGTTCCGTTGGGTTTCCCAAGATCTTTTCGTGTAGCTCATTAGCCTGGCAAGCTAATTTCGCAAGCCGCAGACAATGCCCCCAGTAAAAAAAACCCAAAAAATAAAACAGAGGCAAGCTGGCTGCATATTTATTGGTCATAAGTGCGGCAAGCTCAGAGACAAACCAAGAAACAGATAGTAAAAAATTCAGCAGGCAAAAAATATTTGAAAATTTGTCTCCGACTCGAGTTGCATAGCAATCGCATATTAGCAATTTGCATTGTCTACTGGAGCACACTTGGTCGTTTGAAAATGCGGCACTGGTTTCCTAGCGACTACCTTTCCAATAGGTGTATGTTTTGGGCCCCCCTTATTTTTGTTCGGAGCTGTGAAAAAGAATTCTCGGAGCAGCGTCTACAAATCGTGCAACGGCAGCAGCTCGCTCTTCGTGTTTGCCAAACAAAAAATTTGACTCATGACTTCGGGAGCAAAAAAAGAGGGAAAAAATAACAGCAAACCCAACAAAGTAAAGTAACCGAACCAACCACCCACCCATCCACCATTCACATCCTTTTTTGGCCTGCTCCTGGCTTTGCTACACTTTTGGTTTTGCTCAAATTAGTCCGTGCATGCGGCGGGGAATGTTTCTACAAATTAACGCCAATTTCGTATCACGTTATTAATAGTTAACCATTAAATTGACCGCCCCCAACTCAGATCATTATCTGTTTTCGGCGGCTAAGGCTAACAAGGCTAACCGGCAGTAGCAACAACAAAGCCTTTGGACCGACCACACTGTGATTCCTTTTCGGCCAAAATTGGTCTGGCGGTCTCTGGTCTGTTGGCCCGAATGCAGCTGTTGGTTAACCGTATGGCGAACGAACGTCTTGCCTTAATTATCTGGAGGAGCAAGAAAAAAATAAAATAAAGTAAAGTAAATACAAATATCTACATATAGACTTAAAGCAGGATGCCTGCGAATTTCTGGGAGGTGAGGAGGTGGAACAGCTGCGGTCGCGTCACCTTTGTTTACCGTATCGAGCGATAAGCTTGTTAACTGTTAACCAAATCTGTAGCGGCCGATGCAATAAACATCGAAGCTGCCCGGCCAACCAACTTGGCCAGCAAACTTGGAGAACGCCCACCAACCAGATCAACCATGGCCATGTGCACCCGGCTAATTCCTCAATGAACCCCAAAACGGCTAATTAAGTCTCAGATTCAGATTAGAGATGCTAAAGGCCGGGAGACGAGATAGCGATCTCAATGTGAAGGTGGGCTATCCTGAGAAAGGAACTTTGACTCTTATCGCAAAATACTTTGAACGAGGGAAAGAGTGGGGAAAGTTATTTACTATAATAGATGAATTACCGAAGGAAGTATGTATAAAAGAAAAGAATGCACTGATTGGGCTACCTAAAGAAATTAGGCGTCCCAAATACTTAGAGCTACAAATACATTTTGATTTACCTATAAGAAAACCTATTTTCAACAGAAAAAGTGTTAAAATTAAAATGGTATTGAACTTCATGCTGGTTAAGAAAAATAAGGATATTTTGTGCATATAACTAATTATATTAAACATCTATTGAAACTGTTTTTGATATTCTTTATTCGTATAGAATTCTACAAAATATTTGTAATTTTAAAAACAGTTCTGAAGGAAAAACCTAAAAAACTTCTGTGCAAATTATTTGAATAATTAGGAGTTCATGTTATTTTTCTGCGTAAAATATTTTTAATTTTTTTTTAAGTTTCTAAATATTACTTCAGCAGGATAACCCCTTATATTTTGGTCTTGATTACTTAATTAGAACCACTCTTAAAACAATTAAAGATTTATCATTGTAAGCCAAGCCGTTCCTTATCACTTTTAGACATCATCATCGTCTAATTTAAATAAATTCATAGATTGATCGAGGTTTGTTCTCATGATACACCTCTGAATGCTTTAATTTAATCTATGCCATCGATTCCGTGTCAAGTGTCCATCGCTAAGTCATGTGTAAACGGCGAACCGACTGCAAACCGACTGCAAATCGACTGCGACCTGGGCTGCAGCGATGCATTAAGATAAACAAATGCGGATCGAAATCGGATAATGTCATGTAGCCATGTCATATGTTAGGCCAGCAAAAAAGCTCTAAACTGGAGCACTAAGTCAAGCAAAAACCAAACTGACAAAAGACAAAAACCAGAGAGGAAAAACAGAAAGAAAAAAAACATTCTTATCGATTACACCTGAGACCTCAATCAATAAATTGATTGTTAGCGATCAGTTTAAGGCAGGCAGGCAATGCGGAGCTCCATCGTTCCATCGCATGTGCTCAGCATACAAAAGAGTTTTTCCTCGTCGCCGGTTGTTTGGTGTTTTGGTGTTTGTGGATGTGGTTGTTGTTGACTTTGCTGCTGGTCGGCTCTTAAGATAAGCCGCCTGGTGGCTGCCGAACGCTCTCCGGCGGAGGCCCGTTCTTCAGATTCAGCCAGGGTCTTAGCCAGATCTTGGGCCTCAGACTCAGACTCAGCCTGAGACTAAGACCAAAACTCAACCTGAGCCTGAGCCTCAGCCTCAGCCCGGGTCCAAGCACTTTGATCGCTGCATCGCGATAGGCCAGAGCAGCGATTGGACCAAGTCCAAGCGGACCAGGCGGCGTTGTTAGGAAGTCGTCGTTGTCGTTTGCTGGACTGTTTGTTTGTTTGCTCGTTGCACTGTCAAAAAAATAATAATATAATTCGATTTTTAAAGAGATCTATAATTTTTAACTTACTAAGAATAAGTCTTTAATATAAAAGTAAAATGTTTATAGTTTATAAATTAAAATGTGTCAAAGACTTTACAAATTTTAAAATAAATTAATCAAGCTAATTTCTAGGGAATTTGAATAAGATTAATTGAATTTTTTTTTTAAATTTCTAGACATTTATCTTCAATTTATCTTCCAAGAGTAAAAAATGAAGTGGTAAAAAACTGTATATTAATAACAGGATTTAAAGTAAAGGTATGAAATACTCATATAAACTTAAACTACGGATTTATATTAAAACGTAATGCCAAAATAGAGAAAAAAGGTTTTTACACCTTATGAACATTTTAGGGACTTATATACAACTTTTAAAATAAATTAAATCAGTTAGTTGAAAGTTTTTCAAGTTCAAATATTATTTTCGCACAGTGTAGCTCAGTTTTCGTCCATCGCCGCACACAGTTGTTGTTTCATTTCATTCGGGGCATAAAGCAAGATTTGTGTAAATGTCAGGTGGTAATAGTGACACTGTGCGCCACTTGATTGGTTTTACTTTGGCCAAGAGCCACAGGAAGGCCCCTCGCCCATCTCTCCGTCTCTCTCCCTCTGCCCCTCTTTCTATCTCCCTCTCGCCGTGTGTGTGCCAATTTTTCGTTGTTGGTGCTTTTATGGTCGCAAGGTTGTTACGGTTCTCGGCGGTTGTTAGCATTTCTTTAATTGGCTCATTTTCGCGGCACATGTTCAGAAAATAAACAGAAGTCCAACAAAAATTTATTGCAAGTAAATTAAAACTTATATAAAAAACGGAGAACTCCGCTGCAATCGCATCGCAGCCATCAATTAAACATGTAAATAGATTTCCACAAACATCAGGTCCCATGTGGCGTATGAGTAATGTCCGTAGGTTTTCGGTTGACAGTTTGTCTCGTTGTCGAAATGAAAAGAATTCGCCTGCTGCATTCGATTGTCAGTTAAAATAATGACTTTAAAATGGTATTTAGGATCCGTGTGTTTTTTGGTGATCTTTTTAGGAAAACTATTTAAAACTGTTGCAACATGAGGTTTTAAAACAAAGTTTTTTTGCACACTTTTTTGAGATTCCTTGATCCTTATTTGTATAAAAAAAATACTATTTAGCCCGAAGCAAGACAACAAATGGTCCAAATATGATACCAAATACAATTGACGTTAAA
Organism: Drosophila lutescens; assembly: GCA_037075285.1. Classification (NCBI taxonomy): domain Eukaryota; kingdom Metazoa; phylum Arthropoda; class Insecta; order Diptera; family Drosophilidae; genus Drosophila; species Drosophila lutescens. Next base: position 118,206 of record JBAMCF010000598.1, read on the forward strand.
ATGTAAAAACTTTAATTTTTAATGATTTTTAAATGTATTTGGAAGTTTTGTAGCTTGTTAGCTGGTCAAAACACAAAGCAAAGTTCCTGATTTTGCTTAATCCTTATTGTTTTCCATTGGCCGAATGACCTAAATTCGCACTCTAAACCCATTTTCAAGGCTGGGCTACCATTTCCGATCTCGAACTCATCCAAAAATCTTTCCTTAACATTTACTGCCGAACGTTGATGCTGCAGTGGCCAAATGGGATGAAAATAAAAATAATAAAAGCGATTTAAGAGACGCCCACTGAACGCAGTCCCAGCGGCAACACCCTCACACCCAGCAGCAACATGAGCAGCACAACAGCAACATCAACATCAACAACAGCAACAGATCGAAGACAACAACAACAGTTGGTAGTGGAGCCTTGGCAGTCGAGTTGGATTTGTAAATTGAAAGCACACGCTGCGTCATCAAAGTCATTAAACTGTCGACTGCTTACGGAAGTTTTGTTGCTGCACTTGGGTTGCTTGGGTGTTGCTATTGCTTTTTGGGTGTGGATCGCTCTTCTGCGTTTTGTAACTGATATGCGACAAAAGGAACAGCAACAACAAGCCCAGCCAGCGGCATGTGGGAGCATCCAGTTCGGCACTGCGAGAAACAAGGACTAAAATCCAATTTATTGTTAGATTTATTATTATATACAAATTCTATATTCTTATTGAAGCTTAGAAACCCTTATGCAAATAGTTCTTGTATTTGAATTGTGTAATCTTCTTTGGATAAAATATGCAAGTTCTTTATGCTAAGCACTTAAAATATCTTTTTGAAATTTCTGACTATTGAATTTATTTACTGATATTATTTGTAGATAATATTATATTTTTTTATTTTTTTCGCAGTACATTTGTATGTCATGGGAGGTGTGGGTGTAGGTGTAGAATGTGGCAAGCCACTCACTCAGTTGTGGCAGTCGGAAAAAGACTTCATACCTCTCGCTTCCTCAGCCTCGATTTGAGTCTGCGATTGGAAGCCAGCTTCAAGTGATTTAGAAAGAAATAATAAATGGGGAAATCCACGAGTTTCAATGATCGGAAATAGGCGATACCCTAACGGTTTTTTATGTTTAATTTTAAAATATGTTAAAATAGGTAATGTAAAGTGTACGTGCTTATATAACATTGCTATTAAATGAAGAAAAGTAAAAAAGTATTGATATTTTTTGAAAGAAAAACGTACGATGGTTTCTTTGAAATTATAATGAATATTTTTAACAGCCTAGTCGATGATTATATTAAAACATTAAAGTTTATGAAGATCTAACAAAAACTAGTAGCTAAAATCCTAATGAAATTTCATGTTAAAATCCTCAACAGTTATAGCTGCTCGTTCGTTTAGTGAAGGGTATGAGATTTTAATAAATGCGACAAATGCTTAGAGCAGCTCCGGGTTTGGCTCGTCTCCCTCCGACTTGGCTCTCTTCCCTCCCCTCGATCGGGTGTGTCTCCCAGCGGCGACAATTTCCCAATTCGCCAGCCGAAGGTGTGTTCTGCCCCTCTAGGCCCCCCTTTTAAAAAAGAGAACCCCCTTAGACCCCACAGGTTTTGAACAATTCATTCACTCATTGCAGTCGGTGCATTTCAAACGTAGTCGGCGTTTTAATGACACGCGCAATTGGCTTCGCCTGCCCAATTTGCCAATTTGTCACCGAAAAGTAAAACCGCATCGGGAATTGCCAAATTCTGGATGAATAACGAAATCCGTCTGCAGTCAGCCAGCCAGCCAGAAGATGGAGTTGGAGGCCCTATAAGCCGCAGTTCGTCATTCATTCGACTCGGGGAGTGTGACTTTGCTTTAATCGTGACTTTCACAATCAACCTTCAGAAAGGTTTTCGAAGACGACGACGACGAGTAGCGTGTACCAGGCGCAAAATGGGTTGCAGACAGGCAGCAAAGATCCAACTCCAACAACTCCGGCAACAACAAGAGGAATAAACTAACAACTTTTCAAAGCGTTTACTTTGGCGCTTCATCGAATAATATTTCTCACGTTCTATTTTTTTGTTGCTGCTGCTGAGGCAGATTTTTTTCTGTTTTGTTCCTCCAATTTTTTTTCTGATTTTGTTTTTGTTTATCTGTTTTTTTGGGCACTGGGAGATTGACTCGGTGCAGGGCATCAATAGACAGCCCAGGTCGGATTGGTTTAGTTTATAATTTGATCGCCCATCTGCTTTCTCAGTGCTCTTTTTTTTGAGCTGGAGTAATTTTGATCGCTTCGATATTTTGGGGGAACTTTTTCACGACCGACAATGGAATATAAAGCAAGAAAATTGTATTTCATGCATCGGATCTTGTCGAGATTGTCATCGGAAGTGAAGAAAATTCTGGCCATGATCGTTTCCAAGAACTGAGTTTCGGTTTGGCAATTGCTTAGACTTTTATGATGGGAAAAGATGTACATATTATAGCTATTCTGGGTTAAGTTATCTCATTTAACTCAGTAAGTGACTTAATTATTTACGCTAAATTGATTAATATTTTGTTTTAAAAATTGTATGTTTTTGTATATGGTTATTTATGAATGTTCTGATTATATTTTTATTTAATCACAGTTTCAACTCTAATTAAATTTTTGGAAATAGTACATTTTATTAAGGAAACGATCACAATAAATTTTTTAAATCTAAGACACGAAATAGTTATTATCTTACAATTACAAATTTTTAGTTTAATCTAAAAAAGATCTTAATCGTTTTGACCTACTGAAAATCGCAGCGGGGTCCTTTAATAACCCATAAGATTTTGTTATCTTCAGACATAAATATATTACAAGACTAAACTATAATACTTTTATGGCCAGGATAAAGCATCAGCCTAGTTCCCCAAATGCATTTATCCACAATTATAATCCAATTAAATTTATGTATCGTTTAATGGGCACGTTAATGGTAATGGGGACATAAAAAACAAGCGGGGAGGAGGGGCAGCACGGAATCCTAAATCAATTTCCTGTCAGCCATCAGCGGAGTTTCATTCAAATTCCTGTGTCTGCGGTCTCCGTGGGGATTCAGCGATGGAACACAGAGGAAAGGAACTATGTAAATTCAGGCAATCTCCATTTGGCATTGCCCGTTTGGCCATTCCCATTCATTAGGTGGCTATTTCAATTAAGCCATAAAAGCCGAATCTGAACTGAAGACCAATTTTCCAAATCCATCCCATTCGCAGTCGTACTATTAGAGTATCCACCGCCCCTTTTCCGCCTCCTCATCCCCCCTCTACCCATCGGTTTTGCAGCCACAATGTTATTGCCTTTGCATGTTGGAAATCATAAAAATGTTAAATGACAAGCGGGCGCATGTTCATTTTAGCGTTGTCTGTCTGTAGTTGCAGTTGCTGCTGTTGTTGGCGGTGTTGTTGTTGCTGTTGTGTTTGTTCGCATTGTCAAATTGCGATCAAAAACGCAACAAACGAAACATGCCACACGGAGCCTGGCAAGACAGAGTCCCAACCTCTCGGACCAGCAGCATCATGAATCAAAGCCAAAGAGCCAAGCCACCATCAAACACTCTTAGCTTTTCGCAGCAACAACATCACCCCTCTCCCTCTCAAAAATAACAACAACCACAATAACCACAACCACCAGCGACAACCAGAATCAACTGAATGCGTTTTAACGGCTACTTGTCTTTAGCTATTTATTGAAAGGATTTTCAACACTCACACAGAGAGAGCCAGGGAGATACCTGACTCAAGAGGTCTTATACACTGGGAAAAAATAAGGGATAGTAACTTCATGTTATACATATGAGGATTTATTTAAAGCCATCATTAAAATTAAAGTTAAAGAAAACAAGAATTCTCGGGGTAACACACAATATCTCGGTGACTGCAACCAAAGATGATCCATCATTTCTTAAAATTAATACTTACAAAATATTAAGTTTATTTTTAATCATTATAATTTTATGTAATAACTATGGCTCTTATTTTTAAAATATAATATTTTCTTAAGATGATTTTAAATGGTGTCCTAATTAATTGAATTAACAATAAAAACTTGTTCTAAATTGTCTATCGTTTTAGTCGAGAGTTTCGGTTTATATATTCTTTAAAGTTTATTTATATAACAAAATCTTGATAAATTCAAAATCACATTAATATCAAGCAGCTAATTCTTTAACATTTATCTTTTCTATCCTTTAGTCAAGTAGATAAAGTGAATGGGGATTTGAAACCGAAATGGTTTTAAATATTTGTTCGGTAACATCCCAATTTTAAAGATGACCTAATAAATTTCAATCTCCGTTGTCTCATTATGTGTTTGATTTTATGGAAATTTGAACTAAATGGTTAGTTTTTGAAAAAGTGAAATTTTCGTCAATGGCGGATTAAGAAATAGTTTATAAAAAGTTCTTCTTAGCGTTAACATCTTCATTAGCACATTTGCTGACCAACATTATCGCTCAGTGCCTTCCTCCGCTCAACCTGCGTTCGCTGCCTAAGTCTTTCGTTCACTGCCTGCCAGTTGCTAGCGTCAGTCATTCATGCATTCAATCATTTAATTCAATTTGAAATTGTACAACAAGTCGCACATTTGCGCCTGCCACATGTCCACAACCCCGAGACGGAGTCTCGACTCCGAGACAGATCCAGACTTCGACTCGGACTAGGATTGGGATTGGGATTCGAAATGGGAATGGGGGGATTGAATTGGGAGCTGTGTAAGCGCGCTGAGCATTGATGCCACAGTCGGGCAGGCGGAAAAAAAATACACACACATTTGATTATGAAAAGCCTGCGTCTGCAACTGCAACTTTTGCTGCGTCTTGTGGCTGCAACCAAATCGATAAAAATAATTGGTTGACTGTTCGGCTCAGCTGATGGCGACTGCAACTGCGACGGCGACGGCGACGACGACTTTGCGCCTGCGCTCGAATTCTGTTGAATTTTCAGTTTGACATGGATTGCTGCTGTTGATCGGTTGGTCCCGATCAGGGATCGACAGACGGGCAAAGACCGGAGGGGGGAAGGGAGGCAAGACGACCGACCATTACAACATGGACAGCAGACGTTGGCGGTTTTCCCACGTTCGTGAAAATATTTTTTCGCAAATTATTGGTAAAATAAAATTGTGCACATTTCGGCCTAACGATTTGAATGTGCGCGCTCTCGTACTCTCGTACAAGGAAATTAAGGCTGGCGAATGGAGTAATCCTAATGAAGCAATCCCAAAATAACACACACACTATATATATATGTATATAAATATGGCTGATGGATTCGATTGTGCAATCAGTGTGAGAAATTTCAGTGATATCCTATCGCTCGACATGATAAATTCTTGCCATATTTTTTGTACATTTTGAAAGTAAAAGTGGTAATGGATAGGAAAGGAAAGTTAATGTGGCAATATGTTTAGCTAAAATGACCGGATGATAGGACCAGTATATTTTAATGATTTTTTTACTATTTAAAAACTGAGAATAATCTGTTCATAATGAAAAACACAGTCAAAGAATCTTCAATATCCATATTGATCCGAATTTTTTAGGAAAAAGGAAGCTTTTTATGAATTTAAAGCAATCAGCAAAAAATGGTACCCAGTTTCTGAATATTATCGATATTTTCGATATTTTTACAATATTAATTCAATAATATCGATGTTTTGAAGGGAAAACAGAAATTAAATATTGAGAAATATCAAACTATCGAACGTTTTTTTAAGCTCTAACCCAGGAAAGGAATATTTCTTCTATCCCGAACTAAAAATTTTAAATATTAGTCTAAATCTAAATGGTTAAATTCTATCTCTTAATTCTTTGCCACTTACCATTTATTCTTTTACCTTCGTTCAAGAGATCCCAACATTGCGCAATCCCGCAATTAATTTCACTATCATTAAACACACTTTCAGCCAGTTTTAGCCTCCCCGCCCATTGCGTTGCGTAACAAGTTGTTTGCCCTAAATCATCTTGCAAATCTACGGGAAAAAAAAGAGAAACGAGCGAAAAAGCGAAGAAAAATTCCTGCGCAAATTACGCAAAAGCTGGAAAAACAAATGTGAGCAAATTTTTATTTACTTAACGTGTGTAGCTGGTGACAGTTGTCACGGTTAGGAGTTCCAAGTTGCACTTTAAAAAATTAATTGCCGAGATTTATGAGCCAGTTAGTGTGGATCGAAGCGGGTCCTCGGGTCCGCGGGTCCGAGTTAAGTTGTATATACATACATAATATCTGCAGATGCAAGTCTAAGTCCAAGTTGGATGCGGAGTTTAAGTCGGGAGTGCGTGCTCAGTCCGTTAGGAGTTTAGAGTTGAGAGCCTTATAAGGCTGCCGCGCTTTATGCATAAGCTGAACCACATTTTCCAGCCACTTCACACTTTTATCTGTTTAAAATATGAAGCGGCAAGCTATGGGAAAATCTTTTTATAGACCAAGCCAACCTCCTCGGGATCTCGGAGCTAGCATCGGAGCAGTGGAAACGGAGCCCCGCAGTAGAAAAGAGCCGACAGTCAATTGTGTGAGGAGAAAAGATTTGCGAGGTCCGATAAAGCCGAATGCAGTTGGATGCACTCGTGAGATGATGACGATGCCCATGGAGGAAATGGAGGTGGAGTTGGGTTTGGGTTTGGGATCTGGTGGATGGGCTATGGGGTATGGGAGCTCTGTGGCTGGATCGTTGAGAGAGTCGTTTCCCCTGCGGCACTTTTTTTCCTGTTGCGGTTTATGCCCCACTCTCTATAATTAGACAATAAACAAAGCCACAGACAAAAGGCATTGGGTGATTATTTGGGGCGTGGCCAATGGCTCTCAATATACAACACACGCAGACACACAGACACCTGGCCAGTGGCCACCGATTCAAGCCAATGGGCAATCAAAATCAGCGACAAATTGTGCATTTTGTGGTCACAAATTGAGTTAACGCTGCCAAATTAGCGGCATGAATTTATCGCTCGGCCAACGGCCAACAGGCAGCAACAAAAGCGACTCACAAAGCGGGATTCGATTCGGGTTCGGATTGAGACTCGGACTCGGGGATTGAGAGTGGGCAAGAGCCAAGCCAGGCAAAGCAAAAGCAAAGCCAAGCCAAGCGCTTTAATTAAGTCTTTACGAGGCCAGCCAGTCGGGCAGCGGCAGCCGTTGTTACCAGACACTGCGAGAAATCGCCACAGATCACACAGATCACGGAACACAGACCACCAGGAGCCGTTCCAAATCGATCCTATGCGTAAACAATTTTTCCGAAACTCTAGCCATCATTAACCACACGATTTTCCGCTTTAAGCTGTCAAGAGCTTAGGGACTGTGGAAAATTAATGACTAAGGAAACTATTAATTTATGTACAAGAAATTGAGGATTAGTTTAGTCTTACATTTAATCATATATTTAAACCATAAAGTACATTTAAGAAAAAGAAAATTAAAATTTGGTTTTTACTGTCCTACTGTCCCTATCTACTCAGAATAGTTTAATGAAAGAGTTTAAAAATATTTTTTAGTCTATCTATTTATGTTTTAGCTTTCTTTCTTAACCATCAATTGATATCTGTTTCAATGTGATAACCGTTAAATATTAAAAAAAAATATATATAATTCTAAATTTTAATATTTCAGTTTTTAATAATTTTCTCAATAAAAATCAAAATCTCCTAACATTTTTTCTTTTGATAGATTTGTGATCATTAAAATAAATTTAAATTATGCTTAGAAATTGGATGTTTTGATAATACATTTTACATATAATTCGACGTATATAACTTAAATTGGAATTGGACTTAAATATATAATATATAATATGATAAATGACTCTCTCTTCCCACCGCCCTTTTTATAAATTTTTTAGCTGACCCCCGAATTTCTCACAGTGCACGTCTGGAATAGCCAGCACCATTTGAAATTGGGTGCACCGCAGCCAGGCTGCGCTTAAATAAATAAATCTGCTCTGGCTTTGGCTGCTGCTGCTGCTCGTTGCACTGTGGCCAGCAACAATTGGCGCTCGCCTCTTGCCACCAATAAAAGATCGCAGCTCGCTGATTTGACAGGTGAACAATTTTGGGGTTGGGCAGTTTTGGGTCCGAGTTGCAAGCTGCGAGCTGCAAGTTGCAGCAGCTTCGGCATGTGTTGCTGCCACGGCTTCGGGTGCCCACCCACCTGGCTTCGATTGGCGGTAACATTTGTTTTGCTCGCCAGATTATTTCAACAAACTGGTGACAACAAATTAATTTAAAAGATTGCCCAGATATCAGCTCGGTTTATATTTTACTTGGCTTGTTAGCCTCCTTAGCAGCAGCATCGGTGGGTGGCTGTTGGCTCAATTGATGACTGCAGGAAGATAGCTGGCAGCAGGGAGCTGGGATATATTTTATAAATACTTTATGGTCGACTGTGGGAACGGTGGGAGATGGGGGTCCTTAGATTGTATCTCGGGCGACTTATATACCCTTTATTAAGCTGGCTATAGGGAGCGTAAATAGAAGCTTCTAATTGGGGTTTCAAGTCCTTAGACTTTATCTTTTCAGATATTATACTTGATCAGCCATAATATTATACTTTGTCTACTTGTCAGTAAATCTCAAAATACTACCCCATAAAGCGCACTTTCAATGATTTCCGCCACAGAATATCTCCCATCTTCTGTCATTTGCTAAATCTCAATCGCTTATTGTTCGCTCCCAATATGCAAAGCGTTGTGTTGTATTGAAAACCGCAAAGCCAAAATTGATTGCACACTTCAAATATCATTGAAAAGGGGCATGACGGATGCGATCGGATCGGGCATAGAGACAGCCTCGAATAAATATCGCCAGGCTGGGCCATAAATAAAGCGAAACCAGCGAAAAATGTGCCGAAATCGAACATTGAACATCGATTTAGCAAGGTCAAATGGAGGAATTGAAACTGGCTGTGGGATCGCCTGTCTTTTTTTTTCTTGGCCGCATCGAAGCTCCCAGCTCCAGTCGATGGTCGCTGCTAACTGCTGGTCGCCCGGGCCCTTAAACTTTTCAAAAGTCAACAGCAGTTTAAACTCGTTTGCAAAACACTAACGGGCAAAACGCCTCGGTGCCCCCCTGCCGCGCTCTACACTCAATTTGTTTGCCCAGCGGCATTGAGAATTGGAGTGTCAAACTTTCAGCTTTCGATGCACGCCAGGATCCCGGGTCCCGTCCCAGGCAAAAACCCATGGTCGCAAACGAAGACAGAAACGGAGTCACCGCTGCACAGGGAAAAAAGGAAATGCTTGTTTGTTATAATAATTTTTTTTGATATCTTGATGATAACCCTTAACTAAAATTAAGATGAATCATCCTTGTTTCATAATACCTTAATTTTAGTGCTAAGGTCACACTTTATTCTGGCAAAAATCTTAGTAGACTGGTAACACTTAAACTTAGTCATAAATATGACATTAACTATCTTTTCTCTCAGTGCATTGGCTTAGAGAAGGAGGAACTGCAGCGGAGGCTGCCAGCGATGGCTTCTTGCTGGTTTTGTATTGACATTAAATGAAATAATCTGCGATGATTGTGCATTAGTTGCAGTCGGATGCTGTCCCATGGCCAGGGACTGGGGTAATAGTTCTAGACTGCTTGCTGCCTCTTCCAGTGGATACCGGGGAGGGGGGAAATTGGGGCGGGGATGGGATGGGAGGACGGTAGGATGACTGCTCGTGGAGCATCGCTGGGTCGTGGTTCCCATGGCATGATTTTGCATGAAATAATGTGGCGCACGAGTGGGCGGGCAGAACCGTGCGGGGGGCCACTTGTCGTGGAGCAGTCGTTTTGGCATTGCCAAAGATATAAAGCACAGTGGGGCAAGGGTTTTATCGAAATCAATCAGTTGGAAGGATAATGTTAGAAAGTAATGGTAATGACCGAAAGATATGTATCGAAACATCAAGCTTATGGTGCAGTTCAACGGGGATAAGTTAATTTAAAACCTCTTTATAGTCAATAATGCCTTATCTTACATTAGCAAATTAAAAATTTATTTATTGATGTTTTAAGAACTTTTCTGAATTTAGTTTTATATGCCTTATTATTAATTTCTGTTTGTGTATCAACAAACAGTTAGAACTGCTTGGGAATTTTAAGCCCACAGAAGGATAAAAAAGTTTTTAGCTTCTATGGGGTAGGTGAGCTGGATTAAAAATCAATTGAAATGAATATAAATGGGATCAAACTTTTTTATATTACCTTTTTCTTATTTTTACCTACTTAAGTTCCAATTCGGTTTGGATTTTCGCATCTCTTCGATCCACAGTTCCGCAGGCTAGTGTCGCCCGTTCGCTGTTGCCTTTTGGAAGCTTCATTCAGGCGCTTGTCTTTCGGTTTCTGTTTCTGTATTTTTTCTTCGCTCGGCTCGGGGTTTTCCGTTTTTCTGTTTCTGTTTTCAGCCGCCAAATTTGCGATGAAACAGGAACCGTTAACTGCGGCAATTTGTGCCTTCTCCCTCGCTCACTTTCCGTCTCCCTCTTGGAGGTGTCTTTTTTAGTTAGTTTCCCACGTTATAATTCGTTAGATTTGCAATGCTTTTTTCGGTGTAGTTGGACTGGGCTATTGCATTCAAATTGCTTTAGTTTTTGGGAGGCTTTAGTTCTACCGCTGATTGACGGGGACGATTTTTTTATGGTAAAGCAATACATGTTACATACTATTATTTTAGGTAATTCGAAAACTAATGAATAATTTTATTTCCTAAATATTATTTTATTAGATTTTTTCCTGGTGAATATAACATTCTAAGGACTGAAATGAACATTGTTTCAAATACATTATAAACACATATAATAGTTTAAAAAAAGCAAAGTTTATTTAATTTATAAGACATTTTCGTTTATGTCTACCATCCTAATTATTAAGGACTTTTATTTAGATAGATTGATTTGTTTAAAATCATTGGGCTCTATTTCACCCTAAGGTCTCACCCATGACTTTATACGATGTGTAAGTGCTAAGATTAATTGATCTTCAATGGCATTTTCAGCCTGGGACATGGGAAGATGTGTTCCTTCCTTGTTTTTGGGTGTTTTTTGGGAGGTTCCTGGGATTCCCAGGCCTGCGGTTGACACTTGGACTTGCAGCCTGGCCAGAGGAATGGGAATTGCGTGAGGCGATGCCTTTCTCTTTTCACCTCTCTATTTCTCGTTGCCTATCTCCCTCCTTCTCTGGCATCACGTGCAAGCAATTATTTTATCAATCATTTAGGCGCTAGTACAGGTAAATGTTGTAGCTGCGAGCTCCTCTTCGCCTGGCTAGTCGTCTGGTTTTTTTGTGGCTCTGTGGTGCTGCTGCGGATCTTCGGCGGTGCTGCTGCTGCTGCTGTGGTGGTGCTCAAACAGCGAAAACGCATTTAATGTCTGCTTAGTGTGATTACGACGCATTAATGCCGTGCTCTCCAGCCAAATGGCCAACAAACGTCCAGGCATCTCCACCTTGTGTATACGTTTTGTTTTTGTTTTTACTATTTTCGTTCTTGTTGTTGCTCTTGCTTTTTACTGTTTTACAGTCACCGGCCGCGTCTTCTTCTTAGCCAGCTTTTGCCTAGTGATGTTGTTGCTGCCGTTGTTATATGTGTGTTAACTTTCAAATAAATTAAACATGAAGCTGGGATCATTTATTTCACTCGCTCCACCTAACCAGCGTGATGCACAGCAAGAAAAGTTTGGGTTCTTCAACTAATTAGTAATAATTATTTAAAAATAATAATAATACAACAAAAACACCGTTTAACGAGGTAAAAAAAAGTGACGATCGCACCATCAACATACAAAAGTTCTGATATCATATTTTGTGACGAAAAATACTTGTACATTCGACTAAATAAATATACTTTATAAAATATTCTCTTTCGGTCCGCTTCTGTATAATATTTTTAATTTACTTTAAAAGGAATTTTAGTTATTATTCTAAAGATTCGACGTATACTAAGATTACTCCAAATGAAAGGATATCATTTTTTATTGATTATAATTTGATAAGATATGGGCTTAAAAAAATGTATACATTTTCATTAATGTAATATGATATTGTTTGTGATTCATATAATGTTAAAAAAAATACATGTTGTATTTTTCTTGGTGTAATACTGGCCAAGTTTACTATTCGCTCGTTTGGGGGCAAGCACATAAATACTCTTTCGCACACATATACACACACACGGCGCAATGTTTCTTCATTTTCACATTAAATGTGCAATCCCCGACATTTGTTTGAATTAACACGCGGCAATTACCGCTCACCAAAACCGAACTCAAGCTTAAACTGAAATTCCGTCCTCCAAAGCCGCCAAAAAGCTGGGAGCTCGGCGATCCAATTATCCCAGCGGCAGCTCCGACAAAAAAGAGCCTTCCAAAAAGCTTTGGGCCGTCTGCGTCTGGCGAGGATCGGGCCGAGGTCCATTTGGTGATTTAGGGGGTTGTAAAAGTCGGTGCTTAACTGCACAATCGATCAATCCACCGATAATGGCTGGGGTGATTGCGGGGTGCTAATTTTTAGATAAATAACATTAATTAATCTCGTAAACTTGGTTTATTCGCTGTAAAACTGATTAAGCGGCTACCTAATGGACTTGGCCTGTATTCGGTGGACATCAATCAATATGGCAATTGATATAAAGCACCCAAAGGAGGAAGGTGTCCTAATTGTAGGGCTTACAGATTAGAAGGATAACTTAAAAGATTTCTTAAGTAGTAATGTTAATTTTGTTTGTTGATACTAGCGATTTAATATTTTTCCAATAGATGTATATTTATTGCCTAAGAATAAAATAAAATATTTAACCATAAATTAGGAAGTGAAAACAAAGGAAATTAATTTTATTTTTAATACCATTAAATACGAAATTATATTTGTCATCGTCAAGATAAGCTAGCTCGATAGTATCATAATGTAACAGATATTGTTGTTTAAAAATTAATCATTTTACCACTTTCTCACACATTTTCTCATAAGCTACATGCATTCGCATTCATAAAGCTTTTATAGAGATATTTTGAGTAGGACCAGCATTAAGTCCTCGCCTGCCAGCCCATTGATTACGTATGCGCATCAATAAATCAATGAAATGCTGCATAAAATGCTGCATTTAATGCACCATCCGATCCGATCCCAGCCCAATCAGAATTCTCCGGCCATAGCATTTCATATATATATAAGTAGTATAGCAAAGTTGTGCCGACGCAGTGCAGCCGTAGAAAAAACCACTTAAACTGCTTTGCCGCTGTTTATCTCAGCCGGCAGACAAAGAAATGCATAAATTATTTCTCGCAGGCATTTTAAAGCGCCTGTTAGCCAAGCCGATTGCCTATGGCCCATAGCCTGTGGCCAAGTTGCAACTAGCAACTTGCAACTTGCAACTAGCGACTCTGCCTACTTACTGGCCATTTAGAAAGCCTTCGCCTTTGCGACCGTGTCCACGCTTTTGTCCATATTTGTACACAATTAGCAATGACACAAAAAAAAAAATATATTCGAAAAAGCCAAGGGGAAAAACAGAATCGCGGCGGGCAGGCGGAAAAAAAAATGCAAACGTAAAGGAAACAAACTTCACACACCATAAATCGATTATCATTGCGCTCACCGACGGACACACATACACATATATCGACACCATGGCGGGACACGCACACATATATAGGCATTAAATCAAATTGCGCATTTTACGCCTCGTCTGGTTTGTGCATAAATTTATTTATCGGCTTGTCCATCGACATTGGCTGCCGTCGCGTTATCGCACACGCATCCAAGCCATCATCATTACCATCGGAATAATCGTCATTATCGATCATCATCATCGTGATCGGCATTTGGACATCGGACATTGGGACATCGGGACATCGGACACCGGAACATCAGACACGGACATTGCGTATACGCCATGTGCACGCGCGATCTGCTTGCCTCTCTGTGCATGCATAAAATGTATAACAAAATTGTCATTAGCGCAAAGCATTTGTTAAGCACTCACAGATCGGGCCGATAAGTCAAAGAAGGGGGCTGGCTGCCTGGAGACTCCTTTATCCAGCTCTTGACCATCCATCCAACCATCCAGTCATCCAGCTATCCACCTAGCCATCCATCTATCCATCCATCAACGCCAGGAGAGAGAACACGCGCTGACAATCAATGGCGACAAGCGAAGCTGCCTGAAACGGGTCCGGTTTTGGGTTGCAGGCAGGCCAGCTATTTCACACCTTCGCAGTGGCCTGCACTGGGAGAAAATAGGGAGAACTGCGGAAAAAGGTTCTTATTTTCCAAAAGTTAAAGTATACAAAAAATAAATGGAATCCTTTTATTGTAAAGGAAATATAAATGTTTAAGTAAAATCATTATAAAATTGGGGTCCTTCCTTGAAAGGAAAATATTTAATTATAGTATATAATAATTTGGAATATCAACAACAAAGAATTCTTTTTATTTGATGCATGATTAGGAAAATGAAATATTCGCAAAAAATCTATAAAAATGTTTTTTAAATTTTAAGTGAATATTTAGAATGACAGATATTTATATATAATACATTTTTGTTTCTTATGTAACAAGAGAATTTCGGAAATTAGGTGGGATGTATTTTTACAAAACTAAATATTTACAGAAAAATCCTATGGAATACATTATATTTTAATTTATAAAAATGCCTTCGTTTTCATTCCTCTTTTCTCTCCGTGGCCTTTGAAGCTCTGGGATCTTGGCTCTTTGGCTTTTTGGCTTGGACTGGGGGCTTGGTGTAAAATGCCTGCATGATTGGCATTGCTTTTGTATCTTCGGCCATGTCCGTGTGTCGTCGCCAGCTTATTGACAATGCGTCAGGCGTTTGCTCCGCCGGCGGTGGTCAGCTTTGATGACTCCAGTTGGCCACTTGGACAATGTTGGCTAGTTGGCTACCTGGCCTGTTAGCCAGAGACCAGAGAGATGGAGCTGAGCTCCGCTCTAAAAACTAGTTGCGTTGACATACCAATTAACTTGACAAATACATAATTGGTAGCAAAAACAATTAAATGTCCGCTTTTTGCTGGCTTTCTGCTACCGCCTTTTGATCAAGAACTCCATGCGAGGCATGCCCCTAAATACACGACTCTGATCGACCATTTCGCTGTCAGCTTATGAGTCTCAGAAATTCATTTAAATTTATCTAGTTGTCAACGTTTTTCAGCCGTCGCTCTAAGATATTTGCACAATTTGCTCATAAAAAACAAATCAGCAAAAGAAGAAAAAAACCTGTGGGTGGCAGGAGGATGAGGGGTGGCATTGGATTGGGGGTTATCTCGAACTGGAGACCCCTGGAGAGGGGGAGGGATTGGGGGAGGGGGCAACGGCAGCCGCTAACGAAGCGCCGCCAACGTCTTGGCGATGCTGTTTGCTGATTTTCTTGTGGGCAGCCCTCGCTGACTAAAAAAAATACCCTTTGGTGTTAAAAGGTATTACTAGATTTTTAAAGCATTTTGCGCATATCTTTTGACAATGAAGATGATGTTTATAAAGCATTTTATAGAAAGTATCTGGACCTTTGTGTCAAAGAAAATTTCTTTAATATTTTAATCCGAATTTTGTATCCCTAAGGTTTTGAGCTAAAAACCAAATATAAATTTAAGAAATTATGAAATTTTCTTGACAATTTGTATGCCTTCATATATTAATAAAATCAATGTAAATATAAATGTAATATGAATATAATTAATAATGTTCGTTATTATAATCCGGAAATTTTTAAAAAGTTCACATTATTTAAAAAATGTTGGTTTTAATAAGTGGATTTTGTTGGCTCTAGAAAGTCCCTGAACTCTGAGAAATTGTACGATTCTTTTTACAAATAAGAACAATTGGTATCCTAATCTAAAGGGCATTCCGGTTTCGCCATCTAAGAATCTGTTGACTTCTCTGGACTTCTTTTTTTTTGGCTTCTTTGGCCGAGGCTCTCTTTGGCAGGTGCAGTTTGCATTCGCTGTGTTGTTGCTCATTAGTTTTTTTCCCTGCTGCCACAGAGTCTACGTCTGTTACCATTTTGGGCTGGCTGGGAATCGTTCGCTGGATTAGCAGGTAAGGTAAGGTAAGGTAAGGTAGACTGCGCTGGGGCAGCCGCCAAAAGGAAAATCGAAATGTTTTGCCGTGTGCAGTCTGCAGTCCGTTCAGTGTTCAGTGTGGGAAAACTTTTATTTCAAGGTTCAAAAGACGCCCGCAGAGTGTGAAAAATGGCTGAAACAAAAAGCCAGAGCTTCGGCGGAGGGTACGATATTATAGTGGCGATTTAAACCGATGGCTGCCCCCACGGCGTATGCGCAATGCCATAAATCCAATGTGACTCGCACTCGTCGGTGGCCCAAAACGTATCGGAGTCAAAGTTGGCCAAATGATGTTGTGGCCCAGAAAGCGAACGGTTCATGTGTGAAAATTTTAGTTGAATTGCTGAATCGAAGTGAACCGAAGACACGGACACGGATACGCAGCCATGTTGTTTCATAATTATAACTTAAATACGACAGTTTCATATAAAAATCAACTAGTAAATCAACGTAAGCTCGCCTGGCAATTAAGTGGCTAGAAACGTAACACACGATGGCTGTGCTGCTCGGAGGTGCCTTTTGGCTCGGTGGTGCTTGGCCAAGCACGTCGCTAACTTGGAATAAGCCCGGAATCGGACTTGGAGCTGCCAGCCAAGAGCGGCGGCGCTGCCCAAGCCAGCCAAGCGAACTGTCAATTATAACCAATCGCACACCAAGTGCACATTAAACCCTATCAACTGTTTTTGTAATTTATTGTTCGCCTGGGTTTTTCTCTCCTCTTCTCCGCCTGCCGCGTCTGCTTCTCATTTCTAAAGTTGCAAGTTTTGCAGTCGCATTTGGTGCGAGATCCGCATTGCACATTGCACACACAGCACACGCTGGGACACTGGGCACTGCACAGTGGGCTAAAAAAGATCGAAAAATTGAGTACTTTAATTTGACCCAATTTCATGGGGAATTTATTTGTTTTAGTATGTTTTATTAATATTGGTAATTCAAGTCGAAACAATCTTAGAATTTTTTGACCCATGTTTCTCTGTCTAAAATAAAACTTTTAAGTTTCCTTCACTTTTTGGGAGACATTGAAAAAGTTTTTATTTTCCTTTTCTTTATTTCTAAAATTTAGGCTCTAAAAATATTATTTTTATTATAAAAGCCTTAAAAAACAGTGATTATTAATTTAAGGTTTAGCTACTTTGTACTGTTTATATTAGTCCCTTTTTTCATTCTAATTTGGTATTGGTGCTGATTTTGTAATTGTAAAAGGACAATTACATTCTCCTAAAAATACATCTTTTAATAAGTAAGAAAGCTAAAGTCGCAATTGCCTTAAATATATTTCATTAGAATATATAGATAAGTTCATTTGTGCTTGATAATATAATATGTTTTTTAAATGCATTTTTTATGTGTTTTTTCATTAATTTATATTTCAAATCCAAGTTAAAAACTTTGAAAACTAATTAATTAAAAGCTGATATTATATCGGTTTAAGGTTAACCCTTTAACCAGCTACTTTCCACCACGGTTACCTCTCTCCGGCGATGACTGCTTTTCTTGACTTGGTCTGGGGACGATCTGGCCTCATCATAATTATCGCCGACTGAGACTGGGGCGGCACGTTCGACTACGCACACGAACAGAGGGGGTGGCTAAGGGGGCGGGGCTGGGAGATGGGGGTTACCGGCTGCTCAACGTAAATCTAGCTAAGTCAAATGAGCAGTTTATGGCCACAGCGACGACCATTTGAAGACGCGCCAAAGGAGCCCGAGATGGAGGAGCCTGTCTATATAGCATCATAGCATCTATATGCCTCGCATTGGATAGCATCGCATCGCATCGGATCGGATCTGCCGGGTGCCACTTGGGGGCAACATTCACTTTTTTTATTGCACCACTTTGGCAATAGGCACAAGTGTGATTTCAAATCTCTGGGTCGCCCGGTGTTTGGTGTTTACTGTGTTTCTTCGTTGTGGCCTGTAGCCTGTTGCCTGTTTGCTGGTTTGCCCGTTTGGCTGTTCCCTGTTGCCAAAGCCAAATTGGCAGAAATATGAAGTCAGCGTGTGCATTTCGGTAAAAGCGGTGATTACACACACACACATTGGGATATATACTCGTAGAGTTGGACAGGAGAATGGCCATTTGGGAGACGAGAAATATATGACAGCCGGAGAGTTGCCACATAATGCGCATTAGCATACGCCACCGTAGCATCCCGCATCCCCCATTCTCCATCCCCCATCCAGTTCCCTTCTCTCCGAAATCTTCAATGCTGCTGGACTTCCCTTTCCAGCAATTGCAAATGGGGCAAAAGCGGAAAAGACACAAAAACAGCAAACAGCACTGTGGGCTGACGTTGATGGCCAGTTCAATTAAATGCCATCAATTTTAATAACGCGCCTGCCTGGGCTAACGGACCTCGACCCGGGGCTTACTTTACCCCACTCCCTCGAAAACTACAGTCCAACTTATGAAACTTAAACCCCTCCTAAGTCAAAGAAACAAAAAATATCCTGAATTTGTATTTAAAAAAAATTTTAAATTGTCGATTGTTAAATATTAAATTGCCATTAATAATTTAAAATAGGGCTACAATAACCTTTCAAACGAGTTAAAAACTTGGTGAATTAATAATTGCAATGATTGCATGGAGAATACAATAGAATATATTTATTGTAAAATGGTTCTCATTTCTATTGATTTGCATTTAAGCTAGTATAATAAGATTCAAAATGTGGAAATCGTTTTAATTAGTAGGTACGAGATGAATAGGATTGAATCTCTTTATAAACGGGCCTAAGCAAAAACCATAAATAATAAGTACTTCATGTAGCTTTATAACTTCAAAATTAAGTTCTTAAAAAATGTAAAAGAAATATTTGTACAACTTTAAGGGCTTTGCTTAGTGTTTTGTACAAGAAGGTTTTTCCCTAAAGAAGCCCTACTGTAGTATGGAAATTGTTTTAATTAGTGACCTCTTTATAAAAGGGTCTCAGTAAGAGCCATAAGTAATAAGAAAGTTTGGGCTTACCTTTACCTTTAAAATAAAATTCTAAAAAAATCGAAATAAATATTTTTAAAATTTTAAGGGCTTTGCTTAGTGTTTTGTACACAAAGGTTTTTCCCTAAAGAAGTCATACTGTATGTCTGCTACCTTGGGCACTGTAACCCGGTGCTGGTGAAACAAAACGCTGGCATGGAAATTACAAATGCATCAAGCCAGGGCACACATGTGTAGACAGTCGCAAACGCACTTGAGGCACTTGAGGCTAAGAAACCAGCGGACCAGCGGTTCCAACGGACCCCATTCTCTGCTTGGCCGGTCAGTTTTAGCCCGGTTCGGATGGTCTGGTCTTTTTGCTGTTGTTGTTGGCTGCCTGGCTGGCTGACTGGCTGGCCGCCATGTGGCCCTCGGTCATGTGGAGTTTGCAGGCTTGACAAAGCACTTAAGCCTGGGTCACTTGTTCAAGTCGCCTCGATCCCCTTTCGCTGGCCTTTTGTCTTGGCCTCTGACAAACGAGTTGCAACGCCAAGAAGAGTGAAAATTGAATGTGCTTAGCAGGCGAAAAAATCGAGGGGTGGCTTAAGGGTAACGGGAATAATTGTTAAATACTTTTCCAACATGGTCTTCAGTTTTCATTTGCCAAATTTAAGCTTTATAGTTTGAAGTATTAGGATAACTAGATAAATTGCAGTAAGATATAAGAAATATATAGAGTAGCCAGTTAAGGACTCTTATAAATCAAGCCTTTTTGTCAAAAATATTTATCAATTATTTTCTTATTTAAGTAGGATAATATTTTTCTGACTACGAGCTATAAAAAATGGAACCATAAATATATATCAACCAAAAACTAAGGACTTAAACAGTAGTCTTTAATTCTGCCAAAATGCAATACTTAAAAAAAATTAAAAATTTAATAAAAATTTGTTTTATTCAATAAGTTATAAGAAAATAAACCTTTTTTCGGCCTATGAATATTAAATAAAAAATGTAAATAAATAAGTGACCCTAAATCCGAAGTCTAAGCCATCCAAGAAAGAAAGAAGCTACCAAAATCTTGAGCCAAGACAAGTGGCCAAGTGGAGTGGCAAAAGCTTGAGCAAACTTCTCACAGATTTCGGTGTGGAGCACCCTTCAAAATGAGGGGCAGGTGGGGCTTGGGAGGCATGGGGCATTTGGCGACCAGCAGCAGCTGCAGTTTGGCTGGCAATTGATGTTGATGTCGCGGGCGCCAAAATCGACACACTTGTCCCAACTGAAACAGCAACTGCAACTGGAACTGCAAATGCAACTGCAACTGGCAGCCGAAAGTGGCAGTCGTCGTCGTCTGGAGCCCAGAGTACAGGTTAAATGGATCACGACTGCACGGATTCGCTGTCCGTCTGAATTGGAATCTGAGTCCGCGTCTCGGAGTCTTCGACTCTTGGACTCTTCGGGCCTTGAAGCCTCCAGTCTCCGTCCGTTCGTCTGGGCTGTCTGCCGGCCATAAAATACGCGACATGCAAACGTTTTTGATGCAATGAGGCGGTCGAACGAAATTAGGAAATTGTGTAAAGACTCTCGGCTGACAGGCCAAAATGTTCCCGGCCTGATGTTTCCCTGCTCTTTTGAGTTGCAAATTCTGCAAGTGGAATTTTCATTAGGTCCTTGAATATCTATAGGTTTTTTATACAATATCACATTCATATTTTTCTAACAGTCAAGAGAGCCTAAAAAAACCCAAATGGACTTTAATTCCCTTCAGAAAAATGATTGATTTTATTTAGAGGACACATATATGAGTTATGATATATGATTTAATAATATGATCAGACTTTTAAATATGTAAATGAAAATATAGGTACTTTCTTTTCATGTACCTACATAGAAAAGTCCTTTAACATTTTGTGTTTTTATTATATACTCACTTTTTGACCACCTTATCAAATCGATCATCGCCAGGGTATCAATATCTTCGACTAATTTAATTAGCCAACCTGCCTTGTTTTTTGGTTTGGTAGTTTGGCTCAGTTTGCGGTTCATTTACGAGGCTCATTAGGCATTGGCGGCCATAAAGTGGCCCCACCATTTTGGCCATTTTGTTAACCGAATCTCGATGGGTTTTCTCAACCGCTCAACCGCTCTACCGCTTCTTCTCCCCTCTTGCAGCGAGCACTTCGCATGGCAGCAGTAGCAGCAGCAGCTGCAAATTCTCGTCGGCCACCAAGGCGGTTGGCTACAGCAATGGCAAGCAGAGTGGATCATCCGGCTCGTCCTCGTCTTCCGGCTTTGGAGCGGGCTCAGCTGGATCCTCATCGTTGGGGGCCTTTGCCCGCCAGCAGCAGCAACATCAGCAGCAACAGCAACTGCAGCAGCAGCAACAACTCTATGCCTCCGGTGTGTCCAAGTTGCCATTCTCGCCGTTCTTCGCGGCCTCGCCATTCTTTTTCACCTATCGACGGATCAGCGGAAGCGGAGGTGGCACCGGTGGCGGTGGTGGCAAGCAGGAGGACAACAACAACAGCTGCAGCTACAACAACGGCAGCAGCAGCGGCGGAACAGGAGCAGGATCAGCGAACAGCATGCAGGACTATGACCGCAAGTTCTCGCTGCTGAGCTTGTTCAAGAACCCCTACAAGTTCGGAGATGGTCAGGCCACGAGGAAGTCCTCGCCCACTGGGGGTTCGAGTAAGGCCCTGGCTGGCACGGGCTGCTCCAGTTCCTCGCCGAGTTGGAAGAGCTACGCCGGTTCGGGGTCACCACATGCTGCGTTAAATCCCGCCTTCGGGGGCATGGCTCTCGGGGCAACGCGCAAGGATAGCAGCAGTTTCAGCGGCATTAACTTCGGGGGCGGTGGCGGTGGCGGCTCCGCCTTCGGACGCTCCTCCTCCGACTCAACGGCCAACGGCGGCTACAATGATCTCTCCAAGAACCGCAAGGTACACAAGTGCGACACCGAAGGATGCGACAAGGTGTATACGAAAAGTTCGCACCTCAAGGCGCACAAAAGGACGCATACAGGTGAGTTTGAGTCGATTTTATTTAAATTTTAATAATAAATAAAAGTGGTCGAAGAAAATGTGAAAAGGGTATGTAAAATCTAATGATTCAATAAAGTATTCTACAATTTTTTAAATTGTATGTAACGAATGTGATGTATATTTTACGAAACCTAACAAAAATAATATTGAGCTTTTAAAATGATGCATTTGTACAAATTTGGCGTACATATTGGTAAAAACATATTAATATTATGTGTATCCTATCATTTAATTTAAACTAAAGACTTAAAAGCTCTAATTTATCACATTTTTAATCGCAACACATTCGCTTGACAGCCATGAAAATGTCTATACCATAAAAGGTATCACCTTAATTAACATATTTGAGGAATTTTATACACTTTTTGTGACTTTGATTTGCTTATTATGAGGAAAATCAAAGTATGTGGATAAATGGATATTTTAAAAACAAAACGCTTTATTTAAATCAATGGTTGATGAGGGTTTACTTCTAATTGGGGGAAATTAATTATTCTTTATGTTCCAAACCTTGGGTTACTTCGAGTAAACTAACCCGATGACATTGCAATCTTCCCCAGGTGAGAAGCCGTACGTGTGCACGTGGGAGGGCTGCATCTGGCGCTTCGCCCGGTCGGATGAGCTGACCCGGCACTACCGGAAGCACACGGGCGTGAAGCCCTTCCGCTGCCAGCTGTGCACCCGGAGCTTCAGCCGCTCGGACCACCTGTCGCTGCACATGCGCCGCCACTGAGGATTTGGGACTGCCGATCTGGCCATACATACTCACATATCCGAGAATACTCATCTGAGATGCTGCGGGGAGGGGAGGAGCAGCTCTTGATTATTTATATGCACTCGAATCACTTCCATTGATCATTTACTGAGACCAGATATTCCATATCGCTTAAGTAGCTCAATTTAGACCGTAAGCGGGCTCAAAGCCCAACCTAGTTGTAGCTAAACTATAGTTATAGGGCCGAAAGATTTGTGAAATTTTTCACACTTCAAGCCCAGAGACAATTGCCTTCAGAAGCCAAGTTAACAAAGTGGATTTTAACCTACTACACATAGAAATATCTGCATAGTTAAATATACATATTATTTAGAATATACAGATAGTTTTGGATTGGTGCTAGCAACTTGCGTGTACATAGATCTAGATAAACCTTTTACAACCTAGTGCGATAAGAAGAAGTTTAACTAATTTTAGATCAAATTTTTATTGGTTATTAAGTAGAAAATTTTATACAAAAAGAAAAAACTACAAAGGAGGCAAAATAAAATACAAAAAACCGGAAGAGCCAAGCAAAGCAAAGCAATATTTATATATAGAAATTCTCTCATCTGTAGGGTATTTTAAACATTTTGTACTATATGATGTGATAGTGGGTGAGGATTTTGGCCGAGAGGGGTGCGATTAGGGAAGGTTTGAATAGCTTAGAAATTATATGTATATTTTTCCATATTCTATTGTTTTCTGTTCTTCTTATAAAATGAAATCTGTATGTTCTTTACTTTACAAATTAATAATAAATTATTTTATTCTACAGAAACTTCTTTATGTTTATATAATCATTATTACATCCACTCTTTATAACACGCTTTACGATTATAAGTCCTCTTGGTGTATTGACAATTTCATATATTTATAATCTGTTTTTAATTTTTAAGTGCGTATTATATAACAAATTCATTAAAATTACAGGAAACAACATTGAAAATACGCATTAAAAAATCTAAATCTATTATATTTCAACTCTTTTAATTACTAGAACTATTTATGAATACACTGTTAACTGCCTTATAGCTACGGAACGCACTGTATTCCCTGGCGGACCCCAAAAGCAATTTGCCTCATACCAACTGTCATCATAGATTTTAGCACACACATACACACACACACTCACGAAAGCAAAACAAATTGTATTATTTTTTGAGAAATAAAAGAAAAGCGAATACTTTTTTGTACCAAACGAAGCCTTGGCCGTGCTCATTACGGGATCGCTGGCCAAATCCGAAGTCCGAGATCCCAAATCCTCGGAGCATTTTCATTTGAATGAAAAATCAATTGGCGCACAATGGGGCTGCGGTTAACCCACAAGTGTGCCCCTGGGTTTCCTCCGTCCTACCCCCCTGAAAAAGAGATATGTGTGGCAAGTTGTCAGCGACTGCCGGCCGCCTTTTGCTTTGGCTTTTGTGGCACGGCACTCTGCGGCATGCGGCACGCACTCCCCGCCAATTGCAATTGTCCAGGGGAGCATTGTCGTCGTTTGTCGTTTTGCAACTTTGCAACGTACAACTGCGCCGTTGTTTGCAATAATAAAGATGACAAATTTCTCGTCATTTGTAATTTCAATGCGAAAAGCCGGAGCTTTGTGGCTGGGTAGTTGGATAGCTGGAAGCTGGATCTTTGGGCCTGGCACCGCCGGCTAATACGCATAACTGGTTGGCTCGGCTTGGTTTTGGCCCGAACTGGACTGGGTTGGGATGACACCTGCAGCGGAAATCAGTGCATGAATAACGCTCTCGGTCATTAAGGCACAATTGTGAAATATTACGCATACGCCATGGCAATTTATTGGTAAATTAATAACCGAATACAAGCCAAACGGACAGTAGCCACCGACTACTACTACTGCTACTGCCTTTTATTTTCCAACTGCGCTTAGTGGTGTTGCCGTCACCGCGTTTAGCATAAAGGTTAGACAAATATAACAGACCGGTTTTTTGGGTTAATTAATATGCCTTGGGTCAGGTCAATATTGCGGCGACTTTTCAGTCGCTGCCGGAGGAGGAATGGATGGATTGTGGATGGGTAAATGGTGGGCCGGGGAGGTCAGGTTTAATGACCCAAACGCATATGCAAATGAGTAAAAGTAAATAAAGTGAGAAGGTGCCTTAATTAACACTGATCGACGCTATGAATGCCCTGCAGCGTCCATTGAGCAATTCTTTTGTTTCGGGGTAATCCAAAAATGGGGATTTACCCATGGGAAAATAGCTAATGATTGGAAAATAGGTAAGTAGTTTTTAAGAGATAAACCAAATGTGTTAGTATTATATACTAAATTAAAATTAAAAAAAATTAATACCCCGACATTTAAGTTTTGCAATCTCTTATTAAACACCTGCTTTTATTAATCCACTTATTTACTTTTAATTTATAACCGTTATAAACTATTATCTATCATAAAAATATCATCGTTTGCTCATGTTTTATGGGTAATAATCCATGATTTCGTTATATCGCAAATGCCCCATGCCACCCAGTGGACAAATATCAACTGAATACATTTAGATAAGCATTGAAATCACAGCGCTGCTCATTAAAAACCAATAAAGTCGCATTGCGATGCAGCCAGCTAACGCTGTCTATCATTTTGGAGGAGGATGAGGAGGTGCCTGGGGATGTGGATGAGGATGAGGCTGGGGTAGAGTCGATCTGGGAGCGGAAACTATCTACATTCGAGTATGTGTGGCTCAGCCTGTCGGCAGCTGTCCATCAGACAAAAAGCGCTCCAATAACCAAATCGACCGGCGAGCAATTGAAGGAGTCTAAAAGTTGGGGATTTTCAACTGGCATCCATACCCATCCACCTTTACACAGAGAGAAAATATTCTTTCGATGTGTTTTCCACAGATTAAAATAAGTTTTACAGATGGTTAACAACAATATTAATATCATTTCTGTAATAGAATAAGGATTATCAAAGTTTAAGAGTTTTATATAACACTTAAAATGAAAATGATATCGGATATTAGCTAAAGGGTTTTGAGTAAGTAATAAAATATACCATAAAAAATCCTACAAAGCTTATATAGTATACGCATAAAAAGAACGTTAAAATGTATTTTTTATTTCGTGGCTCTCACATATTTTCCATTATTTACCTTGATACTTCATCATATTTATCTGTAAGAAATATAGAAGAAATATTTCCCGTGCACTTAGCCATCGACATCCATTTTTAATTTATTGTTATGCCTTTCTGCTGCCTTTTGGCTGCTGCAGATGCAGTTTTGGAGTGGCAGAAGGCTGAAGGAGATGGGGATGGAGCTGGAACAGAGAGCAGTGGCTGTTTGGAGCTGCTGGTCGTCAGGTCATGTGCAATTTATGAAACGGCTTTGCATTGGCCGCGGCCTGATTTTTGAGACACATTTGGATTTGGATGACTGTCGCAACGGCGGCAACGGCGGCAACTGCGGGCTGCTGCCGCTTCTGTCCGTTTGATTTGTGATCGATTGTGTGTCGTTAGTTTGCGACATGGGGCATGAAATCTTTGACACCTAACGGTAAACGAACGGGCCGCGAACGAGACCTCGGATCACAGCAGTGGGTGCCCCCCTTTAGAGGCCCCCTTTTCAGGCCCCCAAGTCAAACATTAAATTGGAACGATGATGCCGGGGCAGCAGTTGTCAGTTGGCCAAAGTGTTTGGCAGTTTTGCCATTTATTTTACAGGTGAGTGAGCATAATGGACAGTTGCCCGTCGCAGCAGTCGCAGAAGTTGCAAGTTGCTGGTTGCAAGTTGCCGGTCGGCGGTACATGCTGTGCGCTTTGGCTCAATTAAAAATGGAATCGTCTGGAGGAGCAGGAGGTCGCCTCATTTGACAATTGCCCGATTCCCAAATACAGGCAAATAACCGTTTGTGCCTGGCTTCGCTTGGCTTTCTTCCTCTCCTTTCTTCCCCGCTAAGATCCCCCTCCCCTTTATTGCTATATCGCCTTCTATCTGGCTGTCGCTCGCAGTCCCATGTTTAATTTTGTTAAGCAAAAATGCTGGAAATTAAAATTCCCATCACACCATAAAACCCATAAATCATCTTTTATCTAAGCGAGTCTATCGGCGCATGTGAGCGCGCGCCAACTTCGGTTCGGGTTCGTTCAGGAAAAACAGCAGAAAACCCCAAGCGAACGTGGAGCTATAGGTTTTTTATATATATAGAGAGAGAGAGAGAGATGCTGCCTGGACGCGATTGGGAACCTGCTCGGACCTCTCCTGCCTTAATGAGAATTTAATATTTTTCAATAAAAATTTGTAAAAGGCGCGTTAGCTGCTTGTCCGCAGACTCCTCTCACCGAAACCCGGCGATTCGGTGGGGGCGAAGGTGTGGGGCGGTGCACATTTGCCATGTGTGTCTTGGCTATTAACGCACTTTTGTTTCTGGCCATCGGGCATTGGGCATTGGCCATGGCCTGGCCAAGACTGTGCCGCGAGTGAATCGCTGGCCCGAAACGATGATTGCCGGCAGAAGCAGAAGCGGAGGAAGAAGCTGAGGCAGAGGCGTCGGCTGCCCGAAGGGGGCGGTTCGGAACAGGGGTCTTTAAGGTGGTTCTAACTACTTTTATGATCCTGTACATACCATGTTGTAATTGTGGGTATTATGTTTATATTTATTGTTTTGCAGTCACTGAAAGGAGGTTCTTATTAATAAAATCGCGATGTATGGAACTGCAAGAAACGGAGAAATTAGTCATGTTATTTTTTATAGGCTATATAAGTGCAGGGTAAAATAGTGAGAGAAGAAACAAAATGATTGCATTCCAATTTTAATGTTTAAAAAATATAGTTTCGTCTTATAGACTTCTCATAATAATAAATATTATTATACCTACTTTTATCTTTTTTATTGGTATTCCTTAAAGACTTAATATTAGACAACACTGTAAAATAAATATGAAATGGTAAAAAGAATTAAAAATTTTTCTTAGTTTTAGTAAGCCTTTAGAATTTCTTAAAACGTTTTAGTTCTTTATATATTTAAAGAGACCCTTAATGAAAAGAAAACCTACAAGCCTAAATAATAAAATCTAATAAATTTATTTTCGATTTAATTGTAACCCTTTTTAGTCGGAAAAGTCAGCCTCTGTTTGTAGTCCCACCTTTCCTTTGTTTGTTTTGTTTACTATATGGAATTGTTGCTTGGTTTTTTTGTGTCCTTGCTCCAGACTCTTAGGCCCATTTTCCTCTGCAGATCCTAGATCTTTGTTTATGTCCCTCCTGCCCAGTTGCACTCGCAGTCCCAGTTTTTATTCCCCGCCCAAGGCAATGTCCCTGCCCATTGTGAGGCACACACTGAATACGAAATTGGTTGCTGAAGTTCAACTGGCAATTGGCGAGCGTTTAGGCCGGGAGGGACTCGAAATGCGAGACTCGGCCAAGAGTGTCAATTGTCAGTGGCTGTCGCCGTTTAGCCGTCTTGGTTGGGTCGAGTTGGCCTTCTGGGGCAGGTCTGTAAGTCTGCAAGTCTACAAGTGGACCTAAAAACGGAGAATGAGTATGAGTATGAGGACCCAGCCCATCGTTGGCGGCGCATGCAGACTGGTGAGCCTGTTTTAATATGCCAACAATGACAATCAGCTGTCACCTCTGGTGCGCCATGTGTCTAGAGTCTGGAGTCTAGACGCCGCGACCGCGGGCCAAAAGAAATTGCATGCAACAAGCAATGCAACCTGAGCGATTGTGGCAGCAGCAATACCAACGACGCACTGGCAGCAACGAAATAAATATGTCATTTGGCTCATTATAAAGATAGCAAAAGTCTCTTTCTCCCTGGCCAGAACTGAGCTTGCTAGCTAGCAACTAGCAACACTGGCAACTTGCAACAAGCTACGTGCAACATGCAGCATACAGCATGCGGCGTGCCCCTAGAGCTGCTGCGTCACATTTAAACGTTTAATGATAATTTATGAATGTTGTTGTTTTTTATTGCAACAACAATGCCGTAAACCAATAAATCTTAAGGATCACATAAATCTTGGCGCTAACTGAGACGGCGACTGCAGCGCCAGCAACACACACATCAGCAGCAGCAGCAACGTCCGCAAAACAGAGCAACTTCCACTCACAACTTGCCACAAGTCGCAGAGAATCAGTGACCAATTGGCCAAAACTGATATACCCTAATAACCGAATCGCACACACAATTAACTTGGGCACTCAGGAAGTAAAAGTTGAGGGATATGATCACTGCTCTTAGGCCAAAAGGTTCAGGGTATAAATAAAATTGTACAGGTGCAAATGATTCGCAGGTGGGTGAAATTAGCTGGATTATTTTAGGAAGATACCTATGAGATATCCCACGCATTTTATTACTGGGATCATTTATCTGGTATGATAATAGGAAGTTATAAAATGTAAAGTGTTATTATAAGGATAACCAATCATAAAAACATTTTGTTTAGATTTTGGAGGACTAACTTAAAAATTACACTTAATTTTAATATTATGGTAATTTTTTTTTACCTGTTTATTGATTTATATAAGAATAAATAAAGTAATTTATTTTACTATATAAAAATAATTTTTTGTAAGAATAATCAATTAAATGTGCAGCACCTTAAACTTTTATGAGATTTTTTTATTAATCAAAGTTTAACAATACCATTTAAGTCATGGATTTAAAATACTTGATAACATTCTAGATGTCCCCAAGTTACTCACATTTTTACTGTCAAAATTGTCAAAAGAAAAATGGGTTTACTTTACCGGAAATGTATTTAATTTAATATGAGGGTGGAGTATTTTTTATATAGCACCCACTTCTCATGCATTATCCACACTTTACTCCTTATAGTTCCTAGTCGAATTGCTCCAGAATAAGCCAAGTTTTTTTTATAGCTGACCCAAAACAATTTCTAACGCTCTGGGGCACATCATGGATCTGAGCTACCCCGTCTCTCTGAAGGATATAAACAATAATTTGGTTCACTTGATCAAACGGCGGGAGTTGCTATTGACAGCTGCAAAACCTTGACGTCGCTGCCTGGCTGGTGGTGCGTGATTTGACCGGCGCGATGTGGATGTGGATGTGGATGTGGTGCAGTGGTGCACTCCTGCGGTGCCCGGCTTTGTGGTCTTCTAATGTGTTAATAGGAACCATCGGTGGATGCCGCGGCTGCGACGGCGACGGCGACTGCGACTCTGGGGGAGATTGCTCAATTGTTTTTGCTTTTTAGAAAGGCCTCTGGTGTAGGCTAATTTTTTTGCCCGCTCGCGAGTATTGGATTTAATTTAATTTTTGTGCTTTTCATGCTTCGTTAACATATTTTGCTTATAAGGATTTCCCGCGAGCAGCAAAAAGAAATCACAACTGATCAGTGAACATGCCGCCAGGCAGCCACTGTTGCTGCTGCGGCTTCATTGTTGCCGCAGGTGCATGTTGCCCCAACAATGCCATAAATTGTGACATTGGTTTTTCTACTCCCCCTCCCCCTCTCGGCTTACCCCCTGAATATCCCCCAACTCCCCCTCCTTAAGACTGCAAAGAGACACACACACACACAACCTCGGAGATCTGGTGACCAACAGCAAAAACTTAAACCTGGCTAATTCTTTTTTGTAGTCCAGAGCGCTGCAGGGGCAAAAAAGCTTAGAACGAGTTTTGGCATTTACGACTCACTCACTCTGGGATCTGCACCACCCCCTCCACCCTCCACCCAACCTACCCCCTCCAAAGTGCCGCAGTAGCCAACTGCCACCGCCGCTTTTTTCTGTTCTCGTTGTTGTCGCTTGCCGCTTGCCGCATTATGTTGCTGCTTAATTGGTTATAAATTAATTAAACGTCGATTAATAATCCGGCTTCTTGTCAGTTAAAGCCGCCGTCGACGCCGTCGACGGTTGGTTAGTTGTAGGTTCTGGGCTTGGGAACAAGAACGCTGCAGTGGTAGCAGCAGAACACTGCGAAAAGTTAAACAATGAAGGGGGAATATTTAATTTTGTTACTTATTTTTAAAATATTCAATTTTGAATATTTATTACATTTTTAATAAATTAATAATAAAGAAAAAAGTGAGCTTGGTTGCTAATGCTTGTTTTAAGCTCAGAGTTGCATTTAAATAGTTCGGTTTCAATATAATGCTATTTATCGTAACTCCAAAACTCTCTATATAAAAACTATAAATATATTAAAATCCTAAATTAGAAAAACATGTTATTTATTATTAAAAAAATTATTATTCCCTTAAAGATTACGTATTTTAAAAAGAGTATTACATTATTACAAGCTAATCTTTGGATTTTGCAAAAGGATTGCCCGTTTTTTCGTCCAAAAAAATAGGGTTTAGATTCAAAAGTTCCATGAGGACCGAACAACGGCCAAAATAATATTTTTGAACAAACCTGTATTTATTTGAAAAGGCTAAATATTTTTTCAATATTTTTTATGGTTGTGAATAGTGAATAGTTTTAACTTCGAATATGTCAAGAAATTTAGATTATCTTATTATTTTGTCAAGATTGTTTAGATAAACTCCCTATATCTTTATGATGAGTTTGTTATTCAGACATTTTTCTCTCTGCAGCAGCAACAATAACCATGGGCAGTGTCCAAGTACCAGCTTAAGTCGCACACACACTCGTGTGATGAGTTGGCAATAATGAACTTGTTGTTGTCGCTGGCCTGAACTTTGTGTAGAAGCCAGAACAGCAGCAACAGCAACATCAGCAGCAGCAACAACTTGAGCCACAGCAGCAACATCAGCAGGCACAGCAGCAACAAGAACTCATTAATGGGACTAGACACCGAGTTGGACCCGGAGTATCGATGACCATTTGGGCGTTTGGGTTCAGCAACTGCTGTCAGCCGCTTGTCAAGCGTTTCTTTTGCGATCGGTTAAAAAGGTTACGGGTTAACAGCTGAAGGGAAATATGAGAATTTCCAGCTACCAATTCAATAATTGGAAAAACATCGATGCCATAACTGAAATGTTTGTGAGTGAGCGAATGAGCGCGAACGAATTAAAATAAATAAATTATTCAGTGAAAAGCTGAACACGAACATGGGGCGCACTCACTGCAGGCTGCACTAATAGATGAATTGTAAATGAGTCGGCTAAAGGAACCAGGGCAGATGATGAAATGAACGATGAATTAATTTACCAAACAATTTGTACAGAATCTTGTTGAGTTAATTGAAAGCCAAATGAGCATTGAAAAGGAAGAGATGAAAAAACAATTGCGTGAAGATGAAGGTGTAACTAAGGTATTTATTTCAGAAATTGAGAATCAGTTAAGGGCATTTTTAACGTCGTATTTAACTCGCTAAGTAAGTAGCTGTAGAAATTTCATTATAAAAAGTGCGTTACGCATAATGGTTTTTAAAGGCATTTAATATCTTTCTTCTGCTTCTTTTTCTTATTTTCTTTTGCCAATCATCTTTAATTGTTTGTTATGGCCAATTATATTGATTTTCTTATTGTACCATTAAGTTTTTTTTTAATGTTAAGGTAATGAGTTATTAACAGCTTAACATTTATTTTAGTATTTAATATTTTTTATACTTAATAATTGATTTAAATAATAGGTTATTATTATTTAATTGGTTTTGGGCAAAATCTTTTTTTTTTAGGGTGGTAAATTCGTTTCTGGGTTTTTGGTAAAATTAAAATTTTTCCGTAATTTTTTTTTTGGTTGTAACTTGGCCAAAAATTGTCTCACTTCAAAAATTACATCTTCCTTAAAGTTTTCTATATTTTTGGAGCCTTTCAGTGGTATTTCACCTATACCTTTTATAATTCCACCTGTTGTTTGACTCTCACTATCTGTTTGGCCTTCCCGTTCGCGTTTCCCCTCGAATCCGGCCACTTCACCCAATTCTCCTCCACAAACTTGGCATTCCCTTCTGTTCTGGCACTGACCCACAGCATCATCGTCATCGCCATCACCTGAGGCTGAACTGGCGAACACTCTAATCTGACAGGTATTTGATTTGATTTACCAAATAGAGAGGGACGGCGAGAGGCCGTGCCAGAGGGAGAGAGAATGTAAATATTTACACCCTATTGTTGCTCGGTGCTCTGTGTACGAGTATTTGTAGTTCAGTTCAGCACTTCACAACCACATCCACATCCACTCGAGGCGACATCCAAGTGATGCCTTTTGTTGATCGAGTGCTTGCCACGCACTTCACTCTCTCCGTCTCTTTCGCCGCCCGTAGTGCCGTTTCTTTCGCGCCCATAGACATGGTAGCGGACATCGGTGAAGTGCTACAGATATTCCAATGCTACTTTACCGTTCACGAAAAGTGTTTCTCGGCCGTCTCTCCTTTATTTTTCGGGGTTTCTGTTTTTTCGGCTATTTGCTGGGCAGTGGCGATTAAATCGCGGTTCAGCCCCGAAGAAGGCCACCGAAGATTTGTACACGAAGGAAAAATGGTACTCCGAAGTACTAGAAATCAAACCCAAAATCTGCATCGAAATTATGGTATTTTAGAGACAGTTATGTAGTGAAATAAAACATTCCTAGCATTCTTAGAATTCAAATTTAATGAAATTTATTTACTTAAAATTCAATTTATTCTTATTTTTAAGACAAATAAGCTTTACCACCCAATTTGATACGAATTAATCCTTATACGAGTATTTATCTTAGGTTATGATTAGTTTATGGGTTACGATACCGACTTCTTCCATCTGTTTTAGACTCCCATTTCTCGCTGTGTACCACTGAAAATCTCCATTTCCCCCTCGCTGAGTATCTCTTTTGTGTGGGCAAGTCAAGTGCCGAATGCCCGAATGCTCTTCAACTCATTGTTAACCCATAGACGGGTCGCGTAATGATCCAGAAACAGTCGGCGGCCAAAGCTTCTTTCTCACGTTTAGCGCCTGGGCCTAGGCAATGGCCAAAACCGATTCCCGGCCAGGCTAACAA
Source organism: Drosophila lutescens (assembly GCA_037075285.1). Taxonomy (NCBI): domain Eukaryota; kingdom Metazoa; phylum Arthropoda; class Insecta; order Diptera; family Drosophilidae; genus Drosophila; species Drosophila lutescens. Next base: position 151,846 of record JBAMCF010000598.1, read on the forward strand.
GTGACGGCCATTCGGGAAAACTCATACATACATATACAAGCACACCATCTCGAGCAGGAGAAAACACGAGCTGTAAAACGTCAAAATATACGAGCACAGAGCGATTTAAACTGTCAACGCTGCCGTAAACATTGTCAGTGCAAGTCGGATTTTAGGGGGGTAAAGGGGGCCTCTGGCCAAAACTGGAACCATGCAGATACTCGGCTACTTGTTGCCTCAAATTTGCTTATGAGCAGGCCAAAACAACCGGCCAGGCGGACTCCACACTCGACTGCAAGTCGAAGTAGAAGTCGGAGTCTGTGGCCCGGCCTGGTCTAATGTGGCTCGTAAATCCTGGTTGAAACAGCCGAATGGCCAGTGGTTGGTAGCCTCGTTTTTGGAGCGACCTGATGGATGTTGTGATGCGGCTGGGGCGGCACTTGGCCAGATTTACGCCCCGCAATTAACGTTCTAATCGCATCAATTTGTTTGGAGTGACGGGGAGCGGGGCAGGGTCTAAGCTGGAGCGCAAAGCAGGTAGATAATCAGCCAAAACGACCTACAAGTCAATTGAGAGTGTCAACCTGTTGATAGTGCTGGTGACGTCGGGGAAATCGAACAATTAATTGAAGCTTGTGCATACAATTAGTAGAATATTCTCTTTGATTACGCCCGAAGTTTGACCATGAGTTTAGGTGTTTTAACGGTTAATATAAATACCTTAACTTGAGACTATCATTTATTAGGGACAATGACAGGAAATATGTTAGCCATATTTCGGAAAGTACCTTAATGAATATCTATAAAAATGGACCATAATAACGGAACTGTGTCTAACATAATTCTTGACATACATATAACTATATAAAAGCATATCATTAAATATATTTAAATGCCAATTGATTGGTAGCTAAAATACGAGCTCGAAGAGTTTTGACTTTCAGCACTTGGACTATATTTTGTACCATGTCTATACTTCGTCACTACGTGGGCTGCCGCCCACTGCAATATACTCTAAAAACAAGAGAGAACGCTATAGTCGGGTTGGTGTCCCGACTATCTAATACCCGTCACTCAGCTAAAGGGAGTGCGAACGCTGTACTCGGGTTGGTGTCCCGACTATCTATTGGGGCTAAAGGGAGTGCGAGGGAGATAGATATATAAACAATTTTGATTGCGTATAACTTTTTAATGAATGGTCCGATTTGAAAAATGTCTTCTACATTTCGATAGGTATTAATAAACACTATAAAATGGCGTTTATATATTTTTAAAATCTTAAAAGATGTGGCCTCCAGACACATTTGAAAATCGTTTATGGCGATTGTGGGCGTTAGGGGGGGCGTGGCACCTCGATGAAACAAACTTGCGCTGCGTAGGAAGCCCAAGAATATGTGTGTGAAATCTCAACCTTCTAGCTTTTATAGTTTCCGAGATCTCAGCGTTCATACAGACAGACAGACGGACAGACAGACGGACAGACAGACGGACAGACAGACGGACAGACGGACATGGCTAGGTCGACTCGGCTAGTGATCCTGATCAAGAATATATATACTTTATGGGGTCGGAAACGCTTCCTTCTCCCTGTTACATACTTTTGCACGAATACAATATACCCTTTTTCTCTACGAGTAACGGGTATAATAAAACAAGAGAGAACGCTATAGTAGGGTTGGTGTCCCGACTAGCTAATACCCGTCACTCAGCTAAAGGGAGTGCGAGGGAGATGGATATATAAAATTTTATTGATTGCGCATAACTTTTTATTGAATGGACCGATTTTTACTCTACGAGTAACGGGTATAAAAATATATAAATTTTAATGGGTTGGATTCTTCGAAATCAATTATCTATTTAAATTTTTGATTAAACTAGGAGCAAGGCTCAAACTCGGAGCCGAGACCTCCTCATCGGAAGTCTTGACTTCCGGCCCACTGTCACATCCTGCAGATGACATTTTCGTTAGCTGGAGGTTTTGGCTGCACTGAGTATTCTCCTCGAGAAGTTCCGTCTACCAGGCGAAGCAAAGAATGGACCAGTCCAAATTTGAATGGAAAGCTGAGTCGGGGGCATAAAAGCTTAAAAAAAATGTCAATTTTATATACAGTTTTGAATTATGGCGCCATCCATTCTTCCTCTTCCACGAGAGTTATATTTTGTTTGGTCTGGTAGCACCAATCTCTCTTTTCTACATTACATTACCTTCTCTTAGGATTCAGAGCTAGATGGCGCCACTGCTATCGTAATCCAGCCGCTTGATGGCGTGTGTGATGGTGTTTTGGGCTCCCTAATGAATGCAAATTCGGTAATTATATTATAAGCAATTATTTAAATATAAAATGTAAGGTATTAAAATATATTATTATAATTATTTTTCTTAATTTTAAGCAATTAGTTAAACTGGGCAATTTACAAAATATGTGTGATTGGCCTGAGAAAACGACTAAGTGGGGTGCCAGAAAGCTCGGAACTGGTAATAAGGTTTCCCTAATTTGATTGCTAGATAAACAGATCACAAAGATCGCATTAGCCCTAGGGGCAGTTAAATCATGATCTATATACCTATAACTATATAGCCGGACCTTCCACATCCAAAACACATCTGAATAAAAAACGCCATTTAGTCCCATCTTACCAAATTCTTGAACAACCATTTTCGGTAACAGAGCATTAACAGCGCTGCTGTCCAATGTTTTCCCGTCTGGCCTTTTGTGAACTCATTGCCGTTAAAGAAATAAAAATAAACTAAGCGTAAATACTTAAGAAGAGAATAAATGCCACGAGAAGAGTTTGTCCTTTGTCCTGCGTCCACTAAACCGAAGTAGCCCCTTGCCGCCACGGAACAATTGACCTTTCACCGGTTTCTGTTCTGGCGGGTTTTACCCATTTCGGCCTACCAGATGCGTTTGTGCGGGTGGGTGAGTGTGCTAAACTTTAAATTGTCCAACGCTACGTGCTCCGCATGCGGAGTTCATAAATCCAAGCGCTAAATGTAAACATCAACAGTTGCCCAGTTCCACCAGCAACAGCAAAAACAAGGCGAAGCACCAACAATGATGGCTAAAACTTGCAAAGTTCAAACGCAAACTAATGCAGCAGCAAAAGCAGGAACAAAAGCCAAGCGATCCGCACCCACCGCCCCTCTACCGCCCACTAGCCACCTCCTTTCTCCTTTACACCCACCCACCCGCTCTCCTTTTGACCAAGCCACTTTCACCGTTGTTATTGTTGCCATTCTCGCACTGGTTGTTGTTGTTGCTGGTGTGCTTAATACGCGATATCCAAATGTGTGTGTGTGGGTGCACAGAGAGAAACATTAACAAAGTTGGTAATTAAATAAATTTCTTAGAGATATTAAATTAATTTGAAGACAAAAATTAAAAGTTATTGAGTTTATTTCAGAATTTTTAATTATTTGCCATATTCAATAAAGTTAAAATTTGTTTCAGTTTTAGTCTCATAAATTTATTTGTATTACAATATTTCCCAAAATGTAACGTACTCTAATAAAATAAAAAAAAAAAGTTAGTTTACTATTATTATCATTTCTCAATGAATTACAGCTATTATTTCCCACATATCCAACAAATAACTATGTTATATATTCGAAAGATTTTTTTTTAAAATTTTGGTAATGCTGGCAACTGACTTGTAATATCTCGAAGTGCATGTGCGATGTGTGAGTGTAGGTGTTGGCCGTTTGGGCTTTTGGCATGGTTAGAAGGAGCTTGGTCCTGTGGCAGGTCCAGCATGGAAGGCGAGTAAAATAAAATAAACTTGAGTTTTGTTTTCGTTTGTCGTATAAGCAATGGCTTAAAGCTTTTCCCGGGCTTACCCCCCACCCACCCATCCTTAACCCAAACGCATTTGGCCAGTGGTAATGACCTCCCAGCACACACACCAGCCAAGATACACACACACGAGGCCTTGTTGCACTTGCCAAGGGTTAAGTTTCGATAATTATGGATGCAAAAGTGGAGCACAAAAACGAAACTGGAAGTGAACAACAATCCGCAGAGCAGTGAATGTGTGGCATGCCACACTTAAAGTTGTTTACCTTTTTGCAGCTCCTGCATATTCTCAATTGAGTTACAATTTAATTGGTTTATTAAACTAAAGTCCCAACAACTATGGCAAAGGAGAAAGGGTTTTAGTTATTAAAGATACACAAGTTGAACACATTTCAGTTCAAAATCAGTTTTGTTTTCAATTAAATTAAATATCAAATTTTGTCCAATAAACCAAAAAAAAAAGTTAATATTTTATATAAAAAATTATTTAAAGTAAATAAAGTTAAAATCATTAAACACTAATTAATTATTAACTATTTTAAAAAAAAATAATCAGAAATAATAGCTTAATATCACCCTATCTTAGCTTATACATGTATGTAATTTAACCATATAAATGAAAGACAAGATATCCTCTTAAACTGCATTAATTTAAATCAAATATGATTAAAATTTATTTACTGAAAGGTAAAGACAGTACCCCGAGCCTAATAATGTACATACCTCATTAAATTGCCAATCGGAGTGTAACTAAACACTATCTAATCTGCTCAGTGAATTGGTTAGATGAGTCCCAGTTCTGAAGTGGCCAATTCAATGAATTACGACTCAGTCTGATCTAAAGATAGGCAGACAATTTAATCTATGAGTGCTTTAAATCAAGTTGAACAACCCGTTTTGTTTATACAAATCGTATTAATATTGATTAATTAGGTGAGTGCTAAACATTCGATTCGTTAACAGTTGAACTGGATTAAATATCCAGAAATTTCTATGGCATTATTACGTTTTTTTTGGTAAAGTTTCAATAAATGTATATGTAACTGCCATTATCAATTCAAACGGACAAAATATTTGTATATTTTCGATTTAAATTTCGTCTTTTGCACTGTTCAGTCGGATCAATATGGATTTTTTTATAAATATATTTGTGGAAATTCCATTTTAATTTCAAGCAGCTCCTTTTTCGTATAGATTTTCCTTTCGTTGCATTTCCTTGCTTTTCTAATTGACTGCTGACCCAGAGTCATTCGTAATTACTATATATATATATTTCCTTTGTCTTCGCTGGCAATTGAATAACCAAGTTAACAGGTGTCCACTACATTTGATTGTGTCTTCATTGTTCCCAACTATTTATGGCTATGTCTGCGATTGGTTCGGGGCACTCCATGTATTGGAATTTCCGTTGTGCTTATACAAACAAATCCAAGGACGAGGGTGAAAGGAAATCTCCGCCTAATTTAGACAGTGTTTACAGTAAATATGCAAACAGACCGCTAAATTGGCATATAGCAAACATAAATCCATGCAACAAAGGTGGGCGGAGGTGGGCTGGAAAAACAAAGACAAGGACACACGTGTAAATTGAGTATACTTGAACCTGAAGTTGATTGTTGATTGTCACTTGGCAAACATAAATAGTCAAAAATGATTGGCAAACTGTAGAGGGCCCAAGAAAAATAGAGGGTGGGATGGAACACCATTTCCTCGGACAAATAGATAATCTTATCAGGCCATTTCCTCCTTATTAAATTAATTGAAAGGCAAATGGCCAAGAAGAGGATTAGGTTTTTGGCCTATCAGCCGCCTTCGAATGCCAGCCACTTATCATTTGCACTCGGTCAGCGTAAAATCCGAATACCTGTTGTTGCAGTTGCTGTCGTTGCCGTTGCCGTGTCGCATGTTGCTGCCCGCCGGCAACATGTTGCTCGCGTGCTCACTCGGCTCTTTCAGTTACTTGGCCACTCGGCACTCGGTTCGCCTTCGCCAATGCCATCTATTCGATTCGCTGGCCGACTGGCGCCGCTTCTTCTGCTTTCGATTCTGCCGTTCAGTACGCTTCTGTCACTCGCCCGGCCAACAACACGGCGCGCTTGCTCCGCTCCGCTCAGGTCCGCTCCCGATCTCGATCTCGATCCATACCGCTCGTCATACCGCCCATACCGCTGCAGTTGTCATTCGAAAGTGTCCCGCTCGGCGGCTCCAGACCAAGTAATCAAACCAAATTAAGACCAAAAAGCAGTTCGAAAAATGTATAAATAAACAAAGGAGAAAAACCGGCTCTTGATTTTGCACAGGGCGACGATCTTATACGCAAGATCGCCTCTGAGAGGCGAGAGGCTCGTCCGACTGCATTCTTGCATCACGTGCAGGCCGCGACACGCCCCTCAAAAACGCCCCCCTTGCCACTTTCAAGGCGAAATTGGCACAGAGAAAAATATTTGAGATCGATGCATTTTTCATTTCTGGCAAAAGTTTGAAATCGAATAGTGCAATTTATCAGATTATTTAAAATATTGAAAAATATAATATATGATTCAATATATTCTTTATATTTTGGATTATTCAAATTTTTTAACCTTTTAAAATTTATTTTCTAACAGCTTATAAATATTTTTATTTTTTTCTTACAATAATTTCCTAAATATTTCTTAAGCCTGCTTGAATGCAAATATTTTTTTGACCTCAGAATACTTCCGGTTTTTCTCTCTGTTTTCGATTAGTCTCTTTTAAAAATCTCAAATCTACAGTTCTTTGTGCTTCTTCTTACTTTCCTCCGTTAAGTGTTTTGTTTTCGTTACTCAATTGAGCGGCCTCATATCATAGCCGCTGAAAACAGCTGCGAAAGCTCGACTTCTGCACATGCGGAAGGACTGGCGTGAATTGGCGGTGATATCAATCGAAAGAGGTGCAAATAGCTCGAGTGTTACCGCTGTTATTGCGATTGCAACTTACTAATTAAAAGTGCAAAACTATGCACATGTTAATATTCGAAGACAGAGTCATTGGCTATTTGGCCCCATTCAGTTCTCTTTATGTAATCCCAACAAATGGAAGCGAAACCCTTTCGCTGTGTTTACTTTTTTTATTGCTTTCATCTGGCACAAAACCCTGACCTGTGCCAATTCATTTCGGGTCTCATATTTTTCTTCAATCATTTGGACGTCAACAAATGCCGAGAAATCGCTGAGAGGCTTTTGAAAAGTGTTTGCTTTTTGTTTATTTGCGTATCGTTTTATTTATAGGCATTAAATGCACCTATCGGAGAACTGTGAATGCACAATGTTTTTATTTGTATTTACATTTGGCAATAAAAACATAAATGGCCACATAACATAATCAAAAACATAAACAATTTACCTCGTCAAATGTATGGAAATTAACAGCAATTTGGATCACTTTTTCTGCTTTCGATTTGCTGTAGTGTTTCTCACTTTGCATGCAAATTGGAAGAGAAGAAAAAAAAGAGATGTTCAGGCACATCAATAATGACGGTGCATTTACAGATTTTCTGCGATGATTAAATGCTTTTTTTTACCTGAAAAAATAATATTTCGTTAGCCAGGGAAAAGGCAAACATTAGAAAAACTGATGTTATAGCTACACAGAAAAGAGTGCTAAATGCCTAAACAGTAAAAAATAAAATTGTAGACAGTACGATAATTTGGTTATTGACCCTTGCTCCCACTTTTTATGTTGGTTTTGATGTTAAATAATTTGTTAAGTCACTGGGCTCTCTTAAAATCTTTCAGACACAATTAACTCTCGCCTATACAGATATTCGGGAATATTTTTTAAATTTAAAAATAATTGCAATAATTAGATTTAATTTTGATTTATATTATTAAATTAATATTATATCTGCACTGCTTATAAAAACGTAGTTCCCACAAAAACAAAGGGTTTAAAGGGTCTTTTACTTTACCTTTAAAACATTTAAAGAACTTCAATTCGATTCCTTGAATTCTTTTGTAATTAAGCAGTTTGAAAAACTAGTGACAAAAATATGGTCAGAAAGACTGATGAATTTGTCGCTCTGTTTTCTGTTTTGCCAAAGGCCACACAATGTTTTTACAAACTATACTTTGACCTGTCCACGCCACATTTGCAACGATAATTGGCAAAGTAAAAAGTAAAAATATAAAAGCACCCGTTGGCAGAGAAAATATTAGAAGGAACCCCAAGTCAAACAGAAAGAATCCCACCCGAAATGAAAACAAGACAACATCTGACGCTGTGCTTTCGCTTTTCTATTCATCGCAGACATCCGAGTATTTTTAGATCAATTTTTTTTCGGGTTTCGGTTGGTCGTGATTATTTTGCGCTTTTTTTGCAGCTTTTATTTGTCAGCAGAGATTCTCTTTTACTGCGTCTTGATCGGCGGCCATAAATAAGCAAACACGAAAGTGTAGTGACAGTGTATCAAACTATAAAATCATCTGAAGCCTACAATTTGCTATTAGCATATGCATTTTATAATTGTCATGATTTCATATTGTTTTTCCATTGATTTATTTATTTTCATTTTTCAGCCAGTTACAAAACCAGTTACAAGCACTTAAGTGCACTGGCGAAAACAATTGCATTGTAAACAGCGACAGGAGGGAAAAGAACGTGAGAAAATGCATCAATTATGGAATCGCAACTGGAGCTGGACTCTGCTGGTTTTCTCGGGTGAGCATATAGGAACGTGAACCAATCTTGGGCTATATTCGAGCCAAAATCAGACCCGATCTGTCGGAATTCCCCTTCAGATGGACGCCGAGAAAAGTTGGTGGAAAAATTTATGAAATGCCAATTTCACTTAGGTTTAACTTTATTACCCCTGACGCACATTTGCAACTTTGTTGCAACCGACTGGCCAAGAGTCTCAGATTGCCTTTTAGCTTTCAGCTTGAGCACTATTTCAATGTTTCTGTTTGTTTGTTTATCTGTCTCTCTCACCCACTCACCCACTGCTCTCGAATTTCCAGCCCTGCTCCTCCCCTCGTTGGCCAATTCGGAGGAATGCGGCCAGGAGGACTTCGCCAAGTGTGCCGAACCACTTGATATGCTGAATTTATCGTCGAACTTCTCGCTCGGTCCGGAGACCAAGGAGGACCTGGACAAACTTTGTCAGTAAGTGGCTCCAAGGAACGATTCTAACGTCGATCTATACCGTATCCCGATCCCAATCGCAATCTGTTGAGCACAAGAAATGTATATTTTCGATTGATCGATTTCTAGATTTTTGTATTTGAAACAAGAGAGAACGCTACACTATGGGTAATTTTACCACTTTTTGTGGCATTAATTAATAACTTGAAAACGACGCAATATTTAACAATTTTGTTTTTTGATTTTACTATATTAAATTTACAGGGATTTTTGTTGAAAAAATAGGCGTGGTCCCGCCTTTTTTTTTTGGAAAAAAATTTTTATTTCATAAACGTAAGGAAAAAAAAAATATTTTTTTTAATTATATCAATAAGAATAACATATTCAATTTTTAAAAATATATAAAAGTTTTCAATTTTTGTATTTTTTATTGAAATTTTATTTTTATAATTATTACCATTATAATTTCCAACAAAAATACTATAAACCTTTATAACAAAGTTATTTCCGTAGAACAATGATGTAACATAATTTTTAAATAATTTATATTTAATAACAAAGATAGTTGCATACCGCTTTTGGCTTATTCCACGTGAAACGTGACAGGCCCGTTTGGGTCAAATCTCAGAATCAATCGAAACTTTTTTTTTCGATAGAGGAATGAAATATAAGGATGGGGTTTTGTTTTTTTTTTTTTAACTCTTACCGTTTATTTAAAAAAAATTTTTTTTTAAATTAGCTCCGATTTTTCAGTTGTGCATCACTTGAGACTCGTTTGAGTCATTTTAATATTTGGTATGCAACTTTGTGGGATATCTTAATATCTTTCAGATAAATATTTTTAAAAATTTTTAAATTTAAAATTAGGTATTTTTTAAGGGAATTTTAAATTAAAAAAATTCTGTACGCCGGAATACACGCGATTTCCGAAAAAAATAATTATCCTTATTTTGCTTCAACAATTCTTCACGAAGTGGTAAAATAAAATTTTTGTAATTGCAAGGGATACTAGTAAAGACAACGATTTTAGTTTAGCAACTTTGCATCAAGCAACAACAGCGCAACGTGTAAGAAAGGGAAAGCACTATTCCTGCTCTCCCGTGCTCGTATTGCTGTTCTCTTCTTACACGCTGCGCTGTTGTTGCTTGATGCAAAGTTGCTAAACTAAAATCGTTGTCTTTACTAGTATCCCTTGCAATTACAAAAATTTTATTTTACCACTTCGTGAAGAATTGTTGAAGCAAAATAAGGATAATTATTTTTTTCGGAAATCGCGTGTATTCCGGCGTACAGAATTTTTTTAATTTAAAATTCCCTTAAAAAATACATAATTTTAAATTTAAAAATTTTTAAAAATATTTATCTGAAAGATATTAAGATATCCCACAAAGTTGCATACCAAATATTAAAATGACTCAAACGAGTCTCAAGTGATGCACAACTGAAAAATCGGAGCTAATTTAAAAAAAAATTTTTTTAAATAAACGGTAAGAGTTAAAAAAAAAAAAACAAAAACCCATCCTTATATTTCATTCCTCTATCGAAAAAAAAAGTTTCGATTGATTCTGAGATTTGACCCAAACGGGCCTGTCACGTTTCACGTGGAATAAGCCTTTTGCAAATATTGCACCGTAACTGACATTCACCATACAAAAATACGGGAATTATTCATGTTTTGATGGAGGTCTTAAAACATTTATTTCAGAGAAAGTGCGCAAAAGTGCACTTTTATACTTACTGAGTTTAAAGAGAATTAAGTACTCTACAAGATAAAAAAGGTTCCAGAGCTGGAAAGAGCTGGACTCACTTTGTAGCTTCATTTAAAAAAAAAAATTCAATACCAATTTTAATGTTTTTTGAGGTTAGATCTTACCCAAGAGTATAGGAACACCACAATCAATAAATACATCGGTACGCTCACAAAAAATTGTTACAAGCCCCTCTGATTGAACTGCATTTCAAAAACGGCGCTGCATTGTTTCATTTTATTTTTTTTTGTCAATTTAAACTTTTAATCAAAATAAGCGATTTACCAGCGCTGCCATCTCGTTGAAGCATTAGCAGACTTTCACAGCTGATAACTTAACAGTGATGCGCACTGTTAAACTTTTCTGTTAATAACATTTGACATTGATGTTATACTAATACATTGTGATTGACAAAACCAATTTCTGACGACTTTTGAAAAATGAGTTTTGGCCAAAAAAAGTGGTCAAATTACCCATAGCGCGCTATAGTCGGGTGCCCCGACAATCAGATACCCGTTACTCAGGTAAAGGGAGTGCGAGGGAGATGGAGATAGAAACTTTGAACACGCATAACTTTTTAACGAATGGTCCGATTTGAAACATTTCTTCTACATTTCGATAGGTATTGATAAACACAATAAAACTGAATTTTTACTTTTCCGAAATATTGAAATTTTTAAAATCGTATATAAGCGATTGTGGGCGTTAGAGGGGGCGTGGCACCCTTTTGAAACAAACTTGCGCTGCGTAGGAACTCCAAGAATCTTCATGCCAAATACCAATCTTCTAGCTTTTATAGTTTCCGAGATCTCAGCGTTCATACGGACAGACAGACAGACAGACAGACGGACAGACGGACATGGCTAGATCGACTCGGCTAGTGATCCTGATCAAGAATATATATACTTTATGGGGTCGGAAACGCTTCCTTCTCCCTGTTACATACTTTTGCACGAATACAATATACCCTTTTACTCTACGAGTAACGGGTATAAAAAGGAGTTGTGATAGATTCACAATACAGAAATAATTGCTAATGCTTAAGAAATATATATTTATACCCGTTACTCGTAGAGTAAAAGGGTATATTGTATTCGTGCAAAAGTATGTAACAGGGAGAAGGAAGCGTTTCCGACCCCATAAAGTATATATATTCTTGATCAGGATCACTAGCCGAGTCGATCTAGCCATGTCCGTCTGTCCGTCTGTCTGTCCGTCTGTCTGTCTGTCTGTCTGTCCGTCTGTCCGTCTGTCCGTCTGTCTGTCTGTATGAACGCTGAGATCTCGGAAACTATAAAAGCTAGAAGGTTGAGATTTCACACACATATTCTTGGGCTTCCTACGCAGCGCAAGTTTGTTTCATCGAGGTGCCACGCCCCCCTAACGCCCACAATCGCCATAAACGATTTTCAAATGTGTCTGGAGGCCACATCTTTTAAGATTTTAAAAATATATAAACGCCATTTTATAGTGTTTATTAATACCTATCGAAATGTAGAAGACATTTTTCAAATCGGACCATTCATTAAAAAGTTATACGCAATCAAAATTGTTTATATATCTATCTCCCTCGCACTCCCTTTAGCCCCAATAGATAGTCGGGACACCAACCCGAGTACAGCGTTCGCACTCCCTTTAGCTGAGTGACGGGTATTAGATAGTCGGGACACCAACCCGACTATAGCGTTCTCTCTTGTTTTTTATAAATAAATTAAATAGAAAATAAATTAATATTAATATTATTAAATAATACAAAATATTTAACTAAACATTTTTACAGATCGGAATTTAAACGCATAGATAGAAAATCATAAAATATAAATATCGAAAGGGAATAGTTATGAATAATTCTAGGAATATTTTCAATATGTTTAATACTCCATTGTAGCTAAAATAATTTAATTCTTTTATATTTATTTTTTTTGTTTTTTATATTTTTAGTGAGCTGCGCAAGGGAGTGAGGTGCATCCAGAGCTACACTCGCCGTTGCATGGACATGCAGCAAAGGAACCAATTCAACAAGATCTACCACGGAACCAACCAGTTCATCAGAGATCTGTGCAACAGGGGTCCGTTCCAGGATGAGTACCTGCGGCATGCCCCCTGCAGCAACACTGCGAGAAAGCAGTTGGCGGTTTGTGGCGAACAGTACAAGGAGACCATGGAGTTCCTGAAGCCAAACAAGAATAAGGATAACTCGGAGAATGGCACCCACAATGAAAACATTAAAACCATTTGCTGGTGAGCTAAATAAATAATAATTGGAAATTAAATAAAATATAATTGCAAAAAAATTGTAAAAAAAACTTAGGGAAAAAAATGATTTTAAAAAGAATTTTATTTTTAATAGGCGTTATGCATTTAACTGAATTTATTGAATAAATGAACTTTAAAAAGACACGCACATATTTAAGAGTAGAATTTTTGTTTGAAAATTAAATCTTTATAAGAAATTATTTTTAAAATCCTGTACTTTTTTTTCATTTTTCCCGTATTTTTTTTTTGGCTGATTTGTAATGTTTGTAATTTAATTTTAATTTAATTAACAACGTTGCTTTCATGTCCACGAATATTCTTTTAGTTCTATCCACGAACTTGTCGACTGCTCGGAAGCTACTGCACGAAGAATCTGCGGCTATGAAGCGGGTGCGTTCACTCGTAAACTGGTGGAAAAGTATGCCAGCAGCCTGACCAAGGTAATACAAAGGAAAATAAATTATTTAACAAATTGTAATTGCATTCACTTTGCAGATCTACTGTGAGTCCTTTACCCGAAATCCGGGCATCTGCCGGGAAGGCGACGGCAATGGCTCCGGTCGAGCGGGTCTGAGCAGCTTAAGCCTTCTCCTAGCAGGAACATTACTTACACTGCTGGTCAGCAGAGGCAACAGATAGACGGCGCAACTACAGCTAAGTGCATATATCTAGAACCAGTCTTACCAAATCGGAATAGTGCGCTGCAGGAGAGGAGAAAAATAGTTAAGGTTTCCCCCATCACACCGAAAGAATTCCACACGCTGTTGCATACGTTTGGCAGTCAATTTAGGCCACAAAAATCCCCGAGAGATCGAAGGAGTAAGCTATAAAGTAAAGTACATGTTAAGTATGTTATGTATACCAGTATGCATATATATATATATATATATATATATAGGGAATAGATGAGCAGTGTCAAGCATAGCTAAGATCGTATATAAATACGGATATGTATGTTACTATATAATGGATATAGGCTAGCTAGTTAGAATCAGTGTTGAGTGTGGCAGGCAGGTTAGTTGTTGTTGGCCTTACTTTCCAATCGTCGTCGATCGTGCAATACTAGAGTTTCGTTGAGTTTGTTGAAGTTGTCCAGGCTTTAAGTGTAGGCATATTTTAGAGAATACCCTTAAGTTTCACAAATCGTTCTTAGCTGAAGTTAGAGTGCGCCCCCTTAACCCACCACCCACCTCCGTTTTCCGTAACACTATAAGCAATATGAAGGTGTTTTATTAGGAACACCCAAGTACCTCCATCCCATACAATATTTGCAAAACTCACTTATCTAAGCGCACAAGAAAATAAACCCCCGAGTGGATCTTTGCTCACATATCGGCAATAACGTAAAAGTGCATTTCTATGAATCAGGAATTTTAAAATTATTTATTAAATTATTTAGTGGTAGCGTATATTTATTTCACACTCTGTAAATACCTTTAATAATATCCAAATTCGGGAAAATACATACAACTAAAGATTAGTTTAACTTAAACGTACACACACACACAAACACCTTCTTACAAAAAACTGTGAATATATATTATGATTAAAGAGTAACATTTATTTTAAGTAAAACACACACATGCATATGCAAAGAAAAACAATAAAAAATGAGAAAATAAATTAACGCAAAAAAAGTGTGAGAAGGACGGCGAAATAAAAGAGAAGCTGAAAGGGGAGGGAAAAGGAAGATTTGGAAGCCAAAAGCTGGAATACCCTACAAGTCGGAATTTAAAAGGATACAAATTGAATTTACCAAGTTTCACCATTCTGATCATTAAAAAAAAATTCTGAGGAAAAGGATCTTTAAGTTTTGTTTTTGAACGAAAATTTCACGTCAACGGATTCTTATTTAGTTAATTCTTCTAAAAATCATGGGCAAGTATAACTACTAAGCTTTCGAAACCCTTCTTTTTAGTAGTTCTAGAATATTTTTTAACGGAGTTATTGGCGAAAGAAGTCCTTTGCCAGTATGCCTTAAAGTATGCTCTACAAATATTTGTTGAGACTTATATGGGTGTCATCCTAATAAAGTCATCAAAAATAGAAATAAATTTAATCTATTTAATCTAATATGATTTAACGTAACGTACGACTAAGTGTAGCACATGCCACCGATTCTGAGAGTATAGAGTGGCGTGCCAAAAAATGCTTTTTACTGCAGCCAAAAAGTATGCAACGCGTCCCGTCCGGCGCCAAAAAGTATGCTGCGCAAATATGCCAGCTCTGGTCGCAGTTTACCAGGGCGAGAAGGGTTGAGATGGGGTTATGAGAAGGGGTTGCCGTATACCAGAAGGGTTCCGTGAAGGCGGAGCCGGGGAGGAGGTGACCTGCTACACTGGGGCTGGCCATAATTTATGTTTATGTGGTGCGTTCATTAGACTAGCGGCGGCGACGACGCCGACAACGGTTGACTTCTCGCCTGGCAGCTAATTTATAAGGTCGGCACATGGCTCAAGGACACACGTGGGGCCTTCGGGGGGCTTGGGGGGTTTTTGGTGGGGCAAACACCACGGCGGTTGGGTGCAATAATTACAGTTATCGTACTTGGCCAGCGGCTGAGTTTGCGTTTGACACTCGCAATCATGGTGGGACATTGATTTCACCTGGATTTGGCAATGAAATCTGGAATCTGAATAATTAACTGGTTGAACTGGTCCAAGCAGCTTGGCTATTTCGAAAATAGTCATCATAAGCCGATAAAATACTAGATTGAATGTAACCAGTTTGATTTGATTTTATTCTTTTAAAAGAAAGCTTTTAAATATAAGTTTATTTCGGAAAGAACTTTGGCCCAAAACATAGGAGATTTTATTTTTGTGATTTTTCTTTTACTTTGGTCCAATTTCCATTCTAAATATTTCTTACAAATTACGCATTGCATAAATTTCATTTGCCAATAGCTTATTTGCTTGCCAACTTAAAAGCCTTTCCCTCCAATGGCATCCATTTCTTTTTCAATAAAAATTCATTGACATATCCTGCAATCACATCTCGGAATTGCATTTCATAAGAGACGATGTGAGGCATTTTTGGACTCTGGGCCAAGTGCTTAACCAATCAATAACTGAGTTAAGAGGGGAAGTGGCTGCGACTGAGCTGGGCGAGCCAGGTATCTCGATTGCAACTCAAATATTTACGTTTCCATTTAGAGTGGGCAGGGAGGCATGGGAGGGTCATTTTCAGCTTCATTTGTTGTGCAAATAGGCGAAATGCATTGCCATCCATTGCAGCTCGCTCGGTATTAATTCGAAGTCATATTTCGTATCTTGAGAACGTTTTCGTTTTTGCGGCAGAAGCCATTTGGCCTTTTGATTGCTTTCGTGCCATTTTTTCTCTAGTTCTTAATTAATTGAAAATATCTTTGGGGAGCTGAAGCATCGGGAGTGGCAGGATGCCAAACAAATTGACAGCCAGTTGCAGTTTGCATTCATACGGGAAGTGTCGAGTGGCCCTTTGCTTCGCTCCCTTATCCTGCTTTCATTCGTTGGCCACCCACATATCATACCATCTCCACCCGCTGGGAATCCCAGCAGCTCTTTCACTCATGTTTAATCCTCTTTAAGCGGCAACAGAACGATTACATTTTGATTTTTTGTTTGTTTTCTTTTTGCCGTTGCCGTTCGCTTTTGCTTTTATTTGCCCATTTTCGCTGCGACTAATCTGCAATTATGTTTTACATAAAAATCCTATCGCAACCCATACAACAACAGAGTGCGAGTGAAAAGTTTTCAACAACTTTGTGCAGGCTTGATTGTTCCGCCCGCTGCGATAGTCGGGAAATACAAAAATTAAACAACACAGCAGCAGAGCAGAGACAACGTAGCGAATTAACGACGGATGCTTTGCTTGGTACAACGCTGCGTATGCGCATTATATTCTCAATTTACATCGAATCAAAGAGGAAAAGCATCAAAAGGAACCAAAGATAATTATCTTTATACTCATATATACTCACTACAAGCTGAAATGTAAAACTATTAACAAAAGAATGTTACAAGCAATGAAACGGTTTTTCATATGGAATGATGCATTGAATTACAAAAAAAAATATGCTACTTGACTGCAAATTATTTGTTTATTAGCCAATTTAGATTCGTAATAGAAAATAGAAAATAAATCAAATATTGAAATGCACAAAAGTAATACCCTTGATTGATAAAAAATTAACATTAATAAATCTGTAACATATGGAAAATGTATTTAAAATGCAAAGCATTTTTGTATTCATTAATTACCACTATTATACAGAAGCTCAGCCACACAATTAACAAAATCCGTTTAATTAAAATGAATCAAAATTCAAATAAACCCACTCGCACTGCCTGTTTATTACGGCCCATTGACGTAAGCTAAAATCACAATAATTCTGGGCCATGAAACTATTAACAGGACTGAGATCAAAACTCAAGTTGAGCGTATTAACTGGAGCTAAGTCCGCTACTACAGTGCTGAACATATTGCTAAGCCACTGGGAATATTTAATGGCCATGGCAAAGCTCGAGAGTTGAGCATGCGATGCATTCAGAAGCATTTATTGCTTCCCACATCATATTCACTTTGAGTATTTTCGTTTCTATTTCAATTGCAAGTCACTTGGAGAGATTAAATGCCCCCGAAATCTCCATAGCCAAACCTTTCCGGGCAGGACATCCTCTGATGGCCATAAATGCGCTTGTGGTTGATAGGTGGTGCAGGTGGGTGGCTGAGTAGAAAGGAGTGGGTGGGTGGCTGAGTGGAGTGACCAGCTATGTCAGCTGTTGGCCAGCTGGCTCGGGTTTCGAATGCATTTCGTACATGATAATCATGTTGGTTGCTCCAACTTGCAACTTGCAACTGCAGCATGCATTGCATTTGCAATTCCTGCCCGGCTCTACGGTACATGGCCATGGCCAATGGCCGATGGTCGATGGTCGATGGGCCTGTCTAGCAAAGGCCTGCTGTGGCTTGTCGTGGTGTGGTTTATGGCAACATCTTGTCCAATTTATTACCACTTTCATTTGGTAGCATAATAGGCAATGCACTCGCACGCACACACAAATGCACACAGAGAAAAATCAAGGAACTTCAAATGGTCGATCAAGAAAATATGAAAAACAAGAGAGAACGCTATAGTCGGGTGCCCCGACAATCAGATACCCGTTACTCAGGTAAAGGGAGTGCGAGGGAGATCGAGATAGAAACTTTGAACACGCATAACTTTTTAACGAATGGTCCGATTTGAAAAATTTCTTCTACATTTCGATAGGTATTGATAAACACAATAAAACTGCATTTTTACTTTTCCGAAATATTGAAATTTTTAAAATCGTATATAAGCGATTGTGGGCGTTAGAGGGGGCGTGGCACCTTTTTGAAACAAACTTGCGCTGCGTAGGAACTCCTAGAATCTGTATGCAAAATGCCAATCTTCTAGCTTTTATAGTTTCCGAGATCTCAGCGTTCATACGGACAGACGGACAGACAGACAGACAGACAGACGGACAGACGGACAGACGGACATGGCTAGATCGACTCGGCTAGTGATCCTGATCAAGAATATATATACTTTATGGGGTCGGAAACGCTTCCTTCTAGCTGTTACATACTTTTGCACGAATACAATATACCCTTTTACTCTACGAGTAACGGGTATAATAATTATTTGAATTCTAGGTCTTGTAACTTATTTATTGAACATTTTTTAAAAATATTAATAATATTTTTGGCTTAACTACACTGAACAGCAGATTAAGTAATAAAATAAAAGAATAAAATATAGTTCCTTTTTAAACTCCAAAACCTTTAAAAATAATAAAATTAAAAAAAAAATCCTGGTATAATAAACTTAACAATAACTAGTTATTTTCAAATGTAAAATATTTAAAGCATTTTTGTGCTCTTTTATTTTTTCGTGTACGAAACGCACTTGTGGCGAATGCTGCCAGCCTGCCAGCATACACATAACACATATCTATAACACGTAGCACTCAAAAATACTCAAACATTGAAATTGGAGTTCTAGTTTTTGGTTCTCGTCTCGTTTCTGCTTCATCAGTTACATGCTTTGAATAATTCAAGCGTATTTAGGCCTTGCTATGGAAAATGTTTTCCGCCTTGTCGATCCCTTTCACCCCGCCTGCATTGAGCAGCCGGATTTTGTCTGCTCCGAAAGTTATTAAATTATTTTAAAATCGTCTACTGCACTGCGAAGCCACAAAGAAGCAGGCCTTTTCGTAAAAGCTTAAAGGAATTGTTCAAAAAGTGCAATTATAGCATATTAAGCCAGCTGGATTAGCATAATTCAGCGGCTCTGAGTTCAGCAGCCCCTTTTTGCGGCTCTTTGGCCAACATAACGTATACGCTCCTCAGCCACATTACGTATACGCAATGCTTGACGCCAGCCATTTGTGCTGCATATCCCCAGGCGCCGCTGGCGAAAAATAAAAGAGAGACTGAGAGGCTGTGTGGTGACTGTTAAAAAACAAAACTCAAGTGTTGAATCCCCCACTCCGCCGTCCCCTTTGTGTCTTTTGTGGCCTTTCGCTGTTTGTCAACAGCAGCCAACACTGCCAACACTTGAGGGGGCGTGTCAGGCGTGTAGGCGCTTTTTAATTGCACTGAAAACAAAACGCTAAACACTTGTTGGCTGCCTGGATGGCTGGCTGCCTTCCAGCTAGTTGTCGCGTGGCAAATGGCGGGGTGTCATCAAAACTCTCCGAACAGAAACAGAAAAAGCCCTGTCGCCGCCTACAGCAATTTGTGTTGCAGTCGCTGATGCTGCTGATGTTGCCGCTGACGATGTTGCCGCTTTGATTGTGCACCATAACTGCGAGGCAGCTTCCATGTACCGTTTGTCCATTGTGTCACCTTTTTTTTTTGTCCACTGGCATTTGCTGAAGTTTCGCTTTGATCGCATTGTAACATTTTGCGACAGTTTTAGATTGTAATGGGCTCCGTGGGAGAAATGAGAATAAGAATGACTCTGAATTGAATTTGAGATAGCGAGTCACAACTTGGTAATAACGGCACAGTACACAAATTGATAACGAATTGTATGGAATCGGAAAATATGTAACTCTTGAAGAGGCAATCATTCCCAACTAAACTTATAAAAGTCAGGACAGAAGTATAATTTGGCGAAAAACCAGATTTCTAATGCATTGAGATTTTGTATTATATTATTAATTTCTATATTACTAACTACATTAACAGACTTATTCAAGCTATGGATAATACTAAGGTTAGTGGACCTGGAAACCTAAAAAAGCTTTTAAAATCTATAGAATGATACATTAGTCATATTTTATATATACATTTTTTTTTTTGAGCTTTAAGATATAATTTTTAAAAAATTTAAAAAGCTCTTATGTATAATATGAAAATATAAACAGTATTTTATAAATTATGTAATGTAAGAATAAAATCCGAAGTCATATCATTTATAGTTTAATATGCTACGCAGATTTTACAGAAACAGAGAAGAAATTAAAATAATTGAATCAGCTGCATTGGAAAATGGCAAACAATTACAACGATTTTACATAGAATTCCATTAGCAACATTGCTAAATATCTTTCTTTGTAATTATTATTTGTAATATTATTTATGCCCATTCCAGGCGTTTGATTGACCTGCTCAAATGATTGCCACATTTAATTACCCCGTTCGATCAGATAATGCAGTTAATTTTCAATTTTACTTTTTCCGAACAAACAATTTCCCACGGAGTTCGATTTATTGTGCGCTTCATTGGGACAACATGTTTAATTAACGAACACAATGAAGGCGAGTTTGTCACTGACGTTCGGTGAAATTTCTGACTCTCTGGTGACATTTGAAAAGTTTAAAATAATATAATTTTCGACGCTATATGGCAAACTAACAAGTTCGACTCGGAAGCTCGGGGATGTACCAAAATGGTATGGGGGGTGTTTTTTGGGAGTTTGTCTTAGCTAACTTTTCACCCAGGGAAAGGAGAAACTTTTTCGACTGCACTGTTGCACCCACCCACACACACACACACTCTCACCAAGATCTATTGTAAAATATGTAAGAAAGTTTCCTCAGCTTGACTGAGAAAACGCTGCGTTTTCGGCGTTGTCTTTGGGGAAATTAAACATTTTCTATTTGAAAACTTTGCCGTGTGTGGGGGGAAGGGGGAAAGGGGTCGGGATTTGGAGCGGTGGATTTTCCTGAGGTTCAAGAGCAACAGTTGCCCCTTTTGAACTGTTTCGGGTCGGTCACACTTTGGCATTACGTTAGTTCCGTTTGTTCCCTTTGTCTTTCCACCAACAACTGGCGAAGTCATAATTTTTGCGCTGGCCAAGTTTTTCGGGTTTTTTGACAAATTTAGCAGCAAATTGCCGGCGAAACTTTAGTGTGAGCATTCAACCCTGGTGCTGGCTGTTGAAACGGAATGGGTTTTGGGTTTTGGGGTATTGGGATCTAAATGTCAAGCGGCTTGATGTCATAGGTGTTGCATATTTAATGCGCCGACGCCGATGGCAACACCAGGAACAAGAGGAGCATCAGCAGACCCAGCACAGCGATTCAGACAAGTGCACCCAGAGTGCATGCAAATATTTTTGTCAACGATTGTTTTGCCGGCTCCCTCGATTCCGAATGGCGAGCTCTGACTGCGGAATATTGCAACATTCGCGTCCGGGAAAAACGGGCCAGGGAAATGGGGGGCAAGGACATTTGCCCCCTTGTTGTTGTCAACGGTTTGAGTAATTGTCGATGGTGTGAAAATTGGCAACGATGCCAACGAGCTGGAAAAGGATTTACTGGGTTATGTATGAGCCAAAGGCTGATTGAGATGAAGGAGCAGCTGGATCGAGCGGCAAATGACCATCGATGGATGTCTATGGCATCAGCGATGCTGCCAAAACTGAAATAATCATTGATCGAAAACAAAAATGAAGTCATTTAAAATATTGAAAAAATTGTAGAGCTATTGGTATTACATTATAATGATAAAAATATTTAAAACTGCTGAATATTATATCAGTCGGATTAAAAAAATATTTTCAATATTTATTTAATGCTAAACGTCTATAAATAAGTTAAATTTAATTAATTTATTTAATTAATTTTAACTACGCTAAAAAGCACGACAGTAATACTCTTTTAACAAATGCACTAATTCAATGAAAGCCTCGTATAAAGAAAAAGCTTCTCCTGATTTTACACAAATAAAATCAATTAAATAGAGCTCAAAACAAAAATAAAGAGCTCAAACACTATTTGATTACAAAAAACACCCAGCAGATGATTTTTTACCACAGCCGCGAAAAAACTTAGATCCCGAGGCAAATTGAAAACACGATTTCGTCCGCTGAAGCAGGCCAAAAAAATCCCACAAAAAGGTGATAAAAAACCCGACAACCAAAAATGATTTTCACATTGATGAAAATTAAATGCGATTCGGGGCAGACCGACCAATGCGATGTGTTGCATCTGCTGGGGCATTATCAAATAATTCAGTTGTAATCTATTTTAATCCGCCTGCGAGGCCCGCGAAACCGCCCCACTTGACATGGCGAATCATCAAAATGTTTGTTTGCTTGGCCTCTGCATCGCCTCCCTCTTGCCCACCCACTTTTCCACCGCCCACCACCCACAACTCGTTACCAACGCCCAGCTGTAAAAGTATTTATTTCGACATTTTGCTAAACATTGCCCAGATTTAAATTTCCATTCATGTAAAATTGCATAAATACATGCAAATATCGTTTGATGGAAATGTCCAGCTATATTTCAGTCACCCATTTTTTGTTTTCAGCAAGCAGCAAGGGAATTATTCAAATAATTTAAGCGGCTTAGTGTAATGGCTGGTGAGGTTTTGTCGCGATCCAGAGAATGGGCGTAAAGCTGCTCTAAGCGAAAAGAACCGATGCGGTTGCTTAAATTATACAGTATAATTTGCGAATATAGATTACCAATTGCATGAAAGGGCAATTGAATAAATAATCGTTTGGGCTTTTGTTCAATCGATTGGTCAGGCTTTATGTATCATTCTCAAAAGTCATCATGGATTATATAAAATGTATTCTATTCCTTTGTAAATGTATTTTTCATAGTATCAGATTAGTTGTCTGCAAGTTTACAAAGTATAAAAGAAAGTATAGTATAGAACTTACCTCATTTAAAACTTATTAAAATTCTTTTAGTATTATAAAATAAATTCTAAAATTTAAATTTTCCTAATTTGTAGATATAAGAAAACAAAAACTCATTGAACTCTAAATTTTCTGAAACTGTAGATATAAGATAACAATTTTTAAGTTTAATTAAAAGTAAGATTAAACCCAAATTCCAAAATGAATGAGTTTTTTGATAGAATACGAATAAGCCCCATATAAAGAGGCACATCTTTTCCACTAAAGTCAGTCGAAGAAAATGCTTCGATCACTAGGCCTACTTCAGTTTGTGGTTCTACCTTGGTTAGTTCTCGCAGATCAAAGGATCATAAATGGTAACACAGTGAATATCAAGGATGTCCCGTGGTACGCCTCGGTTCTGGTCAGGTCTAGTCTAAAATGCAGTGGAGTCATTGTCACCAGCAACTACATCTTGACAGCCGCCAAGTGTGTGGATGGTTATAGTGCGGGAAATATTCAAGTCAGGTTGGGAACCAGCAGCTGCGTATCTGGTGGATCTACGGTGGCTATCTGTGGTGTGAAGATCCACAGTCAATATTCCAGACGGCGCTTCGACAATAATCTGGCGCTTTTGAAAACCTGCGAGCTAATTATCGAAACCGATAAAATAAAGTCAATCGAGAGGATCGACAAGTTGCCAGATGATAATTCCCCAGCCAATATCACTGGCTGTGGAGCCAGATCAGGGAATTTACTACACCTTTTCTATGACCTGAGGTTTGTTCCCATACTACCGGCTCAATTGTACGGCACCGAGGTGAAAATCCTTAGCCAAAAGCAGTGCGCAGCCGATTGGAAGTTGATTTTTTTCTATATTTTCGAAAAAATCTCTGAGCTGAACATCTGTACCCAGTCATCCGGCAAGGGAGCCAGTTCCTACGATATGGGGGCACCTCTGGTCGTCGGCAACAAACTCGTAGGCATCCTCTCCAGGGCAGGCTGTTCCGTGAAGCCCGATGTCTATTCGAATGTCCTTAAGCACACGAATTGGCTGGATAGCAATACCAAATAGTAATGCACTTAAAATAAAACCATATCATATACAAACCATAAACGCAACATTGTAATCATTTAAACTGCATTTTTAAGAGCAAAAAATAAAGAAGAACATTGCGCAACGGTTGATTATAGAAGGGGAAAATTACAAATCAATTCGAAATGTCACGGTTTAATAATCTCATAAATAAAAGCGATCGAAGCTGCAAACTATTCATATAGGAAAAATGATCCAACTAGCTTGCATCCTTCTTCTAGTAACCCTGCCCTGGTCGGAAAGTGCTTCGGATCCGAATGTCGTCTGTACTGGTGGAAAAGAAATGACCATCAAGGAGGTCCCATGGATGGCATCGGTTCGGGCTAACAATAGGCACATATGCATCGGCTCTATCATCAACCCCAAGTCTATACTAATCACCACATATTGTTTGGTACAGCGCAATCGAACTGCTGTCTGGTCACACCATATGTCTAATGTCACGGTGCGCGTTGGCAATGCGGATCGAGACTCGGGACCTGGTGTGGCAGTATGCGACATAATTTTCCATCCGCGGGAAAAAAATTTTCATCTGGATAGTGCTGTGGCTGTTCTGAAACTCTGCAAACCACTGACCCCCTCTGCAGAGGTCAAGGAAATCGCGATAGCCGACAAGCAGCCCCAGAAGGACGGAAAAGCCTTATTAAGTGGATGGGGCTCCCTCACCAGATGGGGAATGAGGTACAAACATTGCAAGATGGTCGCACAACAACACGATGTCCAGCTCATGGATATAAAGGCTTGCGCCGCTGTACGAAAGAAGCATTTTAAGTACGCCAGATTGGAACGCACTATTTGCTCTGCCAAGATTTCGGAGTCCTGCTCCTACGACAATGGAGCTCCTTTGGTAATCGATGGCAAGCTGGCGGGTATATTAAACATCGGCAGTTGTGGCGCGAAACCCGATCTCTATGTCAACTTATTCAGTGTTAGGAATTGGATTGAAACCAATGCAAAGGACAAGAAATGACCAAATGTTGAAGGCATTCTTAAAACCTTATAAATATATTTATTAAAATAAATAAACTAATCTCTCTCGAGTCCTAAACAGATAAACTTATATTCGTACTCATATTCAATTTAAATATTTTTCGCACTCTTGTTTATACAACGCGAATATTATTATGGAATTATTAATTTAACATTTATACTTAATTTTTTTTTTTTTTTTTATTATTATTATTATTATTATAATTTAAATATTTTAAACTTTAAATAATTAATTTGAAATATTTTTTTACTTATTCATACTCATATACTCATAATTGCCATATCCCTATATTTATTTATACTATTTCATTTTTTTTTCTCAGTGTCTAGTAGAGCCCTGCATGAATTAATGAATTATTTCGAATTTTTTTGCTTTATGTGAATGAATTAATTGCCATTTTGAGTTTAATCGAATTGAATGAATTTGAATTGTTAGCTTAATCGAATGAATGACTGAATAAATTCCGAAATAATTCAAACGATATTCTCATTTTAAGAAGAAAGGGCCGTAATTTTGTGGTTTACCCTGCCTACATTTTATGCACTATGCAGCTAACATTGATTTTTCAAAAATGTTAAACTTTTTGTTCTTAAAAGAAGGCACAAAAAAAATTCTGACAAATTCAAAAAAATGCATACAATTTATTTATTCATTCACTCAATTCGAAATGAATTAGAAAATAATTAAATTCATTTCACATCGAATTGAATTAAATAAATCAGAAATTTCATAGCATACTACGATACAACAAAAATTGAATGATTCACGCAGGGCTCTAGTGGCTCTAGTAATCTACAGCTAAAATCCTTTCAGGTTTTGTAACTTTTATTCTTGGGCTTTTTTTTTGTCGACCAGTGATATCGGAAACAAATCTTACAAGATCATTGCGCAACGTTTTAAAATAGGTGGGGAAAATTACAAATCAATTCCGAAAGTCACAGTTTAAAGATCTTATAAGTATGTTAAAGTACTGAACCACTAAGGGATTATTATAGTCAACATGCTCCAACCAACGAGTATACTTCTTCTAGTAATCCTCCCCTGGTCGGCCATTGCTGTGGACAACTGTGGGATTCGCGGAAACACAGCAACGATCAAGGATGTGCCCTATATTGCATCGGTTCAGTTTTCGAATAAGTACATATGCAGCGGCGCTATCATCAACCCACAATTCATACTAATCACCTCGGATTGTGTGAAAGACCACAACAGAACTGCGTTCACTGTGCGCGTGGGCGTTGACGATCGCGACTCGGGACCCGTGTTGCAAGCTTGCGACATAACTTTCCATCCGCACAGCAAAAAGCGTCGTTACGATAGCCGTCTGGCTTTGATGAAGCTCTGCACACCACTGACCCTGTCAGAAGACGTCAAGACAATCGCGATAACCAAAAAGAAGCCAAAGAAGGATGCCAAGGCCTCGATATCTGGATGGGGTTCCACCACCAGGTGGCATTACAAGAAGAAGCCCTGCTGGGCCGCCTCGTCGACGGTCCTTCGAAAGGATGAAGTCCAGATCGAAGATGTCAAGACATGCGCCCCAAAACGAAAGCTGTATTTCAAGCACCTAAGCGTTTCGGATCGAAACATTTGCAGCGCCAAAGTAA
This sequence comes from Drosophila lutescens, assembly GCA_037075285.1. Lineage (NCBI taxonomy): Eukaryota > Metazoa > Arthropoda > Insecta > Diptera > Drosophilidae > Drosophila > Drosophila lutescens. The sequence goes on from JBAMCF010000598.1 coordinate 178,499, forward strand.
AGAAACTCTGCTCTTACGATAAGGGATCTCCTTTGGTCATCGACGGCAAGCTGGCGGCTTTATTAAACATCGGCGGCTGTGGAATTAGGCCCGATATCTATTTCAGTTTGTTCAAATATAGGAGGTGGATAGACGACCACATAAAGAACAAGTAATGACCAAAAACTAAGTTCCATTGGCCACTCCAAACATCTAATTGTGTAAACATTTAAAAATTAATAAAAAACATATTTTTTAAAGGTAATTGAATGCGTTTTCATGCTAGGTATTATATTTTCAAGGTTTAACTGATGTCTATAAAGAAGACTTGTATCCAAATAAGTTTCTAGTAAGAGAATAATAAAATTTAACTCCTTAATGATCGCAACATTTAAATTAACGCGGGGAAAATTAAAAATCAATTAAGAATTTCACAGTTGAAATATCTTATATATAGAAGTCCCTGAGCAGTAACGTGTTCGTATAGGAAAAATGCTTCAAGCACTTCATATACTTTTTCTAGTGATCCTCGTTTGGTCGTCGAGAGCTCAGGATCTGGATGCCAGCTGTGGGATCGCTGGCAAAATAACGCCGATCAAGGAAGTGCCGTGGATAGCTTCGGTTCAGCTGGAAAACAAATACCTATGCATCGGCACTATACTCAACACCAAGTACATACTTACTGTTTCGGACTGCGTGGAAAGCAGGAAAGTAACTGGTCTCAAGGTGCGCGTAGGCAATGCCCATCGAGACTCGGGATCTGCTGGGGCTGTTTGCAAAGTAATTATCCATCCCCAGGCGGACAAAAAGAAGATTGAAAGTTATCCGGCTTTGCTGAACCTCTGCGAGCCACTAACGCCCTCGAAAGAGGTCAAGGAAATCGCGATAATCGACAAGCAGCCTCAGAAGGGCGACAGGGCCTCAGCCTCAGTCTCCGGATGGGGTTCCCTCAACTTGTGGCAATTTCTGAAAAAATCCTGCTGGGCCGTCTCACCAAATGTACTGCGAAAAACTAAAGTCCAGCTCTTGGATGTAAAGGCATGCGCCGCTGCACGAAAGAGTTTGCTTTGGCCTTTGGTGGTAACGGATCAAAACCTTTGCACCGCCAAAAAGGAGAACGTCTGCACCTTTAACCAGGGAGCCCCGCTGGTCATCAATGGCAAGCTGGCCGGCTTATTGGCCTATAGCGAATGTGCCAGGAAGCCCGAGGTCTATGTTGATCTATTCAGTCACAAAAATTGGATAGAAACCAATACAAAGGTCAAGTAATAAACTAAAGTTAAAACAAGAGAGAACGCTATAGTCGCTATAGAATATGGGTGGATAATCCAAACGGGTATAAATATCAAAAATCATTACGCAAGTGAGGAAGATTGCCAACCAATTTAGAATGTCACAGAAAGATCATATATAAAGAGGAAGCCTATCGACAACGGATTTAGAAAGCAACAATGCTCCAACCAGCTTCTTTACTTCTGCTAGTCCTCCTGTCCTGTTCGGCGATTGCAGAAGTTCTCTATGCTTTCTGTGAGGTAGCTGGCGAGAGATTATGGACCAAGGATGCACTACGGCTACGCCAGGCAAGCGTTCATTATGGTACTTACCAACGTTACAGCTGCAACGGAGCTATTATCAACACAAAATACATACTAACAGTACCGCATTGCGTCACGGACAAGGAAGTATCTAAGCTGGTGGTGAAAGTAGGCTATGAAGGCGGATTCTCTGCAGTTTGCAATGTAACTATCCATCCGCAGTCCAGCAAAACTAAGCAGGGCAGCAATCTGGCTTTGTTAAAACTCTGCGAACCACTAAAAACCTCTGAGGAGATCAAGGAAGTCACGTTAGTTGACAAGCAGCCCGAAGCTGGAACTAAAGCCCGAATCGTTGGACGGGGATCATATAGAGAAGAGAAATTTTGTGGACCCGGTTTAACCAAACGATATAAATATACGAAAATCTACGATGTGAAGGCCTGCGCCGCTAAGCGAAAGCATTCCACTCCGAGGATCAGCGTTACGGATCTTAACATTTGCACCACTAAGCAGGAGAAATTATGCTCCTTCGACAATGGAGCTACCTTGATAATCGAAAACAAGTTGGCGGGCATAATGGCCTTTGGCGATTGTTCCACGGACCCCGATGTCTTTGTCAGCTTGTTCCATCACAAGGATTGGATAAAAAATAATACAAAGGACTAGTAACGTCCTAAAGTTAAAATCATACGTTGTAAAAGCATATGTTTCAATAAAGCGAAACAAGTCGCATTCTACCTTTTTATAGTTTATGTATGAAAGAACTTCGGACCGTTTTATAGTCCGCTTGCTAAACTGAAAGTAGTTTGTAAGCTCCTTATTTACAAAAGTAGTATTTGTTATTGTACATGCTTCTAGTTTAAAGTTGGCTAGCTACTTTAAACTTCTAAAAACGTATTTAATCGAACTCTGAATAGGGGTTCTTTGACAAAAAGTAAGTAAAGTTACAAATCCAACGATTGACTTTTGAAAAATAAAGATATACGGTGCTAAACCGTAAAATATTATAAAGCCGTTTAGCACAACTAATTGATTTCATAGGTATTTTCCCACTACAGTAGGTAGTATAGTAGGTATACCTACTATAAAATGTACAATCCTCGGTGCAACCAATTTCAATCGCCACCATGATGCTAAGAGCTCTGTCACTCTTTCTAGGTCTATTTCTGCTCGTTTTTTGCGATCCCTTTCCCGTTGCGGATCCCTTTACCGAAACCTACACTGATCCGGAGGAGGAGGAAGCCAAGTGCAATCGTTCAACAATCGGTGGCGACCGCGTGGACATTAAGACGGCGCCTTGGATTGCAGCGATTTCGATCACGGAAAAGGCCAAGTGCGCTGGGATCATCTACAAATGGAACTACATTTTGACGGCTGCCAAGTGTGTGGATGGCTTTATGAACAAGGCGATTAAGGTGCGCTTGGGCAGCACCGACCGCAGCACTGGGGTCACCGAAATCGACGTCTGCAATATCATCGTGCACGAGAAGTTCTCCTCCCACACCATGCACTTTAACCTGGCCTTGTTGAAGTTGTGCCGACCGGCCAAGGCCTCCAATACGATCCAGACAATCCAGCTGATAGATAAGTTCCCAACGGATGGCACGAAGGCCATATCGAATGGCTGGGCATCGTTTCGATGGTGGGCCATCTATTGGACCAAGTGCCTGGATGACTTGGCACACGAGCTGCAAAGGGCCGATGTGAAGATTTTCAGTCACCGGAAGTGCGCTGGTATGTGGCCAAAAACGAGTTTTTCCAGAGCAAATGCTGCCAGGAACATCACCGAGGACTTGTTCTGCACCGATAAGGCCGGCAGTTCGGCCTGCTCCTTTGACACTGGAGCTCCTTTGACCCTCAAAGGAAAGCTCGTAGGAATACTGACCAGGGGCGGCTGCTCCCAGCGGCCTGAAATCTACACCAATCTAATCAAGGTTAAGGACTGGCTAGACAAAAATTCAAAGTAAAAACAAACATTTAGTATTGCCTGAATTTCATGTAAAAGTATCCTTTTTTTAGACATTTTTAAAGGCCGGAATAAAATTCAATTTCCATTTTAAGTTCTTATATTATGAAAATCCAACACAAATGCTTAAAGGTCAAAATAATATAACATTTCTTTGTTTAATTATTCAATTTATATTGCCTGAATTTCGTGTAAAAGTATCCTTTTTTTTAGACATTTTTAAAGGCCGGAATAAAATTCAATTTCCATTTTAAGTTCTTATATTATGAAAATCAAACACAAATGTTCAAAGGTCAAAATAATATAACATTTCTTTGTTTAATTATTCTATTAGATACATAGCTGTTTTTTAATTTCCTGTAAAAACGAACATTTCTTTAATATTTTTAAGGGCCACAATGAAATCCAATTTAAATATTTCATTATTAACTAAGTAACTCGCACTACTTCCTATTGAGATAGAACTTTGAAAAGTATACTTACCTATAGGTAAGCCATCACTCAATTTAAGTTATTACTTAGCAGATAAGAAGTGGGGAGTTTTTCCTTATATAAAGAGTTACACCTGCAATACCAAATTCAGTTGGCTATAATGAACCGGCTGGTGTTCCCTCTTCTACTGGTGACTCTACCACGAATCATCTTTGGTGATCCCGAGCCGCAGAGTCGCATCATTGGAGGCTACTATGTGGACATCGCAGATGCCCCGTACCAAGCGGAAGTGATTATAGATGGCACTGCCATTTGCAGTGGAGCTATCATCAAACCAACGGTCATCCTAACGGCAGCTTCGTGTGTATCGCAATACTACAGTTCGGTGCAAGTGCGAGTGGACACCAATTCGAGGGACTACGATGATACTGGAACTTTGGTTCCAGTCTGCGATATAATCAGTCATCGGGGATACAACTACTGGCGATTCGACAACAATCTGGCCCTGCTGAAGCTGTGCGCTCCGTTGAACATCTCGAAAACTGTGAAGACCATCAGTTTGGCTGAGGAATTACCGGAGGACTATTCCTGGTGTGTGGTTGCCGGCTGGGGATCCACCAGTTGGTGGGGCAGCTGGTGGGACAGGTGCTTTGGCAGTCTGCCGGACTATCTGCAGATGGTCTGGGTTAGCGTCTACAATCGGGAGCAGTGCGCCGCGGATCGGGGTGTTTGGTTTGGACTCTGGGATAACGGCATCTCTGCTCTGACTCTCTGCACCCAGTATGGTGCTGGAGGTTGCTCTTACGACACAGGGGCTCCCTTGGTCAGGAATGGACTTCTCGTGGGCATTCTGTCCGAAGGCGGTTGCTCCACAAAACCAGATGTCTACGCCAGTGTGATTTGGTTCAATGATTGGATAGACGATAATACGGACGATGATGATACCACGACTTCGACGAGTAGTGTTACAACTAGTTCTAGTGGTGAAATGAGTACATCTAGTTCAAGATCTAGTGCTGGAACAACTTGCACTTCTAGTTCTAGTACAACACCTACTTCCAGTCCTAGTGCTAAAACTACTTCTAGTGCTACACCCACTTCTAGATCTAGTACTGAAACGACTTCATCTAGTTCTAGAACAACTCTTACTTATAGTTCAAGTTCTAAAACAACTTCCAGTTCTAGTTCCACTACGGAAACAACTTCTTATACTTCTACATCAACACCTAGTTCTAGTTCTAGTACTGAAACTACTTCAAGTACTACTCCTATATCAACACCTAGTTCTAGTACTGAGACTACTTCAAGCTCTACTTCTACATCAACAACTAGTTCTAATACTGAAACTTTTTCAAGTTCTACTCTTCCACCTACTACAGAAACGACACAAATGACAGAGTGAGATCCACCATCTCTTTTTTCCTATAAGTAGTTTAAAAATTTCTTATTTAAAATTTGCACTTAAACTTTTAAAGTAGTTTAACAATCACCCGTCTTTGCAGCAAAACCCATTCAATTAATAAATATGTAAGTTGTAAATTACTAATTACCCTTAATAAAAAAAAAGAAAATGTTACACCCGCTTTCATAGCTAAGCTTAGCTCGTTTTGCCCTCATGTGTTTGGTTTTCTCACTCCCCCAAAACCACAGTCCTTGGGTTCCATTCAGAGTGTCTAAGGCAACGTCCATGGAAATGTCTACTACAACAGCCCCTGGACATTTGCATTATTCATGCTGGTCAAGTCAAACAGAAACAGAATGGATGCCATGGTATGCGGTGTGATGAAGTAGGGATACCCTTAAAAAAATCAAGACGGGATTTTAAGAGAAAATATGGTCAGTAGTAAAAACACTTGGACAGGAAATAGAAATACCATTGGATAAAATTTCCACTTCTCCATATACTTGAGTTAATTAAAGTTCAGTTCTTGGTCGGCCAACAAAAAGTGAAAGACAAATTGAGGCTGAAAAAAGATGGAGACTTTGTGCGGTGGCAACTCGTGATGAAGAGTCCCCTCAGGTTGACACCATTTATAAAGCTGCCTGGCAGCTGGCTGCATCCATTTGTGGCAAGTGCAACCGCGTTCGGGCTCAGCTCGCCACGTTCTGGCTGACAAAATCAAGATCTGGGGACATGGGATTTACTTGGGCCAGGTTGCCTCGAAGAGGAAAATACTTTTAGTGCAAATTGAAAAGTTCTCTCTGCTTAGACAAATATCAGCAAGAGTGGGCAGCTGCTCCAGATGCCTGATGCTGATGCTCCTGCCTCAAGGACATCGACACGAAAGCCGTTCTGACCATTTATCAGAATGTTATTGGCCAAAAGACAAAAAAAGAAGAGCAGAGGAGGAGAACCAAGGAAAGGACAGCCAGGAGAACGAAGACAACTGCAATAAAATGCAATGTTTCTATTACAGCGATTTACGTGCACACACCGACGCTGACAGACAGTGATGACTCTATAAATGAACTATTTACTAACAAATTTATACAAATGTAGGTGTTCTCGGTAGAGTTGGTAAAACGATCGATAGCGCTATCGATACTATCGATGGTTTCACAGATTGGAAAATATTGATGGTTAGTGTCAATATCGATAGTATAGTTCATGAATTTAAATGTACTTTAATTATGGTTTTTTTATTAAATTCTTTTGTAGCTTTCTTTAACTTGTTTTTATTTTCTCTAATTTTCTATAACTAATAAGATCAATATTGACCCACTATCGATAGCCAAAACTATTAATGGCTACCACTATCGATGTTTTCACAACCCTAGTTCTTAAAAGATTACTTTCGACTTGAAAAATAAAATCGAAACTTTTTTCACCTTAATTTTAAAATATATTCGATCTTATCTTGAAGAACAAACTTGAGAGCTCTTTCGTCTTGATATTAAGAAAGTTTCTTCTTAAAAAAGTGAGCAAACGAATTCTCAAGTTTTGAAGAACTGATTTTGTTTTTATCTGGGTGCATGATTAACTACTATTACCATTTTAATGTGTACTTTTGGTCCATTCCGTCGAACTTTCACTGTATCTCACGCTCCAGTCCACCCATTTAGCATCACCCCGCCGCGTGAGCAACATTTTTATGGCTTCTTGGACGAGCGGAATGCTCTGTTTTGGCCAAAGCAAAAGTTTTCATGGGTTGCTGTCCTTCGCGCGACGACTTTTTGTAGTTGTTAAGTTGTTGGTGTTGCCGGGTTGTTTGTTAACTAGCAGCAACTAGAAGATAAGCAGCCGAAATGTTCCTCTGCCGCTGGTCAGATGCATTTATTTCCCTTATTCTTCTCGTGTGCATCCATCGTTTCGCTCTTTTTTTGGCCATTTTAATTGCTGTTGAACTTGGTGTTTGGCAATTGGCCGGGCACCAAAACAAAACCCATTACAACAAAAATGGGGAGCGGTAGCAGCAAATCGAAGCAATATATTTGATTTAACTTGTTTGCACAAAATAGTTCTGTTGGCCTTTTTACTTTTGGGGCGCACAAATAAATTTGTTGACGCGCTTTGAAAACTATTTTGGGAATTGTGGAGATTTGTGGGAGAAAAGCAGAATTATTATGGCCAACATATAACAGCGTTGCAACAATTTATGGCATTGGGTTGCGTTGGTCGCAAGTCGACCGAAGTATTTAAGTAAGTGAGAATTGAATTGCAAAACAAAATGTTAACTGTATTTTGCACTCGTCACTGAAAGCCGAAATTAGTGCACATAATGGAAGTGTTTAAATAGTGTTTTTTTTGCAAATAATATGCTTTTATTGTTCAGTGGCAACCGCACGCAAGCGATTAAATATTTAACCTCTTTTTGCTGCGCCCATTTCTTTTGGCGTGCATTTATTATTTTAACCAAATTTTCATTTTCCAATTAAGTATAATATGTTTTTAATTCATGCACTAGGATATTTAATTGAATTTGTTATGCAAAAGCGATTCTCTTTTCTTTCTGCTCTTTTTAACTTTTTATTTTTAGTTTGGCGCCCAACAACGAAACAATTAAATTTGCCTCTTTATTTGAAAGCCAAAAATAGGGGGCAAAAACATTTAAATTAGGATTAGTTCCGTATGTGCGTGAGCTTTTAAATCAAAACATATGCAAAGCATAGACGGCGGGATGCCGCTTTGGCCATTCGGCATATTTCTTTACGCCGCGGGAATATTGATTTGGCCCCTGTCCATTTAAGTGGGGGTTGTTTTGTCACACACATAAATTAATATCCTAATAACATTTGTAACTGAGCAGTCCGCCCCTTTGGCCATTGCCCGTGCCGATTTCCATTTTCCGCTCCGAAACCCCCGCACAAATCCCGGACAATCAGAGACATTTGGTGTCGGGCACGTCGTCGCGCGCATTTTCAAATTATATTATTTTTGAATGGCTTTTTAGAAATTAATAATTACATATGACAACCATGTGTGCGAGGCTCTGTGTGTATCTGTGTGTGTGTGAGGGAGGGGAGGTGAGTGGAGTGGGCGTGGCTGTTCGGACGTGGCACTTAATTTTTTGTATTATGGCAACTGTCAGCACCCCGACTTTAATGGCCATTTAAATTGGCACAGCCAGCAATAATAAACTAAGGCCCATGGTAAAGAGCCAAAAATATATTTTAAAATAGCTGAAACATCTCCTTAAGCTTATTGTATTAAAAGGAATATTTTTTTAAAAATTTTCTTTCATCTGTCATATTATCACCTGATCTCTGTTCGTAGAATTATTATTATTAAAGTTTTAAAAGTATAAAAACTGAATTACCCTGTTTATTAAGTCCAAACGATTTTTTAGATTGCCTGTTTTCTCGTCCGCCTTTTAAATTTAAAGGAAGCTTTAAACTCTTATTTCCCTTGCGATTTCAAGGTTTAAACCCTACTTTAAAGTTAACTTGAGGACGAGAAAACAGCCCTTTATATATTTAAGTTCTAGTTGGTTATCTGTGGAAGAAAGTTAACTTGAAGATAAATGGTTAGAAAAGAAAAATTCGTTTTCTCAATGTGAGGTTAATTTAACGAACAGTTAAAAGTTTTCAGCCAAATAAAAAGGTACTATTTTATTAAGAACATGAATTTTTACGGAACAGCAATTTAACATAACCTTGAAAAACCTAAAATAATGTTAAAAATCTTTCGATCATTTATAAATTTAAGCTTTTAGTCTTGTTAAATTTGTCTCCCTTGTAGGTTTTTTTCTTTTAGTTTATCATTTCTCTACTACCATTCTATTCCTTGGCATCTTCATCTTAGCATCTTTTTTTCTGGGGTCCCCGTACGCAGGCCGCCAAATGTTTGTCGATCCCAGTCGGAGGCCCAGAGACTTGGAATGCTTTGGAACACTCCCCCCATTATTAATTGCTAACGTGCGCTGATTTCTTTGCTACACTTTTTGCGGCTCTCCATCTTCCGGTTTTTGTTATTTGTTGCTGCCCTCCTTTTGGCCAATGTTCAGTGCCATTTAACCCTTTCGCTGGATGTTCGCTTGGCTGTTCGCTTGGTTGTCTTGTCCATTTGGCTCGGCAGTGACATTCATGCACCGGCGAGCAAACCGTCGCCCCAGCAGATGAGCGAGGTCCCTGGCCAAAAGGGAGTTGGTAACGGCGACTCAGTATGGCAATAAATCAATGCATGCTATTTGGTTTGCTTTGGGACGGTCTTTAAAGGCTGTGTCCGGGTATTTTTGCAGAATTTAATGCAGTTGGATTGGATTTCCAACTAATGACAAAACCATGTCAAACGGAAGCCATGCGAATGCGGTTGAGCTCCGTTAATTAGCTGCATTTTTACCCGTTGCATTTAGCTATTGTTTCGCCTCTGACTTTGATGAGTCCACATGCTGTGACACGATATACAGCAATTTCAATTTGTATTGGTTTTAAACAGCTCTACTTGACTAATTGGTAATTTTATAAAATCGGGGTTAACATTTAAGAGGAGTTTGATTTAATTTAACATGAAATGAAAATATTTGTATTCCTTTAAAACATTGATTTTACAATAATTATTATTATTAACATTCTTTTGTCCTGTAATAGCAATTTACACAACAAGTTACGTTTAAACAAGAAAAACGCTAAAGTCGAGTGCCTCGACTATCAGATACCCTTTAATCTGTTTACCACTTTTAAAATAAATATGCCACCAGATGGCACCACAATATTTATTCAAAACTTTTATTTTTCGAATAAAAATATTTTTACACCAATTTTTGTTTATTTTTTAAGGGGAAAATGCCACCGATTTACATTTTCATTTCACATTTCAACAGCTGCACAAAATAGTTTCAGTCTACACAAAAAGGTTCTAAAAATTGTCATACAGTTTACACTTTCGTTGAATCGAAAGGATTGATATTCGCACACTTGCCGTAAGAAAAGCTGAAATGCAACAAGCAACAATTCATTATAAATTCTTATTGTAAATACGCTTCAACAATGGAACTTTAGCCGAGAATGCAGTTGCAATTTAGTTACTTTCAGCGGTTTGGCTGCCATGGAATGCCGGATTGTGGTGCCAAGGCCAACAATGGGCCATCTCCGAAATATATTGGAAAAAACTGAAAGCTGAATGGCAAACACACCGAAGCGGGAATCGAGAACGGAGGCCCTTTTCCGGCTACAATAAATCTGCAAAGGAAGAAAGGAGGCGGGGCAGGATAAGTGGTGTTGCCTTACAAGTTGCCATGACATTGTCATGCATATGAAGTCCACGTACAGGTACACTGATAAAAAAAATCTCTAATAAGAAGAGGTTAACAAAGAAAGCTCGGATTGTATCAATTTCATACACATACAAAATATGTCCAATTTTACACAGGTGAATTTAATATGAATTTAATGTACACACGAATTTTTCCCTTTAAATAATAATGTAATCTAGTTGTTTAACTAAATTTAAAAAGAGTGAAAAACCAAGATGACGATTCAGATTAATGTAAGTGAGAGTGATGAGAACTTTATTAGCTGTAATGTTTTGAAATAATTCTATCCAAACAAATTTGTTTTTATCATTTATAACATATTAGTAAAAAATGTATAAGAAATTGTAGAAAAAAGAAGTATACCTATTTTTAAATTAAACAATTTTTTTGAAATTCTGTAGGATTTTTGTAGAAATTATTTTATGTGCTAGTATCAAATTAAGACACATTTTATAACATTAACGAATTAAGTATTTTTTTTTTTGGTGTACATGCATATGCATATGTGTGCACAACATAAATGCAGGCTCACACAGATACTCACGCACACTGGAGCATTATCTGGCTGCCTTTTAATTGCAGTTACAGTTGCAGTTGCCTTGGCTTTCTGACCATGTTTACAAGCTGCGCCAATTTCGCACAGCTATTAAATATTTTTCCAACTGACCCCGACTTCGTCCAGCCACTTCGCCCCTTTGGCAGCCTTATTGGTGAATTTGTTGCACAATTTAAGCCGTGATTGTTTCGGCCGCTCCGCTGCCAGCGACTCATTTTAATTTAATTTCTATTTAAATTCATGTCATCTATGCGCGAACAAACTTTCCGCCAACAAATTTTACGGCCAACACTCAGCTCGCAGCTCTGGGCTTAATTACCCCTTGCTTATCAAAACATCTCGAAGAAGAAGAAGTGGAGGGAGCAGTAGATGTGGGCCAGTGCCGACGACAGTCGAGTTTCCTTAATGAATTATTTAATCTGCGCCCCTGCCTTTAGCCAACCACCCCCCAACCCCCACCCCCCAACGTCTCGTCTGCCACTTGGCGAAATTCTCTCGGTTCGGCTAACCGACATTTTTTGCGCCCGACTTGTCAACCCCATCAGCGCGGTGGACAAATAAAAAAAAAAGCAGGTTTGGATAAACTTACATTAAGGTAATTGGTCCACCGAACTAATATACACACTACAAAAGGCGGCTAATTGCAGGCATCTTAGAAATAGTCTTAGAAAATAAATAAAGACAAATTAAAATTTTATTAAATGTTATAGCCATCACAAATCAATTCTTTTTTAATGAAATAAATGTAATATTTATTTTAATTGATACAAATTTAATTTATATTTAATTTATGAACAGGAATATGAGTGGGGTTTTCTAAAAAAAATTGCACTAAATTGTTAACTTAGTGGATTTGGTGGAATTTTTGAATATAAAATTTTGTTTATTGAATTAAATAAAATTGTATTTTTTTCTCTTTTTACACAATTATTTTCATAAATTTATTAAATATATTTTATACATTTCGTTTATGAATAATAATCATATTTTTAAACCACAACTTTAAATAAATGTTGTCACCATGTTAAAAATCGTAAAAATCGAAAGAATAAGTTAATCAGAACCAATTTTACATACTCATAAACTTGTTAAGGTTAAACCACAAGGTTCCAATCAAAATTAGGCACTAACTAACCTTTAACTTGCCGTTAACGAGGTATGCGCCAAAGTCAATATTCCCCCTTAAAGGCCAAAGGAGAAAAATGCTTAAGCTAATGCAAATAGACCACAGAACCTGGCCGACTTGCGGCTGAGGCTGCTGTGCCAGCCATGGAGGCTAATAAGTTAAACGACACCGTGACACAGTTACGAGGGCACATATTAATGCCAAGGCGGCGTGCTGCCCGCCAAACTGGGATCCCAGGATCTCAGGATCCCATCCTTCCAGAGATGCGGAGCGGGGAGGTGAGGATTAGGGAGACCTCATGGGTGGTACGGCTGAGTGAGCGTATTTGTTCACCTATTTACCGCGCAAATGAAGTTGAAAATAACTGTGAAATGAAGATGAAGTGCTTTAGTCAACAGGAGCAGCCGACGAGGCATCAGAGCAAAACGGTGGCTGCGGCAGAAGGACACTGAACATCCCAGGCAGACAGGCCGACGCCTAAATGGAATGTAAATATTTGAGCAGCGACACAGCAACGGTAGCCTTAACGGTCCTCCGGAAAAAGAGTGAGGGCTGGGGAAAAACCAAGGAGCAAAAGCTTCGGCACTGACTTGTTGGCAACTTAAGTGTCCGTGTGTGAGTGCCACATCACAGCTACACATTCATGCATGTCAGCTTAGTTTGTACACGGAGAAAAAAACCCTTAGAATTAAATACCTGTGGAAAAAGCTATAACTTTTTATGAAGTAAAAACTGCCAATTTGTTGTAAAATAAGAAGTTTTAAAGTTATAATATGTTTAGTGTAAAAAGTTATAGCTTTGCAACAAGTTCTGTTCTTAGAAACCATTTTTGGAATAATTCGACTAACTGGCTGGATATATTTCAAAAGTAAGGTTATCTTTTAATAAAATTTGGGTTATTATATTAAATCAAAACTTTTTTAATCAAATTAATCAAGTCATTATTAGTCGGAATTGTCATTGTCATAAGGACATGAGCAACGAACCTATGTCGTAAATCTAAAAAATAATACAAAATAATTTTGTATTTGCCATAAACCTCATTTACCCAAAATGAACCTACTTCATGACCTGCCTCAACCTCTTCCTCGATTTCCCTATCCAAATATTGATTCACCCAGCATTTCTCCGCGTGTATGCGATAATGTGTGACTGTGTTTAACTTGGCAACCGTATGTTTATTTTAGCGCTCTCCCGCCTGACAGCTTGGCTCCCCAAAAAGGCCTTTAGCGGCAAAACAATGGCCAAGTGAAGCCATTGAAGGACGACGTGCTCGCCGGCTCCAAGATCTGTTTGGGTGTTGGAAATTAAAGTCAATTAAAAGACCAGGAGATGTCTGTAATACAGACATCTGTATAATGTTTGTGTGGGAGTAGGTGCTGGGCAACTTCAACTCATTTTTTGGCATAAATCAAAACGAGCACCGCCTAGTCAAAGTCCTTTATGTGGAACTATAAGTAAGTTCAAGGCTCAGCACTAATGTGCAGTGGGGCCCAAGAGTAGTCAACACTTTTAGGGCTAAGCAAAGGGGGTCGAGTGTACTGGCTTAAATGCCAACAGCGTCTCCAACTGAGACTGAATGTCTGCAAAACCCTTCCAGTCAAGAACGTAATTAGTCCTAGAATATTCTCTGTAAGCCAACAAACATCAAAGCTAAATGCATCAGCTAAAATGAAGGAACTATTTTAAAGAGGGCAAGTCAAAGAAAATTTTTTGGAAACTAAAAGGGAAGATGGATTGGAAATAACAACGAGTGATTTAATTCGAAGTAGGTTTAATGAAAGATTTAATAAAGTAAAGAAGGCGTAAGTCGGTAATTGCTAAAAAATTAAAATATTTGTCAAATGGGGAAAATCTAAACAAGTGTTTAGGAATAATACCAACAGTAAATAGCTTCTCATTAAAGAAATATAAATAAAAATGTGATTTTTAAAGTAAAAAATAAATTAGATAAATATAATTTATTAGAGAAAAATTTTTAAATTATAATTTGTATTTAAATGAATACACCGAAAAAAACTTGATATGAAACATATTGCTCATTGCTCTCTTTTCCGAAATCAAAAAATTTCCGAGAGAGAGAAATCGGTATGGCATGGTAAAAACGATATTCGTATAAATACCAGAAACTTATATACTTGTTACTTATATTTGCTATCCCAAAATCCCTTTAAGACTTACAGTGGCTTTAAAGAATAATACTAATCCGTTACTATTGATGGCTTGAACTGATTGCACCACTTGAGCCTGTATTCTTCAAATAAGCCACAAGAAAGCGGCTTATGTATTTTCAATGGAGCGACACACTCAACCGAGGACTACCTGCCTCACAGAAGCAGAGTAAATAACGCACTTCACTTGCACTTCCATTTGGATCCCCCGGATAATCTGCTTAGAATCAGCTGGCAGTCTGTTTGAGAATCCTTTCAATCGGCTGGAAAATCGCTTATGGACAAAAGTCTTCGTCTCCTTCAGCTGCTGCTTCTCCTGGCCGAGTTTTCATTTAGCTACATTTAACGTCAATTGTTTTATGACTACCAGCGGCAGCAGCAGCAGGAAAAACAAAGTCGGGTAAAAAGACTGGAAAAAGACTGGCATGCCGAAAAAAAGAAGAAAGGATGATTTATTCAACGCGAAATGGTTAAAGGAGCAGGGGGTAAAAAAGAAATCTTAAAAAAGAAACACAAACTAAAAACTTAGCAGAGAGCGAAAAATTCGCTAAAGTTGCGTTTTCCTTGGCTTTTCCGTTTGGCTTTCCTCCTCCGGGCGGCGCCAGTCTTTTGTGGAGTTTATCTTGCGGCTGTGGTTGTACTGCATCCACCTGAATTGGACCATTGGAGCATTGGAGCAGGTGGTGGCCATGGCCATTCAGGTGGACTCACTGTGCTCACTACTGCTGTGGTCACGCTTTTCTAAGCGTTTTCTTATCGGCCAGAAAGGAGAAGGAGAGGGATGGCCACGTGACCGCACGCTTTTCCAGATTTTCCACTAAAAGATTTGCAGCATTTCGGCTGCGGCCTTTTGTTGCAGTCGCAGTCTTTCAGTCGCCTTTTAGCCTTTTCGGATTTTAGCCTGGCTGCGGTGCCTAATGGGAAACAGTGCGGCCGAGTGGTTTGGCTTACCGCCGAGTCCTTGACAAGGCGCTCGCTTTGTTTGTAATTAATAACACTCGATGCTCTTTCATTTCAGCCGCACATTTCCATAATTAAAAGGTTGGAAAATATATATACTGCTGTATACAGCACAATACCCATGATGCGGCTTTAAGGCTTTAAGATTACGCCTGCATTCCTGCTCGTAAAACGGGTTTAATTTCATGCAACTCGAAAGTGGCAATAAAGACGAGGCCGGTACATGCCGACATGCACACACATTGCAGGTTGAATCCAGGACTCAAGGATTCTGCGAGTCGCAGGCCATCAAATGGCAATGAAGATGTTCAGGCATTCCGTTTCTGACTTTCTCTCTGTTCGGCGAAAGTTCGTGCAACAGTTTTGCCATAGAAATCTTTCAATTTGCCTTCAGCTGCTGAGGATAGCAAAGGATAATGTACCCAAGTGTTGGGGCGCAAAAAAATAAATACTCAGCCAGAGAAAAGTCGACGAAAATCCGGGGGTAAGAAGGAGAAACAAAAAAAAAAAAGGCAAAGAGAGGGTGCAGCTCAATTGCAGGACAATCAGCACAATTGATTTCCCCAAAGTGCCCGCTTCCGGGGGCCCCTCTGGCAGCCCAGCATTAAAAGGATTTAATGCCATTTAAGCCAAACAATGTGAAGACAGCAGAAGCCGTCGAGTGGCAGCAGCAGAAAGCGGAAAACGTCAAAAGAGTCGAAACGGCGAAGCGGGCGAATCAGCGATTCCACCCAACTACGCCACCACCCAATTTTCAGTCGGCAAAAAGTTTATCAATAAAATAACTTGTCGGCGAGCGGACTCGGGAAGTCTTGAGATCCCGGCACTTCTGACTCACTGACTCCCTGACTCGCCGCCAAGTCAAGTCGAAAATTGCAGCAACTTTCTGTCACAGAGAGCTCTTCCCATCCTGCTCCTCCCTCTTGGTCCTTTTCGTCCTTTTTACCCCCCTCTCTCTCTCCCTCTCTAACGGACTGCCAGCTGGCTTGTCAACATCCAAAGGACAATTCAAGTGCTGCAATCCTCGAGAAGTAACTTCAATTGCACTCATAGTTTCGGTCGACTCACAAAATTGCCATATGACGTATACGCCATGTATGACAATGGCAAACCGACCTGATGTCTGATACCATCCGGCCATTCGAGCATCCAACCAGTCCCCTCGAAACCAACTTTCTGGCTCCGTCAATTAGTGCAGCTTGTCGGGGGGCGTGGCTGCTGCCCTGCGTTTCCCTCAGTGAAAATGTCTCTTCAAATTGATGGTGCATCGAGAACTTGGTATCACTCATTGACAAGCAGGCAAATGCAATAAAACGATTTAAATATGGCATTCAATTTAGGGTAATTTAATGGGAACAGAAATAAAACTTATAGTTGGGTAACTTCAATATTCGTGTAAATGGAGTTAAAGAATATTGAATATTTTTGAGAAAACATTTTTAACATTCAACCTAACCAAAAAGCACCCAAAACATCAAAATTCGAAGTTTTTGTTTTTGCCGATTATTTGGGTAGGTTGATTACTGGGATTTAATTTAGTTATATTTATTGATCAAGATATTTAAATTCACTTTTTTTAAATTTTAAAGTAGTGGTTTAATAATATTTTAACTTTTCCTAAAATCGTTTTAAAAATAGTTATATTTAGTAAACCGTAAATTACCAAAGTTTTTTTAATTTTAATGACCTTTTTAAATCTGTTAGAAATATTTTGAAACTCGAGGTCAAGATTTAAGGTACGCTTTTAAGGATTAAGAATTAATAAATCTTTATTAATAAATTCCTTAACTGAGGTGTAACAAATATATAATACGTTTACATTACCAGTAAATAAAAGAAAACCAACTTCTGGCGTTTTGTTCAATTTTCAATCTAACTTATTTCTTCATATGAGCTGCTTTAAAACCAATAACACCTTTTTCCCTCAAGACAACCTTCACCTATTCAAGGCAACAAATCTCTGTATTGCCGTTGTCACACAAATCCAGGTGAAAGCGTACCAATAAATTATTTAATAAACATCCCTACGTGACTCTGACTGTGACCTTCCGCTGGCCACTTGAGCAGACCAGGTGAGAGTTCCAAACCCAATCCCAATGCTAATGACCATTTGAAAAAACACGACAAGGACGTTGCCAAGTGTCAGCCTCGGACTTTCGTTGCACTCTTGACTTTGGATTGTCTCAAGATGGGCCTGTTCTTTTATGCACGAGGACGTGCAACATTTTGTAGGCCTTTTGCCCAATTTGAAGTCGGAAAAGGGCTGGGAAAATGGGGAAAAAGTTCGCTGGGCGTTTCGGCAATTTGCAAGTTGACTCTCCGTTGGGTAAGTGGCAAATGTGAAATTGTTTTGCTAGTGGCAATAAAAATGAAGGCAGAACAAAGGCAGCCTGACAGCCGAGAGACAGCAGACGAGATGGCTATAAATGGCTTGGCTTTACCCCCTTTTCCACTCACATGGCTGACTTAAACAAATGACTCTGGGTAACGTCCTTTTGCTTGTTTATGCATAAATTCTAAATAATCCTGAAAAGTGAAATGCGCCAAAAATGCGCTGTGCTCTTTGCCACATTTTCCGTAATGTTTGCCAGTTGCCGGATTAGTTGACTCCAAGTGGGTTGGAACCTCTGCATTCGTCTCTACCCCGGCCACGCCCCCTCTGCCACCGCCTCCCGCGGAGCAGGGTACTAAATATCCTTGGCATATGCGTAATAATGCTGCGTTATCAATTTATCCTCCTGCTTCTTTGTTGCTCCAATGAAATTTCCATTTTTTCTCTTTTCAATTTCGTTTTTTTTATTGTTTTGCGAAAAATTCAAATTACGTCAAAAATATCAAGTGAACCGCAATTTTCGTGCTGCCAGCCATTATCCTTATTTTGTCCGTGCAGCCTTGTTTTTGTATATTCGGCAAACCCTGGTTCACGGCAAATTTTCAATCAATTGCTACTCTTTCAATTTCATGCATGAGAGCTGCCTAAAAGGTAAAATGTTAGTTGACCGGCAGCCACCAAGCTGCCACCGACCCCATCTTTGGGAGAAGCCCCCGGAAAATGGAAAACCACCCATTGTTGCGGCTACAATTGAGGTATTCAAAAACTTTTACGGCCCAGACGGAGATTGCTCGGCTTGCACTCGCCATCCTCACTTGACTCGTTTATTGTTTTAATTTTACTCACAGCCCAGGAGGCGGCAAAGGCATTTGCACATTGTTTACCATTTACCATTCACCAGTTCGGCATTTGGCTTAGAAGTGCACTTTTGTTGGCCCAAACGAAAGGGGTTAGGTGTTCGCATGCCATACGTAAAATTGACTGATGCCTGTGCGTATGCAACATAATATTGCGCACCCGAAAGGGAAGATCCTTCATGGAGATATTACACATTTCAAAATACCAAAACAGGTCCGGTGGCTATCTTGTGTTGTTAATTAACAACGAGGGAAATTATAACAACAATAGTCATTGTTATTAGTAATACGAGACTCTAACCGACTCTGATTGATAATTCCCCCAACAAACTGACATGGTTTTGGCCCCAAGAAACCTAATTAGTCGGAAAATAGAAGGGGCGGAAAATGCATATCTATGCCCCCTTTCATCTCCGGAATTTATTACTAATTAGTCACTGATTAAAATCATTTTTGGATTAGGTACTCGACCGATTTCATATAAATAATAATATTTATATACATTAACTTAATTGATTTTAGATAACAATATAAAATATACAGAGAAAATAAAAATTAAATAACTATTTTTCAATACTTTAAATATGTTGCAATGTTTTTGAAACTTTAATATACGCCAGATATATGATTTCCGTCAAATGTAGTATACCTGAAATTGTTACTACAATTTTTACTCCCAATTTTGAATTGATTTGGCATTTATGGAACATTTTTAGGTTTTAGTAAATGTATTTGTTTGCCAGTTCTAATTATAATTTGTTGTAATGTTTTAATTTTCGTTTAAAAAAAAAAAAAAAAAAAAAACAAATATAGTAGATTATTAATATGTATAACCACAAATAATGCTTGATAATTGACACTGACTGTTTGGATTTATTTTGAAAAGTCATGGCATTTGAAACATGATTTATAAAAATGTTTTAATACAAATGCATAATTTATTTCTTTATATATTCTCTGGTTAGGAATTTATGAATAATAACTGTTAAGTTGCAATGAGTTTCTAAAATAATACCGGACACTTAGCCAAAAACTTGCCCAGTATCATAAGGAGTAGGGCCTTAAACTATCCTAATAAAATCTAACTAAACTGTTTGCTTTTCCAAATCGCCTGAATGTGTGGTTTTTGCCACATACTTACTCGCATGATTTCACTACTAACTCTCTTAAAAATTCATTGGTCTTAAAGTGGCCTCCTTAAAGGCATTGGCAATCAACAATGCTTGTTGGTTAAATGGAGCCGAACGGTTGCAACTGCCACGTCCCCATTTCCCGCCCCCCTGGGGATATTTTGCAATGAAGCCAAGGGCAGCCAGCCGTCCAGTGGGCAACTGCTTTATTTTAGAGAATTTAGTGGCAGCAACTATGGTGAGTTGGTGAGCTGGCGAGTGCAACAATTTCTGCCTTTCTCTATGGCTACGGTCAAGAAGTGGCCCCCAGCAAAAAAAACAAAATGGCAGTGGCTACAACAAAAAGTTGTTAATTTTTACGTAATGGGAAAAGTTTTTAATCTCGCCAGCCAAACCCGAAACAAACACATGCGAGAGCCCAATAAAATCAGGCTTTATGGTAGCTCTGGCAGCAAATAAAACCTCAAATAGACCGGCGAATGAAACCGAAACCAAAAATGCAGTTGCAGTTGCATTAACAGCAACAACAACTGATGGCTTTGAAATGAAAATTAAATTTTTGTGGCCATTTGCAGCCATTTACAATTAACTAGCCGAGCTGGGGTCGAAAACTAATTTAGCCGGCGACCTCATAATTAGTTATGCGACCCAAAAATTCGATTGGCAAGCCATAAATAGTTGCTGTTGTTATCGCTGGTGTCATCAATAAGTGATATACTTCAGACAAATTTGTCAAAACTAACTGTCACAGCATTTTACAAATTGCGGTTGGGTGGTTGGATGGTTGTTTGTTGCAGCTGTCGGTGTTCGTGGGCTTTGGCTGGCTGCCAGCAACATGTTGCAAAAGGAAAGCAATGAAGCAACATGTGGGTGGTAAGGATACATTTATGATAGGAGTATAATATAAAAAACTGGCATTGAAACAAGATCATTGCGCATTAAATAAACTTATTACCCACTTAATAAGCTGAAGTTCAGTTCTTAATTTAAATAACTGGAAAAATATCACAGTTTTGGCAAAGTTATGTTGATTTTCTTTACAAAAATAAATCATTATAGATAAATTGTAATATTAATTAGATGTAATTTAAGTCGCTATATTGTTCATTGCTCTCTTTTTCGAAGTCAGAGAATCTCCGAGAGAGTGAAATCGGCAAAATGATATTATTTAATAAAATGTTTACCAGTATTGCATGGTAAAAACGATATAAGTATAAATACAAGAAATTTACCATGTGCATATCGATTTGCTCTTGGCGTGTTTTTTTTTTGTTAATCTCATTGTTTATATTACCAAAATGTTTATGGTTAGCTTCTTAAAATTGTTTCAAATTATGCAATAGCCATTTTGTAATCCCAGGACATCAGTTACTCCACTGCTTCATTAGCGGCCGCAAACATTTCGGCCATGTTGCGGCAACTTTTTATCATATAAGCCAAAGCGACACATATCAGCCACAAAAACTAATCAGCACGCACTGTTGAGCTCAACGGTTCGGTTTGAGTGCGAATTGGGGGCTTGAGTTTGCCTTTTTTATTTGAAAACTTCTTGAGAGCATAAATTTCAATCCCGCGAGATATTTCCAGCAGCTGCAAAGTTGGCCAACAACAGCTCGAAGCTGGAAATTAAGCTGTGACAGTGGCAATGGGCGGCTTGGTGGAGTTGGCCAAAGCTGAAGTTCCAGTTCTCTGGAGCTCGGAGCTCGGAGCTCCTCCTTTTTCGGGCCCCATGGCGAGCATGGCTGGCAAAGTATTAAAAGTGTCCAAATGATGATTGTTTCGGTTATGGCCAAGCCCTCGGTTTCAGTTTCCGTTTCCGTTGGCAGTTTCACACCCGGCTAAGACCATCGAGTGCTCTGGGAATTGCGCTGTCTGCGGTGTTTTGCTCCCTGACAAATGTCTTTCGTCTGGTCTCAGTTCTGGTTTGACTTTTCGCACGCCCCTGGATTTATTTCAATTTGCCAGGGAAATTCCCCAAGTTAAAGTCGGCATAAAGCCCTTTTGTCTTGTAATTATTCTTCATATTGATTTTTATTCCGTCGGTGCAGGGAAGGTGCAGCCGCAAGGTGTTGTTAATCATGCACAATGCGGCGATGCAACCAAGTCGCGAGGGTTGTGCAAAGACTTTCCTGTAAAAGCAGGGCATATTCTTTAATTTAATTTATGTATTTATTAAGGCTCCCAGAATTTGTTTACTTTTCGCGAAGAGTCACAAAAAAATGTGGTTCCACAACAATGGTGGCATTTTTTTGCACATTTCCTGTATTTATGGGTTGAGGGCGGAGGGTAGAGCTACCCGGGCTATGAAGTCAACGGCATCAGAGACAAGAGAGCACACAAAAACCCGCAGAAAGCAATTATGCTTAAATTAAAACTCATTCATTTGTGGGCGGAGGGAGAAAGTGAGGGTGGAAAAAATTGCAGAACCCATAAGAGAATCGTTTGTTATATGTACGAGTAATATATGAGTAAACAAATGCGCATACAGATGAATGATAAATATGTGTGAATATGAAAATTCAATGCCAATGCCCAAATAAGTGAAAAATTTATGCAATTCTTTTATTTTTTTGATTTTTTTCTCATTTGCCCCGGTTCCCCAACAAAAATTTTTCAAATTCAACGGATGCTGCGGCATGTCGCTGTTTGTTCTATCCCCTGCCATGGTACCCTATTAAAATGAGCCCAAAAAAAGGTGCAGAGAGCAGAGTAAAATCAATGGCTAAAAAGTAAAGTAAAAAGAAAAATACGGTCGCTTGGCTTGCGTGGCGTATGCTTGATTTGTCGCACATTACGCATACGCAATGACTTTCCGATTGCAGCCAATTAGATGCCGAAAAGATGCCTTAAAGTTTTCAGGTCCACCCCCCACTTCCCAACCCCACCCCTAACATGTATCATACACAGAATTTTGATTTGAAGTTGGGGCCATCATTTTGCTTGCTTTTGTGTTTTGTTTGGGGTTTTCTGTTTTCTGTTTGTTCTGCTGCCGCCGCTCCTACTTATGTTTTCCCTCCTTTTATTCTATTCTTTATTATGCAGTAAACTTTCTCGGCAGCAGTGCAAAGTTTTCTTCGAAAACGAGCAAAAAAGGAAGAAATAATTTGTGAAAAAAGAAAGTTTTTGGCGACCATATCCAGGAGAGAGTACGTGACGGGTACCTTAGACTAAATTCAATTTCATTGTGTTCGAAAGCGGGGGCGCTGGAAAGGGGGGTTGTAATGTAATACTTGGTTGCCTGGTTACGTGAGCCTGCTGAGCCTATTTGGCCCAAAGGGAATCGTGGCGGAATAGGCCTAATTAAGGCCGGTCAAAAGTCAGTCTCCCGCAGTTGCAGTTCCTTAGCTCCACCTGAATGTAATAGGGGAATAAAACAATTAGAGGGGATTGAATATATATACAAACCTTTTGGCCATGCTGACATTCTCGCTTTGGGGGCAGCATTATGGCCATCATAACTCAGCCCGTCAAGTCCTTCATCTTCATCGCAGTCTAAGCTGCACTTTGCCATTTTCGTTTCTTGGTTTTGCCCTTTCTCGACTTTTTTTTCTTTTTTTGGATCGCTCTTCTCGGCATTTTTATGGCCGTGTCAGGCGAGACTTGTTTGTTGCTGCTGAACTATTTAATAATGTTGGCCACCGTGGTATGCACTCTGCCCACAGAAGGACCAACAATGGAACAGGCCAAAGTTCATTTGCAAGTGTCTGGAAGGGGAATAACCACAAGGTAATTCCGGGGTATATCCGACTGAAATATATGACGAAAATCTATTATCCATTTATGGCAATTACAAAAAAAAAACTTAAGCAAATTCCAAAAGATTCCTCTTTCAACTGGCTGTATTTTTTGTTCACTTGGGCTGCTTAATATGTATTTTTTACTGGGTACATCGCTAGTCCCTTTCATTCCATACAAGCCGCCATATTTTTTTCAGCAGGAGTCTTCCTGCAGGAGCGCATCCCAACTGCAATCCACTTTTGCACTTAGCAGGGATAACGTGCGGCTTTTTGTCAGGACACCAAAGGGGCGAAGGAGAGGGGTGAAAGGGGATGTCAGTTGCAGACAAAGGAGGACTACAGGTTGTCGCAAATATCACACCAACTTGTCATGTCCAAACAGTTGATGGTCGTGTCAGGCTGTGCCAAACACCCCACCTCCTCTTCATTGTTTTTGTGGGACAACAAAAAATGTAAGGGATTTCATAAAGAAGCTTCAGGATAATAAAAAAAAGAAAATAAGGAACTTCAATGGCAGCTTAAATTAATTGAAATTAATATTAAAGAGGAAATAATAATTCCAAGCTCACAAAATTCCAATCACTAAATCCTACAAATTATCTACACAACATTCCAATTTTAAAGCGAAGTTTACTAATAAGCGTCATCTTAAAAACAAGAAAGGAAGCTAGCTTCGGCAAGCCGAAGCTTATATACCCTTGCAGATCATTCTATTAATTTACAAAACGCAAAAATGTTAAATTTCCTATTATTTCACATTAATTTTTTGATCGTTCCTATGGCAGCTATATGATGTAGTAGTTCGATATTGATAAAATTAAAATCGAAATTCGAAAACATTTAAAAAGAGTCACATCCCAGAGTAGAAGAGAATACAATAAAAACCAACGAAGCAATAATTTATTTCCTATTATATTCCCATTAATTATTTTATCGTTCCTATGGCAGCTATATGATATAGTCGTCCGATTTTGATAAAAATTTATTCGAAATTCAGAATAAGATACAAAATGGTATTTCCAAAAGTAGGAGGTGATATGTTCAAAAACACCCAAGATATAATTTTTTTTACATTTTTTTCCCGACTATTTCTATGGGAGCTATATGATATAGTTGTCCGATCCGGCTCGTTCCGACTTATATACTACCTGCAATAGATATAAGACTTTTGGGAAAGTTTTAGCCCGATAGCTTTAAAACTGAGAGACTAGTTTGCGTAGAAACAGACGGACAGACGGACAGACGGACAGACGGACCGACGGACAGACGGACAGACGGACATGGCTAGATCGACTCGTCTAGTGATGCTGATCAAGAATATATATACTTTATGGGGTCGGAAACGTCTCCTTCACTGCGTTGCAAACTTCTGACTGAAATCATAATACCCTCTGCAAGGGTATAATAAATGGTTGAAATGATTTACAAAACAAATAATTACCTAGATATTTTTCCCATTAGAAAACTCTAATAGTTTCACAAAAGGATTAAGCAGCATTAAGAACATTTTAATGATTGATATGAATGCTCTAAATCTGAGTCTTAAAATTGCATCATTTAATTGTTGAAAATAACTAACATTTATTTTAATATTTTCTGTAATACTTTCACGACGGGATAAAGCAGCATTAAGTAAATTCCAATGATTTTTATGATGCCTCATATCAGTTTGGCTCTTGGCCATTTGCCATTTTGCCGCTAACAAGCGCTGCTAATTGCACAGACACGCACACATCAGCACACAGAGGCGCACGCACACACGCCCATAATGAGGCGGTGGCCACAAAGCAAATCCAGGATGAAGGAAGACGAAGGCGAAGGCGAAGGGGCCAACGGTGGCCCAGGACTCCGCAGGACTAATGGCTCTCCGCTTCCGATGCCGCATCAGTGCAGTGCGCAGCACAAAAATTTGCAGCTTCTTTCGGCGTTGGCAAAAATTTAATTTAGAGCCAAAAACGTAACGCAGTCTGCATTCCCCTGCCCCCTTATCCACCTAGTGCACATAGCACTGCACTGGACCTAAAGGATCCGAAATGGGTCCCAGACTGCCACGCCCCACCCCGAACCGCTCTCCACCGCCTTGCCGCTCTGCCGACAACGTAATTTATGGCATTCCAGGACGGCCTTTGGACACTGTAACCGCATTTCTTGTTGCCACGACTCCCGGCTTCCAGCTCCCAGCTCCAACTCTCCAGCTTTGGACCATTGCCGTGTTTAGAGTTGTCCAGCACCCAATCGGTAATGGCCAAGGAAGGGGAAGGATGGGAGAGATCTAGGGAAGCCAACTCGAAGGAAGGAAAAAGGGGAGATAGGGAGCTAGGAAGCTGGGGAAACCTAAGAGCTGGAAGCACCCCGAAAATGCTGTGAAATTAAAAAATGTGCTGGCCAAAATTAACGAAAATGGGCTAAGGATTTCACCGGCACCATGCACCAATCCACCCACAAAATGGGGCCAGCAATGAGGTTTCGGGGGCAAGTGGCAACTTTTATCGCTTCCAACGTACAAATGAAAATGTTCCTCATAAATGAGTAATTGATATTAAAGGTGTTAGATGCGTGACGGCGATACAAGAAAGGAGTTAAGGAAATTAAAGGTATTTCTAATAAAAAAAACTAATTCGATTCAATTGGGTTAATTAAAACATTAACATTAATATTTTGTTTTTCCTTGTTATTTTTCGATGTATAAATTAATATTATATTGCCAAATGTAAAACCATCTGGCACCATTGAATGATAACCACCTATGTAAATAAAATCATTACGGGTTGTTTTCTCGTCTTTGAAATTCTTTAAATTTAACATGCGGAAGAGAAAACGGTCCTTAAATTCGATTGTTTAATTTGTAGATATATTTTAGTTAAGTAAATTAAATTAATGTGGAATAGATTACAATACTTAATTACCAGAATCTTAGAATTTATTTTATTTAAATCTCAAAATGCCGAAAAAAATATTTGTAATATTGCCAAATGTAAAATAGTTTACTAAATATATAGATACATAAAACATTAAAAATAAGAATTTTGTTTTATCATTTCCTGAATAAATAAGTTCTGCAAGATATGTTCATGGTCCTATAATAAGAACTCAAATAGATAAATAATTAACTTTTGTTTGCCAACAATAATCAAAAGGTAAGTAATTGGAAATAATTCAAAACAAAATTAAAAAGTAGTAGTTGGCCACTTTAATTGCCACCATGGCGCTGGGGAGCCCAAATCAAATCTTTTGCAGGATCCAACCGAAACAATTCCAATTAAATCCGAACTGGAACTCAAAGGAGTCGCAGGGGGTGGTTCACATATGAAGCTAAATCGTGAGGGGGTAGGAGATTCCGGGGATGGGCTATTTTTCACACCTCAAGTTCATAATTATGTGCATTTGATTTTGGCTCACAGAACAAACGAAAGTTTCCACCGGACAGGACGCACGCTTTTTCCACTTAGTTGCATTCATCTGTGCCCCCGTTTTCCCCATTTTCCCAGCTTCCCAGCAAATGGAGAAAAAGTTTAAATGTTTATTTAGTTGTTTATTTGTTTGCTGAGCTTTGCTCGACTATTTGCTGTTCAGTTGAGTGTGCAGAATTCTCGCCCCGTATAAATATTCTCCCTGTTACCTTTTTCAAAGCCTGGCTCTAGTGGCCAGCAATAGTTTTTCCACCGTTTTCCCTAATTTTCATCTATCTCTTCGCCACGCGGTTTATTTGTTGTTGTGCAACAAGGCAAAAACTAATTTTGAAGTCAATTAGAAATGTTTTTACATTTTTTTCTGGTAGTTGGGGCAAAGAATAAAGGAATATTAACGCTTAGCTGGAGTTAAGTTGGAGTTAAGTAGGTGTAATGAACTTTTTTTTTGGATCAACGATCAAAGTAAAGCTTTTAACAAGGGTTATAATCGTTGCTTCTTTTAGTGAAATAAAATTAGGAAATCTTTATGTTATTTAAATAGAATAAAATAAGATTCGACCTTATATATCTTAGCACAATAGTCAGTTTTATTTAGGTTCAATTAACACACTTATTTTTTTCAGGAGATTAATTTTTTTTAAATTTCCTGACTTAAATTAAGGTCCTAGCATTTTTAGATATTTCTTTTAATCTATCTGATGCATGATGGCCTGTATCTATGATCAGTTCGAAATGAATAGTCACACACCTCTCAACCCACCGATATGGCTTATATTTGATGTATTATACAGCTGTACTTGCGCTGCCTTATTTCCTGTGCTTATTGTCGATTTCCCGGCTGCCAGCAGCTAGCTTTACCTCTTTTCCGCACATTTTTCCGCAATATTTGCCAGCAGCATCAGTCGAGTTTTTAGCGATTTATGATCCGAGTGGGTAGAGCTCCCAGCCGGCAATTGCAACGGATATAAACATTTCTCGCTGAACTCATTTCAGCCGCGCACTTGGGTCGGGGAAGTCGGTGGGGATTCTCTTGGATGAGGAAACGCTGGGTAAAGTCTGGGTTCAGGGCTAGTCCAATGCTTATGCCACTGCCTTATGATATGGCACGTGTCGTTCTATATACAAGTGCCATATATACACATACTTTTTTCTATTTTACGTGGCGCTTTTTATTTCGTATGTCTGACTTGCCAAAGTCGCTGCAATCCGGCATGCTTATGTTTCACTTTTCACAACATAAATCCCCGGGAGAAGCTCGAGAAGCTGAAGCCGCAGCTCAGGTATGGGACATCATCCATAGAGCTGGAGAATAGCTGAGATGCTCTCGCCCAGCTAAGAACTCGAGACAAACTTCAGTTTGCTGAGCTATTTATTTGGATACTTGGAGCCCGCCTCCTCGGGGGCACAGCTTTGAGCAACTGTAAAGGAATCTGAGCCATGCATTATCCTTATTATTGCTGACTGAATACCAGGTGGGGGATTAGGTGGCGGAGCAGGGGGTGGGCTGGGCCAAAGGCTTATGCTAGCTTCTGCTCAGTTAGCAGATAAATATGGATATGCCCCCGCACCCTGTGGCAAGTCAAACGACAAAATCATGAGTTTTGAATTTCCATCCCCTTGAACCCCATTCCCTCCTCGACTAAAGTATTATTTAATTTTTCCCCTCTACTTTGAGTTTTTCAGTTTTTTTCATATTTACAAAGTAATGGCCGCGCGGCCATATTAAAAATATTCTATATACATATTTAAGTGCATCTAGACTTGGTCAGAAGAGAGTGGGCGGTGGAAAAGGGGGAGGAGCAGGGTAACGTCAAAAACTTCGGAAATTATTACTTTGCTTTGTTTTGCTTTTGCCAGTCGACTGCCCCTGGCCGTGGCTTTGGTAGTAAAAAAGCGTTAGCGAGTAAACCAGTGCCCTACAGGCCAGATAAAGAAAAGTCCTTGAGCACCTGCTATATCGAGAGATAATTCTTCTTACCAACATTACTCCTCGATTTATCAAGGCGAAGCAAATCAAACTAAAAGGATTCTTTCTAAATTGATTTATAAATTCACTTGTTTTTTAATAGAATTTTATCTAAAACTTCTAAACTAATTTTGATTAATTACAACAGTTTTTAATGTGGCTCCTCATTTCTTGGACGAAATTTGAGTATTGATCTCAGTAAAAATTAATGAAACCTTTTATTATATTATATATATATTTAAATTTATAAATATTTACATCAATTTTATAATATGTAAATTAAATTTGTTATTACTTATTTACCTTACAAAATTTAACATTAAATCCATTTTGTAATTGTACTACATTTCTCATTAACGAACTCCAAAATAATTAGAGAAACGCTGAGATGTTTTTGTGGGAAACCTTTGGCTTACAATAACCTCAACCTGGAAGCATACTTGATTACTTTTTACTAGAGATTCCGCAAATCTAAAGCAATTTTGTGCAGTAGCTCAGTTACAGTGTTTGCGAGGGAAATCCCTTCTCGAGCCCTTCCCAACACCGCCTGGCCAGCTCCTTTTCCACCAACCTCTATCTGTTTCTGTGGCCTGCATTTCTACTTTTGCTCATTAATAACGTACCAAAAAGAAAATAAGATACTCAGCGGCCGAGGCAGAGCAAACAAGTTGCAACAGCCACGGTGGCAGCAAATAAGTTACAACTATATATATATAATACATATATATTTACAACAGCAACAAGGCAAACACCAAGTTGACGGGCCACAAAAAGTTGAGCGGAAAACCAAGTCAAAATTGAATTATGAATATTTAAAATGTGTTTAAGCAATGCGGCCGTCTCGGCCACATCTCATCTTCATCTTGGGTCACTGATGAAAATCCAATGTAGATGGGAATATAAAAGCTGTCTGTGCTGGATATTTAAATACGGTAAAACTTCTAAAAATGTTATTAGAATTTATACAAATAATAGTGGGAACTAATGCAGAAAAAACTATTTTTTAAGTTGTTATAAATTTTGGAGATATTATTTATAAACTATTGAAAAATAAAAATACTGTAGAAAATAATGAACCTAATCCTCCTTTCTACTATTAAAAAAAATTAATAGCTTTTAAAATTAAAAACTTATTTAATTTTTTTAAAAGGCAAATTCCACGAATAATCTTATATATGGACATGTTTTTTTTTCTTTTCAATAATATTTAAATCTTTTTTCATTTTCTAATTTATGTTCAAACTATTAAAGCTTAGGTGTTCCGAGGTTAAACTGTACGCATTTGTTTGGTGCAGCGAAATCTGCTCAAAGTTTAAGCAATTAATACGAAATGCGCAGGAAAGTATGCTCTAAAAAGTGTTCAAGCCGAGCAAATATGCAAGGCAAAGGCAAAGGACAAGGCTCAGAGCTCAGGGCTTAGAGAGCCTGCCGGCCAAGTAAATGTCAAGTTGGCATAAATAATTCACCGCTGCATCCATCCATCCAGCCTCAGCGGCTGTGGCAACATCGTCAGCATGCGCAAACACAGGCTGCAGGTTGCATTGTCCTTGCCGCATGCCCCATAAATTCGAGCAAATGTCTGTCAGTCGCACACTTGTTCATACAGTCAGTCAGCCATTCAGTAAGTCAGGCATTCAGTCATTCGGGCTGTGAGTCAGGTCCGCTCGAGGTGAAAATCTTAGCACTAATGGCGCTGTTTTACATAATTGCCGTGACATTGTACAAATTTATTCAACTGCGAGCTGCAACCTGCCAACAGCAGACTACCTGTGTGGCATGTGTGACCTCGAAAAGGGATTTAAGGATATATGTGATGCAGTAATGCTCTGTAAAGGTCTCGAGCACTCTCAGAAAGAAACTGTCGTCAGGATGTTTACTATATATTGAGGAACCATATGACTTCAAAGAAAATAGTTACACCCGTTACTCGTAGAGTAAAAGGGTATATTGTATTCGTGCAAAAGCTAGAAGGAAGCGTTTCCGACCATATAAAGTATATATATTCTTGATCAGGATCACTAGCCGAGTCGATCTAGCCATGTCCGTCTGTCCGTCTGTCTGTCCGTCTGTCTGTCCGTCTGTCTGTCTGTCCGTCTGTCTGACCGTCTGTCTGTCTGTCCGTCTGTCTGTCTGTCTGTCTGTCTGTATGAACGCTGAGATCTCGGAAACTACAAAAGCTAGAAAGTTGGGATTACCCACACATATTCTTGGGCTTCCTACGCAGCGCAAGTTTGTTTCATCGAGGTGCCACGCCCCCCCTAACGCCCACAATCGCCATAAACGATTTTTAAATGTGTCTGGAGGCCACATCTTTTAAGATTTTAAAAATATATAAACGCAATTTTATAGTGTTTATTAATACCTATCGAAATGTAGAAGACATTTTTCAAATCAGACCATTCATTAAAAAGTTATACGCAATTAAAATTGTTGATATATCTATCTCCCTCGCACTCCCTTTAGCTGAGTTACGATTATTAGATAGTCGGGACACTAACCCGACTATAGCGTTCTCTCTGGTTTTATCTGTGATATTGCTTGAAATATTATTTTAAAACATTAAAACTGAATAAACAAATAATAGTTTCCCAAATTAGAATAATATCATATTTTATTATATTATTTAAAAACGTATACCTTACCGTATAAGTAAGAAAAATTAAAGATTTTATTTCAAAATGTAAGTAGGTAAAAATCCACAGAAAATAATACAAAATAATAATAGGTACTTCTGTCTTCTGATCATTACCTAATTATTAACTAAACGTTTTAGTT
Organism: Drosophila lutescens; assembly: GCA_037075285.1. Classification (NCBI taxonomy): domain Eukaryota; kingdom Metazoa; phylum Arthropoda; class Insecta; order Diptera; family Drosophilidae; genus Drosophila; species Drosophila lutescens. The sequence goes on from JBAMCF010000598.1 coordinate 210,123, forward strand.
TCAAAATAATTAAATCACTGATTAATCTTTAAGTATTGCTCTTTGAATAAATATTGTTTAAATTTTTTAGAATATTTTTTAAAAATGCTTTTAAACAGTGTAGCATTTATGACGACCAAACCACCCAGACGCACTTTACGTGAGGCACACTAACTGACTTTGAACTTACGCAATCTTGGACACTTAAAAGGGCTGCCAGAGTAACGGCCACTGCATCAGTGAAAACAAATAGTGGGCGGAAAACATCAGGAATGAATTGCTTACTGCAACTCGGTGTCCTCACCGTCCTCACCTTTGACCCCTCTTGCCAGTTTTGAACAATGAAAACACCGAAACGGCAACAACCAGAAGAACAGCAGGCAGTATTCAGCTTTTGTTCTCTCTTAAAATATAATAAGTCAACAACAGCAGCAGCAACAACAAACAACGAGCAACAAGGGCAAACAAACGGGCAACAAAAGCACACGAAATCCGGAGAAGGAGAAAGAGACACACCATGACTTTCTGGCCCCGCTGCATCATTGTCACCTTGAGCTCTGGGTTATTGGGTTTTCGCACACTCGTCTCGTCCAGTCGGGGTGACAACCCTCTCCTCCTTGTCCTTCCCCTGCGTCCTTTGGCAACATCCTTAGCACTTCAGAGCTTTGGAAAATGCAGTGACAACAACAACAACAGCAGTGGGTAAATTGCTAGTTTCAGGCGTCCAGCAGGAAGTATGAAGTATGTTGCAAATTAAGGCGTTTACTAGAGATATGTCTTCGAAGAAGGGAGATGGATGAGACTCAGTCTTGAGAATTTGGAGGAAAGAGAAGCGGAATGTCTAAGTTTATTATTATCTAATATTTTCTATGAATTCTCAGGGCTGGCCAACTTTATCAGTATTCATTATCACAATATTTATTATTTATTATATGGCCAAAAATAATAAATTAATATTGGTTTTTGAAATCACTTTCATATGTCAAAAAAATGTGCCTAAAAGTATGCAGTGAATAAAGAATAGTCGTCTTCCTATATGAATTCATATCACTTTTGTGTTAAAAATATATTGTGGAATACTTTTAGACACTTATTTTTAAAATTTTAAAGTGATTTCAAAAACCCAGCTATTTCTGTGGTTCCCCTAGTATTCACTTTTTTGCTGAGAACTAATAAAATAGTGATGATAAGTATTACAAGTATGCCAGACAAATCATCCAATTTCACTTTTACAAAGTTGAAAGCCAAGTGCCAATGATATATTTATATTTGAGCCCCGAAAAGTTGCCAGACCTACACCAGCTAAACACACAATTGTGCAACTGCAAACTATAATTTTCTATATATACATTTACTGTATGGTCGAGAACCTTCACACCACTCGAAGGCCAAAGGCAGTTCATATCCCTTTTTGTTTTACCCGCTCATATGGCTACCATATAACTGAGCAAACAACTTTGACTTTGAATTTCTTGGCCAGTACTGGCAAACAGCCCCATATCATGTCCATTACGTCGGACCATATCACTTTGCTTTTCGGATGCAGAGAGCCAAAGGCCAGGAGAGCACAAAAGTTGATAAATATTTGCTTTGTCAAAATATTTGTGCATACTTTCAAGAGCCAGGAAAACAGCAGTGGAAAATTGGGGGAAATCGGTAAGGGGAGGGGAGGGAAAACACTTTCACGCCTCACTGGGGGTTGACCCCTTTTTTGTTGTTTAGTTTTAATTGTGCCAATGAGATGGTATCCATGGCCGACTCTGGTGGCTTTGAGCCCTGTCAAAGTTTGACCTCTCACACTTGGGAAGCCCAGTCCTTTGCCACGCCACCCCTTTTGAGCCACACTTTTCATTGCCATAAGCCATGTTTGATATTAATGTGCATGTGTGTGCGTGCCAAGAAACATGATCTGGCACTCACATTCCCCTCCGACTTTTTCCTCTTCTCTGATCCACCTTTCCCTTTGCAGTTTGCAGTTTTTAGCCAAACTACTTGACCATGCCATTTGACAGTAGCCCCCTCGTGCCACGCCCCCCATCGCAACCCAAACCAAAACCACCGCCTCCCGAGGTATCGCGTATTTATTGTGCATGGCACATGCGGCGCTCGCATGTTACATTTTATGTTTGCCCAGACTTATTTGTGTGAGTTGGATGTGTTAGCTGGATGTACGAGTGTGTGAGTGAGCAATTTATGCTGCGGCTGCACTGAGAAAAATAATTACTAAATCGGGCTAGTAGTGGAAGTAATAACTGGAAAAGTAATGATGGCACACATAATAATATTAAAAAAAAATATATTTAACCAATAAATTCAAAAAAGAAATAGGCAAACTAAGAAACTTATTATAACAAAAAAATGTCCCCTTTTCTGAAAACATGTTGATATAGTTTTCATTATTATTTATTAAAAAATGTAGGTATGGTCTTCCTTTTATTTGTAATATGATTTTTATTTATACAACAAAAATTTCTTTCCAAAAAAATATATACTTTCCATAAAATGTTAAAGTTCTTTTTAAAGATTATACATTTTTATATGCAAATCAAAGTAGATCCTTTGAGCTTTTTGATGATTCCATGCGATTCTAGCATGAAAGTACATTAGATTTTCTATCAGTGTACACCGTCTGGTGATTCGTGGTGGTCGTGTGTTTAGTTTTCGGCCACGTGCTCCGCATAATAATAAGCGGCATTCGGGCCGTTGCATTGCGATGCCACAATGCCACAAAAGCTGCTAGCTGGATGCTGCAGCTCCAGGTTAAAAGCGCATTACAGCTGAACTTCATAAATTGCAGCCGCAGCGGCAGCAGTAGGGCTACAATGTTCACATGCCAAGCAGTTGGTTAAGGTTTCCCCATCCCATCCCTTCCCCAGATATACACACATACACACGTATAAATTCCCCATATTCCCCTGGCCAAGAGTCATTCTCATTGCAAATTCCAACTGAGCCTGCGTCTCAGGCCAAATGCAAATTCGTGCTTACAAAGGACACGCTGGGGAGTCGAAGAGCACATGTCAAAGGACCATGACAAAAGCCAAAAGGTACCCAAAGCTCATTAGTCGAATCATAAACGAGAAGAGAAGCTAAAGAGGTGGCCCGAGGTGTGCGAATAGCATTAAGCATTAAAACAGTTGGCACAAATTGAGTTGAGCTTGTGTACGCCAAAATTTCAGTCGGCACAAAGAATCTCAAAGTTCTCAAAGGTACACTGAGTCATAGCAAATATAACAGAATTTGACATGGGATTTATATGGGTAAATTAATGTTCAATAGGATATATATACATCTAAATACCCGTTACTCGTAGAGTCCGTCCGTATGAACGCTGAGATGTCGGAAACTACCAAAGGTAGGGCTTCCTACGCAGCGCAAGTTTGTTTCATCCGAGCGCCACGATCAAACGTCTACAGTCGCTTTAAAGGACTTTTAAAAAAGCCTGACGCCCACATCTTTACAGATTTTGTACAAGTTTAAATGCTATTTTGTTGTGTTTATTAATACCTATCGAAATGTAGAAGAAAATTTTAAAATCGGACAATCCGATAAAAAGTTATGAGCAAAAAATGAAATGGCCGCTAGATGGAGCTAGTATCGGCCGCTAGATGAAGCCAGTAGCTTTGACGCCTGCATAACCCCATCTTCCTAGCATTCCCTTTAGTCGAGTAACGGGTATCTGATAGTCGAAGTACTCGACTCAAGCGTTCTCTCTTGTTTAGTATTTTTTAGTAGGGCATGAAGACTGCCCTCCAAAGACTTTAACCAAAACATCAAAACCTTTATTTTATATGAAGAGTTTTTGTTATGGACATCTTTTTGGTGGGTTGATTGAATGTTCAACAAATTCAGTAAATTGCAACCTCATTACCCCCAATTTGCAAAGCCATAAAAGCGAAACGCATCCGAATAGGCTATCGTTTTCACAACCAGGTAACCACGACAGCCGTCAATCGTCGATTGAAAAGCTGTAGGTTCGATTTCATTGACGGCAATAGAAGCATGTTATCGCTGGGAAGGAAGCCGATTCTCCGAACATCTCCTGCTAATTGACAGCAATTCATTTCCGCATTTCAGAACGAAACCGTTTCAGTTGAGCCTGCAGCCCGACATCTATTCAGTGTGTCTAAAACAAAGCCTGTTTCTCCATTGAATTTATAATCAAGTTGACACTGCACATATACATATATGTACCCACCGACCGCTGCTGAAGAGCGGTTATATGATAATTAAAACTCGAACCCCAAAAAGTACGGCCAGGAGGCCTTTTGTTTATGCTAGCCCGAAACATTTTCTAGTTGAAAGAGCGCACAATTACGCGCACAATGACACGCCCTCACTTGCATAATTGCGGCCTGATAGCGAGCAGTTTGTAAATGACGCCGGGCTAGCTGCAGATTTGTTCCAACCATTTGGCATATTTCTGAAACTGAATCTGAATTTGAATTGATGCCAGGGTGGCGGGCCCGAAATGCCGTCGAATCGGTGGAATCGGTTGCCAGCGATGCGCTAATTTGAAATGCCACAAAGGCATTTTGCCAGCGTCGTCTGGCTGCCGACCATTGATTGCAATTATTTTCAGGGCTAGGTCCGCAGACGGGCGTAATTGCGACTCAATTGAAACATTAATTCGGTAACGTAATTGATTGGGCCAGCGAAAATCGAATTAGAGTCGATTAGACGACGAATCTTGGGAACTTGGGACATTCCTAGCCAATGTTAATGTCCTCAAAAATCCCGAGGCCCGAGAAAGATGTCGGAGTAAACGTTTATTGTCGAATGAAGTGACAGTGAGTGCAACAATTATCGACAGTTTGCTATTTCACGATATTTAATATGTGTTTTCCCTTGATATTTTGAAAATATCGAAAATATCGATCATTTTCAAGCTCAGCCTTGTAGCTGACGTACAGCATGCCCATCATGTCCTTCTTGTTGGCATAATTGCCAACTGTTTTGAAAACCTATAATTTGGATCTGCAAAACTATCGCTAGTGACTGGAGTCGATCGTTTGACAGCATTTCAGTCGACTGTTTTCGATATTATCGGCACTAGAAATTAAAAATTATAATTGTCATGTTCTATTTTAACAATTACAATTAAAGCAGCTATAATGGCACTTTGAAAAAGTTATTTCTTTAAATACAAATTAGGTATAAAATCAGACACACCGTCAAATCTCGAACACTCGAGAACAAAGAGTGTTGGGGCTTCGATGACGAGGAGGAGGAAAAGGAGGAGGAGATTGAGCTCGGTGGAGGAGGAGGATTACAAACGCCCCAGCAAAAAAGCAAAATAAAATGCACTTAATATTTGTTGTTATTCCTTTGCTATTTAACCTTAAGGCAAAATAATTAATGAAGACTAGAATGATTTAAACAAAAATTCAGAATATATATATTTCCTTTATATATATTATATATATACCCCTGTAATCTCCGTATACCGGGTATTAAATACAGGAAAGAGCAGAGAGCCGAAACCGTTAAAACCTCAAAAACCGAAACCCAAAATGCACTCTCACATGCAATACACATGCAAATGCAGAGAGAGACACACACTCACCTGGCACTACCGTTAATTTGCCCTTACACACACAGACTGCAGCGGCGCCAAAATGAATTCCATTAATTAAATTAGTGTTGAGCGGGCAGCTGCAGTCGCACACCAAATTGGAAATGGTAATGGAAAAGCGATAGAGGGAAAGATATTCCGGTCGAGATCCATAGAACTTAAGCAAAGTGTTCCAATCCCAAATAAAAACTTTAACGATGTTTTTTTGTGTTTTAAAGCTAAAGCTGAAGATAGATTTATAGCATGTACGAACCTAGATGATTCCCAAAACATGTTGAAAAAGTTATGTGTGGTGGATAAGGATGTCTGAGCGCAGGATAAAATGTGAATATTTCAATCGATCTTTGGTAGACCTTTTTTTTCAATCCCAGAAATTGTAAACTTCTCCAAAAGAAAGGAAAAAAAGAAAAAAAGGAAAAAAGGTTTTAACCGTAGAAAATATTTCAATAAATGTTCAGTAAACCCTTTTGTTTAATATCATGAACAGTATAATACAAATTTCAAATTTGAAATTTCAAATAAAATCGTGCTGGCAACAGATAACCAGTTGGTTAAATTGCTGTTTAGTGAACCCTTTTTTTAAGACACAATTTCCAAGAAAGAAAAAATGCGAATTTATGAACAAAATTCCTTGGAAAAACTTACGAGAAGTAATCAGCCGAAGGAGAAGAATTGATTTAAAAAGTATATTCTCCTCATAAAGGAATCACCTAAATATTGCAAAAATACTAAATACCAACTATTTTGGCACACTTATCATTAAAACATCCGTCTCTTTCTAGCACGAGTGTTGAAATATTTTCCTTTTAAATCGAAACTCAAAAAATGTATAGAATCTATACTATAGATTAATTAAGCTCTACCGAATCCATAGTGTACGATAACAAGACTATAAATTCCATTAAGTCCAGGTATAATTACATAGCTCAATCAACTCAATTATTAACTTTCATGAATGGCCGGCAAATTTTCCAAAGCTCCATCTGCTGCGGCTGCATTTACTTTTTTGGTCTTTTAAATTTTTATTTTTAATTCGCCGTCCCTCATACCACATCGCTTTGGTCTTTGCTTCGATTTTTCGCTTTCGAGTAAATTGTATTAAACGTATATAATTAAGTTGGCCCAACTGGAGGTAATAAATTATGACCCCCAGCCCACGTGAAACCCACGGCGGAAACTTTTTCCGATCGGCAACCGCCATTTCTGTTGCGACAGACAAATTGAATTAGCGACAAATGTGTTTTAATTTTTTTTTATATTTTTAATGTTACAAATTTAAACTCATTTAAGGCCTGATGAAGGGTTTAAATGGCCGGCGGAACCCATGTTAAATGCTAATCTCTAACAGCTGTTCCATAAGTCAAGTGAGATGTCATGCGAGTGGCGAGCGAAAAAAAGGTTTTTACTGTCGGCGTTCATCATGGCATGAATTACGGGGCGTCAAACTGTCAAGCACCCAAACCCCCCCTCCTGGCACTTTTTTATATTTTTTCTACCACCCACTTCAAGCAAGACAGATGAACTAGGGCTCTTTTCCCATACAACAGGGCCTCTATTTCCTGTGACTATTGCTATTCATAAAAATTGCTCAATTCCGCTGGCGTTTGCTGGTTTACGCTTTTTTTAGAAGGACCAAAGTCCGCTGTATCGCTGACACCCCCTCTTGAAGCCCGCGAGCAGAGATTTTTCATGCAAACAAGTGATATTTTTGTTGACAACTACCCCCTCTTCTGTTTTGGCTGGCTGAAAAATAGAAAAATACATTTACGCCTAACATGTTAGGCTGAAAAAAGAGCCAGGAAAATGGGTTGAGTGGATTGTTTATACTGCAGCACAACCGAAAACACATCCAACCACCAAAAACCAAGGTTTAAAACTCGCACTAGTTTGTTTAAAAAAAATTATGTCTAATATTATGCAATGTCATGTGTGTGTGGACCACCAAAAAAAGTACCTGAAAACAAGAAAGGAAGCTAGCTTCGGCAAGCCGAAGCTTATATACCCTTGCAGATCATTCTATTAATTTACAAAACGCAAAAATGTTAAATTTCCTATTATTTCACATTAATTTTTTGATCGTTCCTATGGCAGCTATATGATGTAGTAGTTCGATATTGATAAAATTAAAATCGAAATTCGAAAACATTAGAAAAGAGTCACATCCCAGAGTAGAAGAGAATACAATAAAAACCAACGAAGCAATAATTGATTTCCTATTATATTCCCATTAATTATTTTATCGTTCCTATGGCAGCTATATGATATAGTCGTCCGATTTTGATAAAAATTTATTCGAAATTCAGAATTAGATACAAAATGGTATTTCCAAAAGTAGGAGGTGATATGTTCAAAAACACCCAAGATATAATTTTTTTTACATTTTTTTCCCGACTATTTCTATGGGAGCTATATGATATAGTTGTCCGATCCGGCTCGTTCCGACTTATATACTACCTGCAATAGATATAAGACTTTTGGGAAAGTTTTAGCCCGATAGCTTTAAAACTGAGAGACTAGTTTGCGTAGAAACAGACGGACAGACGGACGGACAGACGGACAGACGGACAGACGGACAGACGGACAGACGGACAGACGGACATGGCTAGATCGACTCGTCTAGTGATGCTGATCAAGAATATATATACTTTATGGGGTCGGAAACGTCTCCTTCACTGCGTTGCAAACTTCTGACTGAAATCATAATACCCTCTGCAAGGGTATAAATATTTGCAAATTTTGCATATTTGGCTGAAAATTTCCCAGGCCATAAATTACTATTTGATTAAATTTTTAGCCAGCAAACGTATGTACGTAAAAAAACGATTTAAAATAAGAACAATATTTAGTTGCAGCTGCGGCACCAATTTGTGCAACAGTTGCAACTTTGAACCTTGTATTTGGCCAATAAAACAAAACGACTTAATTTCGGCAAACAAAAATGGAAAGAAACAAGCTAAAGGTATAAAATAAAAAGTATTGAATGTAATAAAATTACCAACATTTCATTTCTAATGCATAACTTATAAAGTAGACCATTCCATTTTAGTAATATTTCGATAGAAATATAGAAGAATAAAAAATAAAACAATAGGTTCAATGAACTCGCCATATTTTATGATAAACCTTATCTATAAAGAGACAAATTTTAGCAATTAATTTTAAACTTTACTACAATCCCTCACCTTGGGCGAATAAATGATTATTTTTGTTATCAATGTTAAATGCTATAAATTGAGTTGTTCAACGAGTTCATATTATGATTTGGTATTTTTATTATTTCTCTGTTAAAAATTCCACTTTTCCATTTTCAAAATAAAACTAATTACCGTTAATGCCATCCACTTAATTTCATAAATGAGTTTATAGCTGCCACATAAATTTAACCAATTTCAAACCCTCACCTGCGGCGCTGCAATGTATGCAACAAGTTTATGCATTCGCACGCCAGTTAAAGTTTGTGATGCCATCTCATAAATTAAACTAGCTAAAACCGAAGAAAAAAGGGAGGCAACGTCACAGAGCCAGAGAAAAAAAGCAGCTGACCAAAGCAAACTCAGCCCGCAGAAGCCGCAAACATGCAAAGCCAAAAAAAAGGGGGGTTGCAGGGGCATGGAAAAGTGGGGGCAGCGTAGGAGAAGTGCAGCGACGAGTGCAGCACCAACTAAGCACGTGTCAAGAGTGTGGCCCAAGTTTTAATTTGCCGGAGGCATCCACCAGCATCCCATACTCCCAAACCTCACTGAGAGAACTGCAAATATTGTCCTTAATTTTAAATTCTAAAATTAACAAATTAGAGAGTTTATTTGATTTTAAAATTGTATACTAAAAAAATACCCTGGTGTTCCCTAAGCTGTTAAAATTTAATCAGCGCTTTATCAGCTGTTCCATAAAAGTTCAGTCAACAACCTCGAAGCCGGAGAAGTCACCTCATTTCGTTAAAAAGTCATGGCAACTCCGTAACATTATAGTATCAGGCTACGGATTTTTAACTTCAAATACAATTAGTATAAAAGTATAATAATTTAATTTACGAAAAATTATACATGTTTTAAATTACGAATAAATTTGTTCATTAATCACAGCAGTTAAACAGTTAAGGGATTATCCAGATGAGGTATAATTTTGTTTATTTAATCTTATAGAGTAAGGATGTGAAGTGGAGTGAAGAAGCGTTATATAACCAACGATACAATCGGTTCAACTTAATTACTCGCATCCCAATCTGCAAAATCATTCCTGACAGCAATAGTGTTTACTTATAAAACGAATTCCTAGATCAGATAGTTTATTACAATATTTTACAAAATATATTATTAGTTTTAGATCGCACTGTTTAATTGCACTTCCTTTCAGCTTTTCTCTGTGCAGCAGCAGATGTCTGACGCTGAGCAACTGTCAGGCCCGTTAGGTCCTTCATAGCGGCAGAGCCGCCTTGATGTCTGACAATGTCATCAGTTGCATCTGACGCAGCAGAAGCAGATATAGCAGAAATGGCAACAGTAGAAATCAGCAGTGGCAGCGGCAGTAGCAGTTGCACCAGAGTTGCAGGGAGTTAACTTGTGCATTCGCACACGCATCGCTCCCTTTTTTTAGGGTCTCTTTTAAATCTTGTTGGCGGAATGTGAAAGGATAGCAGCAGGCATGATAGCACTTTTGGTAATACAAGACTCTAAAAGATCAACAAAAAAAATAAAGCACAGTAATACAAATCTGGCTTACATTAATCTCATTAAAATATTAAAAAATATAAATTTAAAATATAAATATTAAAATGTTATCCTAATGTAAAAGTTGAAACATTTATTTGCAGTGTTTTTTTATTTTCGTTAGTAGTTTTCGAGATTTCATTGATCCCAGAAAAATATTCCATCTAATCCAATGATTTTTTTGAATCGACTATTTCAAACCTCAATATTCTCGATTTTATAATTATTCAACATTATTTTTAGCAGCCAACTTTGGATTATTAGATTAGTGCTATACATTTCCAGGATGATCTTGTATTCTGGATCAGCTTTCAGGAAAGTTACTTGTGTGGAAAGCGGGTGTGTGGTGTCTATGACAAGTGGACAAGTGGGTGTGACTTTCCACCGATCCAACTCGCTGCCCCCTCCACTTGCTGTGCGAAACCCTGAAGAGGCAGATAAAGCGAGGCTCGCCTGGACGCTGTCAGTTGGCCAGTCAGTCAACCAGTCCCTCAGTCACTCAGTCCCTCTTCTCCCTTCTTACCCCTCCACCCATGTCATTTGCTGCGTGTTGAATTGTGTTTTCATTTGAGTTTTGTGCGGCTCTGATTGCCGCATGCCTCAATGACATTTCATTTATTAAGTGGGCGAGTCCCTCGCCAGTTTGCCTTTCTCTTTACCGATTTTTGCAACTCAGCGCCGCACCAATTAACTATGCAACAACCTGCTGACGTCACCGGTGTAACCGATACCGATCGGCGGGAAAACGGAAACGTTGGGCGTTGGAAAATCCTGGGAGAAAAGTCGAGTCATGTCGCCCGCCTTTGATTTGTTTTGCACGACTGTGAGAATGTGTTACTTATATCCGCTACAAAAGAGCATTTGCATATCAAATGAATTGTAACGAGCATGAAACAAGCAAAAATAACATAGGGTCCACCATTCCGTCACCCGTCCAACGTCAACTCGATCCCTTTTAGTCAGCTGAAATATAAATGTTAATCCTGGCGGCGTCAATTGCAAAACGTTCAACGTTGTTGACAGCCAACGGATGCACACAGCCCAAGAGCGGGTCCTGAAACAGGCGCAGAATATGGGAAACGGGACCAGGATACAGGACACAGGACCAGGCACAGGACTCAAAAACAACATGTTGCACGGCGACAAAATCTTCTTACCAATATCAGATTAACTTTTTTGGAACTTTTTATACAAGTTCGAAGTATTGTAATTTACAGAATATTTATTTTGTTACTTATGAATAAAATAAAAAAATCGATCGATAGCACTATCGATACTATCGATAAAAATAAAATTGGGAAATTATCGATAGTTTCAGCCCGTTATCGATATTATCGGACAGCTAAATAATTTTATTAATAATTGTTATTTTTTAAAACATTTTTTAGAACACGGCGATATTTTAATGTTGTTTTTACATTTTTCCCTTACATTAAAGCGCCCTTATAAAAAATATTATTTTTAAACCCCTAACCACATTGTTGTTTTAACGCTTAAAAATACTTTTATTTTTACAAAATAAAATAAACAAATTAGGAAAAAAAATGTTCTTGGGAAAATTATTTAAGATAACAAGATCTCAAAAATAAGTACCGATTTGGGGGACATTTTTTCGTGTGTGGTATCCTTGTCCCGGCCAGTGTGTCAACGGGTTTTTAATTGATTTTCATGGCTGCAGTTTTTGATTGTGCTGATTGACGCATCAAATGAAGTGACTTCGTCCGGGCGAAAGGACATGGGGGCAGCTGGGCAAGGAAAGGAAGGACCTGCGGACCTACCATGTGTCTGGGCCATATCAGTGACGAGACAAACAGCAGAGAGACCAGAGCCCCACCACCACCCAGGCAGTAATTAAATTTGTCAGCCGGACAAAACGTTCGGCACTTTTCGACCTACCAACTGGACGACGTGGCGTATGCGTGATGCGATGAGCTGCAAAGGAGTCGGTACATATGAGCAGCTGAGGGGGGAAATGAGCAGGGGGCTTATTGCATTTTAATCACTGCATTCAGTAAACTCATTGTTTATCCTCACGGCCACCTCATATTCCTCATATTCATATTTGTTTGTAAATATGAATATGAATAAATAAATGAATGACTTCGATGTATCGAATTATTCAGCGATTGTATACAGCCACGAATGAATGAAAATGGAAATGAACTTTTACATTCGGAATTCGACCACTAATGAGCCGCTTTTGACGTCATTGCTGTTTACTGTCCAAAGTCAGAGGTAGAAAGCCAGGCACAAATCTGTGAAATCGGAGACTCAATTTAAAAATCATTATGAGCGCACATTAAGCGTAAAAAATTAATGAGCAAGTTGCGTCAACAATGAGCCACGGCCAGGATATCCCTCGGCAGGAATGTGTGTGTGTGTGTGGGTGTGGGTGTGTGCTGCAGGGAATCCAAGGTGCGTCCTCTCCTGACTGCATCATCCTTGATATAGCCCGGCTTCAGTTTCATAATGGTGGGAAAAAGGAGCAGAACAGGAGAAAAAAGAACGCACCCACACACAGAAAAAATGGCCGGAAAATGAGGAAGGAAATCTCCAATAGAAGAAGCCAGGAGGAGGAAGGGGATGAGGAGGGGGACGGCAGGTGCCCCCGAAGGAGCTGCCGCCCTGATAGGATGTCGACTTGAATGGCCGCAACGGCATTGGGTTTCGGTTAACGGTAATAGACGTGAGGCACTCGGCCAGGTCCTTGGAAAAAGCACGCCGAAAGCAGAGACCTCCTTTTGCTTTTCCAGAGGGGGAAAGTGCGAGGAAAATTTCAAGGAGCTGAGAAAATTGAGTAGGGGGAATTATCAGGAGGCTGGTTGCTTTTATCAGTTGCTCCTTTGAGTTATTGGGGATTCTATTAAGGTAAAAAGTTTATTTATTTAAGACTTTAATAAATCGTAGGGAAAAAATAAATAACATTATATTTATTAGTTTTTTTTTTTTAATTAATATAACATTTTTATTTTAACGTTGATCAACCAACTTAATGGTTATAAAACGCATGCTTTAGAACATAGAAACAAATAACTGGAAACATAACATGAGTGTGAAAATATATATTTATTAGTATTAATAATTTTGTCAGCCGTGATTTTAATTATTTGGTAAACTATAGCTTCCTAAAAAAATAATTAAATGTGATTTGAATTAAGTAATGAATAAAATAACTTTTTAAGCTAATAAACCTCGGAATATTTTAATTCAACTTAAACTAAAATGGAGATACATGTAAATTAACTAGAAATCCTTATTTTTCGAATATGAAATAAATGTTAGAGCCTTACCACACACCTTTAGACCCTCTTGCCTACGCCTCTGACAGCCCCCATTGGCACAAAGTCTACAGCAGCGTTTACTTTGCCTAACAATATTTAGTTTGGCAACAAAAGTCGCACACACCCATCCACACCACCCAAAGGACCCACACAAAAATGGGATGGGTGGCTTGTGCGCCTGCCCCCTTGCCCCCTTGCCCCGCCCACTTGCTCTGCCCCACTCCCCAACCACTCATTTGGCAGTCATCAGTAGGTCAGGTCATTGTTAATGCGACATATCCTTGAAATCCAGGACGAGATCCGTTTAAATTGTTGAGCTTCCCTTCGGACGAGCTACGGTTCCAAGTCGGAGTCTGGGTCTCCGTCTTGGTCTTGGTCCTCGCCTCCTCTTCCTTTTCCATCTCCGGCTTATTCCGCATGCCTGTCACGTTTGTCCGACGCTGAAAGGAGACACCAAACGGGGGCCAGAAGTTTTTCACTGCGTGCCCGGACAGATTGGGAGCTCCGGATGAAAGGATGGGTGTCCCATCCCAGATATATGTATATGCGTGCGTGTCTCCTGGCCTTTGTTGGTAATTACCTCAAGTTGGTCATTTGATGATGCGCAAATCCCGTCGAGTTGGCCGGAGCATTGAGCTGTGATTGCGGACGCAGGTGGAGTTTCCATTTCCCCTTTCCTCCACCACCTCAATGGGCTGGCAATGGCAATGGCAAAAGTTGGCCGACTCGTCGGTCTGGTCGGAATCCACAGGTGTGTGTTTGTGTCTGGCCCTGGGGCTAATTGCCGTTAAGTGCCTGGGCAATCCTCAAACGCTTGATAATTTCAACATAAATAATCCCAGTCAGTTGGGCATTTGACTTGGGGCCAGATTCTCACAGAGCTTTAAAGCTGTTTTTGCACAGGGAAAAATAGAGCGATTGAGGGGTTAACAAAACCACCATCTATTAAGACATGGGGATTACAAATTATCCATTTGCTTTATGAGGACTAAACTAACTTGTTTTTACTTAAAGTATTAGTTTATTTTGTAATCGCTATCATTTATTAGTCCCAAGCCGGGTTATTGGCACGCTTCTCTAAGTCTCCAAAGATTTAAAAGCTACTCGATATTTTAACCATAACTTTTAAAAACACATAAAGAAATATTCTCAACAATTTGTCCATTGATGTGCAGTTTCTCAAAATTTATAAAATAAATTAAAAAAATGTTTTAACCCCAAAGAAAGCAAGTTTCTTTCAAATAAAGTAAATTTAAAAGATTAATAAACTTGTTTTTAGAATTGAGAAAATCACAGAAATATTTTCTTGGGTGCTTTATTATCCTTTTTTCCTACCTTGAAAGGCTTTAAATTATTTTTTTGAATGTTTTCTATTACGATAAAGATAAACCTAATCGATCTGATATCGAGTGGTAGTTTAGGATGTTAGGGATATATTTCTTCCCCGTGTAGAGCCTCTAAAATAGCGTGTGTGGGTGTTAAAGGGGTCTCACCGCATGGTCAAAGTGCTTTCGGTCGCTTGGACCACTTAAGCAGAGCGCTTTTGCCATGCTGCCACCCACCCGCTGACCACCTCTTTGGGGTTGCTTTTTTGGCGGCAGCACGTGCAGGTGGAGCAGAGCTCCTGGTGGCGCCGCTGCATCACATCCACATCCACATCGCCCTGACGTGGATGCGGACTAGCTGAAATGCAGCTAACGAACCGCAATTGCGGTCACATTTCATGAGAGCGCGCACGCCGCCCGCTGGACACTAAAACTGGCCCCAGGCGAAAACCCACACACTGGCACACGGAGGACGAAAGACCGGACTGCTGATTCAATTTGCAGCCAGCGACAGGCTTTTAGTGCTCTCCTCTGTGCAACCAGTCCACCCATTTCCTGTCCAACCACCCATCCTCCTCGGGCGCCAGTGGGTATCATCAAAAATTAGCTTGTTTGACGGGACGGGACTACTGAGGCGGGAGAAGGAGAAGGAGCTGGAACGGGAACAGAAACCGAAACAGGAGCAGGAGTAGTTCGCCGACCCCAAAACACAATGAGCTCATGTGGCATTTTAAATGCATGTGCACGAACTTCCGGTGGAAAGGTCAGTTCTGGGTAAAGTTCAGAGAGCAACAGGTATATGACAGTCCAATTAACCGAACTGAATTTAAAATGAGCCCAATGAAGCACTGGTGAACAAAATAAAGGATGTCCTAATTAACAGAAAACTGAGGGAGTGAAACTGAATGTGGGACATCAGGTAATTAACTTAACTTCGTTGAAATGACACTAAAAGGGTTCTTTGCATAAGGGTTCTATGTATTTTTACGTATTCATTTTATAATAATAAGTGGTCTACGAAATTTCGAGTAACCCAATTTGGTCCTTCAAGCCTGTAGCTTAGTGAAAACAAAATTTAATGTGAAGTTCTTCCTTTCGACCAACTATCCTTCGGTTTTTTATCCTAACTGCCTCATCACACTAAACTTAATGAGCAAATTAGGCGTTGCAGGGGAAGGGAAAACTATTTGTAGAAACGTTGAGGAGGACATCACAGCCAAAAGATGCTGCAATAATTATGCAAATTTCAATTTTGTCCGTCTAGCCGGGACTCGAACCTACAGCAGCAGTGACACCTTTGGAGAGGCGGGACAACAAGGACGAAAATGGGGACCCAGAACTCAGGACCCCGGCAATTTGCAGGCGGTGTCAGTCGCTGAGAAACGTGCGAAAGGAACAAGTCGTGACCCCGCACCTCGGCTGACCCCGTGAACCCCCTGAACACCTCATCGTACTCCTCCGAAAACAACCACCCACACAAACGTAAGCGCATTTTAATGATCTCATTTATGCTAATCTGCAAACGCTTGAATCTGTTCACGCACACAGACAGACAAAACCACAAGGGGTGCGATGCTGGGGGGGTTTCAAACTGCCACCGGCTGGTAATGCTAATGAAGTCTAATTGAATTTCGGACACTTGACACGTCCCACAATCTCTGATCTCTTGTTGACACGCTGGCCAAGGGGACATGGCGCATAAAACACAGGGTTTAAACCAGCTTTTAAATAGGCGAATCCGATATTTATATTAAAACATGTGTATCCATGTCGACTTTATGATTAAGTCATTAGACTGAAGAAATTTTGGATAGCATCTAAATGACCAATTAATAAAATGTATTAAATTGTTTTACCTGATAATCAGTGAATCATTATAATATTAATAAAACGAATCATATCATAAAATTTACAAATTACTAGAAGCAGACTTTAGTTAGTTTCCATAAGTACTTTCAAAGCATATTGCCCAATAGCTCTTTCACACCCCGAATTTTTAATTGACAATAATGTAATTGATCAAGAGTACATATGTATATTCTGATTACTTTTATTGATTAGAGGTGACAGTTTGGGTTATCCAATCGTTATGACTTATAACATTGGTAAAAACTTGTAGGCCCTTGGATGTATAACTGACTATACCAAGCACGACGATCCATTCCTTTCCCGTATACATAATCTTTTTTGCCAACAAGTCGCCACGATTTCCGTAATTATGACTCATTCCTTGGGGAGCTCGCACACAAATTTGATTCGGTTCGATTATGTTTCCGATTTCTGATGAGCAGTACTGGGGATCAATCGGTGCAACATCTTTTTCCAATACAGTTATGCGATCTCCAGTTTGAACATAGTCAAATATGGTGAAGGGCAAGGTTGATTGGGTAGATTCCTGATATTTTTTTTGGGTAAACATGCACACAGGTTTCATTTTGTCTGCAAAAAAGAATTGATAAATGAAGTCACTTAGGATGGCACCAAATATAGGTTACCAATGGTCACCGGTCGATTCAGTTTGAGTATTGCAATATCATTTTTGAAATCTTGAGAAAATGCTGGGTGCTTGAACACGGAAAGAACTCTGAATTCGTCATACGTCCTTGGAGTTCCAGCCAAACCCACATCTCTTTGAAAATGAGTTTTTCAATTTAATACAGAAAATTGGTTTAAATTAGTGGCAACTACTTACAGAGATGCAGCATCGCCTGGTAAACCCATGGCATTTGTGATGACAAATCCTGAAAATAGATTTAATAATTATAATTCATTTCGACGGTGCCCAAATTTCTTCAGATTGATACGTACTGTCTGTGATAAACCAACCCTGACCCTCGAAATTAAGTCCATAAATAAATGCCCGTAACTTCGTTGATAAGGTATTTCCACTGCAGTTTTCATACAGCCATATTCCTTTAGGCTTTTCTTTTTCGGAACGTTTTACTATTCTCTCAATCCATTCGACATAACTTGTTAAATCGGTATAAGCTCCGGGTTTACTGCAGGCTATATTTCCGTAGCTTCGGATCCCAAGCTGCACTTTGCGTGGAAACGCTTTTGGAAGGCGGACATATTGAGTCAAAGGACTTCCAGGTTCGAGACGACAAGAGGCTGGAGTTGAAAAACTCATAGCGCAAATTGGACTAGCAGCTAAGTTCGATTGGCAATAGTTCCGATTTAGCTTCTTAAGCCTAATGGCTTGAAGTCTATAATCTCTGGGGCTCGAAGCAAAGGCATCAAACGTCCGCCAGTTCTCTACATGTCTCTTAAAATTCTTATCCAGATTTATGCATATTGGGTAAATAAAGTCTGTGGAGAACTGATATTAATATCTTCTTTTAAGCAATACAAGCGTTTACTTGCCACTAAAGACGACGCTGCTTGTCAGTTTAAGTAGCCCAATATCATTCTGTAGATATTCTCTGTGGATAATAAACTTGCTGACAGCATATTTAGCGGATCCCAACACCACGTATCTATAAACAATATAAATATTATTTGATGAAATATCTATCTAGCGGATACTTACTTATTTCCAGGAAGATATGCGCAGTGTGCAGCTGTTAAAACGAAATCTAAAGAAACATTTTCATATTAAGTTATCTTAAACTTTTTATTGAAACTATTATTTGGTACAAGAAATACAAACGTCTATGTATCAGGGTTCCATGACACTGGAAATGTGTCTCGTTATTAATAGTTGCCAGCCAAGCATCATATTTTTCTGGTTTAGCACTGATGGTTGATTTGAATGTGAGTGAAGTTCCGCAGAATTCCTCTAAAAACCGATAAGCACCTACTTGGCTTAGGAGCAAAAAAATCCAAGCAAATGAAGTCTGCATATTACGAGAAGCAAAATTCAAATGAAACATAGACTGTGAAATATACTCTTATCAGTGCTCAAGTGCGCATTCCATTTTCTTCTGTTTGGGCTGTTCTTTTATAAAGAAACTATTTTCGATTAAAACTTTGCGTAAATACTCGCAAAAAAATAAATATAAGCTTCCATATCGTTAGTTATATGATCCAATTGGCTTCTTCTCAAACTAAGGATCTAACATTTGTTTATGAAACAATATTGTATGAATAAAACATTTTTAAAATTTGCCTGTAAAAAGTTTTTGAATTCGTTTGAAATCGTTTAATACATACATATAATACATAGTTTATTCCAATTTTTTCAATAAATTTTTAGATTAAAAAACTAAAACCTTTGTTTTTTGTTATGGAATAACTCAATTAAATAAAAATCGCCTATAATTGGTTGGAGGCCATTTGTAAGTGCCTCAGAACCAGAATATAATAATAAATAAACATCCCAATCCTATAATAAACAAGAGAGAACGCTATAGTCGGGTGCCCCGACAATCAGATACCCGTTACTCAGGTAAAGGGAGTGCGAGGGAGATGGAGATAGAAACTTTGAACACGCATAACTTTTTAACGAATTGTCCGATTTGAAAAATTTCTTCTACATTTCGATAGGTATTGATAAGCACAATAAAACTGAATTTCCGAAATATTGAAATTTTTAAAATCGTATATAAGCGATTGTGGGCGTTAGAGGGGGCGTGGCACCTTTTTGAAACAAACTTGCGCTGCGTAGGAACTCCTAGAATCTGCATGCAAAACGCGAATCTTCTAGCTTTTATAGTTTCCAAGATCTCAGCATTCATACGGACGGATTAACAGACAGACAGACGGACAGACAGACGGACAGACGGACATGGCTATATCGACTCGGCTAGTGACCCTGATCAAGAATATATATACTTTATAGGGTCGGAAACGCTTCCTTCTAGCTGTTACATACTTTTGCACGAATATAATATACCCTTTTACTCTACGAGTAACGGGTATAAAAATATTGAAACAATAAAATCTTTGCAAAACTCAGAAAGAAATGTCAAACTGCTAAACAGAAAGAGGTTCTTTATTTTTATAATTTGGAATTTCCAGGGCACACGAAATATGACGGGATCATTAAAATACAAATACTTCGATCAGTGAAATATTACTGTTAAATCCACCGCTATTGCTATAGATCTTTGATTTTAAAAACAGAAAAACTACATGAGGTCGAACGTGTAATTAAATAATTTTCTTCTGACAGTCTACCTTCTTGCTTTTCGTTCACCCAGTTTAAAAGCCATCAACATAAAATATGCCCCATTGGATTTTTCGAAAATCCCCTAAAATCGGCACTTAAAGCGATTTGTGACTCGACCCAAATGACTGCATTCGCCTTGATGACCAGTATCCGTATCTGAACGATGTGGCGGCATTGCTGGCAACTGTATCTGTCCGGATCCATCTCGACCGGTTCTGGTGCCCAGCTGCTGTCCGGCGGAGTGGAGTCAACATTTGCGTTTTTGCGGCTGCGGCGGGCATAAAATTTCCTATGCATTCCGACCGCATTGAAATTTTCTCGTAATATTTGATTTGATTTTTAAACAAAACGCTGTACCCACGCCTAGTTGGAGTGAGATAGTGGCATTGTCAAGTGACGAGCGTTGGTCGGGCTGACATATTGACAAGGGGATTGGGATTGGGAACGGGGATGGTTGATGGTCATTCCATTCCGCTTTTATTAGCATGCCAGTACAGCAACAACAAATCAGAATTATTTGACAACGCAGCTAATTTACATGAGCGTGCCAAAGGGGGGTGGGGTTATGGGGCTGTGGGGATGGGGGTGGACAGACAGGAGCTGATACTCGTATCTCACATCCCGACAGCATGCGGCTTCTGTCTGCGGCTTCTTTCTGCGGCCTGGCCATGGATCTCTGCACAGAGAGAATTCTGACGTTCTGAAATTGAGTATTTGTATTCTCATTTTCAGGATGTACTGATTTTGAGTACAAATTTTTGGAAAAAACTTATATTGAGTACAAATTGAACTCACTTTAAGAAAAAAAACTTGAATTGATCACAAAAATCTTAATTTTAGGAAACAAGTTCTTCAATTTCCAACTTGAGTACAAATATTTTCATAATGAGTATGACATTACTCAAAGGAACCTTCTAAAAGGCTGGCCTAGGGAGTAAATGACTCTTGCCATCAAATATTTGATAGCTAATGTCGTCCGGGTCGTGAGTTCAATCCCCATTCCGGTAAACACAAATATTTTTTTTTTGTTATTCTGGTTTTTTTTTATTTTTATTAATTTTATTGGATTTTAAACATTAAATGGAATTGAGCTGATTATAGTCCTATTCCATTTAATGTTTAAAATCCAATTAATTGCAAGCATTACAATTTAAATCTTATGCGCGGTTTGGACATTGCTGAATGTGATGCTTGTTTGGCTCAGCCGGTTAGTGCGCGCGTGCACGAACACAAGGGTCTGGGGTTCGAGTGACGGAGAAGGCGACTTGGGTCGAACAAAAAGTAAGTTTGTTTTATTTATAACAGTTTAATATTCACATAATTATGAAACTGTTAACATTTACTGTAAAACCCTTAAAATAAAGTTTAGGTAAGAAAGGAAGTTCTCCGGGTTGAGAATTTTTTTCTCAATTTAATCATTTTGCAATACTCAGTTTGAGAAAAGGCAATACTCGTTTTTAAAGTATGAGCCAAATAATTTCCTAAAATGAGTCCAGTTTGTACTCATTTTGAGGAAAAATGTACTAAATAAATAGAAAATGTACTTAATTTGAGTAAAAAAAATTTGACAAATTTGTACTGATAGTTAGTATTTTGTACTCAGAATAAGTATTTGTGTTCATGCTTAATTTTCAAGAAGAAAAATACTCAATTTAAGTACAATTTACTTAAATAATTCTCTCTGTGTGGACCTGAAACTGGAATAAAACCGGAACCGACTCCGTCGATGGCCTCGTTGCCAAATCGTCGAACAGCATTTTAAGTGGGCAAAAAGTTAAAACCGCTTTCGACTTGCTTTCAATTTCATTTAATTACTTTGACGTAAATTTCGAAACTTTATTATCGATGCGGCAGGAGTGCAAGTAAATGTTAACCCTCTGCCAGCCAATTACTGAATTGGCTTAAAAGTCGGTATGGTATGGAAAATGTTTCGCAAAAAGAGTATAATATCATACAAATTTCCTCTGAAAGCAAATTTTAAGACATTGGACACATTTAATATTCATACAAAAAAAACTTTAATATCCAGCATGATACTCTTTTAAAGGTGCAGTGGGTTAAAGTGTTTAAATTACAAAGTTTACAAGCAAAAATTTCGGAAGAGCAGTTAAGTCAAGGTAGTATTCATTTACAACTTTAATCGTTGCGGCACAGCACTTTTCCAGAAAATATAAATAAATAAAAATTACAGCTCAGGAAAGATGACTTTTAAGTAGACAGTAGTTAAACCGCTTGCATAATATAATCATGTGTCGAATTATTTACAAAATATTTCCTCTCGGTATATGATAACTTAGAGAGGCAATAGACAATAGCATCGACTTAATATTCCTAGAGTAATAATAATCTTCCATTATATTCAGCTTGTAATGTGAAGCTTGTTTGTTTTCTTATCAGGGGAATGTTATTTTAAAAGAAAACTGATATTAGGAATCGCATTAATACTTGAGAATATTAACTTTATCGATTTGAGAATATTAACTAAAAATTTAAATTCAAAGATCAATGTGATATTTATTTTAAAAACCATTTCAATTAAGATTTTATATCGTCTTATCTTAATTTGTTTTTTTTTTAAATCAAAATTTCATTTTAAAATCGGTACATTTTTTTTAAACAATATTAAATAAAAAACCCATATCATCTTGAATCTGTCAAATTTTTTTTGTGTGCACTATTTAAGAATCGGGTGGAGAATGAAAGCATAATCAGCATCTTCATTAGGTTCTCGGAGAACAATAAAGAGAGAGTGATGACTGGGAGAGAAACGCCCGCTCAGTGAAAGCGTGACAAAGAAAAGCCCCACCAGACACGCGATAACGACGCAATGTTACATATATGTAGGTACAAGTACGGGTACATGGCAATGGGAGTTTACACATGTCCGATATGGATCTCAGCATATACATACACTGCTGGTCTTGGGTTAGACGCACTCAGTTTTCCACACAAATTTGATTTATATTTTTTATTTTAATGATTATTGAAAAAAGGTTAATATGCAAAAACCTTGGTTATTTAATAATTCTTCAATTATAATATTCAAAATATTATAAAAATATAACATAAGTTGTGTTTTCAAACATTTTCTTCAAGCAACTTAAAATAAGGCACATTTTTCTTGGTCAATAGAATAGACGCACTTAGACATAATATTTTTTTTTTTTTAAGTAACTTATTTTTAACTTAAATTTGTACTCCACCTTCTCGGCTGTGGTGGCGACTTAAATATATCTCATCTTTTCGCAAATCGTGATAATAATATTGGAAACCATCGGGGCCATCCAAATTAAAACGTTTTTCATCAGTAAAAACAACAGAACGCCAATCATTAAGCCGAGTGTCTGTTTGAACATTCCACGTCATGTATTCCTTCGCGAATTGAAGCCGTTTTTCTTTGCGTATTGCATTCAGAGGAGGTTTTTTCTTGATTTTTAGACGCTTTAGGTGTTCTGCATTTCTGATTGTACGCTGAACAGTTGAAAGGCTTGCTTTTACTCCGGCTAATTCCTTAATCTTAGCTGCGGACTTGGTCGAATTTGATGCAATTCTAACAATTTTGCGAACTGCTTGTTCAGATAGTGCTTTTTTTTTTCCTTTAAAGTTGTTTCCATATTTCTCTGGATCTTTTAAATATCTATCAACAGTCCTGGAGCTGCGATTTATCTTTTTGGCAATGTTTCGATTGGACAGGCCTTGCGAATGAAAAAAGTCTACTTTTTGACGTTCTAATAAGCTCATAACACCAGCTTTTCCCATTTTTACTTTAAATATAGCTCTAAAACAATTTACTTGTTTATTTTTAATATTTTCTCAACACAAAAAACTGCACTTGTTTACGCAAGACAAAGAAATCTGAAGTGCGTCTATTTCAATGACCAACCGAAAACACGCGTGATTGCAATAGAGCTTTCTGGAATCTTCGAATGTACAGTTATTTTTTCGCAAATCAACCAGCTGTGAGCACATATTTTTCGAACAAGATTCGAACTCTGATAAGAAAAGCTTTTTGGACAATTAGAATAAGCATTATTATAAATATAGCATTTTATTTAAAATAAAAGTGAGTGCGTCTAACCTAAGACCAGCAGTGTATGTATATATGCAAATTTCACTACCGGCAGATAGTGCTCGACGATAACAGGGCTGATTCCTATCTAAACTGTAACAGGTGCCCAGCAGACTCGAGAAACGCGATCCCCGCCGGGTCCCGAGATAAAATTGATTGATAAGGGGGGTTTTGGGAAGGGGGGTGGGTTCGGGGGCGGTTGGTCGGGAAGAACACAAAGCTCAGAAAGAGAGCAGGAAAGCTTCGGCACACATTTATTGCTATTTGTGCTTGCGGCTCGAGTTTCAATTTAGTCAATTTACCGTTACCGTTACCGCTGCACTCGATGAGCGTCGTCGAAGGGGATCGGGATCGCGATCGCGATCGTTATCGTAATGGAGATCGGGAGCCATGGAGCAGTCGAAGCGGGAGCCGAAGTCGAGCGACTTCGATTGGATCATCCTGGCTGCACGACGAGCTTGTAAGTTGGGGGCTTTAGTTGTGGCCAGACCGCCGGTCGCGATCGATCTCTCTCTCTCTCGTTCGGAACTCAAATCTCCCCCACCCACGCCATGTGTTTTTGTTGTGAATGAGATCCCCCTGATATAATAACTGTTGTTTTCCACCCTCTATCGCTCTAAAACCCCCTCCCATATCATCGTTCTTTGTCATGTATCGAAATAATGCGGAGAGCTCTTTTTGTTTCATCAATCGCCTGAACGGGAATGCCAATGATGAACTGCAGCAGCCGGGAGAACATGAGCCCACCTCCGCTCTTTTGGACTACTGCAAACGGAAGGTACATATGGGTGTGGTTGTGCTGGATGATCGGTCATCGAAATTGATTACCTAACACCCGAATCTCGTGGGAATCTCGCCCAAAAACAGTTCCTCCGTCCCTATGTGGCCATCCTGACGCTGGTGGGTCTCAATCCCATCTCCACCGATATGAGCAGTGTGAGGGCCTGCTGCAGTTATGTCCAGGCCCTGATGGTGCTATTCGTCCTGCTGGTGGGATACCTTTTGCGCTACATATGCGGTTACAGGTGAGTGGCTTGGATACACCGAGAAAAACAGGTCTGAATTGTTAGCATAACAAGGCAGATGATTCACTGAAACAGAAAGCCGTTGCAAGTCAGTTTATCGCATCATGTAAGCAAACTATACTTAAAAGCGATCATATGTACATAGCTACGGTTTTTTATCAATTGATTTATTATTCCAGAAAAACAAACTTTCACAAAAACAGTTCTTTATTATCGGTTATTAGATGTGTCGGTAAGAGATGAATAATATATCTTAGAAATAAATTAGCAAATCATCCTTTCCAACGTATCTAAATAATAGACAAAAAATTAAGAATTTAGAAGTAACAATTAAAATAACACATAAAACAGTTTATTAGACAACGTAAACAATCCCACAAGACAAGTTGATTGTTACACTACTTCTAAAGAGAGTTTCCATTTCGGATACAATTTACATTGATGTCTAAAACTTTAAAAATCTTGATTGATAACCCAAATATTTTTTGAAATAGTTACACCTTTTCCTTTAAACTAAGCTCCTTCCCCACAGATTATAAAAAGTTTGAATACTAAATATATCTTGTATTTAATGCGCCCTATTATTATTTTTCATCATTCATTTTAGATCCTACTTTTTTCCATTCCAGAGGCGATCGTGGCTTCACCAGCTACCGCGACATTCGACCCATTAGCAATGGGACGGATGGCGGAGCAGCTACTCCCAACACCATAGGCGAACTACTCTTTGGATTTATAGTGCCCAGTGGCTTCAACCTTTTGGCGTTCGTGTCTGCCGTGTTGGTATGCAAGGTGATCGATCACGAGCAGCTGCAGAATCTCATCGAGCGGGTGTTCCTGATGTCAGCCAAACCGAAAAGGCTCTGCCGAATGTTGTGGCTCTTTCTGGCCATTGCACTGGGCCTGCTGATTTTGCTCTTCGGCTACGCCTGCTGTGTGGTGATGATGCAGCCCAGCCAGATAGTCAAGGTGTCCTGGCTAGCAGAAGCTCTGAGTGACTGGGAGATGTGGCTAAGAGTGGGTCTGCTGGTCACCATACTTCTCCAAGATCTTGTGGAGATTATCATATTGAGCAACTACTATATCGAGTGCTATTTGCTGAGGATGCATCTGGAAACGCTGTCGCACAAGTTACTTATGCACTCCATTGATTCGCTGGATTGGATGAGAGAAGTGCTCGAATTCCGCAAGCTGCTGGAGCGGCTGAATCAGCACGTGTCCATCCCGGTGTGCTTCCTGATTGTGATGAATCTGGCGTACGCCTTTGCTGGCTTAGTGTACCTCTTCAAAGACTTTGATTTCCACTACTGCGCCCTGAAGCTCGTGCTACTGAACATTGCCAATGTGATGCTGTGGCTGTTTCTGGGTTTGCTCCCCTTTTTCGTGGCCTCCTCGGTGACGCGAGTATGCCAAAACGCCCAAGCAAATGGTCATCAGATTCGGGTTCGTCCCTTTGTCTACCACAATACCTCGGCGGAGGATCTCAACTCGACGCTGCTGTTCGCCGCCTCGCTGGACATGTCCGCCAAACTCTTCCGCATGCCCATCCAGCCGAATTACCTGTGCTTCGCCATCCTAGTGGTGGTCATTGTAATCCTCACGCTGGGCATGT
The DNA here is from genome assembly GCA_037075285.1 of Drosophila lutescens. Taxonomy (NCBI): domain Eukaryota; kingdom Metazoa; phylum Arthropoda; class Insecta; order Diptera; family Drosophilidae; genus Drosophila; species Drosophila lutescens. Next base: position 236,805 of record JBAMCF010000598.1, read on the forward strand.
GCCTGAATCTCACCGCCCTGGGCAAAGTATAACCACTACCTGGTACGCATTCGCCTATAATAATAAAAAATTATAGTATTTGTCTAGCTTACAACTTTGCGACCCAACTATCTGGTTGCTGCTACGCAATTTATTTACAATTTATGGCTTCCGTCTACGAATTAGCTACTTATTTAGTACTCTAAAGTTTAGTCTCAGTTGCGGCCTCTGCCTACGAGTATGCACTTTGGTTTCAGCTCGTATGTGCCTCCGCCACACAAGTCCTTATTGCTGGCTGCAATCCTGCAAGCCCCGTCACCAGCCCAGCCACGGCGGATGGTTGATCTTGGAGGGCGGGATGAAGGTGAGGTTAACCGGTATGTTAATCAGGGCATGCACCCTCTTCAGTCGCTGCAGCGTCGACCGAATGATGACGCCGTTCTTTCCGAGCAAAAAGCCGGCCGGTATATTGGCGTCCCGCTGGGAGTTGTCGTGTATCATCTCGATGTAGTGCTCAAACTCTGGCGAGCCTGGATTGTACTCCGTGATGATGGCAGCCAAGGCGCCCGCTGCCTCCGCCTGCAGCGTCTTCGTGACGAAGGAGCACTCCCTGGAAAATAGTAGTCCATTAGAATTGGGCAAGGAACAGTGATGATGAATGATTAAATGGGGCAGATATTCATAATTTAAGATCAGTATAAGTCTTGGTATGCTGAAGTGATTGGTTGTCTAGACTCGGTCGGGACCCACAGCTTCCAGGCGATTACATCCTAGTTGCGAGTGCGGAATGTATCGGTATAGACGGTCGGATTCCACACGGCTTCTTGATGATGGTAGGGGCTCCTGTGACAGGGTGTCTGCCACGATGATTAGCTGAGTTTTCCTGTATGAGATTTGGAAATCATACTGTTGTAGCTTCAGAGTCCACCGAGCAATTCTTCCGGACGGAATCTCAATGTATTAAGAAACTTGATTGACTTGGTTTAAAAGTGACACCTTTGTTGCACGTAACCCGATTGTGACATTGCTGATAAAAGCCTTTTAAATAGGCGAAACAGTTTTGAAACCAGACTGATATGCTGATAGGTTAGTTGATGGTATTGCTTCTTGGTATAGGTAAGTTAAAGACTGCTGATAAGGAGTGCCCAGGTATGGTGCCATCTACCAGGCACCTTCCATCACGGAAGATAAGTTCTTGGGACTCTAGGGGTTCGGTTCTCACCCCCTATCGATGAGTGCGACGCCCCCATTGAGATCCCGGGCGTTGCGGATCTCCTGGCAGGCGCCCGGCGGATCGGTGAGCACCAGCGGCACGCCCTCCAGCCGCTCCGAGAAGGCGGCTCCAAAGTCCTTGGCCGGTCGCAGTCGGTAGGTGTACTCCAGGTCCGAGGGCGAGAGGATTTCAAAAAACACGTCACCCGCTATTATGTCCTGCGTTGTGATCGGTATCGATATCGTGGTTTCGGCTCGGATGCAGCGGCTCAGTGTGGCGGCAAGCACTAACCAGACAATTAGCATTTTGGCCACGCACGCATAACTAATATAAATGTTTGTTGCAAAAAAAAACAAACAACCGATACCAGGTGGTCCAAAAATTCTTATGGCGGTAGTGATGGACCGGCGTCGAAGGTGCCGCTGTGCCGATGGTATCGGCCATTTAAAACTAGTTAAAGTATCGATTCCGATGAAGGGTAAGTTAATATTACTTAATATTTTGTAAGCTCTTTAATTTTTTCTTATTTTTTTATACAAAAAACTTTTATTTAATATATTTTACTTTTTTGAAGGAATATCCTTTATGCAAAAAATCGATAATTTGTCTGCCGTTGGTGAATTGGCTTGTAATTTCATAAAGATTTAAACAATTTCACAACATTGTATTTTAAAAAAGAAAAAATTATTTAAATCTGGTAAACTACATTTTTGTGTTATGTTTTGGTAATCAACCCTTAATGGATAAATCGATAATTTCTCTCTTGTGTATTGTTAGGGTAATTTTGGGTAAAATAAGTAATAGTTGTCCCTCTTAATTTATTTGAAAGCTATTTCACTAGTTTTTCAAATAAAAATATAGGTTTTCTTCAAAACAACCCTTTACTATGCGGCTTTTTGTGAAGCATACCCTCAATGGGCCAATCGGTTATCGATGCCTAAGAATGGCGAATTTTAACGTTTTGTAAATTTAAACATAGTTAAAATAATTATTTATTCTTATGGTAGATAATAAATTACTTAATTGTATCCGATAACCCGTCATCGAAGGGTATCCCTAACGCTTCGGCCGATAAGTTCGGTCCATCACTACGGGCACACTGCTTACGCCGTGGTCGAAAAACGTAACCAAATTTGGTTATGTAGCAACGCCGAGATAACGAAGACCCCCGTTTTGGAGCCGGGAACAAAATGTGAGAAAGGAAAACGGAAAAGTGGATCCCGTAAATCCAAGCTGGCCAGGAGGGAGTGGCAAGACCCCCACCACGCCGCCCAGTCAGTCCAACATTTCGCCTCGTAGTCGTCGCACCCCGAACCAATGTGCACCGCGTGGAGGAGCAGCGTTGCATTGAAGCGCAACCGAAGCAACTCTGAGAAGTAGTCGATACCAGCCCCGATTTAGTACTCGGTCGGCTCAACGGCAGCCATTTTAACTTTTGGCGTCGAAAATACGGCGAGGAATCTGAGGAAGCCGGAGATCCTGTTCGTCTGTGTGGTTTTTTCGCATCCAGCGCAAGCAGTGTGTAGTGCTCGAGGGCCCGTGGAACCAGTGAGAGTGTGCGAGGAAGTTGAGAAGCGTTGATCGAGAGGGATTTTCGGAGCAGTATAATCTAACCAAAATCGAAGCCAAGATGTCGATGTCTGCCACGTGCTACAAGTGCAACCGGCCGGGCCACTTTGCCCGGGACTGCAGTCTCGGAGGAGGACCGGGCGGCGTTGGAGGAGGCGGCGGCGGAGGCGGTGGTGGTGGCGGCGGCGGCATGCGCGGCGGCGGCGGCAGCGATGGCGGCGGCATGCGTCGCAACCGCGAGAAGTGCTACAAATGCAACCAATTCGGGCACTTTGCACGTGCCTGCCCCGAGGAGGCCGAGCGCTGCTACCGCTGCAACGGCATCGGGCACATCTCGAAGGACTGCACCCAGGCGGACAACCCGACCTGCTATCGGTGCAACAAGACCGGTCACTGGGTGCGCAACTGCCCCGAGGCGGTCAACGAGCGTGGGCCGGCCAATGTGTCGTGCTACAAGTGCAACCGCACCGGACACATCTCCAAGAACTGCCCGGAGACCTCCAAGACTTGCTACGGCTGCGGCAAGAGCGGACATCTGAGGCGCGAGTGCGACGAGAAGGGCGGACGGAACTAGGAGCCACACACCCACCCACTCGTGGCACCTCACAAAAATGTAATCATCGAAGGAGGGAATGAGTAATATTTCAACACACGAAGAATAATGAGAAGAAAGAAAAAAAAAACATGAAAAACGAAAAATCAATTTGCTACAACATTCACAAAGCCAGCCAACAGCAACAACAACAACAAGAAGAAGCGATAGCAGCAGCACCCAAAAGTCAAGATCAACCCCTCCAAAAATAAAGGCCCCCTCACAACCAACCAACCACCCACTCACCCACCACATACACCCATTAACACACACACACACGTGCAGACTATATCTACATAATCCCGAAGAATCATCCAGTAAACCACCATCTCTGATTCCAAATGCCGAGCCTGCAGCGCGGTGCCAACGTCCCGAGAACTGAGAGAAGAACATGAAGCAGAAGAAGAACATTGGGCTTTCCAAGAGGGAAAGCCGCCAGAAGAATCAGTGGTTAAGGAGGTAGAAAGGCTCTACGAAAAGCGGGGGTACGGAGAAGAACATGAAGACGATAGCCAACGGCAGCTGTGCAGCCGAGAGAGCAGATGACGCCGACTACGTAGAGGATGAGGAGGAAGATGAGAAAGACACGACGACCCAATTTGTAAGATGAGACTAAACCGCAACAGCAACAACAAGAGAAATCACCAAGCAAACCACTTTACTATAATTATACCTATATATGATTATGCTGCAAAAAGTGTTTGAATTTACTAATTACATTATAACGAATGGAATGAAACTATATAAGATTATATAAAGAAACAAAAAAATACCTTAAAGAATACTATATAACGATAATGGTCCTATTAGGAGTTCCACAGCCAGAAACAACCGAAAGAAAAAGCGTAAATAAAAATGATTAAAAAAACCAATGAAAAAAGCTAAGAATCAGGCGGCGAGAAGAGAAGATCAGACCACAAGTTACCAACTCCACTCCATCCAGCTGCTGCCGGCGAGCCTTGGGACTTCTACAGGATGTACGACTGCCTACCCAGTAACCAGTATCCCACCCCTAAGCCACCCATCATGCCTAATACCTGGCGATACCATCACCATCCATACTATACCACACACCTATACCTACATCATCATGATCCAAGACGCCCGGCAAGATCTCTCGAGCGGGGTAGCATATATCGCATAGCTGTGGAGCCAGAGGGGCCAGCAAACAAGAACAGAGAAGCAGACAAAGAACAAGAAGAGAACATCAACAATGGTAGACATACATATACGACGACTATGAAAACGGAACGCAACGCTGGAGAGGATGAGCTAACCATAAGAAGAAGACAAGCAAGCGAAGCGCGCACTCAGAACACTCACCGGGCAGAAGAAGAAGACAAATGGCACACACACATCTTCAGTTCAGTTGGACGGACGGGACACGAAAAAGATGCGAAACCTACGTACGATGAAGAAAATGAAAATTCAAATATCACTGTGATTGTTTTTTAATTGTAAATTAAAATGCTGGAGCTGCTGATTTGAGACAAAAAAAAATCATTTTTATACCGTGTGATTTCTTGTGGGGGAAGTAATATTAACACCTCATTTCTTTATTTTGATTGCCTAATTTTTGTATTTTTAGAAAAGTTCTAACCCCCTGCTAATTTCTACTTGATCCGCCCCTGGGCAGGAGAGAGCGATCACTCTCTCTCTCTCTCTCTCTCTGCCAACCAGTTTACCGGCAATTGCAGCTGCGAACACATGGCGCGGGCAGCTGATGGGGCTCTCTCTTCATATGTATGTATGCCGCTTTCTTTGCAGTTTACGTACCACCACACATACATTACATACAGACAAACGCGCTAAGTGAATATATCGTGCTGCAAAGTACAGTCGCCGCTAATGGTGAAAAATGGCTGTGCGAAAAAAGGCAGAGGAAAAGAGGAGAGAGAGCGAATCGGGTTGGGGTGGCAACTTCAACTTCGCCGGCTGCACTTGGCAACAAGTCGGCACATCCACAGCGACTCCAATTGAGGGTCAAGGTCAGCGCTCGCGCATCAGCTGCTGCGCATGTGTGACGACGGCCATGCTGATCGAGAGGGGGCGGGGGGTAGGCTCCGCGAAAGCTGCGCTCCGAGTTTCTGGAGCCGCTGCATGTGGGCAGGGCAAGAAGAAGAGCCGATCGCAAAGCTGTTTCGGCGGTTCGCTAAAGCCGGTTTGGCCTCTTTTTGCGCGGTTTCACTATATTTTATTGCGGGGCGGATAAAGTAATCGCTGCATTTACTTAGGCCTACGAGGGGCGATCCAGATGTTCTGGGGGCACTCATCACATGTTTCGGGTAGCTTTTTCCAAAAGGAACTTAAGGACTTAGTCACAACCTTTTTATCTCTTACCTGAGTCATGGGAAAATACAAATATATTTGCAACATTTATAAAACTGGTTTTATCGCATATGATGTCATAAGATAACTTAAGGTAAAATTCGATTTAAAACTCGATTAATTAGTTTTCCAAAATCTACTTTTAGTTTACCATGCGACAATACCGATCTTTTAGTGGGTTTTAATCTGAAATAAAAATTCCAGTTCTAATAAGTTGAAACTTTCGATTCTTAAATCCAACTTAAAAACTTCTGACGTTCCTATTATAAAATTTAAATTTTACAGAAAACTGCTTCCGGAAATACGTTGTACAAAATTTAGTTTGTAATCAAAAAAATATATAAAAATGCCCAAAAGTAATTGTAGTGACTGCACATGTCGCTTGGCCAACGAGGTGGGCCAATTAAAGGGTAACAACTAAAAATATGATGGCGGATCCTTATAATACAGACCGCATCCCATAGCTATCGTCAATGCCCAGAGCAAGACGCTCGCCAAGTTGGTCAGGCAGATGAAGGAAGGCTGCAGGAAGGACGAGGAGCACAAGGAGTCAACCCTCTGCGGTCTGAATCCTTGCCTGAAGTGCCTGCAGCCCGACATACTTTATCACCTGGGACTTGACACAGAGACCACAGACTTCCCCAAAGTTTTTGGGGATGTGCGGGTAAGTGTTAACCAATTTGGGATTAAGAAAACTTGGATTAAATCTATATATAATACCTAAGTATTATAAAAATGTTTCAACTTGGAAACCTATTGTAATATCTTCATTATCATAAGTACTAAAATGGAATGATTTTAAAACTTAAACCGTACTTATACATGATCCTTTCCTTAAACAGTTTGTTTGCATGGGAGGAACAGCGGGACGGATGGAGAACTTCGCCTACTACGTGATGCAGGAGATCGGCCTGAAGATCAATGCGGCCACCAAACTACGCGACATGGCGGAGGCGGGCAAGCGATTCTCCTTGTTCAAGGTGGGTCCTGTGCTCTGCGCCAGTCACGGAATGGGCTGTCCCTCGATCTCCATCCTGCTGCACGAACTCATCAAGATGATGTACCATGCCAAGTGCAAGGACCCCGTCTTTATAAGGATTGGGACCTGTGGTGGCATTGGTGTCGATCCCGGAACTGTTGTCATCTCCTCCGAGGCGGTCGATGGTCGACTTAATCCAGCCCACGAGATCCTGGTGCATGGCGTTAGTGTCCAACATGCCAGCCAACTGGACGAGGGTCTGGCCGAGGAAATCAAGATGTGTCACGATCCTTGCAAGGACAATTTTGAGGCCGTAATCGGCCGGACACTGTGTGCCCATGACTTCTACGAGGGCCAATCGCGATTGGATGGTGCCTTTTGCGAATATACTCCTGAAAATAAGAAGACCTATTTGGAGCACCTGCAGAGCCAGGAGGTGAAGAACATCGAGATGGAGAGCCTAGCCTTTGCCGCCCTCACCAGTCGGGCCAACATCAGGGGCGCAGTCGTCTGCGTGGCCATTCTCAATCGCCTTAATGGAGATCAGGTGAGCTTAAATATTTCTAGACTAACATGACCAATGTAAAATATAAATTTTTAAAATCATATTCCGAAATTAAATTTATCATTAGTTTAACATGATTATTGTCTAAATATTTGTCATATTAAATGTAGATCAAAACACCTCATGAGATCCTGGCCAAGTGGGAGAAGCGACCTCAGGAACTAGTGGCCCGATACATACGCAAGGTCCTTTACTATAACGAAAACGACGTGGACTCGGAAGAACCAGAAGAGGAGTCCGAACAAGGAGCTCCACAAAGTGGGGCTGGAGACACCCAAAAGGCCCCTGCAGAGGAAGCTGAATAGTAATGCTATAGCCAAAGTGCAAATTAATTATCTACGTGATGCAAAATGATATGAAAGTTCCTTAAATCTGTCATACGTGTGACTGTACCAATGATTTCTTTAAAGCAATAACCTAATAAACACATTCTTGGCTAAATTGTACTATTTTAAATATTAACGATATCCTATCAATATCAAAGGCATTTCTACTTGTTCAGTTCAATGGTATAGATTCTTTTATTTAATGCTCAATTACAATATTAGGAATTTATGCTACACAATTGATAGGTTTCTTGGGATTTCATTTTTGGTTAGTACAGCTTTTGGAGAACCTTTGGGGGCAGATAGGCTAGGAGACTCGCTTAACGCTAAACTAGTCACGAAATGAGTACCAATGGCCACCAGGGACGTAGTGCACCTGGAGCTCTAATAGAATCACAAACAAAGTACACAATGCATATGCATATATAGCTAATATTATCATAATCTGTATCGATATCCGTATTAAGTTACAATTTAAACTAAAACATGAGGTTCTGGTTCTATGGATTTTACTTTCCATCCACCTAAATCAATATTATGATGGAGATGGATGGCTAAAGATCGATGCTCCACTACTTTTCCGACTTGTTGCGCGTTTTGGCCTGCCCACCAGTGGCACCAGTTCCACCCACTTGTGATCTGTCCGTTTTCCGGCTGCTCGACCGGGGCAAGGTGGTGCAGCTAGCAGACATGGATTTGTCCTGTAAGAAAACAAGAAAGTGAAATAATAGATTAAAGTTCAGACTTCGCTTGGAACTTTTTAAATAACATGCTGCAAATGCTTAAACCTAGAAGTTAGTAACGCAACTGTACAAAAGGATAGAATGCCACATTTTTGGGGGCCATGGAAGTTAAAGGCGGAGCTGAAATCGCCCGGCGGTGAGCGAAACATAACACTGGGATGATGAGAGCTTCGAGATAACGGGCTTGCGGCTGGGCTTACTTCAAATCTGCGTCTCTCTGGCCGCCAGCTGCTCATCCTCCGGCCGCTGGCTGGGATTAGCTTTGTTACGCAGCACATTAGCTTTGATATGCTTGAACAGTTGTCCGATACCTGACTTGCGTTCCACGCTGCCCGTCGATGTCTGGCTGATGGCGTCCGGTTGGGGACTCAATGAGTGCCTCTTAGGCGGCAGGGGCGGCGGTGGAGCTCGCCCCTTGCCATGATTGGCCCTGGGTCGCAGCGAGGGCGATGGGGAGTTCGATATGGACGGCGGCTCTGGTTCCAGTTGGGCACGGAAACTGTGCTTAATCTCCTCCAAGGTGGCGCGCATTTCACGAGGCGACATTGGACGCGGTCGTTCGGGTAGAAAGGGATCAGGTGCAGATGCAGAAGTGCTTAAGACCAATAAAAAGGGGTCTATGGGTGGTTGGACATATGGTTTGCATTGGTGAGGTTCAGCAGATCCATTCGAAGCCTGATTTTCAAACTGGTCTTTAGTTACCTCCGCACTTAAATCATTGATTTTCTTGGTATCCACTTCAGGTTCTTCAAATAAGGCATCTTCGAACTCCTCCTCATTCATAAAGTTATTTTGTGGATCTTGGTTTCCTTTCTCTACTTCAACCTCCTCTTCATTTATTTCCTCCTCTATTAAAGGCAAGGCCTCAAAAAAGTCCTCATCTTCCGCATTATCTTTCTCCTCCTCCTCCCTCAGCACCTTCTCCTCAAAGGGGATTCTTTCAAAACTCTCCACAATCTTCAGTTCTTGGACCGCTGGAACCGAGTTCTCCCCTCGCACACCTTGAAAGTACAGCTGGTTGTCTAAGTAGACCTCGTCCCTCATCTCCTCCAGCAACTGCTAACCAACACCAATCTCCAAACGGATTAAGATAGTTCCAGATAAAAATACACAAATGATTCCTACCTCATTACGTTTGGACTTGGCTCGACCCTTGGAAGCATTCGTCATGGAGGAGGTGCGACTGAGACCGCTCACGGGTTCGGCACTCGAGTAGCCGGAGCTGATGTCATCCTGGCTGCGAATGTTGTAGCTGATAAGATAAGAAACACTTAAATAAGATTTCAAAATAACATTTCTTAAAAAGTAGGTACCACAAAGAGATATGTTATATCTTTTATTTTAATTAGATCCTAAAAGTTAAGATACTTTCAGCTTTTAAATCTTTGTAAAATGGATTTTCCGGAAATTCTTTATTTTGTGGCACCTTTTTTTGCAAGCTATTTCTGATACTCACTTGAAATCGCCCGCATTCTTGGCGGTCACATCCACCTCCGTGAAATACATGCCCGTGGAGTGGCGTGTGCCGCTGCCGGATCTGCCCACGGGCGTCTGATTCCTTGGCCTCAGGAGGCGTGCGCCCGTGGATGGCGAACGCATGACCACCGCCGACGAGGCCATCGAGGACATCATCACGGCGTCTAGCTCGTCCTGGGTGCGATGCATATCCGGCTCACTGAGATCGCTGAGGCTATAGCTCCGCTTGATCGTCTGCACCAGATTTCCACCGCCCTTCATTCGAACGAGGGTTTCAAGTGGATGGTCGTGATTGTTTGTTGGTGGAGTAGAGCACAAGAGTTGGCATTTGAATAAATTTAATTTTAACTACAACTATTCGAAAACTTAGGCATAAACATAGCAAAAATACATGATTGGAAAAAATTAAAACTGCAGGTGGGCGACGGGGTTAAGGTGATGAATAGTGAGTGTTTCGCTGAGTGTGTTTAAAATTCGATCGTTCGCTGAGTATCTGTTGTTGATGTTGGCCCTCTCTAGTAGCCTTCTATGTCCACATCGGGCGTGGGATCGCGCAGCTTGCGGCGCGAGCGGATCACATTGGTTGAGCTACCGGCGGTGGCCTCCGTATCGTTGTTTCTCTGGCCACGTTTGCCTCCCGTCCTGGTGGTGCCTGCAGGACGACGTGGCTGAGCCTTGCGCACTGGCAGATCACGCAGTCGAGCTGCTCCGGCATCACCCATGGGCTCATCCACGGGCTCCACCTCCTCGGAAACCTCACGGATGACCAGGCGCCGGGTCTCCGTCCTCGGCTCGTAGATGGTCTCCGCATAGCTCTCGATGCTGGTCAAAGAACTGGACCTCGGCAGCCAGTTGTCCGTGCCGTCCATCATATCCTGACCCCGCGACAGCTCATCCGCCGAATGTGAGTTCTGCAGGCCACGTCCGTGGACCGATGGAGCCGTGGTCAGCGCATAGGTCTAGCAGTTAGCGGGTGGTTAGTGGCAATCGAGCGGTGCAGGCAGGTGCGTTTAGTTGGGATTTTGATTGGTGTTTTTATTTTTTTGATTGGTGTTTGTTGGTTGGTTAAATGCAAAGAAACATAAGTGAAGAAACGAAAAAGTTAATTAAAATAGAGGCAACGCAAAAGTCTCAAATTGAAATGAATTGCAGCTGGGTCAAATGAGGCACATACACACACGCTCAAGAATTGTCTCATGCCCCGGTATCTATTTATATTTACATGTATATGCCCTACCCTAGAGGCGATTCGGAATTGGAATTAGAATTGTGCAACTGGGCAGCTGGGAAGGGGACAAAGGCGCTTCTGGCCGAGTGAAATCAGCGGAATGCAAATAAGTGGAAGCAAGGAGTGCCCGGCAGATGTCTTGGGTATAAAACAACGCACAATAGACTCTTTTAGAGGACCCAAATATAGGTATACCTACTTACAAAGAGAACTCTTTTCGCTTTTGTCCCAAAGCCAAACGAGTTTCTTTGTCTAGGAACAAAGAAGAGCAGCTCCCTTCTTTCCCTGATGATTAACTCGCTATAAAGTGAACCAGCCACTTTGTTTCTTTGGAAAATGTAATACAATCTTAATTATACATCAAATCAATCAGGTTGTATAAGGACACTTCACTTTTCTCCTTATAAAAAATAAATAATTCGTTTCAGCTGGGATAAAGAGTAAAATATACATAAAGAATCTTTCCCTCTCCCTAAAAACATTATAAACGTATGTCTTTGTCTGCTAACAATGAAGAAAACTCAAGATTTCCAGAGATCGGATGATTAACTCGATTTACTTGTAAGCTTGTTGTAAGCTAACTATAAAGAATGTGCAACTACAATATATATCACTTGCACCTTTCAGATCTATTCTCTGACCTACATCAACGGGCATTATTTACTTATGAACTAATGCATCTCTGCCCTCCAGATTCTATCCAATACATCCAATCGGTTGCAGCCCACAAGTGTCTTGGCCCACATCTGAATTGTTTACAAACAGTTGTGAATTCCGACGGGTATCTGGGATCTTTGGCATGATTTGGGTTTGTTCAGTTTTTGTTTTTATTACAGCGTTTCAACATGTTGATTTATCTTTCAGCGTATATCACATACAGTGTATATAGTGATCTAGCTACACAAAGAGAAACAAACACACTACAAACTAAATCGAAAGAAACACGCAAATGGCACAAAAGAGCATTCAATTCTAGTCGTTTAAACTAAATAATAATAAAAGTAAAAAGTAAATGTGAAGAGAAGAGAAGGCGATCTGATGATGAAGGCGATGATGATTCTGACTCTGATTCTCTTGGATGGGGAGCGCTGCCTGCAATCTGCTGCCTGCGGATTCGCTGACCAGTTTGGCGGATGATGATTAAGATGAGCACGCGAGAGTGTTGCGCAAAATGTTTCGAATATAGAACAGCAGAAGCTGATGTTTGTTTGGCTGCTGCTGCTGCTCATTTTATGCAACGACGCTGGAGGCAATCGAAAATGGCCAAAATGAGTCGAGTGAGTGTGCGAGATGGTGGGCGAGTGTGAGGTGAGTGTCAGTGGGGGCTGTGTGTGGATGCGGATGGGTTGGGGAGGATTACCTTGATGGCCGTCTGCATGAGCACATTGGTGGCATAGTTCACTCCCTTGGAGCCCAGCTGGAGGACCGCCGAATAGCCCCGCTCTTTGGCCTGATTTACGTACTCGTCGATCTCCTGTGCACAAAGAAAAAAGAGAAGAATTTCAGATGTACAGAGAGATATATGTATATTATTAAGATTTCAGTTCCCACCTGTTCGTGGCGCGTCAACATGGGATGCACGAATTTGCGGTACAGCGTTGAACTGCCCTTTGTGGCCGGCGAGAGGAGCCAGAAGACCAGGGCCACCTTCACCTCGTAGTAGAACGGCAGCCAGGAGATGAAGATGTCCGTGAATGTTTCAATGCAGGTGAAAAATGCAAAGACAATCCAGTACATCATCCATTTTACCTAAGAAGAGATGGTTATAAACATATATAATAATTGAAAATAATATAATAATAATCATTTTTTTAATTTTTTTAACTGTTTATATATTATTTGATATTTTTTCCATCAACAGAATTTAATTAGGTACTCAATATAATAACACTCAATTTAAAGAGCAGTAAATTTCAATGAAATCTGACAAATTAATATAATTTGGAGGCTTATTATTACAAATTAGGTCAGAATGAGTGCTATTAAATAGCTATTAAGTAATAAATTATATGATTATTATAAATGATTATGGATATGAATGTAATTTGAATTTTTTTTTTACATATTAGGTCAGAATAAGTGTTATTAAATACCCATTATGTATACATTATTTGATGATTATTGATGGTGATTAATTTGTTGATATAAATACTCACATATTCCTTGACATCCTTGGTCCTGACGGCCTTGTAGGAGGCATAGGCCGGGTACAGGGTGCCGCAGAACAATCTGAAAGCGGGAAACAGTAAACTCTGGGCACAAGTGCGCGGCGCTAGGAATATGACAATCAGCGAGCAGATGCAGGCCGTGTTGAAGGAGAGACATGGCAGAGGACAGCGCTGCAGGAGCTCTAAGAGTCGCCCCAGGGCATTGAGATTCTGGACCACTTTCGGAGTGAGAGCCACAACCGGCTGTTCCACTATGTAGGCTCCACTGTACTCATTGTCGGTATAATCACTGTCCAGCGAGCTCAGAGAATCGCCCAGCTGATACAGCGGATATTGAGCCCTTTGCTGCGGCTGCTGCTGTTGTGGGGCATAAATAAACTTTGGATAGACCGGGATCACATCCTCCGGCTGATCCTCGAGCGAATAGCTGCGGCCGTAGACGGCGGTGCCCGGCGGATGACGTAGGCGTCGGAGATTAGCTGGCCGCTGGTAGAAGAGCGGCTGCTCCTGCTGATAGATGGGCCTCATGGCAACGGGGATGCATTGCCCGCAGCGCGGATCGCAGATCGTTCCTGGCCGCTAGAACGCCGAGCAGAGACTGCCGGAGGAGAGCTCATTTACGGCGTCTAACGCTCAGGCGGGGGGTCTATTAATAAACCCACGATCGGGTCTAGAGAGAAGCAGCAATAGAGAAGCAGCCCGTGGCAATGTTTACACGGAGGAATGTGCCGCAGTTCCGAACGACAGCTGCGTTCACAAATATAGCACTTTGAAAGTGGGGAACTTTAAATCATGAACGGAAAATAATGTAGTTTAATTCCTAATTACTCGAATGATTATTTCCAACTCATAATATCTTTAAAACCTATGAAGAAAATAAAAAAATCTCTAGATAAATATACTCTTCCGAACACAATTACAATTATAATGACTGTTATTTCATTTGAAGATTATTCTAAATTATTTTACGGAGTTATTTGGGAATAAATCTAATTATCGTAAATTATTTTACGGAGTTATTTTGTTATATGTATATATTTTCAAGCTGATTTTTATTATGCAATATTTCGGAAATAAATAAAATTTTTTAAGAACCTATGTTTTGAAACTATATGCAAAGTACTGTTAAAACCCAAAATTTTACTTTTTAAATTAAATTAATTCACTGTATCAAGCAGTCACTGTTATCGAATGTCCTCACAAAGAGTTGCTAGCAACTTGGCCGCCCCTGTGGCGTATGAGCAATCGTTAGGTTCGCCAATTCGACCGCGATCTATAAATATTGACAACAATGGAGTCACAAAGAGAGTCGCCGGGTCGCCCATATCGGCTATATGCACATGTTCTGTACCCAAATCGGGAATAAGCGAGTGCGTCGGCCTCGGAAACTTGGAGACTCGGAAAGTGGAAACTCCAAATTAGGAGTTCAATTGGGGGTTACGCACACACACGCACGCACACTGGCACAAGTGAACGGTACTTTGCGGCGCAACGGCGACAGCTGATTAATAAACAAACAATCTGGTAATCAGCGAATCGAGCAACCACGGAAATATAACAAAAAATCAGAAGCGTGACGCCCACACAATTAGGAATCGTAGGTGCTTTTTTCTCGACTTTTGAAGGCCGAGCTTGAAAAGTTTGCTGTTTCTTTTTTTTGGGGGTCAGCAGCTCTGCAGCGCTCTCACTCGCACGCACTGGCTCTCAGGGGTTATGCTATGAAGTTGGGGATTACTGGGTAACCGATTACTCACATTATGAGCCGCGAAAACAGACTGCTGATCATCTTGAAGGCCTTATCAGTTCTGGAAAAAGAAAATTACAGGGTATTACATGCGTTGATTTCATTATCCTTTCTCCTTTCTCACCCTTAATTATCACCTGTGATTTCTTCGACTTTTTCGTGTGCTATATTTCTATTTTTAACGAGACTTTATATACAATTTCGAACTAAACTTCACTGAATTGCTTTTCACTTGATTATGGGGATACTTTAATTGGTTACTACGATTTGGAGGAGCAGGACTTCGAAATTATTTGGCTACGCAATTTTTAGCACCGTGTTGCGTCGCCACTGGATAATTGCGACTCGCCAGCTCGGTTTCAACTACATGGCTTTGTGCACTTTTCACTCGACAGAGAAAGAGCCGATGTTTGTGCCCACTACTGCGAATGCATTGCCCGCGAACAAATCGCTTTTGTTTAATTCTCAGCAAACAAAAAGAAACGCTTGCTGGACAGAGACAGACGAACAACAACAAAGCTGCTGCTCTGAAATTTTCATGCTCGGGCACACAAAAAATACCAGGCAGATGAGTACTAACAAAAAGCCGTCTGGTCACACTCAGACTTTATTTCGAAACAGAGAGGGTATTCCTTAAATAAAAATATTTAATTGCTAACTATTTTTATTTTGGTGAGCTCTTTTTTAGATTGCTAAACATTTCAGCGCATTATTTACTTTAAACTAAAAAAAATATATAAACAATTTAGCTTTATTTTGGTTAGTATCCAACAATAACAAACAAAAAAAATTAAATTAAAAATTAAAAAGATCAGTTTAAAAACTAAATACACTAACTATACTTAATAATAAAATAACAATACAAGTTAAAAAAATGCTATGGTCTAAAAAAACTATTGATTTGTATACATCTTAGATGTTCTTTAGAAACTAGACTTGTAAATTCATTAGCATAAACAATAAAAAATTAAAAAATATGGATTGTTAAAATTTTTTTAAAATTTAAAAACATATTTAATTTGTGTGTGGTGAATTTATCTGTGGTGAATTTCCCCAATGTGACCGTTCACGCAGTGGCGCGCTTTTTGTTAATCTGCATTTTCAACGTTCTTGACCTGCAGCCATACCGCTGGCTCAAACTGAAATTTTGACAAACTGCAAGAAATTGGCAAAATAATAGTTAAAATCAGCAAAAATGGCACAAAATGCACCCGCCTGCAGGGACACACAGGTGAGGAGAAAAGCGACTGAATAAAAAGTCAAAATAATAATGATTTCGTCACAGGATTTTCAATTCAAACTGCACGACAAATTCGTGGCGTTCAAAAAATGCGGCGATCCGAGGAGCAATGTGAAATTGCTGGCGATCTCCAGCAGCCGCGGATTGCTCTTTGCCGGGAATCCCACGCAGCCGGAACTCAAGGGTAATAAAGGGTTTCCATCTAAGTATATATCCATATAATCCTCTTACTGCAGTGATTATCGCCAAGGACTTGGTCAATGCCAAGAGCACAGGACAACAGCCACAGGCGCGACTGGTGCCGCTTCCCAGCATTCCCAACTACATCGCCTGCAGCTCCGATGGCAACTTGCTGGCCGTGAATCACACCCAGAATGGAACCAGCCTGCTCAGCATCTATGCAGTGCCTTCGTTCATGACCCCCGATGTTCGTCCCGTTTACAACATTCGCCTGGCTGCCGAGGACCATGTGTACGCCGTCCAGCTACTCTGGAATCCCGTGCTGCCCAACAGCCTGGCCGTCGTCCTGAGCAATGGAGCCATAGGGATGTATGCCCTTAAGGAGGGAGGCAACTTTGAAATGCACTCGCTGGACAAGAATCAGCAGGTGAAGTGCGGCTGCTGGTCGCCCAAGGGAAAACAGATTGTCCTTGGCTTTCCAGGCGGGAAGATACAGCAATTCAAGCCGGATTTGACGCCCGCCAAGACGCTGTTGTGTCCACCGAATGTCCATGACGCCCCCTTCGACACCATCGCCATCCAGTGGCTGTCCACTTTCCAGTTTGCGGTGATCTTCCTGCAGCACGGCGAGGACTGTAATCCCTCGCTGTATATATTAAACGCCCCGAAGGTTGGGGCACCCAGCTACATAAACTACTATGACATCTGCTACAGCCTGAATGGACCAAGGAACCATCAGTTCTTGTTCAGCCATGTGGCCCCGTGGAATCTGCTCCTGGTAATCTCGGCAAATGGCGTGGAGGTGGGCGTCATGGGAACTGCGGAGGCTGGCGATACACCAACCTGGCAGCAGTTTACCCTGCTGGACGAGGCGCGCATTGAGTTGCCCTTAAGTGAGCACACCCAGGAGGAGACCTTCCCGCTGGGCGTTGCCTACGATACGTCCTCGACGCACCAGCTGACCATCAACGAGCAGAAGCTCCCGACCATGCCCATGGTGCATGTTCTGGGCTCGGATGGAGCCCTGCTCTCTTTCAATTTCCTGAATATGCTGCCAACGGCGGTCTCTGTTTGTTCGCCACCTCCCCCAGTGGCAGATACTTCGGGGCAGTTCAGGCCGCTGAATACGCTGCTTCCCAGTGACGCGGAGGAGGAGCAGCAGTCGGCTGTGGCAGCCAGTCCGCCGCCCAAGACACCTGCGGTGAGCGCTCCCTCGGACATATCGTTCGCTTTTACACCGAACACTGTTACTTCAACGCCGGCTCCCTCGAAGGATAAGCCGCCATCGCTGTTCTCGGGCTTTGGAGCACCAGCAGTTAAAGCTCCTGCCCCTCAGCTATCTTTTGGAGCTGCTCCGACGCCCGCGCCACTTTCGTTTGGTGCACCGCCGGCCGCTGCAGCCAAGCCACCCTCTGCTTTTGGAGGATTTGGTTCGTCAACAGCGGCTCCTGCTTTGGGTTCCATGTTCTCGGCACCCGGATCAAATGCTTATGTCGGAATGCCAATGACCAGGTCGGATCCAGCTGCTGTGGCACCCCTTTTTGCGGCTCCTGAAGCGAGTGCACCTGCTGCTTTCGCTGCTTCAAACAAACCGCTCTACACGGTTCCCCCGACTTTTACACCGGTGGCCGCAAAGGCAGCACCGTCGGCTCCACTGACAAATGTAGAGGCCACCCTTAAGCCAGATGACACGGAGCCAATTATCAAGGACATGATTGCCCTGCAAATAGAGGCTTTCAGCCAGGATATACAAAAGCAGAAGGATCAAACCAAGGAGCTGCTCAAAGGCGTAAGTAAATATTATTTTTTCTTTGTTTCGTATTTACATTTTTGGTTTGCCTTTCGCAGATTGTGGCTCCATCAGCTCTTCGTGTATATGCCAAGCGATTGGACGATCTACAGGAGCTTAACGAACAAGCCAAGGATGTGGAGTTTGAGTTGGATGTGCAGGGATTACGACAGGGTCTCAATGAGGCCTATGCCATCGTAGCCGAGTGCCGTGGCAAGCTGGAGATCTACAGGAAACCTGAGTGGGTAGCAAGCTATTCCGTCTAAAAGACTTTTTTTAAGGACCTTCTTCTTTTAGTATCACGCGTCTGATGAACTCCAGCGCCTGCGATCCCGCTGGCCGCCGAATGCTGGCCCGCCTTCAGAGTTACGTGGCCGCCAATGAGGCCCAGCTGCGTCTCGCCCAGCAGCACGTCGATGTGCAGTGGGAGCAGTTCCAGGATGTCGTGCGGCGCAACTCCAAGTCGCGCATGCACATGCCCTGCCTGGAGGGCATCTACCAGCGACTGACTAAACTGCAAAACCTCGCTTCTCAGCAGCGAATCCAACAGAACAACATCAAAGCCAAGCTCAAGGAACGTGGATTGCTTCAGGCCGCACTGCTCGACCAGGAGAACAGTCGCACCCGCACCAACGAAGCGTTAGTAGGAGTTTTAGTTAATCAGTCATCTATCTTAATCACTATTTTCATCTTGCAGAGTGGAAACACTGGCCGACTCCATTCTCTCGATGAGTCTTAGCCAGGTGGTGGACTCCAATGCAGCCAAACTGACGCATCAGAGGCTGCAGAAGATTCGAAAGGTTGTACAGCTGCAAAAGATCAATATAATTGGTCCACAGCGACCGGATCGCGTGGGTCTGAAGTCGGAGGTTATTTTGGAAACCAAGCGCCGGGCGGAGCAGATTAAGAAGGCGGCTGTCAAGCCAACCACGGCTAATAAGTACACCCAAGCAGCAGTGGCTCCACCTCCTGCACCATCTGGGGCACCCATGCCTCATCCTCCACAGCCAGTGGCACCTCAGCTGCCGAAACCAATGCCATCTAAGCCGGTGGTTATGGATAAACCTCATCAAACCCCTGTGTCGACGCCATTCTCCTTCAGCCAGAGCAGCCCATTTGTGAAGACATCCACGGTGACTCCTACGACAAATACCGTGACTCCTGGTGAGGCTGCAAAGCCGGGGCTTTCCATGTTCGGCGGCTTGGGTAGCGGTAGTTCCAGCTTCAGTTTTGGTGGCGGTGCTGCCAAGTCTGCACTCTCGTTTGGAGGAGGATCGCCAGCTGTGGAATCAACTCCAATACCGAAACCAAACACTTTGACTGCAGTTGAAAAAGATCAGCCTGCTCCAGAGCCAGCTAAGCCCAAAGAGCAGAAAGTAGGACTCGAAATCAAGCCAGTGAAAGCCGTCCCTGAAGTCACAAAAATAGCACCACAAGCACCAAAGGCAGAGCTCGCTAACAAATCCATTGGCTTCGGAGGCTTCACAGGAACTGGCGGAGCTGTGGGAAGTGCTTCCAGTTCTCCGTTTAGCTTTGGTGGATTGGGATCATCGCTGGGCTTTGGAGGATCCGTCCCTGCTGTTCCAAAATCTGAAGCTCCTAATACGGCAACCACTATTGTGAGCACTTCCGCTTCAGCTGCTCCATTTGGCATGTTCGCGGCTGCAGCTGCTTCCAAACCAATCACCAGTGAACCCACAGTGACTAGCAGCACCACCACGATCACCAGCAAGCCAACGCCTGTAATTGCATCGACCCCTTCAACTGATGTTCCTCCAGTAAGCACGGCAAGCAACTCGGATCCCACTGGCGGTCTTTTCGGCTCTGTTAACATTTGCAAGCCAAACGCAGCACCAGCAGGTACATTTCTTTATTTGAATATCAAAATCACATCACTTACATTTCTTTCTCCTTCAGATTCTACCAAACCAGCCAATATTTTCGGAGGTCTCAACAGTGGTACAGGCTCCGGCAGCTTTTCGTTTGGCGGTGGAACCGGGGATGCCTCTAAGGGATTATTTGCCAGCATCACTCAACCAGCAACGACATCCGCAGCTGCCACAACTGTGGCGGAAACCACGATCAAAACTGATCCCATTACAACAACTGCAGCACCCGCTCCAACTGTGACTACCACTGCTGCAGCAAGTGCAGCTCCGATTCCTCCCACAGCGACACCAGCAGCAACAACTAGCGCAACTGTGACATCCAGTAGTGCTGTTCCCGGCAGCGCCTTCTCCTTCTCGAATGCTTTCAGCAACCTGAGTGCTGGAGTGGCTCCAACTACCGCTGCTGCTGCTCCTTTGGGGGCAAGCAGCTCCACCGCATCCACAGCTAGCAACTCGTCGACTTCAGTTTTTGGAGGTGGCTTTGCAGCAGCAACTGCGGCCACAGCGGCTCCAGTAGCTAATCCCTTCCAACCGGCTGCAAAGACTGCAGCACCGAGTGGCAACATTTTTGGCAGCATACCCAAGCCGGAGACTAGTGTTTTTGGAGCAGCTCCCGCTGCTGCTCCTTTGAATCCCGCCGCAGCGCCAACAGCATCTGCCCCACCCACCGGTCTCTTTGCCTCGGCTGCTATTAGTAACCCGTCGCCATTCGGCAGTCCTCCTACTGCAGCTCCCGCTTCCGGCGGCAACATTTTTGGCCAACCTGCAAAGCCAAATGTTTTTGGACAACCGGCGCCCGCAGCCGACGTATCCGGCGGAGGATCTATTTTTGGCGGTGGAGCCAGTACACCATTTGGATCGAGTTCCATTTTCGGCGGAAGTAATCCCCAAAGTCCTGCCCCAGCTGCTGGAGGTGCTTCTATCTTTGGCCAAAATGTGTTTGGTCAGTCAGCGGCAGCTTCGCCGGCAGCAGGTGGAAACATATTCTCCAATCCCGTGGGCAACCCGCAAGCATCTGCTTTTGGTGGCGGAGGAGGAAGTTCCATCTTCGGTTCACCTGCACCCGCCGCAGCTTCTCCCGTCTCTGGCGGCTCGATCTTTGGCGGTGGCAGTAGCTCCGGTGGATTTGGTTCCTTCTCGCAGACAACACCAGCTCAGGGTGGCTTTGGTGGTGGATTTGCCCAGGGTGGCGGCGGATCGGTGGCCCAGTCGGGCTTTGGATCACCCCAAACGCCGCAGCAACAACCGGCACCGGGAGGATTTGGAGCTAAGCCCGTTTTTGGAGGTTCGCCGGCCTTCGGAGCGAGTCCGACCTTTGGGGGAGGAGCCACCTTTGGCAGTCCCAAGGGATTTGGAGGGTTCGGCGCGGCCACACCTGTGGCTTCACCTCCAGCGTTTGGTGCTGCACCAAAGCCGACACAAGGAAATATCTTTGAAACACTGGGTGGCCAGGAGTCTGGCCTCTCCTTCGGAAATCTGGCACAGACAGGAAACTCGAATACCCAGAAACCTGCCTTTGGAGGGTGAGTAAACGCAACACGTTTCCTCCGACTTCACATTACTAACCAAGAATAAACATCTTCCATTTCAGATCGAGTTTTATGAATTATCGTTGAGTTATTCATGTAAATGTTATGTAAACTCAATATTTTATTTGTTCAGTTTTAGAGGTTATATAAGATTACTACTTAAAATATATAGCGTCATTAAAGTTATCAAAATTCACGGAAATCTGATCGTCTGAATTGATTGTGGGCCAACTTTTAATTTTCAATTTTCATGACCTACGCAATATTTTTGCATATTCTGAGCAAGAAATGATTAGGCTTTCTATAAATGCACTGACTATAGGGTTATCTCAATTCATTTCTCTTTAACATCTCGGAAAATGCAGTCACGATTAGCTTGGATTCCTTTGCTCGCTTGGTTTCTTGTTCACCTAGGAGCTTCCCAGTTTTTAGAGGAACCTTGTGGAACTTCAATTACACCCAAAATTCGCAACGGCAACGATGCTAGACTTCAAGACGCTGCCTGGATGGCAGTCATAAGAAATGCCACGCATTTTATTTGCGGTGGCACGCTGATTCACAAACGTTCGTATTTTTTACAAAGCAAGATTTGATTTTTGATTATAATATACAAAATTTCTTTAGTCTTCGTGTTAACTGCAGCGCATTGCATATACAATCAAGGCATCCTGTAAGTATAAATATGACTAGTTTAATAAATGATTTCATTATACCCGTTACTCGTAGAGTAAAAGGGTATATTGTATTCGTGCAAAAGTATGTAACAGCTAGAAGGAAGCGTTTCCGACCCCATAAAGTATATATATTCTTGATCAGGGTCACTAGCCGAGTCGATCTAGCCATGTCCGTCTGTCCGTCCGTCCGTCTGTCTGTCTGTCTGTCTGTCTGTCTGTCTGTCTGTATGAACGCTGAGATCTCGGAAACTATAAAAGCTAGAAGGTTGAGATTTCACACACATATTCTTGGGCTTCCTACGCAGCGCAAGTTTGTTTCATCGAGGTGCCACGCCCCCCCTAACGCCCACAATCGCCATAAACGATTTTCAAATGTGTCTGGAGGCCACATCTTTTAAGATTTTAAAAATATATAAACGCAATTTTATAGTGTTTATTAATACCTATCGAAATGTAGAAGACATTTTTCAAATCGGACCATTCATTAAAAAGTTATACGCAATCAAAATTGTTTATATATCTATCTCAGTCGCACTCCCTTTAGCCCCAATAGATAGTCGGGACACCAACCCGAGTACAGCGTTCGCACTCCCTTTAGCTGAGTGACGGGTATTAGATAGTCGGGACACCAACCCGACTATAGCGTTCTCTCTTGTTTTATTTAGTATACGAGTGTTCATAAGGATTTATTGAAATACTGAGACCGTGAATTAACTTTAAAAATTATTGGTTTCGAATCAAGATTTGTAAGGTTGGGAGCATATAACAAAAATGAACCAACAATCCGGAAAAATGTCGCAAAAGCATTGACACATCGTTTCTACAACGGACTGCCTGTTGATGGATATGATATAGGCCTGATCAAGTTGTCCAGCAGCGTCGTCTTCAATGGTATGTGAACAGTATTACCAATCAAGAAAAGATATTAACTACAATTCTCTGCAGCTCGCATTCATCCAATCTGCATAATTTTGGATAAAAATATTAAGAACAATGTAGAAAGAATGGCCACATTCAAAGCCTTCGGCTGGGGACTAACAGAATACAACGGACACGAAAGCGATATACTACAAACCATCGTCATCGACCATTTAGATCGATCGAAGTGTGTAAGGGGACTGGGAACATTGAGTCTCAGCCTAACACAGCTATGTGCTGGCTCTTCTTTGGGGGACACATGTGAGGGCGATTCAGGTGGTCCATTGACAAACAATATCATTGTTAATGGAAGCGTCCGCGGAGTTCAGTTCGGGATCGTGAGCATCGGCACCCAATACTGCGATGGACTTGGAGTATACACCGATGTGACAAGCTACGTGGACTGGATTGAGGCTGCCATTCAAAAGTTTGATACTGAGGAACAATCAGAGTCCCCAGGAATTAAGCAAATTTCCCTACAGCCTCGCATGGGTCAAGATATGTGGTTGTACGGAGACTGTGGTGGTAGTACCATAGCATCGCATTTACAGGCAAAGATTTATGGACCTAATTTCATGGCCCAGGGCGTGATGATCACAGACCGTGAGTACCTGTTCTATTCGAATCAAATTTTATTATGTTTTGTGGAATCTTATATATTCCCCTTATAAGTTTTAAGTTAGAAAAATATAATGCTTGCAGTTGGAACACACTTGTGTTGATCAATACTTAAGTCCGATTAATATTTGTTAATATTTTAATTTTCAGGATTTGTCCTGACAAATGAGAGAGGCTTGCCAGAAAATGCTGCTCTGTTGTACGTAGACTAAAAAGTTTAGTTGATAATTACAAAAATTAATTGAGATTAATCCACAGGGACGTGGGTGTGTTGGGAATCCGAAGAACCTATCAAGCATACAGAGTGATCCGAGTCTTTAAGAACCAAGAGCTTTTCACGGCCAACAATGGTATTGCTTTGCTGCAACTCAATCGGCCGGTAAAGGGCCCAGGTAAAATCTTCCTTTTTTGTTAAATATATATCGCCTTATTCTCCAAATTTATGTTTTCCAGACGGAGTAAAACCGATTTGCATGCTTGCGAGCCTAGGAGACCAGCAGGAGGCCACATCCACACCAACTTTTACTGTATTTGACTTCGTGCAAGCTGGTGGACGCAAACGAATTTTTGATTATAGCGTTTCACTTATTAACCACTACCAATGTTCATACGGCATCCAGGACGAAATAGAACCAGATCAAATTTGTGTGGAAACTCCTCTCGGAATAAGTCAGCATTTTGGAAATCCTGGCGACGTTTTGGGTAAAAAGATTCTGCTTTCGGGAAAGGAATGGTTCGTTCTGTTTGGTATTCTCAGTTATTCATCTAATGGTCTGAACGTTTTTGCCAATGTTATGAGTCACACTGAGTGGATCGCCAATATAATTAATTTTAATTAATTTTAGGGAATATCTCGATAGTCCTCTCGATATTTTATATCGCTATTTCTCAAATATTAAAAAAAGGGTACTAAATATTGGTGCTGCTTTCTTCGAAGCTTTGGAATCTATGCATTAATGTTCTTAAAGCTTGACCCCAAAAACCCCCATTCCAATCTGGTACTGAAGGAAACTCGAATACCGATGAGAATTACCTTTTTTTTTCAAATCGAGCTTTCTGATTTATCGTTTGTTGCGTAAACTCAACATATTTTTAAGTTAAGCTTCAAAGATTATACAAGATTACGTAACACCTTAAAATATATACATATGTATTCAGCATCATTAAAATTATCAATTCTCGGAAGCGGCTATTATTCTTATTGTTGGAGAACTTTTACTCGAACATTGGTTCAATTTAAAATATTTTATACATATATTCCTATCAAGAAATGATAAGGCTGTCCATAAATTGAGTGTCTTGACAATTAAAATCAGTTCTTTTTAACATCTTGGAATATGCAGTCACGTATAGCTTGGATTCCTTTGTTCACTTGGTTCCTTGTCCACCAAGGAGATTCCAAGTATTTGGAGGAACCTTGTGGATTTTCTATTACACCCAAAATCGTCAACGGAAATGATGCATGGTTTCAAGATGCCGCCTGGATGGCAGCTATAAGAAATGCCACGGATTTTATTTGCGGTGGCACGCTGATTCACAAACGTTCGTGTTTTTTATACAAAGCAAGATTGGATTATAATATAAAAATGTTTTTACAGGCTTTGTGTTAACTGCTGCTCATTGCATTCGTATAAACGACACCCTGTAAGTATTATAAATATTAAATCCATAGAATTAAAATTTTATTAAAATATGGAAGCCAGAGTTAATGTTAAGTAATATGTTTTTTTCAATAAAGATTCGTGTGGCTGGGAGCATACAACAAAAATCGCGCAATGGTTCAGAAAAGTGTAGCAAGAGCAATAAAGCACCGCTTGTACACCGGACATGCAGATGATGGAAATGATATTGGCCTGCTCCAGTTGTCCAGTAGCGTCGACTACAATGGTATGCAAAACGCTTTCAACCCTCAAAAAATAAGTTATTAACTACAATTTTTTATAGTTTACATTCATCCCATATGCATTATTTTGGATAAGTCTATTAAGAATCAAGTAGAAACAATGGCCACGTTCAAAGCCTTCGGCTGGGGGATGAAAAAACACGACGGTCAAGAAAGCGATATTCTTCAAACCATCGTCCTTAACCATTTAAATCGAGCCGAGTGCTCCAGGGGACTGTCTTCACAGATCAGCTCAAAACAAATATGTTGTGGGTACTCATCAGGAGACACTTGTGCGGGCGATTCAGGTGGTCCGTTGACCAACAATATCCCATTCAATGGAAGCACTCGCGAAGCTCAGTTCGGAATCGTGAGCTTTGGCTCAAGATACTGCGATGGAATTGGAGTGTACACCGATGTGATAAGCTATGTGGACTGGATCGAGGATACCATTAAAAAGTTTGATACTGTGGATGCTTCACAGTCCTCAGTAATGCCTCTACAGCCTCGCAGGGATATGTGGTTGTACGGAGACTGTGGTGGTAGTACCATAGCATCGCATTTACAGGCGAACATTTATGGACCCAATTTCATGGCCCAGGGAGTGATGATCACAGACCGTGAGTATAAGTTTGTTTTTATCAAATATTTTAGTTTCGTGTTATAAAATTCAATTTGAAGAAAGTGGATCAATAGTCCGATCTTTCGAGAAACATACATTCTTTACTTTTGGGTTAGAAACAACAATTTCAAATTTAAATTTTCAGGATTTGTCCTAACTAATTCCAGAGGCTTGCCAGAAAGTGCTGTTTCCCTGTAAGTTATATCAAAGGCATGCTAAGTAATTGAAATTAAATTAGAGTTTATCTACAGAGAAGTGGGTGTGTTGGGAATGCAAAGAACCTATGAAGCATACAGAGTGATCCGAGTCTTTAAGAAACAAGGATATTTTACGACTAACAATGGTATAGCTTTGCTACAACTGAACCGACTGGTAAAAGGCCCAGGTAACATATACTTTTTTATATAAATATATCGCCTGGTCGCTGATTTTGTATTTTACAGATGGATTGAAACCGATTTGCATGCTTGCAAACTTAAGAGACCAGCAGGAGGCCTTATCCACTCCATATTTAACTGTATTTGACTACAGACGCATACAAACTTTTGCTTTCACCGTTTCACTCACTAATCCCAACCAATGTTCAAACAGAATCCAGAGGGGACTCGAACCGAATCAATTTTGTACGGAAACTCCTCGTGGAATAAGTCAGAACTTTGGAAAACCTGGTGACGTTTTAGGGAAAACGATTGTGCATTCGAAAAAGAATTGGTTCGTTCTGCTTGGTATTGTTAGTTATTCATCTAATGGTCTTTATGTTTTTAACAATGTTATGAGGCACACTGAGTGGATCGCCGATATAATTAATTTTAATTAGTTTTAGCGAAGAAATCGATTGTGTTTTCATTACTTGATATTGCCATTGGTCAACCTATATTAAATACTGCTGCTGCTTGATTTCGTTTCGGTATTAGTTTATCTTTACCTTTAAGTTACCGCTCATCAGTTTGGACCGTAGTTTCTCCCCCATTTATTTATCAAAAAACAGAAAGAAAGGTATTTTTAATGTACTTAACTTTATTTATATGTACTTAATGCGTATCTTTAATTTGATTAAATACAGTGACTATGTTTCTTTGCACATTTAAGATAAGACAATGCGAAAACATTCTGAATGCACGTACCTAATCGCAAAGTTTGCTTTATAATTTTGTGTGATTTGTGTGTGGCTTTGTTTTGTTGCTTGTTGCAAGAGCTTTAATGTCTATTCAAAAATATTTACAATTCACTAAGTTGTGGAATCATGCATTGTGCGTTTTGTGGTAAAGCTTGCGCACCTGGAAACGCCGATGCAGCGAAGCTGCGTTATGGCAAAATCGAAACTAAGGAGAGTTCAGAGGAGACGAAAGTGCAGGTAAATTGGATCCTTTTCTTATCGATTCGAGCACGGAAATATTAATTTGATAAGAACTTATATCCTTTTTTTTTACTTATTTTCTTTAATATTTAATTTAAGCGATGTGAAAATTATTAAAGTAATTTGTTTTCCAAGTTCGAAGAACCAACTTTGATGGTTTCAAAGATAATATAATCAGGTTGACCCTATGCTAAAGCAATTTTTCTTCTTCTGCGTGGAACCCGAAACGGACTTAAAAACGGAGGGACGGAGTACAGATGGTAGAACTTAAAACGAGCGTTAAATAGACGGATGTGTTTTGAGCCCTAGTGCTTCGGATCCTTGTTGTAGTCCACGTAGACGCGTACCACCTCCCCGGAATACTTGCGCTGCGAGGGCATGAAGTAGAAGTCGGGAGTGTCGGATCCGCCGTTCTGTCGGGGATCATCCCGCGACCGATCGTAGCCAGAGTCCCGATCGCGATCCTGGCGATGGCGTCGCTCCTCCTCCCTCTCCCGCTCACGCTCCCGCTCCCTATCCCGACTGCCCTGTCGAGCGGCACGCCGGTCGTGGGTGTAGTAACCCGATGGCTGCATGCTGGCCGGGCTCTGTTGGTAGTGATGCGCCTGCCGTGGCAGGGAGTAGGCTCGCTCCGCATAGGAGCTCCGGGAGTAGGGTGCACTGCCTCCGTTTGGAGCACCGCCCACGCTACTCTCCTGAGTGGCACGTCCACCGTTGGTGCCGTTCTTGCCGTGGCCATTGGGACTCTCGTAGTACATCTGGGACTTGCTGGTGGGCGAGTGGGACATCGGAAGCGTCGTCTGCTGGCTACTTGTCGTCGACTGATGGCGATGGCGAGCCTTCTCCTTGCCCGCCGTACTGTTGGTCACGTTCTTCTCCTCCGTCTCGCCATAGGGATCAAAGGCGTAGTTGGTATTCGAGGCGAACTCCTTCCAGGGTGAGTTCTTGATGAGTTTCTCCTGGAAGCACAAAGAGATTTTAGCATGATTAAGTGGAAATTTCGTTGGTTTTTGTCTCAAGGTGCTCAGCCAGTCAGCATTTGGTGTGGGTATATATTTCTTGGGAATTGGGAGCTACTCAATAGTTGGGTTGGATGGACCACGTAATATGCAGACAATCAAATTATTCTACAGTACATTTCCGAATTTCGGTTTTATTGTTTAAGTTTTTAAGTTTAACCGATTTTGCTGACGGTTAATTCTCCGTTTAAAATGGGCGTCCTTTTATAGTTATAGATAGATTGAAATAAAAAATTGTTCTGTATTTTAGCTGATCTGCAAGTGCGCGCTAGCGGAATATACAATCATTACGAAACCATACAAAAAGGTCATGTTAATATTCGGTGAAGTTTTATAAAGATGAAATACAGCTAGAGTTCTACAGAAGGATTAGGAGAGTGGGGTTTCAACGGGTTGAACATATATCCCAGGATAATTCGGGTCTTACTTAGCACATATCAAATGCTGACTGGCCAGGAGAACCCGCACACAGAAATTACGTGAAATGCAAATGGGTGTTATTAGAACAAACTGGAAACACAGAAATAGGTTAAGAGACAGACAGAAAAAAAGAAGGGAGAGAGAAAGGAGTTCAGAGATTACCGTCCAGAGTGAGTTTCTATTTTTTTTTTGCATTTTGTTAGGTGACAAGGTTAATACATAACAGATACCACAAGAAAATATAGAGTTTTGAATTACCCATTTAGTTATTGAATTTTGATAAACGCGGCACCTACGCAGATGCAGATACAGTACATAGTCAAGAGGTTTCCGGTACTTAAACTAACTATAAGATGGGTTCGGTATTTTGGATTAAATCGTAAATGCGCTTAAGGCAGTTGTAGCTGATGCTCGGTTTTCAGGTGGATTGTCGGGCAGTGGGATTGTCTATATTGTATATCTGATCTGATCTGAGTTTGATTTTTGTAGAGTGAGTCTTATAGATCGCTAGAGGGCTGATAGTAGCGCTGGTGCTGTCGCTGTTGGTACATGCGCCACTCTTCGGGTATTACGTAAACCAGCTTTGAACGACACGGGTACAATGGGAAGAGATTAATAAGAGAGGAGTGAAAGAAGCCCCCCGACACAGAGAGGAGATTTTACCAAAATGTATAATCGATAAAGGAATTTGATTTTAGGAAGTGTGGTATTCATTGCATTGTATCTTTTTTCTACCTTCTCTGTGTCGGCTGAGCTTATGCTGACCCAATTGATCGGGTTTTTTTTCTTTTTTACTCACCTTGGTGTTCTTGCTCTTTCGCGAGGTCTTCCAAATGGTGCAGAATGCCTGGATTAATGCGATGAGCACCAGGGCTGCAATCAAGCCCAGGACAATGTACAATCGTGTCTCGGAGAGATCGAAGAAGGAGAGTAGAGTCTCCTTGGCATTGGGTTCGGAGGCGCTCTTGTCTATTAGAGGGAAGAATTTTGTATTAACCCAATGAATCCATGACTAGCACACTATCAATCTTACATTCCAATGCCTCAAAGTCCAGGTATTGGGGATCCACCGTCAGTGAACCCACTCGGCCTGTGGCAATCTGATCCTTTAGAGCCGATCGGATCGCATCGGCGTTCTTCTGAGCCGCTGCCTCAGCTCCCTTGTCCACCTCATTGGTGTCCAGATCGTGCTGCTTCTCCACATCCGCCTTGTCGAACATGGCCTGAACCTTGGCCACCATGGTGCTGCCCTCCCTGGAAATAAATCATGTATATAAATAACACCCGCAAATTTATAATGGTATCTGTTTTCCCACTTACTTTTCAAAGCCAACAATCTCCGTTTTATAATAGCCAGTCTGAGAACTCAGGATGCCATTGAATGAATCCGATATAGTGGCCGCCAGGTTGTTAAACTCTACGGTTCCCGGTTTCGGAGCTTCATAGGATTCGCCCAAGTTCATCAGTTTAACGGCCACGGCGTAGACCAGACGGCTAGGTGCCGGAGTGCTGGTGCCCACAAAAACGGATTCCAGTTCTTTAAAGTAATAAAATATTATAAGTTAAGTAGTCTTTTCTAGTTTAGAGGATCCCCTTACCCTTTCCGCAGGATTTGATGCAGACACGTTGCGAAGAGACGGGAGGAACTTGCTCGTGCTTGCGGATCTTCTTGTTTACCACATTGAAGGCACCTCCCAGAACCGGGAAGAAGAGATACAGGCAGTGGTCGTCCGTGAAGGACAGATCCTGTTCGTCATTACTAATCCGCTTGCGGTTGAACTCCAGAATGGTCACACCCTTCTCTATCCTTCCAGAGGCATTGTAGATGTCCTGGCGATCGTCGAGCTTCGGCGGAGCATAGCCCAGCACCCAGGTGTCCATGAGGAAGGGTCTTCCGCTGCGTCCATCCACCCAGCCAATGATGGCGTCTGTCTGGGACATTCTCTGGTCATCGCTGAATCCGATTCCCGTCCAGGTCTGCGTGTTCGACGTTTCGATGTGCCAACGCATCTCGTCACCCTTGCCGACCGTCTCCCAGGCGGCGTAGTACTCGCAGGTGTGCTCCTGGGGCGAGCAGTTGGACGGATACTTCCAGTGGCCAAAGCAATCGTTATCCAGGACATTGGTGCCCAAGTCATTGCGGTCTGTGTTATTTGCCGACTTTTCTTTTTCTATTAAACAAGGAAAATATTATTATTAATTACCATTTTTTATATATAAAACCAATGAAAAACAGAAAAAACGCTATCTCTATTTTACGATATCCTCAAACTCAAGACTACTTTTACCTTGATTAAAGGAATAAATCTTATCAAATAAGGGCTGATCCTTAATTTTAAAGTTTTCAGTGAGGTGCTTACCGTTTTTTAGTCATTTTAGATCCTTAATTATCCGGATTTATTTAATGCCCACACTTAAAGCTTACTTACCAAAGAAATTGATCTGGGCGACTCCTCGCTGCATTTGGTGGCCGTGGTATTTCAGCTCATCGGGCAGATAGAAGTTCTTGACCGTCGAGGGCTGTGTCTCCAGACCGGAGGCTGGTACATGGACATAAGCTTCCGGCTCCTGTCCCTTGGCCCAAATCACATGGGTGAGGGCATCGTCGAGGGTATGATCGGTGGGCTCATCGGCAACCAGTTTCTTGCGGAAGATGATAGTGGTCACGCCGTTCTCCTCAAAGCCCGTGCCCAAAGCCAGATTTGACTTGCCGCCCCAGAATTCATCGACGTGAGGCGTTGATCGATCCCTGCTGTAGTAGTCACCCACCCTGCTGGCCATTCCTCGAGCTGATCCAATCACGATGTCCGTGCAGTCCATTCCGTTGAAGTCATGTCTTGGGGTGTACGGATTGAGTCGGTACTTGGGTGACTCTGCAAAATAAGTAAATAAGTAGATAAGTAAAATAATTTGCATCATATCCAGATGGGATCCTCACCTGCTTCACGGCGTTGACGATCTGCTTTGGTGCTGACGCGATAGGAAACACTGGTGGAAACGGAAGAGACGCCCTGCTTTTGGGCGAAATCTCCGGCCACTCTCTTGGATTTTGTGCTTTGCGCCTCTGGCTCACTCTTGGGTTCTGGTTCACTGGTTGGTTCGGGTGCGCTGGAAGGTTCCGGTTTGCTAGTGGGTTCCGGCTTACTAGAAGGTTCTGGTGCGCTCGTGGGTTCCGGCTCACTGGTTGGCTCGGGTGCGCTGGAGGGTTCCGGTTTGCTAGAGGGTTCGGGTGCGCTGGAGGGCTCTGGTTCGCTCTTGGGTTCCGGCTCACTCTTTGGTTCCGGTTCACTCTTGGGTTCAGGTTCGCTAGTTGGCTCTGGTTCACTCTTGGGTTCGGGCTCACTGGTCGGCTCTGGCTCACTCTTTGGTTCCGGTTCACTTTTCGGTTCTGGTTCACTCTTAGGTTCGGGCTCACTCTTGGGTTCCGGCTCACTCCTGGGTTCTGGCTCACTCTTGGGCACCGGTGCGGCTCTAAGCTCGGCTAATCGCTTGGGCTGAGGTTCGCTCTTAGGTTCCGGTTCGCTCTTAGGTTCCGGTTCGCTCTTTGGTTCCGGCTCGCTCTTGGGTTCAGGCTCGCTAGTTGGCTCTGGTTCACTCTTGGGTTCGGGCTCACTAGTCGGCTCTGGCTCACTCTTTGGTTCCGGTTCGCTCTTGGGTTCCGGTTCGCTCTTGGGTTCCGGTTCGCTCTTGGGTTCCGGTTCGCTCTTGGGTTCCGGTTCGCTCTTAGGTTCCGGTTCGCTCTTGGGTTCCGGAGCAGAGGCTTCCAACGTTGTGGTCAGATCCCCAATGTCCCGCACTAGCGGGAAGTTCTTGCACTCCGGTGTCATACCACGTGGCCTCCAGCCCAAACCCACCCACGATGTGCTATTTACCTTCAGAACCATCTCGATCTCCTTCTGCTCCTCAAGGAGTCGCCAGTAGACGTGGTAGTCGGGCGACAGCTCCTTCTTGGAATACGAGGAGAGGTCCAGGCTGGTGGTCTTGTAGGGCGATCGCTTGTTGCATCCGATTCCGAACCAGCCAAAGTTGCAGTAGCACTGCTTCCGGGGCAGCGAGGTTCCTCCGAGATCCACGCACTTGCCCTGGACACCACAATCGGAGTCAACGGAGCACTCGTCCTTGTACTGGCACTGCGGGCCATAGAAGTTCTTGTCGCACTTGCAACGCGAGGGGAAGTACTTGCCATTGCCGGAGCAGGTCTCCTTGAAGTCCTTTCGCAGCTTGATGTCCACATCGGCACAGGACCAAAAGCGATAGGTGGTGGACCACTCATCTGCCTGGCGAAGCAGCCTAAGAGTGCAGTTGAAGCACTCAAAGTCATTCGGTATCTTTACCGGGTATGACTGGGCACTATAAAGAAACATAAGTTTAATTGTCAGTTGGTCTTGAAAAGATCTTGAAACCCCAAAAACTTACGTTGCCAAATCAAATAATTATACATTAGAATTGGTTACCCACCCTTTTCTGAAGAATTCGCGGTGTTTTAGATCATTGTGCTATCAAACAGCAATTTCTTGTCATATTAGACCGTCCTCTTCTGAAGAATTCGCCGTTTTTTATAAATATTTTGTATACAAGGCAACTGCTTAATTTTTTTATCTAATTTATTTGATTTGACAAGGCTAAGAAATGATCCATCTTCCGGGAGTTATTTAAGTATTTAAACTCACGTGACATCGGTGCTCACAAACTCCGAATTATTTACATGTGGCGTTAGGTCCAAAACAGGTCGATCGAGGGCATCCAGTAGTTGCAACCGAAAGCCGCCCTGGAAAAGGTACGATTGTGATTATGGTTAGGCCAAAACAATGACTGAGAACTTGTGATGCGACGATGTCGTGCAGTCAAGTCGCAAACATGGGAATCTCCATGCCTCAGGCTTTGACTTTGACTGCGTGCATGTGAGGCAATCGCTCGAGAATGGATTCTCGGCTAATTAGCCCCTTGGCGATAAGAACCCCCACCCCCAAAAGGGGCGTATGTGCTCCCATTGCAGTGGATCTTCTGTTTCTTACCTTGTGCGCATAGGCCAAATGCCAGGTGACGTTGAACTGCGTGCCGGAGAGCAGCGATGTGCGGATGGAGCCTGGAATTAGGAAATCAGAGCGTGATCAGTGGGCCAGTTGATTACATGTGACAGTCCGGGCCGTCCAGGGCCATCTATTTGCCCAGTTCCATTCGCATACACATAATTAAATCCAGTTCCCCCGTGGAATTGGACTGGTTCTGCATTGAATGGCATCGAGTGCACCTGCATCTGGTATACGAAATACCCAACTCCCCCTCGGCAAATTGTGCATGACAGCTATAAACATTTATCTATATGTGCAGAGACCCAGCCCCAACATCTTTGTGAACCTGCTGCCCAGACGAATTTTTATACTCGTCCGTTGCATAACAGCCATGCGGTAATCTTCGCAGAATTCCCCTGACCAGTTGTGAAAAAGTTACCACCTGAATGGAACTTTGGCTAGAGGGACAGGGATGCCGATGCAGCTGCACAAACAAAAATCACTAATAGGTTTTAAGTTCATATTAAAACATAATTTCGATATAAGGACTGTCAAATGAAGGAGAAGTTTTCATCAGGGGGTTAGTCTTGCTGCCAATAGTTAATTCAAGGAATCAAAAATTCAAGAAAGGACTCTCAACTCCAATCATAGAAAATCTTGTCAAAAACCTTTTCAAATTTTCTATAACAACCAAGGATCAGTATACAAGTCTATTATACCTTAAAACTGTTTTCTTTTGAGTAGTTTGAGAAATATTGTATAAATATTTCGAGCCACCCAAAAATTATTGTTCTATTTTTAGATGACATTTGAATGATATTTAAAAAGATCATATCTCTATTGACTATTAAGTTTACACTTGATTAAACCATTTCTAAAATGGAATTACATGAATAGAGGTCGCTAAAACGTTCATACACCACCACAACGTTTATAAACCATGTTACATATCAAAAGCCAAGTAGATCTCAGTGACATATTACCAATGCTACATTTTTCATGGCAAATAAAATATCATCGTATTTTTTCTCTCTGTCAAGATGGACATGAGGAGCTATCAATGGCCAGCTCGCACATCGTTTGGCAGCCAATACACGGGGAACGAGTCGCTAATTGAGGCCATTAAACGTTTATAGCGATGCTCGATCTGCGAAAGCGAAAGGAGGAGTGTCACTTTTCCTTTCCCGATGTCCCCGCGTTCATCTTGTCCTGTCTTGGCCAATAAGGAAGCTGGAAAATTATGATTACGGCTGGCACGAGATCGCGCAGCCAAGTTAGCCAAAGACATCGAGAGATGGCTACAAAGGTATAAAAACTACTCACTAACCACTTGAATCATTCGATTTCGATAGATGTTCAATGGTCGTGCAGCTGCCAGTTGGTCATCCCAATATGGTCATAAGCTGACATTCGAAGCCAAGTTGTTTGGTGGTGCATACCCCACAAGTAAAACCAAGGATGCAACTCAAGAAACCGCATCTTTCTAGCACATTCTTCTGGGTATTTCATAGTTCTTATAAGTAGTAATGCCATTTGTGTGCTCGTTCTTGGCGGTAAAAAGAAACTCTTGTTTTCTATTGCGCAATCGTTTGAGGAAAATCAGCTCTACCCAGCTGGAAATGGGTTTCCCTGGCTGCCTTTCTGGGCCACTGGAAAATGCAAATCAGTTCGAATTCGATTCAGTGCATTCTTAACATTTGATTGCACCTGACGTAGACCACACACACAAACACCGCTCAGCTTCCCCACGATTTAACCAGATTTCGCTTTGTTTTGACTCGAAACGGAAAGCCGCCAAACCAGATCGAGAAATGGGTTAAGCGACTATCGGTGGATAAATCAAGTGTTCCCATTAATAAATCGAAACAACGGACAAATTATGCCCGAAAAGGGGCGGTTCCGAATCTCCGAATCGCATCTGAATCCATGCACCAAATTAGCAGGTGTTTTTACTGTATTTTTTCGGTGATTTTTTCCTCACATTTTTTTAGGTTTCCCATGGTCCAGTCGACCGATCGGTCGAACTTGTCTGGTTAATATTTTGTACGCCTTTTCGTGTTTTTGCCTCTACTCCGTCATAATTCCCATGAGCAGGCCCGCGAAAGTTGTTCACCTTTGCGTTTTGTTTTTGGAGGCTGCTCGAAAACTTTGTATCTGTGTGCTGGTTGAGCTTGAACTCGCCGGCGTCGTCGTCTGGCTATTTCGAAAGTCCGTCCCGCTTGCCCGGTGGACTCAGATTCAGATTCAAATCGAAAATCGGTCGGGGCCGCCTTGACTGGCCAGTGGCCACCGCATCTCTGGCGGAGATGCGCGTGAAATCGGTTTATAATTGATTGGAAACTTGGCTAATTTGATCATAAACTGAATTCCATCGATCGAAGGGGGGAGGGGCATTTTGAGGCTTAGTGTTGATTGAATATGGATACTGATGGAGTTTTATATTGAAATAAACATTAGGTATATACTTACCTTTTTTCAAAGTTATCATAGTTAATTTTATAATCATCTTATAATCAAATATTTTATTTACGAAAGAGAAACATAAATTCTGAACTCAGCTCGGAGAATATTATAGGCCATCCAACGCATTTTATACATATATTGACCTTCCGGAAAGGGCAGAACCTTAGTGATTTGGTTATTTACAAACTCTGTTGTTATCTTATCCACCACAAGGTCATGCTAGAAAAAATGATAATGGAATCTGAGCAGATATTCAAAAGTTCTAGTTTGTACCTACGTTGTAAGGACAGGAATGGTTTACATTGGAAAAGGTTTCTAAGAAATTATAAAAGTATTTAAAGACGGGATTAGACTTTTGGTTTTTCACAAATTTGCAGGCATCCAATGTTGTATTGTAGAGGAAAGGATGGTAGCCGTTGGCACGTTTAAAGAGTTCCATATTCACCTGAGTTGCATTTTAAAAGTTTAAGGTGACGTGGAAACTTATATAATTATTACCTGAACACTGGTTATGGGAAGTTGGAACAGCTTGACTTTTAGAGAATAGTATTTGAACGAACGGTTTACAGATTTTAGATAACAATACTCGAAATCACAGAAGGTTTTATCTATGGATTCACATTTGATGTTGGTAAACTCAACCAAAGAATGAACCTAAAATGCACACTTTATAAATAATTTTTTTTGTAAAGATACCTGTACTTTTTACCTGTAGAAACAAATGTGCAGTAACAAAAAGGCAGGTGACGAGAATGTTTCGCGATCTATTTGACATTTTGTATTGATGGATCCTTTAGAACTGATTTACATTTTAAGTTTTGAGCCCGACTAAGCCGTATAATCATCAGCCAATTATTTTATCATCAAACCAATCTCTAAATCGTTTATAAAAACTTTATAAAGAGTTTAATTACAGGTCGACTGAGTGCCTAATGGCAGAATTAAGAAGCGTTTAATTTTGTTCAATCCACTTTACCGATTGCGTTCAATAGTTCACATTTCAGTTTAAATATTCCGTAGAATCATCAGTCAATGATTTCATTTTCATGATCAAACCGAACTTGTTTATAGATCGTTTATATTGTATTTTAAATTTTATAAAAGCGTTCAATTACTTGTCGATTGCGTGCTTGAAGTCTATATAATTTTGACGCTACTTATTTTAGGTAACAGAATAACAGAATTTCCTTTGGAAATTGTCCATATTTAAAAGGAAAACATTTATTAGCTCTGAAGTTGAGTCCTATCTTTTGTGAAAATCTGCACCATTATAACATAATAACAAACAAAAAAAACAGCATTTTTCTGGAACTCATCACTCTGAACATGGGTGGAGGAGAGCCTGGCGGGCATTCTTATAATGGGCGGCATTACATCATCGTCCACCCCCTTCCGCTCCTTAACTCAAGGCAATTTGCTGTTGTTGATAGAAGAATGTTCGCTTGCATGCATTCTAATTGCATGTGCAAAATAAAAAGAGGGAAAACCGACAGCCAAATATGGTCGACGCCTCTCACGTAGCCGCAAACAAAGACTTCCGCCATACGGAGACCACTGTACAGGGTGCACTGCGAAAGGTTGACAAATACACTTTCAGGCAGCATTTTTGCCTCGGCTAACGAAGCGTTGCGCATGCGCCGTGGAGGGCAATAAATTTCAGCATTTCTTGCCGCCAAAATCATGGGCGGTGGAAAAAGGGGTGGGAAAGGGGGAAAAGCGGATGGCGCGGCATAAGTAACGTGCCATAAAATTAATTTCGCTTTGGCAACCCTACACTGAGTGCCATTTGCCACCGTTCGACGCCGTGGCCGCCACTGCCGCAAATTAACCTGACCAAGTGGCCAACGTATTTCCAGCTTTGGCAGCTCTTGGTATTTGCAGTGCTTTAGTTGTTGCACGGAGAACAAAAAATAATATTTGAGGAATTTTAACCTTAGAAAATAACAGGATTTTTGGTATAAGCAGCATTACTGTAAGACATTTGATTAACAAACACACATAAAAAGTAGGAAATGTTTTCGATGACAGCTAAAAATATTATTACGTAGAATCTTAGAGATTAGAAAATATTTTAAATATTTTTCTTACTACAAATAGTAATAAAAATTCTATATTTCCTGAGATATTTATTAAGATTTTCGTATCGTTTTGGTTGGTTTGGTCACACTAAATGAAATATGGGAAAAGTTTTAAATTAATAAAAATACGACACTTGCAGATTTATTTCTTTAGATGGAACAACTAAAAAAATAGTTAAAAAACTGATACTGCCGAAAATTTGTAGAAAATTCAATAAAATTGTTTGGTTAAAGTAAAATCTTAAAAATGAGTACCCTGATATGTATTTTCCCTAACTTTTTCTCTGTGCGCTATTTGCATTCCCTGTGGTGTAGCTACTGCAGTTGTGGTCAAGGAGTTTCGCTTTAGTTAATTGCTCGTGACGTTGTCTCGACCAGCCCCTTAGGGGGCCACCGATCCGATCCGATCCAAGCCAATCCGATCCCAACCGATCCAATCCACACTCTGCTCCACACACAGTGCCCTCCACTTGCCGGTTGGTATTTATGGATACGAATGGACTGTAATGCAGATACAATACATTTCGATGGATGTATTTGCTAGTTCTGTGCTGTGCATGCGGTGCTGGCTATTTATGCATTCCCCCGAACAATATTACGTATACGTAGCGAGGTCCGTGTCGACGGCTTAAATGTCATTTAAGCCCGGCGCTCTCATTGATATTCCGAATGGCTTACAATGCGACATTTCGCTGCAGGATTTGGCTTTGGCCAAACGAAGGGGATCTGGGCCTAAAATATGAGAATCAGGCATTTTCAGGCAGTTTACAGTGATAAATGGCTTTTGGTTTTTGTCGCCGGCAAAACTGCGATGATAAATCTCTGGCAGCGCTTATTGAATATTGCTCAACTTGTTCGTTGGCCGACGATGCAATTGCGGCTGACTAATTGACATTTGCATTGAGCTGATTGCTCTTCTAATTATCGAAACCCGTGTTTTGTCAACCCCATTGGATTGCCCAAGCGATGTTCGCCGAGCTGTTGGCATCTCCATCTAAATCTTCCGACATGTGACACAAGAGGCGACCACAACTTGACCTCCATTCCAGTGTGCTCAACACGCCAGCAGACAATTACGAGCCATGTCGCCTTTTTTTGTTGTTTTGTTTTTTGTGGCCGTAAAAAAACACAACATGAAATCAAAACAAATCGTGTGGCTGCAGAGACACTGAGACAAAGGCTGTGGAAAAGAGTGTCAAACACGAACAAATTGAGATGGATTAGAGGAACAGAGGCGAGGTAAACACAATGCAAACAAGATGCAAGATGCTGTGCAGAGGTCAGCAGTCAGTCAGTCACTCTAATCACTCCAGTCCCCATTTCCAATCGCTGCGTTTTTGTGGCCCAGTGAACCACTTGCAAGTTGCAAGATGATAGAAAGGGCAGCAGCATCGCAGCAGCAAAAAAAAAACGAGGAGAAAAACAGCATCAGCATCATTTGGCTGTCACTGTCAGATATTCAGATAAATCATGGAAGTAGAAGGGTTTTCAAAACTAAAAAATGTTAATTTCAAAGGCTTTTTAGGAACTTATAATCCTAAATTTACAGAATAACCAATTATACTAATAAACATAAATGACTAAAATATAGGCATATGAAAAGGTTAAGGACAGTTTTTCCTCCTTCTGTGTTTTAAACTTTACATTTCCAAACGTTTTAAAATATACCTATTATTTACCATGAGGATTATAAAGAATTGGGATCCCAAATGGACTGTCAACACTAATGGAATTTTTCGAGACTTTCTATTAGCAGAGAATTTTGCTTATAAGGTGTGCAATTTATAATCCTGAAATTGTATAATTGTATTGAATAGCGTAATAATTTATGATATATCTATTTAGTAAATATATATCTAACAAAAGAAATAAACTCTGAATAGGCATTATCATCATTCAGCTAATATTTTTTCACCATCTAATCCGATTCTATAGTATTTCCATTTCTTATATTTCTGGACTTACAGTTCAACAATTGTCATTTAAATTGTTTAGTCCTTTTTCCTAAGTTATTTAATATTATTAAATATTTTTTGACAACCTTTAAATCATTCTGTCTACGACCATGGATTGAGTAGTTAACATTTTCGTAATATTTGGCGACTGTCGGCCAATCGACCAATCAACGCGCTCTGCCCCCGGCGACTTCTGTGTGGCGTAATGCACAAGTGAAAGTTTTTCACTTGCAGCATGTTGCATTCCACTTTGCCTCTCGTCGGTGTCGGTGCATACATCATCATCAAGGCAGTCAGTGAGCTGGCTAAAGCCGCAGTTGCAGTTGCAGTTGCCATGGCTCAGACCAGCTTTTTGGCCAACTCGGGACGCGTTTGGCAAGCTGCAGCAAGCAGAAAACAGCGAAGGCAAAAGTTGTCATGCCCCAAAATGGGTTAAACGTGCCACCGTTGCCCACGTTGCGTATACGCAATGTGCGCGCGCGTATATAATTAAAAAAGAAGGCAAAACAAAGCGAAATGAAACTGCAAACGAAATTGAAAATGAAAATAAAAATATGGGC
This sequence comes from Drosophila lutescens, assembly GCA_037075285.1. NCBI lineage: Eukaryota > Metazoa > Arthropoda > Insecta > Diptera > Drosophilidae > Drosophila > Drosophila lutescens. Next base: position 277,920 of record JBAMCF010000598.1, read on the forward strand.
AAAAGTGCTGCGCACAAAAATGTCACTCAACGGGTTGTACAATCGATATATAAGTATATATACCCGGTGTGTATTGCATATACTTTATGGACATATCCATGGAAATTGATTTGGCATTTTGATGCGGCACACGTGTGCTTGTTGCCAGTTTCCAGTTGCCAATTACCAACCATCTCAAGGCAATTGTCGGCTACGAGTGTCTATAATTGATATGCAAACAGTATCGATGGGGGACTAGCCCAAAAAGTAAACGAAATGAATAAAACGAAGAAAAACCCTTAGCCCCTCTTGAAATCAGCCCAATCAAATGTCAAAACTCGAGGGCCGCCGCAAAGGTGTTATTTTTATTTATTTTCGAAAGTGCATTTTACCGGGCGCCTCTGTATAAAAGAGATCCCAGGCGATCCAACGAATATCATAATCGAAATGCTCATAATTTTCTGTGTGACCCAATTTCCTTGCCTGTGGATCTCCACTCACCTGCGAACAAGTGAATGGCGGTCGAGTTGCTTCTCTCGCTCGCGATATGCAAATTAATTGGTAACACTTTGCAGTCGAGGCAACAATAACAACAATAACAACGGGGCAGGTAGCATTGAGCAAGATGCCACACATATGTATAATACATATAACGATAACAATAACAGCGGAGCATAAGCATATGCATATTATGCAAGCGAGTGCAAAAGCAAAAGTTTTTCAGCTGCAAAATGCACGTCTCTGAATTATGAATACATTTAAATAACATGCAGTGCGTTTCACAGCTGTAAGTCATTAGCATCGACACTCAAATGCCACAAATCGATTTTATTTCCATAGACTCAAGGTGCTTTATGACATTTTAGGTGCAATTGATACATTTTTGTTGAATTTGTATATTAACCAAATAAATAAAGTTAGTAATAAAACTTCTAAAAAAATAAATATTTTATAAAAAATATATATTATAAAGTAAATATATACTAATGAAATGAACTAAGATAAAAACATAATTTATGGTTATTTAAAAGCTAAAATAAATCATTTATTAAACATTTAGTAAATAAAAATATCAAAAAATCCCTAAAAACTAAGCAAATAATGGTATATCACTATTTTAATGATATCTATTACAACTATATGATGCTGCCCAGCACTTCCTATTTATCTTTCCACTCCCATCTAAGCTTATGAAACGCACTGTATCTCCGCAGCTGTATGTGTGAATTGAACGTGCTTGACCAATTACAGTCGGCAAACAAAGCGCACATAAGCAGCCGTAATAAGCCATAATATTATAATCAAAGCGTGCCTGGCAGACGAGCTGAGTAAACCAACCAAAGTTGGCCAACAATTGGAAATTGCGACATGAATTTTCAGTGGAGCTGGGCCAATTATTATTGCTCCTGTTCCAGCAGCTGTATTTCCCACGAATTTAAATATAGAGAAATGCATTTGCAAAAGGGGATCATCCATATTTTCCATAATTCATAGAGTTTGCACTACCTTTGATAAAGTAATAAATATGGAATTTTTGGTATTAATGAATGAAACAAATATTTGTATCACATTCTCACAATTTTAGCACTATTAAGTTAATGGTATTAACAAATCTTGAGCCATTTTTAAAATTCCTTGTAGATGTGATTTGACTTGATGTTAAGTAAAATATTTTTCTTATAAATGGTATTATTTCTATTAAAAGTTCAACGCATACCCAAAATAAATTTTGTAATATTTTTCACTGTATTTTTTCCTAGCTTTTTAGGCTATCCCCAAATCCAGGTCACTCTCCCCACAAAGAACACTCACCTTTGGGCATGCCGCATGGCGCCTTCGTTCGCGCATTGTCCAGAAAGTCCAGATCGTATTTGCGGGCAGGTGGATAGGTGAGGGCCACATGGGCCTCCGAGCCGAAGTATCCGAGGTAGCAGCACCAGGCGGCGAGCAACAGCAGGGCTCCGGATCCGAAACCGAATGGCGAATGTCTTGTATTATTTATAGACATTTTGTATAATTTATTTCTTTACAATTTCTGGCGATTGTCGGGGAGTTTCCTTTCGCATTAGCACCGCTTGGCGTGTCTATTCAAGCGCTTCTCTTTCTCTTCTTTTGTGCAATTGATTTTTTTGCGATTTTAGGCGGAATTTTGGACGGTGTTTGGAAATTATATAATTAATTTTGCCACAAATTGGACGCACATCTCAGCTGAAAAGAGAGGGTAAATTATAGAAATATTTATTAGCCGAGAATTGCATAATTTTTTTTGGGAAACTGGAGACTAGAGTTTTTGAATCTGTGAAAATGATTTATTGCATTGGCCAAACAATGACAAGGAAATTTCCCACAAGTCCATTAAAGTTTCTTTTTACCCGAAAGTGTCGAAAGATAGTCATACGTTTCTCTTTTATTTGTTTCGCAGATTTTCAGTGTGACAGGCAGATACTTCGAGGCGATCCTACGGTTCAATGCTCGATCGGAATTACCATGTGTCTATATACAAAACGCCTTCGCAGCTGAGTGAAATCGAAGGTCTTGCCGCGTTCAACAAACTAATCAAAGCCAATGACAGCTGCCCCCCAAAGAGCCAAACTCCAAAACTATGAGATACTTAGATACTTGGGTACTTGGCTGACAAAGTCCACCAAAAAACCAAAAAGCTTGTCTAATGAAACGACATAAATCAGGGGCCCAAAACTACCTGCTCTGGGTCTTAGTTTTTTCCATTTTTTTCGTATCTGGCCTAAACGACAACAAATGGCGGTGAAATGGGCGTAAAAATGTGGCACGGCCGGTCCAATTGTTTGGATTTGGAAAAATGGTGCCACAGTTTTGACAAGCAAATTGCATGCAGCATGAAATCTCTGTTTCTTGCCCCAAGATAAATCAACGACAATTGGTGTTAGTTGGTTTTTGGGGCCGGGCTGATTGGCGAAAATCTCCACGATTTGGAGCAGTGATCCACTTTTCCCAGTGACAACTCAGTAATCAACGAGTCATTGTCCAATGCCAGACCCCCAGAAAAATATATCTCTATATATATAGTGAGATAGTACGATATATATAAACATTTTTATAAGCCATAACGGTTGCGGCAGCAACTTCCGAGGCGGCAGCTGACGCTTTGGGTGACCGCCTCGTTTGGTTTTGATTACTCTACTCTGCTCTAGACTGTAGACCGAGCTGGCTGAACAACTACAACTGTCTGGCATTGAGAGCGGCAGCAACAATGGTAACAACATCAGCAACATCGACTGTGACTGTGACGACCACATTGGCTTGACATTGAAGTAGCCAAAGCAAAACAAAATCGAAAAGCATGTAAAAAATGTTAATTAAGACGAGCTACCCCAGCAAATAGAGTCGCATTAAACGGGTATGTGGAGCAGTCTTGGCAACTGGGTTAGAACTATAGGTTCTACTTTTAATTGGACATTGGAATTGCACACATGAATCTTATTTGATACATTTCCGATGATTTACTATGCGGTTATGCTGCTTTGTCCTTGAGTCATTTTTAGGGGAAGACGAGGCGATCTTATTACTAAGATAAATGCCATTTATAAAATCCTAATCTTAAAATTATTTTATTTTATTAAAGAAGTCAAAGGAGAATAATTGGAATAAAAGTTTTATTGAAGGACCAAAAATTAAAATTACTTCAGAATTATTTTTTAAATATTAATTATGCCGATTAAATGCACAAATTTAATTATAAGCTTAGTCGAATTATCTTTTTTCCCACATTAAAATTTCTTATAAGATCTTTTTCGATTTTAGAGCTGTTATCATCTCGAAAACTCGTTGTGTTTTTTATTTAATTGAAGCTCATTTCAAAGCTAATTTCTTCTATGGCCATCAGCAAAAGAAATCATAAGCCCTAAATATCTTAAGCTTTGATCTGGAAAAAAAATGTTGAAAGTGATCTGCCTGTTTGTGCAATCCAATCTGCCCACATTTGGGCCGAAAAACAGACCAAAAACAAACTAATGGCGCCCAGCTGGAGACGCAACTGCCAAGAAAAGTGGGAAACTCCGGGCTGCGAGAGCCATTCTGTGGAATGAGACTGAGACTGCGTGATGCCAAGTCAACTGGCTGGTCTGGCTGTCATGAGTTGGCCAAAACCAAAGCCAAAAGCGAGGTTGGTTCATTACCCAACTGAGCTGAACTGAGCTGAGGGACAACTATTTGAGCCTGGAGTGGAAGTTAAAGCTGACTTAAGAGGCTCAGGTGAGGTGAGCAATTACTTTAATTGAATTGCCTCTCGAGTGCTTTGCATTTCCACTAATTAGAACCGAGATGTAATTAACGAACCGCTTGGCCGTAGCGAAACGGACTCGAATGCAATTCACACGCCATTAAATTGAAGTTCTCAACCGAAGAAAAGAACACTTGACTCAATTCCAACGACATATCGATTATGGCCAACCATATAGCTGCGGACATAAACATTTGGCCACGCTACTCATGTTCGATTCACGGCGACAGCGAGTGGAAAAAATGCAGTCCAACTGGTTACGAAATATTCGAAAAGCTCATTCATGTTGAGCCTCAGATACGATTTTCAAAATACGCCAGCCGCGCTATTTGTATCTGTATTTGTTTCTATAAGTATATTTGTATCTGTGACTGAGTGGCTTTAACCGGAAACCGGTTATTGGCCCCAAAACAAAATATAGTCAACTATTAATGGATCGACGATAAATCGATGCTATCGGATTCGGGCCAAAACTCGGACTCTGGGGCGGCAAGTGTATCGCCTGTGGCCGCTCCCCAAAAAAAGCCCCGAAATTCGAAATTAGAGCCCCCGATCTGCGGCACACTCTTGACCAAAATACCTCAGCGGAATTATGCGCGAACGCTCCATTTTCAGCCAGCCAAATTAGAGAATAACATGGCAGCCAGCAATTCGGCTAGATAAGTACAAAATGGTTAAGTAAAAGAGCTGAAATTGATTTTAAATGAGTCCGTGTTGGCCATTTGCCTTTGGCGATTGTGTAACCACTTAGCGGTTGAGGGAGAGGCTAACAAGGAAGAAAAAAGTCGAAGAGATTCGTTGAAATCAACAGGTATAAGAACCCCTATCTGGTTAAAGAATTTATTTATTGTAAAGAAACTATAGAAGTACCCTAAAATATTTAAAACAAATTTATATCAATAAGATATTTTATTCTTTAACATTTATGGTTTATTTAAAATTTAAAAAAATTAATATGAAATATTCTTAAGATCTCATAACGTTTTCGCAGAAGTTATAGACTAATAAAAAAAAGAAAATTATCCAGAAAATGATTAGCAAGCCAACAGACTTTCTAATCGAGTCTTTTTGACGAACTGTTCGCACCACCCGGCGTATGGGTGATATGTGTATTTTGGCCAGCGGCTCTCTTAACGGTCCATGTGACTGGCTACTCGATTCGAGCCAAACCAAACAGATCTTACGGCTGCTGCTGTGTGGTGCGAAAATCAGCTCGTCATGTCGGTTATGCGAGTGCTGCCTTTTTTATGCTGTTTGACTTAAACATTTCGTGTTTGGATTTCTATTTGCGCGAAATTTCTCAACTTTAATGTCACGCACCACGAATCCGCCACCGAACTTGGAGTCGGGGAGTCGTCGATAATATGTGATTGACAAACATGTGTGCCAAGTTGGCTCATTATAATTACTTGAGTGCACAGAGAAAAAAAAATTCGGTAACTACACCCAAAAGAAAATTTATATGAAACGATGATCGATTTGATATGCTCGAAATGTAAACAAAATGTCCTAGGTAGACCAGTTCGAATTTCGAATGTGTCTTTTTCCCTTCCACTCATGTAACTTTAAGCGCTATCCCCCTCTATTTTGTATTGAGAGAGTAATAAATACCATAAATTTACCATGCGCATATCGATTTGATCCCGGCGTGTTTTTTGTGTGTACTTATTATTAAAATAAAGGAAGTGAATATTTTATATTTCCTATTTTAATTTAAAATTTCATAGTCCAATTTATTGACAGCAGGAGCTAGCTACTAAATATAAGCTTCCGGCTATGAAAAGTGCCAATGCTCGATAATCAATTCCATTGGCGGAGTTTATACATCAGTGCCTCGATGACATCTTCGGTTCGCAGTGAAAGTTGTCCCGTTCGAATCCAAGTTTTTCATTGATTTGTGTTTTTGTTTTCTATTTCACCTTCGATTTCGACTTGGATGCCTCGGAATGCAACTAAGTAAAGGAAAAGCAAAAGCACAAACACAAAACAAATCCGTCACTTTCGATGGTTTTCTATCAATTATGAAAATTAAGCCATCACTGAGTTGACAAATGATTCCCATATTTGGCTGTTTGGCTTTTCAAATGTATTGGGCTTACCATGGTATGCCCCCACATTTCCGATATATTCACATTGTGGCTAATTTCCGTTGATTAGCATAGTGGAACCGTGTAATCCCGTCGAACTGGTGCAGCCAGTTTCGCTTTCGGCATAAGTATTTCGGAAATTAAATTAATTCGCTGTTCGGCTCTTGATTTCTTTAACTTTCACAAGAACGAGCTACACGGGTTTCGGTGGCGGGAGGGGTCACCTTCGGGGTCACGGTGAATCCAGGGGTTAAGTCGCGGCAAACAAGCGAACAAACAAACGAAAAACAAGCGTTTATTTGCTGTCGCTTTATGGCCGTTAAACTTGATCTCTAAGCCGGCGAGAGCCATCCAAAGTACTTGTACTGAAACTTTGCCTATAGGATCGTATTTCATACAGCCAGACACCGAGATTAAATGATGGCCGTTTCGGCTGAGTGGGCTTTTGGTATTAGAAGGCAGACGGGCTGAGGGGAGTGCTCAGGAAAATCACTGACAGCTTTATTATGTTTGCTTTTGTTTGCCCCTCACTTAGGTGGATTTATTCATAAAGCTATTCGGATTGCAAATGATACTCAAGAAAATATCGTCAAAATAATTATTTATTTTCTAAAATTAAAACTTATTTATTTCTGTTGTGTATTGTGGAGCTTACAAGTTATCGATGTTTTCGATGTCTTGACAATATTGATTCGATAATATCGATGTATTGAAGAAAAAACATAAATTAAATATCGAAAAATGGTAAACTGTCGATATTTTCTCAAGCTCTACTGTATTGTGTGTTTCATTTATTATAATGCACCAAAAATACTTTTTATTCTCGCCCAATAAAAGTTATATATTTAGGGGTAGTAAAAAATCATTAAATCGCTCAAATCAGGGTATTGCCAATCGACTTGAACATTAAACCATTTTTGCAGTAGCTAAAAGTACATTCACGACCTAACGTTGGCCATAAAAATTGATCAAATCGAGGCGCAAATCGTATTTATAAACATTAAATCATTTGTTTGATGTTCTCCCCCCTCGACTTTTGTGCAAATTCATCCCGACGATTGGCGTCAGACGATCGCAATGACATTGCCGGCTCACAATCGCAGTCGCATCCACCTGTTAATTTATTTATGAGTTGCAGAAACCTGTCCGAGCTCTTTACATAAATACCCGTATATAATCTTTACAAAATTTGCCCGAAAGTCGTTAACGGCAAATGCTTTTTAAAGCCTCTTTTGTTTGTAAATCGGGAGAATAACTTTCGCAAATGAAAAAAAGTTTTTGGCAGAGGCGTTTGTGTGTCATTTGGGGCGTGCTGGCCAAGCTTTTTTTAATTTTATTTTTCACAGCAATTGGCCAGCGATTACCATAAAAATCTAAGGTCAGTCGACGGACGCCTTACGCATTTCGAAGTGTATTAAAGCCAGCCGCGAGTTTGTTTGCTTTTGTTACGGTCTTTTGCGTAATCCGATGTGCGATTATGACCATTTACACGGGCCGCTTACACAAATATCCGCGGCATTGAAAAGCACGCGGCTCAAATGCCAATCCATTTGGGCCCAATACAAAAGACTTAGGCAACGAACGCGCAGCATCTCGACATGGGGCAGCGTAAACAGAATAATAAAAACAATCAAAAATTCAACTAACTGCCATTATAAACAATTTGGCAAATGAATGCGAAATATTCGTTATAAAACTGGCATATATCGTTTGTCCGAATACGTTCGGGTTCGTTTTCGAACAAGTGCACAAATTACAAATTGGTTTTTGTCCGACTTTGACAGTTCAAATTACTTGTGAAGAGTCAAGATGCGCTCCAAGGTTCCCCCACCTGTGCGCCGAGTATATGTTACCAACCAGTTTGTTTAGCCAAGTGGACCCCACACCACCCCGAAGCGACCATTAGACAAACCCGTCGGATCGGAGATTCTGATTCTGGTTTCGTTTGCCCTCGCGCATTCTCACTTTTTTGTACTTTGTTTTCGCCTGATGGCTTTTTGTTTTAAGCTGTTATTTTTCGGGGCTTATTGGCATTTTTTTTTGTTGTCATTTATTAGGCGCTGGAATTCGCTGCGAGTAAGTATGTTAATAATAGAGCTTTATATGAGTGGCAGTAAATACTTTTATAATGCCCCCAAAATAATAGAGAACCTGCGTGGTGTGGGTAGCCATCGGAATAGCCTGCCCCAATCGCACACAGACCCATGTGTGCCTGTGTGTGTTGGCCATTAGACGTTAGATGTTGGTGGATCCCATCCGGTTTTGGCCTTTGCAGCTGCCAATGCTGCTCGGCTGCATTCCGGGCATGACTAAGACCAAGAGAGCCGCGAGTCGCGGGAGTTATTACCCCAAGGTCACTTCTGCCTAGGCTTCTGTTTCCACGACGCGGCGGTCTAGTCTTGGCATGAGTGCCGTGTCATTGTTGTGGTCAAATCGATAGTACACAGAAAAATAAGATCAATAGTTTGTCCAAAATTAATATCATATTTTCTATATTTATTATTACCAAGGTAATAGTTAAAAATATTAAGTATTCTAGGAACATATACACAATTTTTGACTGTTGAAAGTACCGAAAAACAGAAATATGTATGTGATCCTCCCTTAAAAAAATCCCACATTTTTTGAATAATTATAATACAGTTAAAACATCGAAGACACTTCTTAGATTATACCCATATAACATGTTAAATAATGGTAAATCGAGTCTACTGTTTTTTTCTATGTAGCAACACTTATGTTTTTTCCAGATTGGCTTAGAGGGTCAACCATTAGCTTAAGCGTCTTAAATGGAATGGAGACAAACAGTTATCGAGGTGATGAAAACAAAGGAGAATTAATTAGATTCCGCTGCTGGATAAGGTAGACTAATGAAAGCCGAACGGAGTTGGTCCCCAGAATACAGGTGACTCAGAGCGAGTTCGACATTTCTTTTTATTCGTCTGTGATTAATGGACTTACAGAGCGCATACGCTTTTTTTCTGGCGTTTCGGCCATTCTTGGCCGATTCGCCTGGGCTTGGATTTTAGAAGTGATCTCATCTCATCTGCCACAGCTTCGTTTCGGTTCTGGCGGCCCACATCGATCTTCGATCTCGGGAGAACAATCCCAAAAGCAGCTGTCAGCTGCCAAACGCTAATATGCAATAAATTATGCCTGGCCCTGTGTGTGCGTATCGTATCGTATTGGATCGTATAGTATCGTATCGTGAGTGCCTATAATTACAAGGGTTTCGGGGCGAATTTCACTTTTTACCATCTTCCGCTGCGGCATGTGCAGGGAATTCCAAAATTGAGCGCCCGTTTGCATTGCCAATTCAGCGAGCATTCCTGCCGCTTCTTTTTCTTGGGGTTCCTGCACGTCACACATCCATGTGTATATAAATAGATATGTGTGTAGTACATGGTCACAAACCCAAGCCCAAATTACACGTCGCGAAATTTTTATTTTTTGGGGTTTGTAAACAAACATTTTTAAAAAGTGTTTTTAGTTCAAATATAGTAATTTTGACTTTTAGGCTGATTTCATTTTATTATTATCAAATGATTTAGCCATCTAATGACTGTTGTTATTAAGATCGATATATGTTTTCTGCATTATTTATGTATGTTAGGGTTTTTGTTTTTAAAGTGTCAGAATAAAATTAAAGTTGATAAAAAGCTTTTTGATTCTGAAAATATTAGCCAACATGATCTTTTATACTTATTTTTGGTATATATTCTGTAACTTGTATATAAAAAGATGATCTTATTTAATTTTAAAATAATTTACAACATTAGACATGTCATGTTTCGTTCTTTTTCGAATAATTAGTCGATTAGGTCAGCTAAAGATATGATGAACAAAAATGAATTAAAATTCTCCAAAATATATAATGCTCAGAAATATTAAAATAAGACGTATTTTTTAATTTTTTCGAAGAGGAAACCAGGCTTACCTCAAGAAAGAGAACGAGCCGCAATGGCGAATGCCAGAGCGAGATGTGGGCGGCGATAAGTTACGAAAAATGCAGGCGCACTGGAAGATCCAAATCCGAATCGGAATCTGAATCTGAAGCCGAATCCAAGACCGACTCCAAGACTAATCAAAAGTTACAACACGCACGCGCTTCGTCGATGGGAAGGCGAACGGGAGGATTGTAGATTGCGGAGACCACGACACACGATCAAAGTCAAAACAATGCAGTCGCGGCACTTTTAACGTTTTTTTTCAACGTTCTCCGCTGATGATGCACACCGCGAATTTTTCAATTCCAGCGGATTGCACCCACAGGCAGGCGAGTACTGAGTACTTGGTGCTCGGTGTGTGTGTGTGGGAGGTGATGTGTTAATCAATCAACGAGCGCGCATCGAAAGTACACTATTTGCCACATTGATTTGGTTGCTTCTGGCGGTTGTAGTTCGTCAGTTTCTATACTTTTTGTTTTTTGTTGCAACGGCTGTACGTGACTGCCGTGCACTTGCACAACGACCACCGCAAAAATCCAGGGGATCCACGCTCCGGAAGGCACGAAATATGCGACGACACCGCAAAACACTGGAGGAAATCGCAAGCCCAAGCGCACCACGTCCGCACTCAAGTGCGTCTCGATCGAAACTGAAGATCGGATCGGGTCGGCAGGTGAGGCGAGCTCGGGAGTCTCACCTGAAAGCTCTGCGCCAAGCTCTCTCTGGGATTGTTTCTCCACGGATCTGGCAACGCAGTGAGACCGGCTTAAGTTTCACCAGGGCTGATATCCGACATAAGGATATAAGAAACATAATAATATCTACATTTGGTTTACTTTTTTTAAGTAAATACTAAAACCTCGTATTTAATACAAATCATAAACGGGGTGACAAAGAAATCACAATTGGTGGGAATTCTTACTTGCGTTAAAACAAGTCCCAACCATATTAATACAATAATTAAAACCAAACAAATGTCAGTATTTTTTATATGATTTTAAAGTTTTTAAAGGTATTAAAATAAGTAACATTTAAAAGCAAGCTAAGTCAGAGAAATACCTAAATGGGCTTAAATTAATTTGATGAGTTCTTTAACAATTGGAGTTTCAAAATGAGTTTAGTTTTTCCATGTTCCAATGTTAAATTATTTTAATTATTCTTAGCTCACTTTTAATTGAGATATTTATTTATTTTTTATAAAATTAAATTGGACAATAATAATAGTTTAACCACTAGATTTTGAATAACAAAATCAAACTCGCATTTTAAAAACTATTGAGCCATGGTCGCGATCAGATGGACATCGGTGCAGTTCGTTGTGTTTACGTTTACAATTTTAAAGGTAAGTCATCCATTTTAGGTAAACTGCCAGTTTGAATTTACCAACATAGTATGCACATCCTTAGACCAGGCACAACTGGGTATCGACGAATGTTTCTTGAAATCTGTGAACCGGACGTAATGAATTAATAATATAACGGTATGAAAGCAACACTTGCTTTGTAAATAACTACTCTACAAAATTACTTATATTTTCAATTTTAGGGAAGGGTGCAAGTGCTTAAGAGACTGAACGGATATAAGCCCTTTTTATTTGATTTTACTGTGGACGGCTGTTAATTTGTAAAGGGAAAATCAAATGAGGTGTTACAATTTTTCACGATTTGTTCGCTCCATATACTAATATGAACCACGCTTGTCCTTACAATGTGAGCTTCAAAAAATCCTAATGGAAATTAAAAGTTTATACTGTTCAGATATTACAGCATGACGTTTATATAGAAAAGCTTCCAATTAGCTATCTGGATCATACCAATGCCCGAAGGTTATTACTGTCTTAACAGCCTTTTTTCAATGAATGGAAAAGGGATTTTAAAGTTTATTTTAACATATACTAATTTATTTATAGATTATGGTTAAGGGTACAAATGCACACCTAAAAATCTTAATGTTTTTTTTTAATTTTAAATAAAAAATGTGTTTACCCACATTTAGATTTAAATTATTTATTTGTTTGCCAACATAGCTACATATGTTGATTATAATAATAAAAGCAACAATTACCAAAAAGTCTTAATTTCTACTACTCAGCCCGCTTTTTGTTTAGAACTTCGTGGGCTTCCTCTCCAGCTTCGAGTTGCTGCTGGCGGAATAGTTCGATGAGCTTCTCGGTGGCGGTTTGCGGTGTCTCCAGCGGTTTGGATGCCTCTTCACTAGGATAGACCTGGCCCTGGGCATCTGGTGAGCGCAGCAGGAATGGTGTCCACGGGCCCTGGATGGAGGGCACATCCGTGTGCCACATTTTACGGAGACGCAGTGAGCTGGAGTTGCCGTTTTGGGTCTTCAGCAGGTCAATCCACTTGGAGATCTCCTCTTGGGTGCTGTTCCTGCAACTCATCCACTCACGCTCGCCGTTCACTGGAAATAATATAAATAATTAGTTGGTTATCTTAACATGAAATAGTATTTGAAGAATAAAAATCAATCTTATGTCTGTTTCTTGTCTTTGATTTTGTATGAACTGCATTGCTTTTTGAGAAATACAAAAATAAATTCAATGAATTAACTTGTAAGTACTGGAACATCGTATACATTCTTTAAAAGGATTCAAAATAATTTTTATTTTGAGACCTTTAAGTACATATGTATGTGAATACTCACAATACTCCCCCACCAAAACTGGTGTGCGATGGCGTCTGGGCTTTACGTAGACCACAATGCCGGGATTCTCCTTGGCAAAGTCCACCAAGTGGTTCTCGATAAAGTCGCTGTGGAGTGGTTTTAATTAACTATTATTACATTTAAGTTAAATGTAATGATTTTCCGTACCGCATGCCCCTGCTGGATCCATTATTCTTGCAGAACTTTAGTGTAATCCTCTGCAGCTGGCAAACATAGCGCCCCAATCCATTTTGCAGTGGAGCCCGTGGGAAGCCAGACTTTAAGAACAAGTGGCTGTTCGACATTTTGTATTTATTTTTAATTCAAAATAGTTTTAAACTAATTTTTAAGACTTTTCGTAATCAAAGACGACGTAACCGCATGCCGCAAACAGCTGACAGCTGTTTCTCTCTGGCCAGATATGTGAAGTTAGCTATTTATAGCTACATAATTTAGCTAGAAATTAAATTTATTTTCTTTTTATTTTGTTTTCAAATTTGGACTACAAATCAGTTAAAATTGGAAGAAATTTATTTTAAATTTCTAATTCATAATTTTAATTTATAAATCTCGAATGTTTGAAAAAATTAATGAATGATATTATTATAACTAGGTCGCTATTTCTGTGCCAAATTAAAATATATTAAATTGGTAGTATACTATTTAGACTTTCGGGAAAATTGAAACAAAAGTTAAAAATAAATAAAGAGATTATAATATTTGTATTATTAGTTTTATATGTTGGTCATATTTGCCCAGCCAAGTGCTCATCTCTGACACAAGACAGGGCTGTCACGCACACTCTCTTTCCTCTCTCGCTCTCTCGTTTTGATAAAGAAGAAGCGGCACAAAAGGGAAAACAATAATGCAACGCGACGAGGCGTCGCTTTTCATTTGATTGGAAAACCACGGAGAAGCGCCGGAGTAGAAAGCGTGCAACGTGTAAAAGTGGAGCACATGCAGCTGGTCTTATCAGCTCCACAAGTCGACATAAAATGGCCACCGTAAGCATTGAATCCGCTTTAAATTGCATTTGCATGTAAACAGCATCGTGGACTTGGACTCCAGACGTTTGCAGGTTCAAAGTTCTCGAAACATGTTCTAGTTGCCGAAGAGGAAGAGGGGGAGGAGGAGGAGGACGAGGAGGAGGAGGATTCCGCCGAGTCCGGTTCCACGTCGTCGTTCAGCTTGCAGGAGTGCATCGACGAGTTCCGGGCACGTCGCATCCGCAGGGTGTCCACCCAGAGTCGCGACTGCGAGAACAACAACATGCCCAGGCAACCCCGGATCCGCAGGTCCACGGATGCGGACCTAATCAACCAGAATCGCTGCAACAAGGAGCAGGAGCGCAAGGGGAAGCCCTGCCAGAATGGCTTCTGCTACTGCTTCACCAGCGACAGCGGAGACTGCGGCTCCACGGCGCCGCCACGTGACCAGCACGTGCGATTACCTCGGCGCAGCAGGCGTTCCGAGAGCTCAAAGGTAGGCCAAGTCCCAGCCCAATTCATATCCCTTGTTAAAAACCCATTTTTCAGCCCGCCAAGCAGAACAATCTGGACAGCCAGCGGCAGCAGGCGGAGAAACTTCATCCAGTCAAGCCGACCAACATAAAATCCACCTACAAAACTCCACTAACCGCCGTTAGTCGCTTGAAAGCCGTCAACGGCGAGGATGAGCCGCTTATCCACATCATCCAGGAGCTGCACGAGAACTGTGTGGTGTCCGAGGTGCGCGTAAATCGCCAAAAGCTACCTCTTTCTGGCTCCAGCTGCCGGCGGCACAGGCACAGCTCCCAAACCACCAAAATGCAGTCCTACGAACCGATAGCCTACAAGCCCTCGGCTCCTGTGCTGTCCAACATCAGCGAGCAGGAGTCAGCTGTGGAGGAGGAGGAGGAGCAGCAGGAAAAAGAGGAGCCCCCCAGTCGCAGGAGCTCCCGTTCGCGGCGTAGTTCCGGAGCAGGTGGACGCCTTCTGCAAAAGCGACTCTCGCAAGGCCAAGTCAGCTTCAAGGCACGAGACTCCCAGTTGCCGCCACCGAAGCCACCGCGACGCGGCTCCCAAAGTCTGGACGGGAAGCTGTCGCAGTCCTCGCTCACGTCCACAAATCCCTCGGTGCGCGAGGCGGAGCGAGTGCTGGACGAGTTCCTGCGCAAGCGTGGCGTTCAGGTGCCCGTTAGCAAGGTGGAACCGTCGCGCCGAAAGGACAGCCAGCGCAGATCCTTTCCCATGGGTAAGTAAGCAACCCAAGCTCAAGACAATGAAACCGTAACCAAATCGAATTAGATTAGGCTTTCCAAAAACAAATTTATTTTACCAAAAATCAAATGTATCTACCAAATAAAGAGTTTTGTTCCAACAAATTTGGCTTACGGTTTCATTTATTGAACCTTTGGTTTTTCCACTATCATGAGTTTTGTGTCCATTCAGCTGAGGTGGAGAAGCCCAAGAGCCACAAACATCTGCCCACCTGCCCCTCACTCAGCGACATTGAGCGCGTGGTGGAGTCCAAGCGGGGTTCGAACTATGCCCGGAATATAAGACAGGAGAGCAGTCGGAAAAGTGCGCCCAGCAAGGAAATCATTATTGGCTGGACAGAGCCGAAAATCACCGATATGCTCAACTATGACGGGAAGTCAGCCAGCGAATTTAGAACGCCGGCGGAACCCCAAGTGGGTATTGGATGGCAACCGCCTAGGCAACAGCCCCAGCCTGTAGTCCCAAAAGTTTCCCTGGACACTGTGGACGGCAGTGTGTGCGAGAATCTTGCATCCAATATGGAGCACAAGGACACGCCCATTAAGTATCCAAGCCATACAGCTGGTGGTCAGGCCAGCCAGAAGTTTATCTGGGGTGAGCAGTGGCGAAATCTGTCTCCCTGGAAGGCTAACAAACCGAAAAGCCTGGGAAAGAAGTCCAAGAACTTTCTGAATAACTCCAAAAAGAAGATCTTGCGATTTGTATCGCCCAAAAAGTCCAATCAAGAGGAGCAACCCAGGGAGGAGCCGATCAGGGCCACTCCCACACAGTGCACTGTTGGCGTGCAGACCTCTACTTCGCAGCTGGACCTGCATTCCCAGTCGCCGCCGGGCAGCTACCACTCACCAATGCAGACCACGCCCTCGGCCACGACCACATCCACGCGCCAACAGTTGGACAGCGAGCAGCCCTACTTTGATTTCGAGCGCAAGGTGAACGCTCCGACGCCGCCGAAGAAACTGCCCCGCGCCAACAGAGCTCGCAAGTTGGATTTTCAAACGGAAGCGGCACCCACCACGTATCGCTCGTATCAAAAAGACCTAGATCAGGATGTGACCATCACCAAGATGGGTTATCTGCTGAGCAGCATTCGAGCCAAGTTGGAGGCCAGTGATGAGCGAGCCCTAAGAACCTTTCGGGTGAGTTCACTTTTTACTTTTAACTATAAATTTAGAAAGGGGGAAGTGAACTAAGCGCTCATTCTATTCGACTTGTAATGTTTCGTATCTTTATTGATGAGTCTGAGATAGAGTGACAAGCTTATAAACTAGACAACGGTGAATATGGCGCCCAGAACGTAGTGATCCGAGCCCAGGTAGTGGTTGGGAATCAAACCCACTCGGCTGCAGCTGTTGATAGAAGGCAGTGAGTAGACACTGATGGGCAAAAGCTTGTGCCTGCTCCGCGATCCTAGGGAGCGCAGGATGTAATCGACTGTGATCCAGTCGTTCTGGTATGTGGAGGCTGTTCCTTCCCCCGGATCGACGATCTCAAAGCGCATAGGCTCTGAATTCGCTGCGGATTCCGAATCACCCTCCTTGCCCATGAGGAATTCAAGGGGTGATGAATCGGGCTGACTGTTCAAGTCACCAGTTAGGATGATAGGTGTGTCCGTGGAGAATGAGGACAGTTCCTCCAATATTCTGCCCACCTGAGCGCAGCGCACATCGCTTCTTTTTGGGTTGTACAGCAAGTGGGTGGTGGCCACCACAAATTCCTTTTGCTGGTCTGGTTCCTTTTTGAATCGAAACCTGGCAAACAGGGCCACGTTCTCGCGATTGAGCAGCGCCACTTCCTGGTCATGCAGCTCCACGGCTCGCTGGTCCAGCAACTCAAACTTCGAGGAGTCATAGACGATGGCGCATCCATCCGTGCGGTGACCCGTCTTCTTTTTGTACACATAGGCCAGCTTTTTGCCGTTGCCCATGCGCAGTCCTTGGACGAGTGGCGCCAAATGATCAAACTGCATCTCCTGCAGGCACAGGATGTCCGGACTTAGTTTGATCAGCTCCCTGAGGAGATTCTGCTGACGGCGACGCCAGGTGAGGAACTCCTGCGGGATGCCCACGTACAGGAAGAGGTGCTCCAGCAGCAGATCCTGGGCCAGGATGTTGTACGAGACCAGCTTGAAGGTGGTGGGCAGGTTATGGAGCCCCAATCCCGGCGGCTGATCCCCCACTGGCGTCCAGCGCCTGTTGAAATCGTAGCGTGTCTCCATTTGCTCCGCTTTTTGTTTGCGTTTTCCGTTTGTGTGACTGCTGCTGCTGCGCCTGATGATCTGCGACCTGGCCTGGTGTTTAACGGTGCGGAGCAGGGATTTGTACATCTCATCAGGTGCTCCTCGCCATGTGCCCGTGCCCCTGGTCCCCTGGAAATGCCTGTTTTGAATGGTTTTCGGGTGGCGTCCGAATTTCCAGGGGGAAGCGAAGAAATTTGTGCTATCAGCTGTTTTCGCTTGTTGCGTCGTTTGCTTCCCTCTTCTTCGCGGGGCTGCAATGCAGCTGATATCGATAACGCAATGGCACTCGGACTATCGAAATTCAAAATTTGTACTGCTAGAGTGAAATTTTAAATAATTTTAAATTTATAAAAAATAAATTATTGCATCATTATGTATAATAATAATATATATATTGCTAATTAAATTCCAGGACTGCTCCCGCTCCGATCCCCTGGAGCGTGCTCACTTTCAAGCCGAGAGCTTCGACTGCACAGATGGACCCAGCAGTCTGGCCACCACATCTGTGGCCACCACCCGACAACAGCGTGATCTCGACAGCGAACCCATTTACTCGGAGATCGAAGAAGATTGCCTGCGGATAAGAGGAAGTCCGCATCACGAGGTTAGGACTGCAGCGCAGTTAATAAACCATACTCCGACGCCAACGGAAAGCTCAACGGCATATGTGAGTGAGTCCATGCCGGGTCCATCGCCATCACCCGCTGATCTCAGTGCCATGTACGCCAGGGTGCAGAAGACGCCGAAGAACTCGCCACAAATGAGGCCACAGGGGCAGGCCACTCAGCACCAGATAATTGCTCAAGTTATCCAGCCGCCTAAATTGCCTCCTGATATTCAAAACCAGATAATGGATCACGCTGTGCAATCTAAAAAATCTATTCAGCCTAAGCAACCACAGTTAACAGCCCCAGCGATTCTGCCTCCATCATCCGCTCCCACTCCACCTGTGGCTTTGGGTCACTTTCTTCATGAATCCCTGAAGAACGGCAACTTCTTTCAGTTCATGCCACTGCCCGAGGAACCGAGTGGCACTGAATCCTCCTGCTCAGCCAGTCAGACTACCGAGTCCTCTGTGATTCGCCAGCCCATGGTGAAGTCGCCTCCTCCGCTTACCCATCAATCCTTGAACAATATCAGCGAGCAGCACTCACCGCCCAAGAAGAATCGCAATCTCTCTCGTTCGGAACTCTCTCTGCAGCGCAGCGAGATCTTCCTGGATAATCTGTGTCGCAGTGAACTGGTGCTGGATCGCCTGGAGAAGGTTCCCAATGTATATATAGAGGATTCTACGTTTTATACCATTTCTAATTAAAAATCCATTTTACAGACCATATCCCATGAGGATTCCGTGTCGTATGACATGCCCAACGAAGGCGCCGAGGAGTTGTACGCGGATTACAGCTTGGGTGAGGCGGGTAGCTCCTTTGCGACCAACGATTATGGCTCTGGACACATTGAGCCGGAGCCGGCTAACCAGAGTACACCGAAAAAGAAGCAGAGCCAGCGGTTTACATCCAAGGTAGAGATATTTGTTGACAACCACTAGAGGTTAAGGCTTTCGCTTGCATCTCCGACATTGTAACTGCTGTAAATAGCCACTTTCACACTGTACACTCATCCAAACGCATTTTCGATACGCATTTGAAATATAAGATTGTTGTTGAAACTGAGTAATGATTCGTTTTTCAGCCCTCGCGCAATCTAACCATTGATATAAACGATGGCCCAGCAACGCCGTTGCGTCAATTTGGCCAGAATCTCAGCTTCAGTTGCCCCACAACTCCCCAGCAGGCGGAGGCTTCAAAGGTAGAGGATCCTGGCCTGCACAACAGCAGCAGTTTGGGTGAGCTAATGCAGACAGTGCCCAATCCCAGCGATAGCCAGTTGATGTCGGTCAGCGCTCTGGCACGCTACCGCCTGCTGAAGAATGCCCTTCGTCGGTCGTATCGCAAGGGCAAGGACTTCTTCATGGCGGAGAAGCAGCGACTGACTCACAGCCTCAATCTCTCAAGAGACCAATCGAATCAAACGGACGGGGAGCTGGACAGCAGTAGCTACTACGCTAGCTTCAACCTGGACTCCTTGCTGAATGAGTCCCTAAACCCCAATGACCAGCTGGCTCAGGCTGTGAGTATATGTCGTCAGATGCCGGAACTGGAGATCTCTGCGGAGATGGTGGAGGCGGAGCGCCTGCTGCTCTTCTCCAGCCTGCAAAAGGTAGCTCCTCTTGGTTGCCAATTAAATGAGACGGCCTTGGCGGCAAGAAGGCAGTCTCAGTGCCTTCTGATCGATGCCATGGAACTTCCTGTGCGGGCAGACGTCAGCCAGGATATGTTCTTCAACTACCACTACATCTGCACCTTTGAGTGCGGAGGACGCATTCGCTCCACCCAATCGGTGGAGTGCCAGAACGGCTCTGCCCTCTTTCGTGACTGTGGCTTGGAGTTCTATAGCGGTGAGAAGGCGGAAACTTTGGAGCTGCGCTGCCAGATCTTCATGCTGCGCCTGCGCAAGGTTTCCACGCTGGCTTTGGAGCCAGCCAAGTCACTGGTAAGTAGCTTTAGATCTCCAAGGAAGCAGTTCGCTAATAAGTTACCTTACAGCGGCGTGGCAGTGGAAACTTAGGTTCCGCCAACTCGAGTTCTTCAGCGGGTTCTGGGAGCGAACAGATCATCTCCCGCTTTCGCCTGCATGCTTCTTTCAAACTGCGCGCCATGGACCTGGCTCCCTTTCATCTGGTGGCCAGTGAATCGAGAGCAAGTGATAAGATCTGTCTGCGCAGCTCACGATCCTGGCAATTGCCCTTGAGCACACACACCAAATCCACCAACCTGGGACCGGCTATATCGATTACGGGAAGAGTGGATTTACGACTACCAAAGGGTAATTTCTCTGGCTACCTAAATGTTCAGGATCCGAGGAACAGACACCACTGGAATCGCCGATGGTGCAGCCTAGATGGCGTACGCTTGTCCGTTTGGCAACATGAAGACAATCTGGGAGATGACTCACCCATTTTCTCGCTGGAGCTGCCCGGATGCGGACAATCCTCGATAGCTGCAGCCCCGCGAGACTTATGTGCCCGGGCCAGAAGCTTTTTGGTGCAGGGCAAAGAATCTGATTATGAGTCGGGAGTGTTTTTTGCTGCCGACACTCAACCGGAACTTCTAAAATGGCTGTCGCACTTGAATGAGGCTCTTGATTTTGCCAGGCACTGGCTAAGATCCACCTGACAGCCGTTGCATTCCCTTCAAATTTTTATTTTTACTGTGTTCAAGTTTTCTATTTATATTTGCTAATATTTAAGTTGTGCCCAAACATTTCCAAAATTTGTAAATTAGAGTGTTTGTTATGCAAACGTTTCCGCTCGAATCTAAAATAGGCATAGATATACTCGCGTTTTTGCCTAGGTTTAAGAACATATTTATGAGAATTAACATTCCTTTTTGCCTTCAGGGGAAATAGTCATTATCTAACCCCCGGTTTTCTGTGGGCTTGCCGTTCACGTCACAACAACAACAGTTTATTACATTCATAATTTACATGGGCTACGATAAGTTGATAAGATATACAGATACGATTATATATTTGATATAGGTTACAATATGATACACAAGTATGTTTATATGCGCTGCTGGTTGCCCCCGGTTATCTGCGCAGTCGGAATTAGAATCGGAATCGGAATCGGTTATCCATGCTCACGTCCCCACATCCTCACATTCGTGCCTAGTTAGTGCCTACGCATAACTATAACATTTAAGTATATGTACTATTTAAGCTGCGTTTTGTAATTTCGTTTTCGTTTGCTCATTACAGTGCAAAACATAAGAGTCTGAGGTTATGTTTGTTGTGGTATTGTTTTCAAGCAATTTACATACTTAACTTGTACATTACTTAAGCACTTACTATTCTCTATTGATCTGACAACGAGTCACGTTAAACTGTACTGGGGTGGGCTCTGCTTATGCTTAGCTTCTGTATTATCTGTTTCTGATTCGGCGTCTGATTCTGGTGCTGTGTGTGTGTTCTTTTCAATCTGTTTCTGCTGATAACTAATTAAGAGGGATCTAGGGATCTACGGCTATGCAGGAGCGCAGTGCGATTTGGTTTAGGTTCAGGCCAGCACATACTTCCACACTCGATTCGTCTGGTGGTTGGTTCCGATCTCGGTCACATACAGTGCCGATCCGTTGACACTGACCGCCATGGAGTGCGGGTTCTTGAACTCTCCCCAGTGCCCGATGATCGTCTCTGAGCGCGGATCGATGGTGAATCCTCGCACGGGCAGCATGGAAGTTGGTCCATTTACGGCGAACACTATGTCCCCATAGCTGGCGACCCCGAAGACGCGACCCAAGTCCGGTTCCTGGATAGTGGCCGCCGGTTCACCCTCACCATGGGAAGATATCAAGCCAGCTCTGTCGAGGATTTTTAATTTGTATTTTCTGGATTTGAAAAACTGAGCTTTTCTTACTTAGGACAGACTACACGCATGTTCTCCCTATCAGCGATGCACAAGAGATCCAGGTGTTCCAGCAAGGTGATGGCATGGGGCACCTGTAATGAAAGGAATTCTGCAAAACAGTTGGTTAGATAATGTGAAAAGGTTTATAGATGACTATAATAAGACTGTAAACTATAAGACTAAGATTATAAAAAACTTTGTTTTGAAACCTTTTACCATAAATTATATTCATTTGATTATAATGATTATTAGAACCTAGAAATACGTTTAAAGTAGTTTAAACTGCTTTTGATTATTATATTCGGCAACTCTGCAGATGAGGTGGGTAAAAATGTGAACAAATTAATAGATGCCTTTAAAAAAATAATAATAATAATATAACGTTGTTTTAAGACCGTTAAACCATTAATGATAGTCATTAGATTAGCACAAAGTCGAATATTTAAAAATTTTTAAATATCTAGAACTAAGTTTAAGATACATAATTTATACTGTTTTGACTTTTGTATGATAATAAAACAATAAATTGTATGATAAATAAAAAGTTGAGGATTTATATTAAAATTATTTTAGGTAAAATGAAAATGTTGTTAGAGCTTTAAACGTTTCAAGTAAAGTTCAATTTTTTACTATATCCCATTATGAACTTTTAAAACTTTGATTTTCCCCCACTCATAAATATTAAGCATACGCACCGGGTGGCTGGGGAATCGTACGTAACAGCTTGCCAGCGGCATTGAACTTGAGTATCCGGCTGTTGCAGTAGCCATCAGCGATAAAGAACTGCGTGGGTTGGGATGTCGGTGAATTCGAGAACCGAAATAACTCAACAGGTACCACTTACCTCCCCCGTTTTAGCCACTGCAATGGAAGTGGGCTTGCACAGGTGCTTAACGGATGATCCGGGCCTAAATCGCTTGCCAATGGTGAGCAGAGGCTTGTTGCTAAAGGGCTTAAACTAATCGGAGAATTAGGGATTACATATGAGATTTTCGTTAGGATAACAAAAATGTTCTAACCTTAAAAGCCTGGTGCATGGCCACATCGGTTATCCAGTAATTTCCATGGGTGTCGATGGTCATGCCATGTGGCATATAAAACATATTCGATCCCCATCCCGACTTGATGGATCCCGTCTTCGCGTCCAGCACATAAATGGTGTTCTCCTTAATGGGCCCGTATTCGATTAGGTAGTATATATTGCTCTCGTTGAAGGTACTGCAAAATGCGGCGAGATGGGAAGATTGATTAATTAATACAAGGTTCATTTTAATCTCTATCCTATTGACTAAAAGTTTTATATTTCTGATCTTAAAAAGAATTCCCTTATTAAAGGTTTCAAAAGTATTTCAAATCCGAGTTCGAAAGATTTCTTTGTAAAAATGATTTCAAAATCATTTTTGACTTCTCTGATTTTTTCCTGTTATTTTTATACTCCATGTTTATTTTCCTATCTAAAAGTTGCAGCTAGGCTCTCCTTTTTGGCCTCCAATAAAAATATGATCCCACTGATTTTCTTCCCCTTTCCTGTGTACATATGGAATAGACACTTGTTACCAGGCAGCGACAGCTGTTGACCTACTTTACATCCCAGTAGCGTTCGGCACGGTGGAAAACCACGGGATTGCCCTGTGGATCCACGGCTACGGCGGTGACCTGGCCAAAGCTGTGCTGCTCGGTGGGCCAGTTCTCGACGAGCACAGGAGTGGGAACACTGGCCGCCGGAAGGGGCACATTGTCGTAGCTGCGTTGATTCTGCAGAGCCACGGCATCATCCTCCGCCAGTGGCAAAGGCAGCTCCGGCTGCTCCGATTGCTTCGCCAGCCCCTTCTCCTGGAGCCTCCTCTTGATGAGTGCCCGCACCTGGTCGAAGAAGCGCTCATTGAGGTTCACACCTGGCCCCAAATCCACGGCCAGTCCCGCTGGCAGGTGGTTGCTGCCGCTGCTGCTGGGCGCCACACAACCCAAACTTATGGCCACCAGGGTCGCGAACAGGAGACGCGACATTTTCTGGAAGTCCTGCGATTTTCTTCTTCACCAAAACAACTCGGATTTGGCTTCTGGCTGCTCTGACTCGATTTTCCGCACTGCCAACATCTGTTGGCGGTGTCTATATGTTGAGCTGGCAATAGATTAACTGACTCTGCTCCAAACACACACTCGCACACGCACTCCCACGCCGTTCGATTTTCGCTTTCAATGCGACGCCTGCGCCTTTGTCCTGCACAGTGGGATGAACTGAAAGCGAGACAGTGGGAAGTATTTGCAAGAAAAATATATCGAAATATTACTATTAAGTTTTAAAAAAGAGTCCAATACCATCAATTTTTATTTAAACCTACAATCCTACCTATTAGAGACAAATTCTGTAAAAATTAAACAAAATTAATTAATATTGACAGTTTCTGAAACAAGGAATCATTCTTTTTTTTTCAGAAAAAGTATCATTTACAGAATGATCATAAATAAATATAATAATAAAATAAATAATGTAATCATAACAAACTTGAAAGAATTTTTAACACGTTACAAGCGTTCTGTTTCCACTGTGGCCCTGCCGCAAGCCGTCGTGAATTGGAAAGCCTTTATTGATTTTCCAATAGTCCCACGGATACAGTGCAGCCGAAAAGTAATACGACTTTCGATACCATTTATTCAGCACGAAGAGCGATAACAACTGGGGAGATGAACTCGACACCATTACATTCTAAAGCCTGAATACTCGGCTCAATTTGGGATTTCATATTGGGCTTAACCCATATTTTTGGTGCGACGGAAGCATACAGTCGGCAGTCAGTGTATTTGACGTCACAGCGAGCTGTGCTGGCGGTGCGGGGGCGTGGCGGTGGGGGCGTTATCCGGGGTAGCTTCATCCTACGCCCCCCAATCCCAGTTCGGCTGGGTCCAAATATAACCGGTGTCGGTCATCGAGCAGTAGGCATTATAGTAGCGCCCCGGTGATCTGGGAAAATGCGAAAGCAATTACACAAACGCAATTTGGAGGAGCTAATTTGATTTCCATCGCTCTGATATTAAGCCGGGGGTCTCAACCGGAAACGGAAACTCACCGGCAGTACGAGAACTGGGGGCACTTGCAGCGGAACAGGCTCTGGAACTCCTCCTTGCACACCTCGTTCCACCAGCAGGTGCGCTATAATGGAATGAAAATACAAAATCGGTTAGCCCAGCCGCACAATATACCACCTGTAATCCGTAGACACCTCGGTCATATAGCCATGGACACTCTGATCCGAGTAGCTTCGCTTCGAGAGATGCGCCTGCACAGGGCAGAATAACAGTGTGACAACGAGAAGCAACAGTCGTGACGTCACGGGCAACACAAGGGGGGCAGACTGTAGTAAAGTTGGGAAAAAAAAGAAAACTATTTAAAAATTGCATTATCAAAAGAGAATAAGGGTTAGAAAACTTTTATAAAGATGTCGAAAGCTAAGGGTACAATATTAGGATTTTTAATGTTTCACTCAAGGGATTTCTGTAGGAATGGTTTACTTTAAAGGTATTTCTCTTTCATTTTACCATTTTATAGATTTATTTCTTGATGCCTTGATTTATCCTCTGATTTTTAACTACAGTAAACACTTCACGTGCCGCACGTCCTACGTTGAATGTCGCCTGTTTTTCTGTTTTTTAGCCTCCTGCTGGGCGGTGGCGTCGGCATCTCGGCTGCCTTGCATAAGCATAAGTATTGGCCCCGTTCGCCCTCGGCTTTCAGCTTTCACTACTTTCACACTCGCAGACTCACACACTCACACTTACACAGCCAGCGAATGCAATTGCACATCTGGTTTGCAGTGGTGTTGGTTAGCTTTTGGACCATTTTGGAAGGTAAATGCCACACTGTTTCTATGCAATGGGTACATAGGAAAATACAGGGGGCATCTCTAAAATAAGTTACAGAGTGGATATTAAATGTATACGAAAAGGGATAGAAATTTCATTTACTTTACAATTGCAATATAATATTTTTAGAATTGTCATATTTATGATTTTTTCTCGCCTTTAAAGGGGAGATTTTTGTAAAATTTATACGGAAATTTCCCGAAAAATTATAATTAATAATTTACATATTTGGTCATTTTCAAAATAGATCTGCCTTTTAATAAGTTCATATTTTATTGGTATACCGATCAAAATCGATATACAATGACTGGATTTAAAAAAGAAAATAAAATAAAAATCTTTTTGTTAGCGTAAATTAAGCATATCAAAAATAAGCAATGCCAACACAAAATAGATGTATGATCTACAAGCATATACATTGCACGCCATGTTCTAATAATTATAATTTCTGATTTATGCGATACTAACTCAACAAAATTGTTGAAATAAATTTCAAATAATATTTCAAATTCTTCTGTTCGGTCTGTCAGAACTCTGAGCTACGTCACCTCATTCGAATTCGTCTGATTGAAAACGCACGCGACATGACTCAGCAGAGGAAAATAATAAATAAATAAGCAAAAGTGGCAGATGCTTTAAATAGTTCATAAAGTCATTTAGTGGCCAAAGTATTTTCATATTGGCCACGTCAAATCAACAGTTCAACAGGTAGAAAATTATGAAAATTCCTTTTTATCTAGAAAATGTTTTGGGGGCGTAAAAATTTCCCAATTTCTTCTGGCATTTTCCAGAAACACATTTTGTTTTCTGATTTGCAGGCATTTTAGAATGTATACAAATTGCATACAAATTGCGGGTCTTTTGTATAAAATTTGCCATATAGAATGTAGATATAGGTTTCTTCTGGAACAAACAAACAGAAACACTATTAATTCAACTCCGAAAAAGGCTGGTCTGTAGTGACTAAGATGGAATATATAGAATATTCTTTGGGTCATGATAGCCGGCGTCTGAGGCTCCAAAAATCTTCGACACCCACGGAAGCCAAACAAAACAAGCTGAAATCGTTCGCAGATTCGCACCAAGTATATGTGTTTGGCATATATAAATTCTGTATGTTCTCTATAGAGAGAATGACGCCCGTTTAAATTTAGATGGGAAATAAATTTTCATATTTTTAGCCCATGGTGGAAGATGTAAACAGTCTGTTGAGGGTATAAAACCGTGTGAATGTTCGGGGAGCTCCATCAAAATCGCAACAGCCGCGAATCGAAACAGACGTGTTAATCG
Organism: Drosophila lutescens; assembly: GCA_037075285.1. Lineage (NCBI taxonomy): Eukaryota > Metazoa > Arthropoda > Insecta > Diptera > Drosophilidae > Drosophila > Drosophila lutescens. The sequence continues at coordinate 304,968 of JBAMCF010000598.1, forward strand.
AAGTGAATAAAATCCAAAAAAGGTACAAAGAAGGATAATTGATAAATACATACAATTATTATAAAAAAGAGAACAATTAGTGATTTTAAAAGTGAAGTGATTAGCTCACTATCGTCTCGTTTCTTGACCAAATTAGATGTCCGTAGTGCCCCTGATGTTCCGTGACTGGTGGGATGAGATCGACTTTCCAATGCGCACCTCGCGCCTCTTGGACCAGCACTTTGGACAGGGACTGAGGAGGGATGACCTCATGTCCTCGGTGTGGAATTCCCGACCCACTGTCCTCCGATCCGGATATCTGCGCCCCTGGCAGAAGAACAGCCTGCAGAAGCAGGAGTCCGGATCCACCCTGAACATCGATAGCGAGAAATTCGAGGTGATTCTGGATGTCCAGCAGTTCTCACCCTCCGAGATCACCGTCAAGATCGCCGACAGATACGTCATTGTGGAGGGAAAGCACGAGGAGAAGCAGGACGAGCACGGCTACGTCTCCCGTCAGTTCTCCAGACGCTATCAGCTGCCAAGTGAGTTCGATCTCAATGAATTGGGATTTAAAAACAAATAAATGGTGGATATAATATACTTGACAACGATTATTTTCCTCATAGGTGATGTCAATCCCGACTCGGTCACCTCCTCCCTCTCCTCCGATGGCCTGCTGACCATCAAGGCGCCCATGAAGGCGCTGCCACCTCCCTCGACTGAACGCCTCGTGCAGATCACACAGACTGGTCCCTCCTCCAAGGAGGACAATGCCAGGAAGGTGGAGACCTCCACCGCCTAAGGCTGCATTTTTTGTACCGCCTTCGAGTGTTAGTTAGTTTATGTCTACGTGTGCCTTAAATATTGGATTTTTACAAATTTTATATCAATTAAAACGAAACTAAAGATAAACATCTTAAACATTTTAATTTGATAAAGGATGTTAAGGATATCATAATAATAATGACTTAGATAAAAGGCAGTTTGTCTTTTCAGCTTACAGTCTAAGCTAGCGATCCACATCAGTTTCGGATTGAAAAAACAATTTTTTTAACATTAACATTGTATTTTTTTGAAAAGTTGCCTAGCTTCAAGTTTCTGTTTTCCAAGCCTTATAGAATTTTCACATATTTCGTTCTGCACTTCCTCTCTCCAAGAAAATAATCTTATCGCATAGTTTCTATTTTTAGAGATCTAGAGATTATTAAGTAGTAGTAATTCTTCCATAGTAACAGAGTTATTCTTTAGATTTCGTTGTATTAACAATTTGCCTTCTAAATTTGCTCGGGCAAAAGTTCGTCCTTATAACCATTCACCTTACCACGTCGTAGGAAACTAAAAGAAGAGGTGTAAAATTATAACCAACAATTAGAAAGTTTTTTCCCTACTTGTAGTCCACTTTGTCCGCATTTTCGTCAATTTCTTGCAATTTCTCCCACAAATGATTCGTTGTAGGATTATCTGTAGTACAATAAAGGATTAAAATAATTTTCAAGTCGAAAAAGTATTAGACTAACTTTTCATTTCTTCAAATGATAAATGCTTATTGGGGTTCCGTGACAGAAGTGTTCAAAAAACTGGACACATCGTTAATCACACCTCGCAGATCTTTCTTCATTCTTTCGAAACTGGTGTAGAAAACCCATGGTTCGCTTCGAAGCTGGTAGAATCCGCAGGCATGTTCAATGGTAAATTCTATATACGCACTCCAAAAAGTGACTTCGTAGGCCTTGGTCTTTGGCCAACGCCCCCTTAAAATCGCAATTGTTGATCAGCAACCACAATAATTCCACATTTCGGTGGGGTTACCACCCACACATCATCTTCCCGAATAACCATGTCATGCACCAAATGAATAAATACCTTCATTCTCTCCAAATGGAAATGCTGCCGGCTCGTCCAGTCCTTATCGATGAGGTTTGTTGGATAGCTCGGTGGTGTGATCCGAACGAGTTCCATGGCGGCAGCTTACTACTAAATTGTATACTAGTAAAAATGGCATATAGTATTCTTTTGATAAGAGTGCTGATAAACTTGCTCAGTAAGAGAATATTAAAATGTTCCAGAACTGATAAAAAACTTTGCGGCCTCAGTTTTATTATTTGTTTTAAAGAACCACAATGTAAATGCAATGGGCCTATCTTTTATAGTTTCTTAAAGTTACCTAGTTCAGTACAAAAGCAATATAAACATTGTAAGCCTTACATAGTTTGTTTTTTCTCAGCAATTACCTGTTTATCCACTTTAAAGTAGATCGAGTCAACAATATATAAGCATTATTATCAAGAAAATCCAAACCATTTTTCTTGTCTGTTTTATACGTTTATAAACTCTATTTTTTCAGCTTAGTATAATTACAATTCTTATCTGAACTTTATTTTAGGGATCATTCTTGAGTAATAGTTCGTCCATTGTCACCGAGAGTTTGTCTAGAATCGTTTGTATACCAATGTTAGCCTTCTCAATTTGTTCGGAGGTCAATTCATCTTTGTAACCATTAACATCTCCACGCCGCACAAATCTGGAAAATGGAAAAATTAATGTTACTCTTCTCTCTGAAAAACCTTAGAGATTTCTCTTACGGGTGTTTCTCTTTGCCAGCATTTCTGTGTTTAACTTGGGACAACTCCCACAGATGATTCGTTGTTGGATTTTCTGAAATAAAAATTAGTTTGAAGAAATAAATATAATTTCTGTTGGTAAATAGCTAACTTTTCATTTCTTCGAAAGACAAATGCTTAAGAAGTTGCTCCGTCTGCTGATCGTTAATTGGTTTATTCAGGAATCTGGAGACATCATTGATAACTCCACGCAGATCTTTTTTCATTCTCTCAAAACTAGTATAAAAGACCCAGGGTTCGTGTCTCAATTGGTAGAATTCATGTGCGTGTTCAATTACTTCCGTTGCAAAATCATCAGAGGCCAAGATCTCATCGAAAAACTGATGTAGTGTTTTGCCGTATTGAAAACCAAATGTCACACCGTGATAATATCGAGATACCCAATGATCTAGGGGATTCCGGAACACATAGATCACTTTGTGGTGCCCCTCCCAAAGCTTTGAGGGAAGTAGAGCAAGGGGAAGATGTGATTTGATCAGTCGCGGAGAGTTCAGTTCTTCAATGGGCCCAAAGGACCGTTGCACATCATCATGTACAGAAAATCCAAACCTTTAAGGAAAGATGTAAATCGTTACATATACCTACATATATACCAACATATTCTGATATACATACTCGAGAAATGGACTGCGTAGCTCTTGATCTTTGGCCAAGGCTCCCGCAAAGTCGCAATTATTCAGCAGCAGCCACGATAATTCCTGCATCCAAGTGGTTCCACATTTTGGCAGAGTTACTACCCAAACATCATCGTCTATAAGCTTCATATCATGTACCAAGCTAAGAAAATGCTCCGAGTTTTTTTTATGCAAATGCTTTCGGTTCGCCCAGTCTTTATCGATGAGGTTTGTGGGAAAACTCCGCGGCGTGACCTGAACGCGTTCCATGGCTGAGGCCTACTGGATTTTTATTGAGGAATGCAACTTCAGAGGGTCGAGAATATTTAAGAGATACAAATGTCTCTTTGCTCCGTTCGAAATTCTCTTTCGCATTTCGATGATAAGATTGCTAAGTAGTTATTATTTGTTTTCATTTTAAATGGACGCTTCTCTCATTTCTGTTGATAATGGAAACGTAAACAAGTAGACGACAAGATATAGGGCAACCAAGTAGGCTGAAAACTCTGAAAACTCGCCTAAATTTGAGTGGCATTTTGATATCAACTGGTTTTATTTTTACGAGGAAAGACATTTTTTATAAATAAATAATAAATGATATGAAAGCCAAGTAATGGTCGCTCCCATGCCACAAACAATAGAGATAGTTATTTTTAATGTTACATGTTTATTGGAGTAGCCGCTGATAATGGATTAATAAACCACTTAATGTGCTGATAATGGAGCGTCAGCCACAGGAATGTAAACATTTCGCTTGTGAAACCATTAAATTACGTATATTATGGGGAAAGCAATTATTTATTATCATATATATCACCACAGCTTAAAAACTATTAACAAAGATTACCCAAGATTTATTATACAGAAACTACTTAGAGTGAATTAAGCGGAAATGAACTTGCTGTAGTTGGCAAAGTCATCCATGTTCAATTTGTAATCCCTGAGGTTGATGTCGGACCAGAGATCGAATTCCCGGATAATATCAGCGGTGAGCTCATCTTTGTGACTGCCGACGACTCCGCGGCGAACGAACCTGTGGGGGGAACTACTGATTAGGAGCTCCAGGAGCTGGGAAACTCTTTTTATAGGGGTTAGCTCATCTCGGGACCTACCTGAACTCCTCCACATCCCTTCCGGCAGCTGCCTTCATGCTCTCGAACTCCTTAACATGGTTGCAGGCGGGATTATCGCGCATGCTCTCGAAGGACAAGTGCTCCGTCATCTGTTGGATTTGCTCCTGGCTGACCTCACGATCCAGGAACTGAGCCACCTCTGCAATAACCTTACCCAACTGACCCTTCATCCGCTCATAGCTGGTGAAGAAGATATTGGGCTCATGGCGCAGCTGCCAAAAGTCCAGAACATGCGGCCAGCAGGGCGTGAAGTTCACATAGCCATCGATGAAGGAGTGCATGAAGTCCGACTTGGTGCCCTGGTAGCCCACCATTCCGCGCCAGTGGTGGAAGTACGAGATGGCCGCATCCTTGGGATTGCGATACACATAGATGATCTTGGGCCGCTTGCTCCAGATCTGCCGGGGGAGCATCCAGGCGGGCAGATGGGATTTGATCAGGCGCGGTGAGGGCAGAGCATTCGCTGCAGCGATGGTGTCATGTGGCACATTAGGAACCACTCCATTGAATCTGCAGAGGATAGATTAGTTTCCTTTTCTCTAGTAATTAGTAAGGTAAACCCACTCCAGGAAGGGTGATCTCAGCGTGAGATCCACGCTCTTGGCCGTCTCGAAGTCACACTGATTGACCACCAACCAGGCGAGCTCCTGCATCCAGGTGGTGCCGCATTTCGGCAAGGTCACAATCCACACATCGTCCTCTCGAACCTCAAAGTCGTACACCCTGTCCAGGACGGGTTGAAAGGTGTCTGCCAGGCGGCAGAAGCGCTGCTCCCAATTTCCAACCACCGGAACCGCCGGCCTACTGCTGGCGAAGATCGAGGAGTAGCCTCCGCTGATGGCCAGCTTGTCGATCTGCTCGAAGGGCACACTCTTGGCAAAGAAGCTGGACTGAGGCATCTTCGATGATCTCAACTGATCAACTGATCTTGGGTGACTGAAGCTCTAAAGTAAACGATCGTTCGAACTGATCGGTTCGGCAGTTGAAACCGCATTAAGCGCTGCTTGAGAAACACCCAGCGATCAGCAGCAGAATCTCGGCTCTTTCCTCAAGTTGGCGATGCAAGCGTGACACGATCGTTACACAGGAAAAAAAGGGTAAGGTAAGTAAAAGGGTTTTTTAACCATTAAATAATTTAAAATAAATATAAGGAGCTATATTTTTCAATTTTACCATCTTAAAAAATATTTAAAAATAAAATGCCTTAAAGACGATGAAACAAGTAAGAAGGTCACTAAAACTATTATGAGAAAGTCATGATCAAAGAGCTTTTTTCCAAAACGATACTCTTAAAATAAAGTTTTTTTACCTTTCTAAGTTCAAATTGATAAGGTTTTTCATCAATCAAATTATTGTTTCTGATAAATTTTGTATCACTGTAGGAGTGTTTATTATGATCTGCATTTATGAAAATAATATCACGCAGCCATCGCCAAAACGCCAGGCGATATTATGCAATTAACGCGTAACCGGACTCGTTTTTGTCCATATGGGCTGCATGAATCGATCGTGCTGTAAGATCCAAGACTGAAGACTTTCTTTGTTGGTACGGCCGAAAGAAAGTTTTTGGGCTGAAACGTTCGTTTTGTTTACCTTTTGATTGAGGCGTCCAGGTGAAATTAAGCCCATCGTTTTTGGGAAGTCGTTAAGTTGGAAGAATGCCAGTAAAACAGGTTGTTAAAATGCACAGAGGGTTGCGTCGATTGACGCTATAAGAATCGATCATTACTGACAAAGTAAGTGAGTGAAATATTAATGGAGTGCTGATTGCAAATAGATTCTGACACTCACTATGTTGGGATAGGATTTCAACCTTGACCCGAATCCCCCGCATTTCGCTTTCTTTCTGATTGGTTTTTGTAGATAATTTCCATTTTGTTGGATTTTTATTTGTATTATTTGCATTTTGTTTTTGTTTCTTGTTTGTGTTTGTTTTTGTTTTTTACAATAAATTTGACTAAATCTTAACATTTATAATCCTTAACCTGCAAGGAGCAAACAGATGTAACAAATATACATAGTTGTATGTAAAGATTTATCATTTTTGTGTTCAGAAACATATGGTAGTACCGTATCTATATATATATTTTATGTATACATATATTCCTCATAACATGTAATATTTTGTTTTTATTTATTCCATTTTTGCTTGTTTGTAATTTACGCGATTTAATCCAATACATACAATTGAAACACACACATATTAACAACATTGAATATGCATATACATTTATATTCTCCTATCGCTCAGTTTTTAAGTGTGATTAGTAGTGATGCAAAGTGTGGGAACGGATAATGTGGATTGGTGGGTGGATTGTGGATAGTGTGGTTGTTGTTGGTCGGATTGAGCGGATTTTGATAGGTCTAAGGTCGGATTTTCTAGATTTTCTAGTCCAGCGACTTGGCTACACATTTCGGGAGGTCGATCTAGGGACTTGTATACGTGTATATAATTTCTATCAAAACATTCTGAAGCACGGGATTTAACACCTTGGTAACACATACAAATAACTGTAACTCTGTGAATGAATGCCGATATCGTATGACATATATAAATATATATAATATGCTTCGTAAAAGTTGTATAAATTGTATATATGTATATTGTATATATTATTTTGCTTTTCCATTTCATTTCATTTTTCTTCTTCTTTTTTTTTGTTATAACAAGAATGTATTATCAATTCGTATTAATAAATCTGGTTTATATATGTATATGTAATTTGTTCAGTCAATTAGATAAAAAGATTTCAAAAAGGATTTCACTTAATTGTTAAACATTTGCGTTTAGTTTGGTTTCTCATACCGTATGCTTAGAAAGCTAAACAACATTAATAGTATTAGTTAGGATAGCTCATCATTTATCATTTATAATTTATCGTTCTTCTTCATTCTTCAGTTAGGAAAATAGGTAACTAGATAATTAGGTAGTAAAAGGGGCCCCATAGGATTTCATATGTCTCAAGAGTGGATTCGAATTAGTTTGTTTCAGTTTTTTTCAGTTTTACTTGTAGTTGTTAGCTAGTCCATAGTGATAGTAGTTAATATATAGTGCTTGTCTCTCTCGATCTTGCACGCATTATGTGTATTATGCCTCGTTCCGAATCCAAATCCGATTCCAATTCCGTTCACGACTCAAGACTCTAACTTGGACAGCAATTATACTTTATTTACTTGGCTTTGCAGTATTCAACAGAGATTGTCTTCATGATGGGAGAGAATTACATGCTTGTAACACTTGGTTTTGGTAATATCGCTATAGCGTTACCGAAAACCGTTAGACTGTTATACCTTATACCATTGCCAGGTACAGTTGAGCGCACGCCATATATATATTCTGGTCAATATGCTGTGGGATATCTTGCTAGTTAGCAAGTTAGCTAGCATGCTAGCATGCTTTTTTGTTAGCCTAAACACAAACACATTTATGTTGGGGGATGGAGGGGACATACACACTCACGCACACACAGACAGACTCACATGGTATATTTATATAGAAATAGAAAGTTCGCTTCTTGTGATGCATCTTAAACATTTAATTTTGAGTCCAGCCCAATAATTGTTTACTTGTTTGCCTTAGTTAGTTGTGTTTTTTTGTTTTTTTTTCTTTTGTATGATACCGCTTTTTTTTGTGACACCACTTGCCACACCTGGGTTAGCCAGCCACCCATTTGTCCCGCTCCCCCGGGGTCCGTTGGTCCGTTGAGAGATATGTGGATATGTGTGGGCAGTCCGGGGAGCAGGTGCTTTCGCATGGGATGAGCTTCGACTTTAGAGAATCAGGCCGAGAGACTGCGGGTCCGGAGTCAGACGTCGCAGGACCTTCGACGCCGTCACTAGAGCACGTCCTCCATTTCGTTCTCGCCAATCGTGGAGGTGCCCGGAGCCTGGGCCGGCAGTGGCTTCAGTAGACCCGAGAACAATCTCCGGAAGGCCGTATGCTATTTGGAGTTGGCCATCTTGCCCACAGGCGGCTGCTTGGCCATGATCTCCGCCAGAGTGTTGACGCCCTGCTCGTCGTACTTCTTCCACTGCGAGTAGTTGATCTGCATGTAGGTGATCAGCTGCGGCATGTCTATAAAGCCTGTTGAGAACATTTGGATATTAGATATTGATCTGGAAGACCTCTAGCCTCAAACTCACTCTCCCAGGCGTGCATCATGTCCTGTATGATGTATTCGATAAAGCCGATCTGGCTCTTTGGTATGCTGCAGGTGGCCCGATCGAACATGGGCATTACAATGGGCAGGTGACGCTGCTTCTCCTCATCGGTCTGCATGAAGTACTCCTCGGCTATGCGACGAGCCCACTCGATGCAGAACTGCATCGGCCGTGCGGGATTGCTCACATCGGCCACCTTGATCAGCATGCGGCGCATGAGTATCGACTGCTCCTCATCCGTCTGGGAGTTGTGCTGAAGGGAATTTAAAATCTTCAATTAACTTGCATTCTTAATAGAATTAAATATATATTTGACCTACCTCGCGAGGCTCCTCGCCGCCAAAGACGCTCACGAACTTGGCCAAGTGCTCAAAGTGACGGGTCATCTCGGTGGCCAGGATCATGTCGATGATGGTGCTGCGGGCCGACTTGTACGTCTCCTTGTCTAGGTTCTTGAAAATATTGATCTTATCGTCGCCTGAAAGTATAAAACATAAATAAGTATCAATTAATGTGCTTAGGTTATAAGGCTTTGTAAATATATTATTGGTTAACAGTTTTGAAACATTTAAAATTAAGTGTGAACTATGCACAACAAAATTCGAAAATAATCGTTCTTGAAATATAAAGACATTATCTCATTGGTTTACTTCTAAGATAAAGAAAACGGGTTAGCGAACGTTTGATCGTACAATAGGTATAGCTTCCATAACTATTATTTTTCAAATTTCAACACGCTATAAGTCGAGGGTTTAAATCAAAGTCATTATAACTTGAACTATTCTTGGTGATAGATGGTGAAACGAGGAATGAAAGTATGATAATACGGTATAGATACATATTTTCAATAAGTTAAACTTACCCAGGGTTAACTTAAAGGTAATAGCCGCATGATGGTTCTCCAGCACAGTCAGATCATTGTACAGAACGGCCAGGGCGTCATTGGAGTTGCACAAAAAGGCGGATGAACGGCCCGGATGATCCACATCGTGGGCGGCGGCGGCAATTAGAGCAGTGGCCTCCTCCATGCGATCCATCACAAGCATATCCTTGTTGGTCAACTGGGTTATGAAGGCGCCAGTGGCCTAAGGGTTGAATGTGGTTTGGAACATCAGATGATTATATCAAAAGAATAGATAGTGATTAAAGCACCCACCTGCATGACATCCGCGGCATGGGTGCTGTTGTGATATGTGTTGCTCTTGCGGTAGTGGGCCTCGATGACGGCCAACCAGGCCTTGCACACGTTCTCATCGATATTCAATGTGGCAAAGACGTCGAAGCGGCGGAACATCTCCATGCCCAGATAGAGCAGCGGATGGTAGTCGGTGATCTCCTCCAATTTGAAAATATCAAAGTCCCAGCTGAGAGATTCGTCAAGTAGTTCCATGATGATGGGATTGGACTGTAGAAAAAAGGATTAATATTATGACATAATGGGATTTCGATCCAAGTAACCACCTTCATTTTGGCGGGCACAATTGTGGCAGTTCTTGTGGAACTGCCAGTGCGTATGATGGAGTCATTCGAGCTGCGGCGCGATGAGTACACACTGGGTCCCTAAAAAGATATCAATTTATATCAAATACAAGTGTCGTTTAGTAAGGATTCCTAACTCACCGTTAGCAGGGCACCAATCAGATCGGTGGCTATGGGATCATCCGTTCGGATCTCCTTCATTTGCGGACTATAGAGTCCCTCGCGCTTCAGGAACTCCAAGACCTTGTCTATGAGACGCGCCTCATCGGCCGAACAATTCTCCTGTACTTGTGATAGTAAATTGATTATCTAATGTGCGAGTGCGCAGTTTTGGGTTTTTGTTTTTCGGTTGTGTTTGTTGGTTTTGAGTTTTGTACATTTTGGTTTTTATTTTTTTTATATATTTTGGTTAGCGACGCACAGCGAGCAAATCGAGCGAGCGAGCGAACGTGCGAACGAACAGTTTGGTACATTATTTTATTTTTGGTAATATTTTTATGAGTTGGTTCATTGTTCGAGTACACAAAACATAAAAGTAAAAAAGAGAACATAACAATTAAGAGATAAAAAGAGAATAAATGTAAGAACATGTTTAGATGTGCTGTTACTGTTGAATTTGGGATTAGTTGGGGTTAAGTTTATGACAAATTAGGAGCTCAAATGAACAGTGGGGCAATGTTGGTTAAAATCGACCCATTGTCGGTCGCTTTGTTTTGTCCAAATGCATTTGCCTAGCTTGGAGTGGGCTTTATCTTTAATTAGCGTCGTAACCAATCAAGGGTCCCTGTTCGGGCGCCATCTGTTCTGGTTGCTTTTAAGTTGACTACTGGAATGTGAGTGCTTAATTGGATGATTAAAAGCAGAGAGACTACTGTCATCTCGTGGCCTTTGCATCTCCAAACACCGATAGTCCACTCCAAGCCGGAAAATGCATTTTCCATACGCTTTCACTGTGTGCGTGTCGGTGCCTGTGTCTGGCTATGTAAGTGCGTGTGCTGGATGGTCTGTGTGTGCATGTGCTTGTGCAAATATTGTTGCTAATGTTATTGCTGTCGCTGCTGCAGTTGCTGCTGCTGCTGCTGCCGTTGCTATTGCTGCATATGCTGCGGGGCATGACAGGACACCAGGACACACACACACACCACCACGGACCAGGACACAGGGCACACACGGCACAGGCACGGACGACAATTTAGCAATTTAGGCAATCCCAAAAGCACCCGCCCCAAAGTTGCAACGTGCTGCAGCCACAACCCGAATGTGAGGCAGAGTCATACTTTAGTGATGGGGGCCTCCAGCGGCAGCGACGTCAGCTTGGCCAGACTGGTCCTTCGCAGTCCGTCCGAGGCGATGGAGCGCACATCGAAGCTGCACCGCCGCACCGAGTGCAGGGAGCCGCGAGGCGCCTCCTTTGGCTGCGGCAGCGTGGCTATGAAGTCCATCTGTCCGCCGGGCACATCAAAGTTGAAAATCAGGTGCGTGGGTGCGCTGTTTGGGACCAAAATTGCCAATTAAATGGGGGGTTGAAGCGTTCACGGTTCATTCATTCACTCACCTCCCTATGCAGGCCACTGGCACCACGCGCACGTGCATCGGTATGCCCTCCTGGCTCTTCCGGCGCACCGTCAGGATGCCGTCGAACTCCTTGATGTTCTTGCACTGCTCACTGATGGTGGACAGGTCCGACACGAATATGTCCTCCAGCTGCTTGCTAATGATCTCGTCCTGTTGTCCAACGCGGAAATCTCATTAATGCCCCGCAATCGCAAACAATACACCCACTCCCACTTACCAGCCGCATGTTGAGCAGCCTCTCGGTGGCACGATTCGCGTACTGAATCCTCAGCAGGTCGTCCGTGATGAGCACCACCTCCTTTAGCCGATGGAGAGCCGTATAGAGGGCCTGGGGAGGATTGGAGGGAGAACGGGAGGAAAAAGGGGTCACTGAGCGGGTTTACAATTTCATTGGCCTGCAGGGCAGCGCTTCCATTTAATTCAATTAATTTGCAGCAGCGACAGTGGCACATTAACTCGATTACCTGTTGAGTGGACATGACATTGTGCGGCCGGATGATGGAGTGCAGTATCTGCTTCAGTTCCACACTGCACATGGCCAGGTTGGTCGTCTCAGCTACGCACTGTGGAACACACAAGATGTGGCAATTGTAGCATCTGTTCTGTTCTGTTCGGTTCATTCTACCCTTCCCTCTGACGGGGCAATTAACGGAAACTTACTCTATTAACGCCAGCGTCCAATAGAGCAATTAGCACATCATCCTTCTCGAAGAAACTGCAAAAGTCGTCGACGTAAGTCGTTAGTGGAAAATGGAAGGACTCGTAGAGCTATTCAACCACTGAACTACTCACCTCTTCTTGCAGACTGCAATTATTGTCGTTAAATGGTGGCCGTGTGTGTGACGTATGGTTCTGTGGGGCGAAAAGGGAGAAAGAAGGGGTAAAGTTTTATGGCAAAGTGAAAAGTTTATGAAAATGGAAAAGTTTTGAGAGAAGTTTGGTAAGTGTTGCCAACCCAAAACTCGACCCGAAACCCATTTCACATCTGACAAACCAACTTAAACCGCACTCAGAAAAATAAGATCAATTAGAAATTATAATATCAATTTTTGATACTAAACTCTTTAAGGTTGACATTAAAGAATAATTTCTGAGATTAATCGAAAATATTATATGAATATTACTTAATATCCACTATATATTTGATGTGAATAATATCTAGTTTATTCTTTGAGTGCACTACCCACCTTGCAATGTGCTCCGCATCCAGGTTCTTGGTAGAACGCGCATCAATTATGATTAGGTGGTAGCACTGGGCGGTGGCGTACGACTTCTGCAGGGTGTCCAGAGCCTCCTCCTTGGACTTGACCAGCGTTACGTCCAGCTGGTGGCGCTGGCAGGCCGCAGTGACCGCCTCGCAGATGCTGTCCGATTTGTGGAAAACCAAGAGGGCCTACGGGGGAGAGGGGAATTAAAGCCATTGCACTGATTGAATTGCCCCGTGTTCAAAGTGGTCCGAAGAGGGCTTACCTTAAGTGGGGGATTCGGTGGTAGTACGGTTGGATACTTCAGGTCCATGAGATTTCGCTGCATCAGCACATATAAAAAAGAAGAAGAAGGAAGAATGTCAGAACAGGTGTAACAACAACGTGTAAAATTTAATATATAAATCTGCAGCTCCTCTGGCTTTGCCATCAAAATAAGAGGGCTTAACCCGGCTTCCTTTTTTTGCGAATGTATCTGTGTATCCGTGTATCCAGGAGATACAATGCTCGTGTCTCTGTCCTTCGTGTCGCTTAAATGATGATAAATTAAAATAAAATTGCTCGCTGCTGATTCTGACTTATGTGCGGCACACGCTCGTGTGCTGCAGATTTATAATGCGAGCACATTAAGTCCGCCGAAGGTGGGTTCTTGGGGTTTAGTGTCAATCAGAGGAGGAATGAAAATGTAATCGGAAATGTATCACAGCATTTTCCACGCACATAAGACTTGGCTAAGGCGCCAGATTGATGGGCCAAGCTGGAAAAGTTGGCAACTTCTGGGAAAGCTACCTGAAAAGTACGGAATTCCTCCTCCTCCGTTGATTTTTTCCCAGCCACCAGGAGATGGAGTTTCGGCACCTTGGGCAATCGTCGCTCGTACAGACTGTGTGATTTCCGTTCCAGGCAGTTGACCTTGCGTCGAAGGACCACCGCCTCCTCATGGTCATGACAGGGTGACCCATCCTCCAGGTGCAGACTGCTCTCCCTCCCCTCCAGGCTCAGATTGTTGAGCAGCAGCGCCGGGACGTCCAGGCTGCGTATGGCCTCGACTATTTCCGGCTGCATCGCATTGCGTCCTCCTCCCACTCCTCCTGTTCCTCCGCCATTGAAGGCCACACTCAACGGTCGCGTTTTGCGGCGCAGGGGGGTCATTATGTCACGGCTTTCGGCCTCCACATTGGCCTCGTATTCCAACTCCATTTCCTCGGGCGTTTTACACGAATTCCGTCCCACAAATGGCAGGGAAATGGCCACTGGACCAGGAGTTTTAGCCTGCGTCGTTTCCACTTTCATTTCCGGCCGGGCGCCTTCGCTCTTTGGCCGAATGCCTCCATTGGCTGGTGAATCTGAATCCAAATCCATATACAAATCCGAATGAGCAGCGCTTATCAGCCGGCTGCGGCTGCTATCGTCATCTGGTTCTAGGGGTCTAGTTCTTTCATTACGGCTATCGGTGATACCAGCCCGATCGGAATCGGATATAGCCGATGGTGCAATGGCATATGGCTCCGTATCGGAGTCCGGATCGTTGGAGGGATTCTCTCGGCCGCCGGCAGACGTGGACGAGGACTTCGCGGTGGAGGACTTGCGGCGGAAGACTTTGCTGAATTTTGGCAAACAATTGCGCATTCTGCTAATTATAAAACAACCACTCGGAGATCGGAGTGAAGCGAACCAATCCGAACCGAAATCCGTATCGCAATAACAATGACAGCGGCGACAATTACACTCGCCACTTGAGGTCCAATGTCTTAGATCAATAACAAGTTGTTTGCATAAGCTAGACGAGCACACGAATAGGAACGCCTCGCCGCGAGTGGCATTTCCAACTTTTCCACGCCGTCTTCCAAACTAATGCGACAATCTCGATCTCGATCTCAATCTCTATACCGATCTGTAAATGTGTCTGTATCTCGATCGGTGTCTACGGAATCAGTTCTGAATAATTCACAGGTCTTGTGGTCGAAACTACGCGACTTCGCGACGCTCAAACGTCCAACTGAAAACGGAATGAACTGAGTCGCGTCGATCGAATCGGGGGTATAATCTCTTTCTTTGCCTTTTGATTTCCCACCTTCAATGTTAATTGATTTGATTTCTCTGGTAGCGTATTGTTTATAGGCAACGGCAATCGCTTGGTATAGGTGAGCGGCTATTTAAAGCTGAATGTAAACCGAAAAGCGCAACGCTCTCCGCTCGGCCCGCTGGCCATATAAACTGTGCCGCCCGTGATAAGATAGCTTATCAAAAGACGTAACACAACCATGTGGTTGAGGTGAGGGTCCCCCTTGGGTAGTAATAAGTGATATGGGGATAGGGCAGACTCACCTGGTAGACGTCCATCGGCTCATCTTCCGGGGTGAGGGCGAGGGCGAGCGATGACTTGCGGTGACCTGGACGGCTGTTTCCGCCGCCGGATGAGCTGGTGCCCGATGTGCCTGTGCCTGTGCAAAAAGTAATACAACAAAAGATACAACAATAAATAAAGAAGAAAAGTGGGGCGGGAAATCGAAAGTCTGAAAAGTATGCTACATTTCTGGGCGTTTCAAGGGCTCGCCAGGCGTACTGTATACTCTTAGGCATTTGTCAATAAAATTCCAAAATTTCCACAAACTCTCAAAAATTTGAATTGAAATAAAATCTGGCACGTCTAACATTTAAATTTTGATTTGAAAATGAGAAAGAAGAAGAGTAATTTAATGGTGGAGAGAGTTCTGGTCTGTCTAAGAGTTGGAAACTAGTTCCAACTGTTCAAAGCACCCACGGCGTATGCGTAATGTCAGATGGATCCCTAGTCAAAACCGTAACATACTCATACAATTATTACAAGTCAACTGAGCTCTTTGTTTTCTTTTTTGTTTAATAACAGAATAAGGCTTAATCAGTAGCGGATTTGTTTGTAGGAAGGGACAGTCAGAACTATATTTTTTCTCTTTTCACTTTAAAGCCGAGTGGGGGGATTAATAGCCAGAACGCCCCTTGGATTCACGGATAGTCCTGATTAAAGTAGTTTTAAGGATTTTATTGCAAATAAAGACCACTAGGGAATGTATTTTCACAGTATGTAACAGGTAGAAAAAAATCTCCGACCCTATAAAGTATACTAGCTGAGTCGATCTAGCCATGTTCGTTAGTCTGTCCGTCCGTATGAACGCTGAGATCTCGGAAACTACAAAAGCTAGAAAGTTGGGAATAATCCCATATATTCCTGGGCTTCCTACGCAGCGCAAGTTTGCTTCAGCTGAGGGGCTGACAATCAAAATGAATGGTCGCCGATCACACACACACACACACTCTTTTATCCATACACATATTCCAACACCCTGACGGGGACACGCACGCACATTAATTCCTCTTGTTGCACGTTTTATTTAATTATAAACGTTGGCATTTCAGAAACACTTTATAAACGGGCACACACGCATGTGCCTGCGAAAGGGTATAAAGGTCCTTGGGGGCGGAAACTCCGGTTTGGCGTTTGGGTTTGTGTTTGGGCATCCTATCTGTCAACGAAGCCACTCCGAGAGGCGCCCCCGAGGAACTAAGCCGCACAAATTGTATTTCACTTAATGAGAAACAGGTCGGAACCCGAGCATCCAAACAGCCCACTTTATTTTATGATGCGGCCAGCAAACTAAAACAAAAATCCCATGGTTAGTAGCTCTCGGAATCATATGGAAAGTAAAATTACAGGTTAAACCAATAGTTCATACTGTTTAGCCTTTATGGATTCCCAAATAAAATCCATTGAAGTATCTCCTTCTGCATATTATGTTTGCTTATACACATATCTGTGTGGAAAATTTCAATCCATATTGGAGTTTGCCAACCTTCTCAGGCATTCCCAAAGTTAAATTCCTGGGCAAAGTTTCAGTGGGGAAATTAAAATTCTGTGGCTTCTCGCAAGTTATGTATGCTTAGGCCCAAACAATTTTTAAGACCCCCAAATGATTGACCAAACAAACTTTCTGTGTAACGAAATTTGTTCGAGGCTTTTGAGCGGATTCCCAGCAAGCAAATTAAAGTTATCAACAAGTCATTTTGGGTTTTGTTCTGGGGTTTTTTTTAAATTGATAAGGAATATCCATATGGCACGTTCTAAGTTTATTACTTGATAGAAATTTATTACTTAAAATGGTATGGTACTTTGAAGTACCAAAAAATAAATGTTCTTTATAATTCTTATCCTCCAATGAAAATTATTCACATTTTCCAACTATTTAATTTATAATTTTCCTGATAAGTGAAATGTAACATTTTACCGCTGCATTTTCTAATAATTAGCCCGCAGCTTTATTTAATTCCACGAAATCAGCTTTTATATTATTTTCATTTTCAACTCCCACAACTTTTTTCATTTTATTCAGATGCATTACATTTTGTGGAAACTGTTTCAATTAACTATTTAATTCACACTCAGCTTTGTTTATTCCACGCAATCAGCTCTCATCATTTTTCAATTTTCCTCCTCTTGAATGTTTCACTTTCATTCCCTAGAATCTGCTTGCAATTTTTCATTTTGCGCCACTAGAATGTTCAATTGCTGGCCTTAACTTTTAGATCGACGTAGGTATCTGGGTAAACAGGTGGAAATCCAACTAGCTGCCAACATTTATTAGAGATGTTGCATAGTTGATGAAGAAAACTTTGAGACTGAGTTTTTAATTGCCAGAAAACCCACTGGGCAGGGCATCATTTGGGGGAAACCTGTGGACACGCATGTTAACCGCATCATCAAACTCAACTTTAACCCCAGAAGAGTGTTCGGATGAGGAGGAGGAGGAACCTTACCCACATTTAGCTCGGACTCGCAGGCCGGACGCGTTAATGAATCCCTGCTAGATGTCGGTGCTTTCGTTGGTTCTGGGCTCAGAGACGGGGCTTGTCTGGCCCCCAGAGTGGTGGCAACGCCCACTCCCCCACAGTTGCAAGTGCTGGGCACATTTTCCTGGCTCATGTGGGCACTGGTGGTCGTAATCGTGGTCGTCGCCGATCCAGCCAAATTCGGCTGGCTGGAAATTATCATTGTTTGTGCTTTTCGCTTTTCTTTATTTATTTCCGTTTATGTTCTTGGTTTTTTCTTTATTTTTGTATTTTGCAAATGAAGTCACACAACTTCGGATTACTTTCGTGGCATTATGTTAATTGTCATTTATGTGCAATAGTTTGTTTATCTGCCTGCGGCATTGATTTCACACAATTAGTGCGTAATGATAAACTGCCCCACATGCATATATACATACGTACGCAATGCATATATGGTAGATATATAGCGCACAAGATACGGCAGCATGTGTGCACAGCACACTTAATATAAATAGCCCGAGTGGGGCATAAACAAAAACTAGCCAGGGAAAGTACGGAAAGTAAGTACCCGAACCCGTACCCGTACCCGTCGACTGGGCCTATATAATACCTCTATGAGCAGTACGAGATCCATGTATACCATGTATATATGTCTGTACCGCCAGCGGGGACAGTATATTTGCGCTTATTCAAATGGGTCGGGTGTATCTTATCGTTTGTGTTATTTTTTTTGTTTTTTCGGAGCAGCCTGGGAGTAAAGCGGAGCGGAATGGGAGGCAGGGGCACACGCGTTGTAATCTAAACGAAAATCGATAAATTGTTTAGATAAAAGGCGGCCAGCAGCCGCTGACGTTTCTCTGGATTTCGGGGACCCCTTAAAACTGGTCCCTTAACTGCACACTTCCTTGGTCGCGGCCCCAACAATTACTTACTGCCTGGGCTCCTCACACTGCTGCTCATAGTACAAAGTCACACACACAACTGCAGGCGCGAAAACGCGGTCTCATTAAAAATTAATTTTGGGGGATACTTTTCAGCCGATCGATTTGGCGAATTGCGACTAAATTGGCACCAGTAGAAAATAGGTAAAATGCTAATAGAAGCGCGGAGCCGGACTGTGGAAAACGACGTCCGTTCTAATCCGGTATGAAAAACTGTTTGCCAGATGATAATTCTCGCACGGATTTTCAAACTGCCAGTGGCGGTGGAGAAAAAAGCAGCGACTGCGAATGTGCGCTGCGGCAAAAACTAACGGTCTGTTGGGCTGTCGCCATTTCAATCCGTGAGATACTTTTCTGAGTGTACGTAAGGGGCTTAGCCTTATAAAGGCAGGTGCATTTCCATCAAGTCCCCCTCTTCCTCTCCACCATATAGAAGTGAATTTAACTTAAATACAAAAAGCGGATTAGGGGCTCCTGGCCAGTCTGACTGGCCGATCTCATTGGGCTTTTGGTTTTGGGGCCTTCTGCGCCTTTGGCCGTTGTCATGGCGACCAATTAATTTGTGATAAGATAATATCAGGCAGGTTTGCTCATAGTATTCAGATGTTTAGGCTGTGTGTGGGTACGTTGTACGTTGAGATACGGTACAGGTTCGGCCACAGATACAGGTACTCTTGGCCAGATGCAGATACAGATACGGATAGGCCAACGCGTGCACAATCTACATCTGGGGCTTCGGAATGGAATGGATAGAATAGCTAGAACGGCCCTGGGCCGAATTCGGAGTCAAATTGGCCAGTTCTATCTGGCCCGATCTTCTTGGTTCAGCGATAGCCAGCCGCTGGACATATGGACAAAAGAAGTGGGTTCGCTAGACCCCTATTGATAGGGAGTATCCAGTAATCTAATCTGCGCATAGAGCGCTTCACGTGGCTAAACTGAGCGTAATTTGTGTAAGACCTACGGGAATCGCACTGGCGAATAGCAAATAGAAAACAGCACAAGTTGTGGTGACTACACAGCCGTCATCGCTCAATTTCCCAATTTGCTGGGGGAGGGGCGACAGGGGGAATACTGATAAACTGCAGAACTTTGACGCGTGGGATTAGCCGCCTATAATGAATCGAGTAGCGTCGAGTCGAGTGATCGTTCAGTTTGTTTTCTTTGGCTTTGATTGATGTTTTGGCGCCATTCCGTGGGCGTTCCATTGTTTACCGGGGTTCGGAGATTGGGGGTTTTGGGGTTCGGGGTTCCGATTCGGATTCGGCAAGAGACTAACTGATCGCGAGAGACGGATCGCTGAATTAAAATGTGGGCCTGGTCAAAAAATGAAAATTAAGAGTGCTTCGACTTGGTAATACTCGTATCTCGATCTCGATCTCGCTCTCCTTCTGTTCTTATACGGCTGCTGGCTGTGTGACTGGCAAAAAACCAGATATTGTCATGTGAATTTTTGCATATTAATTGAGATTTTTTCACAGTGCGGATAATTCTGGTGTCCATAGCCCCCGTGTAAGGTATATACCCATTCAATGGGCTCTGAATTAAAGGAGACTCTTGGTATCTGCGCATCTGTATCTTGTGCACGTATATCTATTGAAAAACAAAATCTATCCAGAGATCGCTACTCGTTACACTTGTTGTTTCTGCTGCGGTTGTTGGCACACTTAGTTGTGAAGTTTGTTTTGATTTTTAACACTTTTTTTTCGTGCGCGGCTATGTACACTTTTGTTGTATTTTTTTGTATATATTTTTTTTTGTATTTTAGAGCACGCTAAGCTGTTTTTTTCCACCTCAAGCGAATGCAGCCAACGAATTTCAGCGCGTACATGATTTCCAGTTGGCTCTATGCGTTTTTTAATTGCAATCGCTTTGGTTCGACGACTGGTTGGCCCTGGGTTATATGTTATGTTTATATGTTGTATGCGATACAGCGTGTTATAGGCACGACTTGGCCAAAAATCATTAGATGGCGATTGGAGGCGACCAGTTTGCAGCTGGCAGTCTCTTCATTTTGTATTTATTTTTGGGATTTGCATGGATAGGCGATACTTTTGCAATGGTTTTTGGATGGCGATTAGGAATCCGATTCTATATGGCACACACACACTGGGATTCTCCTAGGTTGCAGCGACGTCGACTGCGACTTCGACTGAACGACCGACGCGGCGAAAGAATCTACAACAAATGAAACGGACTCCATAAATGGCGAGCAGCTGTTGCCGCAACACCGAAAGAGAGGGAGCTTTGGCGATAAACGAAGCTTGCTCTCCGACTCTCTGAATACGCCACCCCACCCACAGCCCCCCACTCTACCGCTCTTCCAGTCCGATCAGTTTGCTGAGCGCGATCAAGTTTCACCGATGCTCACTCACTCTCACCAGAGCTCCAAAAAGAGAGACGGAGAGGCAGAGCGAGAGACAGTGGGGCGAAGAGCGGGGAGCTGTTAATTGGACGTCGACACAAAACAGCTGCGCTTTGGATCTCCGACAAGCGCCAGCTGACTCTTCTGAGTCTGGGGTCGGGTTACCTGGACAAGCGCAGGGATCCCAAGGCACCACTGATACCCTATAGTAAAGATTATACCTTAGATTAAACTTCTATAGTTTCTACTATCTTTGCCCCATACCCATGTAACCCAAGTCGGTATATAACTTTTTTAAAAGGATTTGCTCAACTCTTCCAGTGGGATTAAAGCTATTTCTTTTAAGATACTTTCAAAACATGTTAAGGCAATATATCTCAGACTAACTTGCAAATACTATTACACAAATATTTTTTAAATATGTAGATCATATCAAAGTATTTTAACCGAAGTTGTGCATTCTGAAAACCAACTGTTAATGATCGAATTGCCGGAACAAGAGAGTAGACTGCAAATACCCTACAACTCACTAATCAATTTTAATCCCGCTTTATCTAGCAGAAGTTATGGCAGCCACTTGAGTTGATTGGCTCGAATTTGGAGCATCGTAAATCATCAGAAAATCTGAAGAAAAGGAAATGTGCAACCGTTTCTGAGATTCCCATTGATAAGTGCTACTATGAGTACTATCAGCCAGCATAGCGGAAGCTCTTGACGGTGGAGTAGCGTCACTTCAGATTAGAAGAAGCGCAGGCAGAAACAGAAGCAGGGTTCCTCAATCGCAGGCCTTATCTATTGCTATTGTTAGCCGATATTGAGTGTTTAAGGTAACCGAAACCAAAGCGATGCCTCACATTAAAGGGTATTAGTTAAATGATGATGCTCACAAAAAGGATCAGGTTTCGATTAAACACGGAAAGAAATAAGATCTAATAACATTATGATGCACTGATTCATACGATATAAGAATTATCAATAACCTATATGGAGATATAGTGTTATATATGAAATTCTAGAAATCCAAGTTCATATTGTTTAAAAAAAATAAGATCTTAAGATCGGTAAATCTGAATTTATCTTAAGTACATTAAGTCCCAAATTTTTACTGAGGAAGTATGTTTCTAGACAGGAATCAAAGGATGTTGACCCTTTCCGTATCAATTTACCACTCTGTGCAGATCTTAAAATGTGGTTTTGGGTATGCTAAATAAATACTTCGGGATTACTTACTGCCAGTGGCCCGTCGCACCACGCTGTGTGTAAAGTTCCCCAATGCGGCCACCGTCACAATCGAGTCCTTTTTGCCGGTGCTCAGCTGGTGAAAGACAAGAAGCGAACAAAGTTCCTTGAGTTGAGTTGAGTTGAGTTGGGTGGGCTTTCCGGATTTGGTTACCTTTTCGTAGTCGGCCTCGCTTTTGTTCTGAAGCGGATTGAGGAGCACCTGGCCGCACAGGTTGTCCCCTGCCGTACTCCCGTTGCCGTCGCTGGGTGGCTGCAGGGTCACGCCCCCACAGCTGCAGCGACGCAGGCGACTGCGCCTTAATTTGATGCAGAACAGGCGGCTCTCGTCCTTCTCAGAGGCGTCCAGCGGGAGGGATCCTCGTTCGCCGGTCTGACCACCGCCGGCGGAGGCGGAGGAGGGGCCGGGCAGCGTGCTTGGCGAGCAGCCCATGGCGAAGTCCTGCTTCTGATCCTGGCCTGGCTAATTCCGTTGCGGTTGCTATGCTAAATTGCTCTCCGTTGCCTGGTGACTGTGTCTGTGATTTTGGTCTTAGTTTCGTTTCCTGTTCCTTTTCCTTTTCCAACTGCGGTCGACAAAGAAGGACTAGGATTCCCGGGATTTCACAACTTAATCTCGCTCCACCGACGACGCTTTTGGCCTTGGCAGTGCTGCTGCCTTCTTGTGGTTTGCGCTGCTCTGATTCTGATTCGATGGTTTCGATTCTGGACGATGTCGTTGTTGCTGGCGATAACATAATTGAAACATTTTTGGGCTGCGGTCCGCTGATTGATTGACTGATGGCCAGCGGAGATACTGGTCACATGGTCCGCGAAACTGCAAAGGGGGAAAGGAAAGTGGGGATTTTGGTTAATTGAAATGCCACGCAAATGCAATGGGTTTGTCGGAAAAATTTGCATGTCGAAAGGTCTTGAATTTATTATTAAAACAACACATTTCATATCACTTTATTACCGACTGTCTTAGCAGCTGGATTTAGTTGGGGATAATAAAAGTCTGCTTTATAATACAAAGTAGTAAAAAGCCTCTTAATAACTTTGTTAGGCCTTTAGTCTATTAATTAACTTTGAAATGTATAGGACCCCCTTAAGATATCCGTAATAATAACAAGAAAACGTATTAAAGTAAACCATCCTCTCAAACTCAACGAATTCAGTAATTTAGCCAGCACTGACCTACATTAACAATCCGCTTTCCCGTTCTTATTTTTTTGATAATACCCAGCTTAATTAGTTAAACTAGTTTAATTGACATTGATAAGCCAAAGTGATAGATGTGCATATCTGGTATTTTAACTCGATTACGAAACCCAGTTCGAGTCCCCCATTTCAAGCGGCGTTTCATTGAAACTCTCATCGAATATGGACAGAGCACCCGCACAATTGGCAAATACTCTTGGCGATTGTTATAAATTCATAAAGGCCCAAATATTGGCAATGATTATTGGAGCCAAGGCGAGAAAAAAAAATGAGAAAAATACAAAAAGTAGGAAAAAAACAGGGGCCCTTGAACGTGACCAACTCGCTGCATATGATTAATGCCCAGTCAGAGTTATATTTGCGCTGCTCGTTTGCCAGTTTCGACTCCTGTCTGCCATATTAAGTTCGCGTCCCGAAAGTTGGCGGAACTTGATAGTCTGAACCCTCGGTGGCACGTATCAAACAATTGACTTGTGGGGATTTGTGGGTGTCATATATAATACAGCTTTGGGTATCTGTGATGTCGATGTCGATGTCGCTGACGATGTCGCCCTGTTGTTCTCATTCCGGCTGTCAGTCAGTCGGCTTTATCTTGGGGCAGGCAAATAGAAAAGCCCTCTGTCGCTCTGCGCTCGTGCCTTGCTAACCAATTTTAAATATTTAGATAAAACTCGAACGAAAGCGAAAGAAGCAAATCAACTGATAGGGTGTAGGGAGTATGGGAACACTTCAGATTAGTCACCGAAAGTCGTACCCACTTCAAGTGGCAATTGGAGCTCGGCTCCTGCGAGTGAAATGTCTTGTGTCCCTTCTCTCGGGGGAGGAAAAACAATTCCAGAGGGGGTGCGGCGGAAAAGATAGTCCTTATCCCCGGCGACGTTGATTGACTTGCTAAAGGGAAGGGCTGTCTTTCATCTGCATTCGTACATAAACACATCCACATCCATAAGGACACTTGTTGTCGTCCCACTGTCTGAATCCGTTTGCATTGTTGGGGCCAAAGACAAAAGGCGTCACAACAGAAGACACAAACAGGAAGGCAGGCGAGAGGAGCAACAGAAACGGAAGCATATGTACAGAGAGAAATATATCACTGAAAGTGGTCATCCATTTGGAATTTTTCATGAGGGTACAAGAATATATGATTTGAAGTATAAATTATCTTCACAAAACTCCTTCAGCAACGTGTAGTGTGACCTTGCTCTTAGAATAAAGACCAAATTTATTCACACTATATGGTCACATTTAGTTTGAGCTCATGAATTCCTCATCTAAGAGCTGATAGCTATTTCTCTCCGTGCTCAATCCGATTCAGCTCCAAGCAAACTCATCCACATTCCCAGCAATGGAAAAACTACAATAGAGATGTCGAGAATCAGCTTCGCGTACACATCAGTCTATGGTGTGTTTGTTGATTTAAACAAATTATTTTTAGCCCGACCATATTAAAATGAACAAGTAATGGCTTTCGCCGTACACTCAGCATCATTTAAGTATTCAAATAAATAACGAATGCCCGTGGACGTAACATAATTTGTTTACCGAGAAGGCAGAGGCCGTTGCAATTGCTCAGCCGCCCCGTTGCCAGGCCAGGCCATCTAATCGGGGCCCCGAGTCCTTGTGCGCGGCGCCTCTCGGTATGCAACTAAAAGCTCGAGTGCCAAGGAGTGCCAAATTCTATTAGCGGTCCCTGGTCCTACTCCCCAAGTCAACGTCAACTCATTAGATGCAGCCAGTCACGGATGCTTGGCTGCCCGAGCCAGAAGCTATTAGTATGCAGGTGCTTGTGGGTATTCGGATAATAGCATCATCAGGACGCCTGTGTGCGAGAGCCCCCTAATAGAATTTCTTACCAATATGTACTCGGGACCGTAGGTATTTGGCAGCCGGAGCCGGGCCATATAGGAAAGCTGGCCGAGACCAAAAAAAAGATGACTGTGGAACATGGCGCTGCGCATTCGAGCAATTTTGTATCTAATAGTTTTTGCCCGCTGATGTTTTGCAGCTGCCGATCGCTCGGCTTCGGCTTTCTGTTTACTTTACATGCACATTCTGATCCGAATCGGTAGTGCAATCGGAATCCGATCGCCTGCTATATACAAATACTGTATAGATCCATTACAAGTGCCTAATTTGACTCGAAGTCAGGTGTTGAAATGGAGTATTTAAGTTTACGGCCTGCTATAATTCAATACGGCTTTTCTGAAATAAACTATTGGAAAAACCGTTGAAAGTTAATTAAGAGATGCGGTAACAAAAATACACCTTTCACTCTTTAATTAGTTTTTCAATTGAGAGGCTAAAAATAAGCTTTAAAATATTTTATTATTATTAAAAATCATTAAAAATTTAATTAAAAGAGAATAAGTTTTTAATAGGTCGGAGTATTTAAAAAATATGTATTCCAAATTTGAAACGTACTAAAAAAACCATAAAAAAGTGTGGCAACAAAGAAAACGTTTCGAAAATATGGACTTCTCTAGCCAAAAAGGGCAGCCCATATATAACGTAATGGCCCATTATTATCTCGTGTGTGTCCTCCAACCATGGACAACCTTGGCGGTGGTCTTGCGAGGAATTTCATGTTCATAACGTGCGTCACAAGTGTCAGCTATAGCATCCTCGAGATTCTCTCTCGATCGATCTCTAGCCTTGAGGCTTCACAATGAAACAGCTACTAATCGCTTACAGGCGGAAGGTTGGACCCCGCCTAATTAATAACGAACATGAAAGAACACCCCAACATATAGAGCAGGATATATATGTATCGAGACTGCTTACAATATCTATGGGGACTTTTCCGGCTGTTTCAAAGAGTTTGCCAGTTGGCTATTTGCATTTCAAATGCCGATCTCAAGTGAGATATAACAAAATGGAGATGGGATGGGAGAGCAGGGAAAAGTAGTGTCGCAACCTGGAAGATTAGAAAGAGACGGTGGGGCCGTAAGCGAAAGAGACAGCTATAGCTATATTGTAGAGCTGATTGCCCCAGTTGACAATACAAGTACATATAATCAAATGGCACATTGCGAACATTGAGCATAAAGTTGGACGAACTGCAGACACTATGGCACTTTTGGGGTTACGAGTGGGGGAGTGGGTGGTGTGGTGGGTGGCATTGCATAACGCCAGTCATAATAAACAGTTGGAAACTCCCAATCAGTATGCACGCGAGCGACTCGGATTTATTTGCTGTTAACAATAGCGAAGGTGCCTTCGCCCAGCGGCAACAATCCATTTTAATAAACAGTTAAAATCGAGAATTAATTAAGCCAGCCAACTGATTGGGCGACAGCCTATCGCATAGATAGTGAAAACGAAAAGAAATCTATACGCATATATATATGTATGTATGTCAATATAGTAAACAGCCATTAGATAATCGACGAAATGGGTCAGTCCGTGCGGGATATGGCCGAAATAAAAACTACTGCTTATACGACAGCAAAAAAAGGAGAAGAAATTGAATTGCGAAATGCAAAATGCAAAACACGAAAAGCGAAATGCGAACGCAATTTGCAAACTTATCGCCGCTTGTTTATAAGTACGAAATGATATTTTGCACATTGTTTATGGCCGGTATGGGCATCATTGCTCACCTGCAGCCCCCACAACATTTAAAGCGCTTTTTATGTGCCTCCGTCGCCTAGAGCCTATAAGAAGTCAGTCGGCAGTCAGGTGAGTTAGTTAAATTAAAAACTGCAAAATGTTTTCGCGACGCGACGCCAGATGCATGAAAATTTTCAATTTTATTTTGTTCGCTTCATTTAATTTTATGATCGTTTTTTGTTTTCTTTTTTTTTTTGGAGGGCGAAGACCAGACGTTGACACTTCCAAGGTGGCCAGTATATTACGTTGGGCTTAAGGATATATGTATTCCTGGCTCCCAAGCCACCCAGCTCACCCACTGATTTGTATCTTTTGGGCCCTGTGTAGGCAGAGAATGGCCGCAAATTAAGCGAATGCCCCGAAAAATGTATGTCCAACTTAAGTACATATACAATACATTATCTGTTGACGTACCGAAACCGAAAAATATGTCGTTTAGCTGGTAGTTGTTGCTTTCGCCGCTGCCTGTTGCTTGTGATATTTTATGCACATAGGTATGTATACCTATTTCTCATTTCTTCTTCTTTTTGATTTTAATATTTATATCAGACTCTAGACTCTAGATATAAATTAAACAAATACACATATGAACACAATGAACAGACACACGCACTCATAATAAATACTGCCCCACACACAGGGGCACTTCTTCGCAATAGCAATAACAATAACAAAACATTTTCATTTTCGCTGCTGCTCTTTTCTTCCACAAATTAGAATTTATTTTAATGCGCGGGGGTCACGTTCATAGAACGGATGTTGTTGTTACTGTTGACGCACAGATATTGTACAACAAAATATGTAGAACCGACTCTATGTATCGAAAAAATATATATAAATATATATTGTAAACTGCAAAACTCAAATTCAATGCATTAAAAATAATAACAATAGCGCGGTCACGACAGTAGGAGCAGTAGCAGTAGCGGCGATAACACCGCCAACGTATCTGTATCTCTCAGATACAATTGGCTCACATTTACGGCCGCTGCGGCTGCCAACACTCAATCTGAACGGCACACACACGCACCCCCGATATATAGGGGTCTACACACATCCATATGTATATTGATCACAAATCGGAATCGCGGGGAATATGATTGTCGATTATTGCGGCCACGGAGATAACTAGAATTTTTTCGGGTGCGCCGCTGCTGGTCAGCGGGTGGTGCAACTTGGGCTTTTGGGTGGTATACTGCTGCTTACACAGGCCACTGGAAGTTCTCTTCCAAAACGACCGGCGAGAAAAGAACTCGAATACGAATGCGAACGCCCAAGATTCACGAGATTCAGCGGCAATCCGCGCGATCCACGATCCCCCGATCGACGACGGTTGCTTGTCAAAGCAAAACGTCAAACTGATTTCTCGCTCAGCGATACGATACGATACGAAATTCAACTGAAAACTAAAAGCTGAAACAGAGACAGAACCGAAACAATGGCAATGAAGGCAGGCCAGAAGAACGCGAACACACAGAAGAATCAAAAGTGGAAGAAAAACTAAAACTAAAACAATCTCTGAGATACAAGTTCGGCGAGCGAGCGACAAGCGACAGTCGAGGAGAAGTACGAGTGCGAGTGCGAGTACTAGTATCTGTATCTGAACTTGGCAGTTCAGTACGATCCGACCCGAAAGAATCAGAAGTAGCTACAGAACCGCGGAGCGGAGAGACCCCGAGAGTCCCGGAGAGCGAAGAGCCGGAGCCGCGGGCCCCAAGGAAACGAAATCAAAGCGTCGAGAGAGTCCAGTGGAGAGCCAGTCGAGGTGGGCGCTCTCTTCACTGGAGCTGAGCGCGTGACAAGCGATAGATCGACTTCAAAGATACTTTTTGGAAAACGCCCAGCTCTTTACTTTATTCTACGTATTTTCATAACCTTAATCAGCAAAGAAATATTTTGCTGTAAAGACTTTGAGTCATTAAAAAAATATTTATAAGATAATAAGATAATGTTAGTTAAAACTTTTTTTCATAATCTAAAAGGAAAGTTAATTTTAACAATCTATTAGAACAATTTTGGTATTGTGAGTTTTTTATCGTAATTCTAAAGGGCCGTCTGCTCTGTTCAGCTAATAACCGAAGCTAATGATCCACATCACTTTCTGTTAACGTTTTTACGCTATTATTGCAAAAAATATCTTAAAATATAGTTTTTAGGTTCGAATGCCATTGAATTAAGAATGTTACTATGAACTAAATGCGGTATGAAATTTCTTATTATTGCATTTTTTTGAGAAATTTAGGAATAGGGTTTTAAGACAAAACAGCTAGGATTCAGACACTTGCTTAATGAACTAAATAATACACTTTCTTTAATTGGTTTGTTCGGCACTCTACAATAAAAAAGCTTAAATATTTTGATAAGGGAGTCTGACTGCGAAAATTAAATAAACTGTATTTATGTTTTGAAATGTACTATAATTTCTTATCACAAAGTATGATATTATAACTTTTGTATGTTGAAGGTGAGATTCCCACTGGTTTTTTACTTCGTCAAGAGGTCTTGTGCTTAATTTAAAAAGTAGTTTTTATATATCAATTGTTAACCCGAGATATTCTTGTCGTACATAAAATTGTTATTCCGAAGTCTTCATTTCAATTAACTATGCTGTACACTAAAGAGCTTCGTTTCGCGATTCCGCTTCTTTTAATGGCTGAAATTATAACATCATTAAAGGAAATTAGTCCCCAAACAATTGTTCACGGAACATTGCAGATTACGACTGGCTGGACTAAAATATAAAAACGGGAGCCAATGAATCATTTATAGCATCGTAAGATAAGCTGACCTAAATAAATCGCTGGCCCGTGAGTCACTCACCACTCTGGGCTTTAAGAGCGAGCGAATATGGGATATTGAAGGTGGGATATTTTCCAGTCGAAGTGCTGGGGGTTCCCAGGCAAATTGACAGGACGAAGGATCGTTGTTTTGGCCGTTCCATTAACGGCTTTTGCCGAGCCTTCGATGCCCCCGGGCGAGTGCCTTCACTCCAGATGGAGTCTGCACGCAATCCGGAATCCCAGAATTCATGGAGATTGAGCCCCCGGCAAAGTCACACACACAAACACAACACTCTCACACACACAGAGCCACAATCGCACGTACACATGAGCACTTCTTGATGAGCTTATATGAGCAATGGGATTTTTGCTTCCCTTTTTGTTCTTCGGGGTAATTGTAATTGCATTTGCTTTCGTCTTATGTTCGACATGGCCAAGTGCCCCTATCGCCAGTCACCAGTCGCCACTATCAATTAGCCAGGAACCAGAAACTGATGGCCAACGGTCGGGATTTCCGATGAAGCACCAATGTTTGTTCTTGAATTCTGGGTATTTGCCATTCGAACGCCGGAATATACACAGCTTTAAGTTGAATTTTAGGTGGGAGGAGGGGGGTTGTGGTTTACCTGCCTCCAACAAAGCCTCAAATCTCCGGGAAAAACAGTGCAATTTGCCTGGGGTTTCCGTTTCAGTTCACTCCAGTTCGGTGGTTAATTTTCTGTGCCGCGCGCGCTCTCTGTATATATAGTAAATCACAATTGCGGACCGATAAAACAAAAAAAATCAACGTGCATTCACTGCCGAATTGTTTTCCCACTGGAAGCGTGCTGCTTCAGCTTCTGGCTTTAACCGATGGCCGATGGCACTAGATAGAGAAAGCCAGTTGATTTGGTTTTTAGCCAGAAAGCGGGACGAAATCGGTATGTTCGTGAGTAGTATGTCTGTGTGTATCTATATCTATATGGCGATGGCTGTGCGCGGTGCGAGCTGCGTGTATCTATCAATTCTGCCAAAACCGAACTAAAAACTCTCAAGTGTGCGAAATGGTACATAAGTCGAGTGCCGTTCGTTCCGCATCCTCGTGCTTCTCAGCCGAGCGGTTATGTTGAGCAGGAGTCGCAGCTGAGGCTGCTGAGGCAAATATGTTGCGCACAGATACAGATACACAGGCTCAGATACAGCTACATATCTATATGTATAGGCGATAAGGATACAACACGCTTGTTGCATGCCCGCCAAATGTTGAGATACCAAAAGCTCCCTCGATAAGGGTGGCTGATTTGGAATCCTCATCGGGGATGAATGGCATCACCTGGCCGCCTGCCCGGAAAAGTAGGCAACATATCGCTGCAAGGCGCAAGCGTCGCTGCTGCAAAAACAGCTTTTATGCTCCGCAACATCCCGCTAAAAACAACTGTTGCGTGTGAGGCACTGGGACACTGACACCAATGAACACACGCAACACGCGGCGTACTAAAAAGCCACACAATTGTTGTATTAAACACATTATACACATGTTTGTCTGGAGCCAAGGAACCCCCTATATCGTACAACCCACCCACCTCCGAGCAGCTGGCGCTTCGGGTAATTTTACATTTCTTTTTAAAGCTTAGTTTGTATTGGTAAATAATAGAGGTTACTTCCCGCTCGACGCCAAAAAGGGCAAGCCATCGTACTTTATGTATAGTACATGCCTCATATATACATTGCTAAGCAGGTTAATAGCACCAATTATATTGTTTAGGTCATTTATTGCTTTGAGGAGAGGTTGTTTTATGATAGTATCTTTTATGGATCTTTGTGT
This sequence comes from Drosophila lutescens, assembly GCA_037075285.1. Classification (NCBI taxonomy): domain Eukaryota; kingdom Metazoa; phylum Arthropoda; class Insecta; order Diptera; family Drosophilidae; genus Drosophila; species Drosophila lutescens. The sequence goes on from JBAMCF010000598.1 coordinate 336,482, forward strand.
ATTAAATAAAGTTGTTAAATGAATATTTTATTATAGTTATTTTAGGAGAGTTCATTACCTAATTTTATTAAATTATGATACATTTCATAGAGAGTCAGAAAACTAAAATATAATTTGAAAAATGTGTTCACAAACTACCAAAAAGTATTGAAATATAGCTTATCTTTCTAAAATTATAATAAGATTTTCTATTAATAAACTTATCAGATTATAAAAACAAAAAAAATTATCTCTAGGTATAAGTAGCTTGATATCAATGACATAATAATAAAATTAAATTGATTTATGACATCAGGACTATTATTGTGACCCCTGCTGTACCTCTCGCAGGGGATGGCGATGTATCTCGCTCGCTGGGAGCACATTATATAAAATTTATAAATACTTTTAAGCGCGGCCTGTCAAGGTGCGTTTGTGCGTGTGTCTGGGTGATTCGATTTGGCTTGGCTTAGGTGGTCCATAGGTCGATTGGCTGCCGACTTTATTACTGTATTATTGGCCTTTAATTTCAGCTTGAACAGCATTATTCCCGAGTACGCACACAGAAATATATTTCCCTGGCGTCAGCGACGACTTCCTGCCATTCTTTTCGGCTAATTTCTGTAATGTTTTTCATTCTTTCCTTTGTGAGGCAGCAAATAAGAAATGCCCCGGGCCAGAATACAAACGATTTATGAGCAGGAGGCCGGACCTTGGACCTGATTAGTTGGGCAATTTGAGAACATTCAACACGTGACCGGTTCCCTTTGAATAATTTATTTTTGATTTTTTCGTAATTTATTGTGGCCTTTGGACCAAGGGTTAAAAGCAGGCCGTACTCGCATTACTCCCATTCATTTTAATTAATTCGCAACTGCAAAACCAATTAGGTGAAGCTCGACACCCGAATGTCCGAGGTATGCGGCAAATGTGAAGACTAATTGGAACCGCAATACCGAATGCAACCCGAACGCACGCTTAATGAAAATTATTGAAACTCCAAACCAAAGTTACTGATTATAGGGCTTCAGAAATGATTTGTTGGTGGGATGGCACCAAGGATATTTACCTGGATTTGTGTTTACTAAACAACAAACCTCCTACCTGTTTATGTTGATTCGTGGACTGGGGATTTGGTCGAGGAATAAGCCTTAAATGAGATCAGGTTGAACGGGTACCTAGGCAACTTAAAACCGAATCTTCTTGAGCATTTAAGCTATCCATAAAATATATACAAAATTAATTTTCACTCCACCTTATTTATGATGTTGAGTTCGTCAAAATATGTCATCGTCTAAAACCTGTAAATGAATGCACCATACATAATATTATTTTCGGGATTCTATTAAAAAAAGGGCAAACTATCTAAGGTAAGTTCCAACTTTGCTTAACTGAAGAACACAACTGAAAAACTACATGCCTTATATTTCAATTTCCATCCCGAATTTTGACTATTGATTACATTGGAACCCATATAAAATTAGATATATTTGCGATGATAAATGGGTAATATTTATTAAGCTAAAAATAAAATATGGTTGGGACTGTAAGAATTTGGTCAAAAGGCTTTTGAATGCTAGAAGTTTTGGGGCCTTTCAGCAGAAGACTTTTAAGAACCATGAAGTTTCGCACGAGTCGTGTCAACGGTTCTACAGCCCTTTCCATCCCCAGCGGTTTATGGCCAAGGCCCTAAACGCACTCGCCACTTATCAAGGTCCTTCGGCCAGGCTGCGTCCGGTGTACGCAAGTCATTAGGCTGATGGGTCCGAGTCTGCTCCCATTGGAGTCCCACCACATCCTTCGATGCCCGCTGCCCAGCCACCACATTATGCATTAATGTAGTTAGCACTCGACCTCACCTGGGCAGGATTTTGAAAGAAGGGTGGGAAAATGGGGAAAAAGTGGGGAAGTGGGAAAAGGTAAGCTAAGCGCAGCCCTCTGGGTGCGAACAATTTCACGCATCCATTGCTTCCAACAACATTTGCTTTTCATCACTTTGTTTGGTGTGCATTTTGCGGGCCGCCTTCAATGATGATAATGATAATCTACGGCCCCTTCTGTGTGTTTATGACTTTTTCGCCATGTCAAATTTTTTCCGGGGGGTTTCGGGCTCGAAACAAAAACAAAGGAGGGCCGAGAATACGTTTTCGTTTTATAACGCGAAGAAGAAAAACCAAAAACATTATGTTTTCTGGTTTGAGTGCTTTTTATACTGTTTGCCCGGGCACTTATTCTCGGCCTACTAAAGTGTACTTGCCCCCAACCAAGTCTGTTAATTAGCCAAGGGCCACAATGGATTCGAATGAGTGCTGAACTAAAATTAAATAGATTTATTATTATTCAATAAATTGAACGCTTATGCTTAGAATATGCTCATCAATTTGTTGTGGCTCGCCACTTGCCTTCCAATTGGCTTTGGATTATGGAGTAGTTAATAGGTAGCAATTGCGCCTGGAAATCGAGTTCGAAATCGTGTGTGGGTGCCAAAAGCGCAATTTAATTTTACGACAGATACATTTATGCTTATTACTTGTGTTGATTTTATGTCTAAAATATGTCTACGATGCGGTCATAATGGATATGCATGTGTGGTTGTTAGCGGTGTGTGTGTTCGTGTATGAATGTGTTCTTACAAACTAAACGTTCCGATAATATAGTATATAGTATATAATATATAGTATATGGTCTACTAGCTAGGTATATTGATTGATATGTACAGAAGCCTTGCAGCCTAACACAAAAAAGGAGAAGTTCGTAGGGGGATAAAACAGATTTCACGCTAAAAACAAATTGGTTTTGTGGGAATCGTAACCTAATTCATATATCATATATATACGGGTATATTGGTTGTATTCGTATGTATCCGAAGTGATGCACTCGCTTATGTAAGTAATGGCTATCGATAACTACACGCTCGCTGGCTTGTCTTTTATGCAAATGTGGAAATAGAGCACACATTTATTTAGTAATATATATCTCTTAGTACATATATATCCGTGTGATCCTCTACTGGCGGCGTTTGGGGGGACGGTGGTGAATGAATGCCGCATATTGTAGGTGTATGTACGAACATCGATGCGCCTAATGCGCTTTTCTTGTCCTGGCCACATCAACAATGGCCACATCCTTCGGCCTCCTGTGCTCCTGCCGCCTGCGTGTGTATGTACATTTGGGTTCGGCATCTGTGTGCTTGTGTGAGTTGAACTGCTTTTGTATTTTTCTGAAAAATATGACTTTGGTATTCCTATCCTTTGCTTGCCGCCATCTCGTTCTCGTTCTTGTCCCCCTCTCTAGCTGACCACGGTGTCCTTGAGCAGAGGGACAGGTAGAGCACCACCCACACCACCCCCCTCCAAGCCACCGCCGTTCACGAGGACCTCGCTGGCCTCCATGTCCTGGTCGGCATCCTCGCTCTCCTGCTTAATTGGCGATCGATGGGATTCCGAATCCTCTTCAGCTGCTTTCGGTGGCTCCTCCTCGTCGTGCTCCTCCTCCTCCTCGTTGGCGGCTGCTTCTGCTGGGTGGCAGGGTGAGCTCGTCCTGGTTTCGACCTGGGACAGCGGCACATTGGCCACCAGCACTCCCGAGTACTTGACGCCATTGAGCTCCAGATTGACAATTAGCTGCGGTTCGCCGTTATCGCCAGTTCCTGCAAGGGATTAGGGTTTGGATTAGATACATTTCTATAATTATTCAGCTACTATTTTATCTTAAAACCTTTAAGGTAATATATTAAAAAAAATTTTTAAACTCGTTCCTGATTTTAAATATATTTTAATATCCTGTAGGACAACAAATAAAAACTAAAAAGTGATTTTGAATACTTTCTTTTAATCTGTACTTAGAAAAAAAGTTTCAGAATCATCTTGATATATCCAGGTAAATTCAAACATTATAGATAATTTGTAATTGTAATTTTTGGTCTTTAAAAGTAATCTAAAAATCATTTTGAATTAAAGTTTATTTACAAAATAAAACATTAAGGTGATACGGAAAATACCAAGATAACAACTGAAAGAAATTATATAATTTCTTATCAATTCTTTCAGTTATTTTTTTTCAGGGTTGAATCATTCCCAATCGCCTTTCGAGTTCTAGCTTAATTCATCCCAATCAACTCACCATTCCGTGCCACTTGAAACTGCATGCCGGACAGCAGGCTCAGCGTCTCGAGGGGATTGAGCTTGCCAGTGGAGGCTGTATCCTTGTCCTCGGCCGGCAGATCCTTTCCTCCGCTCTGGGGCTTAACGCTGGCCTTCTTCTTGGTGGAAACTGGTGAACTGTGGCGATGACCCACCGACCCACCTCCGGTGGTGGTGGTGGAGGAGGTGGTCGGAGAGTTCTCAATGGCCGAGTCATCGGATTTGTCCAGCTGGTGGCTCTGGTGATGGTGGTGGTGATGATGCCCGTTCATCTGCTGCGGCTCGCTGTCATCGTGGATGGACGAGGAGTTGCCCGTGGTATTGTGCTCGCCGTGGGCGTAATCGTCCTCCGGCTCGCCCTCGGAGGCGGCATCCTGCTGCTGGTGGCCCATGGATGGGTGATGGAATCCCGCTGCCGCTGCCACGGCGGCCATGTTGTGGGGATTAAGGTAGAAGTTGGCGGGGAAACCGGGTGGCAGGAGGCCACTGCCCACACGCTTGGCTGGAGGCGGCTGGTGGGGCTGGTCGTCCTGGTCCACGGGATCCGGCGTGGGTTCCCGTTCGCGTTCCCTTTTAATGTTTGTGAGATTTGGCGGTGAATCAGAGAGGTTCAGGGCTTCGCTGTAGGTGGAGAGTGGAGAGAAACACAAAATGGTTAGTGTCTTTGCTAATCGATTACAATTTGTAAACAGAGGGCGCGTTTAAATCTTTCCACTACAGGTTTGTAAGGTAGATGGCGCCTGCTCTTTAGGTGACAAGTTTAAGGGGTTTTCTGGTTTAAAGCGTAATTATACCCGTTACTCGTAGAGTAAAAGGGTATATTGTATTCGTGCAAAAGTATGTAACAGGGAGAAGGAAGCGTTTCCGACCCCATAAAGTATATATATTCTTGATCAGGATCACTAGCCGAGTCGATCTAGCCATGTCCGTCTGTCCGTCTGTCTGTCCGTCTGTCTGTCTGTCCGTCTGTCTGTCTGTATGAACGCTGAGATCTCGGAAACTATAAAAGCTAGAAGGTTGAGATTTCACACACATATTCTTGGGCTTCCTACGCAGCGCAAGTTTGTTTCATCGAGGTGCCACGCCCCCCCTAACGCCCACAATCGCCATAAACGATTTTCAAATGTGTCTGGAGGCCACATCTTTTAAGATTTTAAAAATATATAAACGCCATTTTATAGTGTTTATTAATACCTATCGAAATGTAGAAGACATTTTTCAAATCGGACCATTCATTAAAAAGTTATACGCAATCAAAATTGTTTATATATCTATCTCCCTCGCACTCCCTTTAGCCCCAATAGATAGTCGGGACACCAACCCGAGTACAGCGTTCGCACTCCCTTTAGCTGAGTGACGGGTATTAGATAGTCGGGACACCAACCCGACTATAGCGTTCTCTCTTGTTTTAATTTAACATGTGATTGAAAAAACCGTCCTAAGTCATTAAAAAACATTAAAGTTTTTAAAGCACCTATAAAAAAATAATAATTATTTAAACGGGTTTCGAAATTTTCATAATTAATACAAAATAATTTGGGCTTTTTTTTTGTTAAAATATTAAAAAAATTATGTTTTAAAATTTTAAAATATATTGTTTTTTCACTTTTATTTTAGCTAAAGATATGATATATGTAATTAAATGCCCATATTAACACCTTAAGACAAAGCAATTTACTATTTACTACTAATGGCACATTCAACACAGAGGAAAGCAAAAGTGAATACCAGTTAGAGTGGGTTCAATCATCCCACCGGCTAATGAAAACATTTGGCAATCGCAATTGGCCAATCTCCCAAGCGATTTCAATCAAACTTGAATCAATATTCGCGCTTACCGTTGCTGCGGCGAGGTGTGTGCCGATCCCGGTGGGCTGTTGTTGTTGTGGTACATGTGCCACAGAGCCACCTGAGCACTGAGTGCCTCGTGCTTGCTTAAGTCGGGGCTCTGCGACCGCTGTCGCTGCTGCTGCTGCAGGTGATGTTGCTGCTGCGACTGCTGCTGCTGATGTTGCTGTTGCTGCTGCTGATGTTGCTGCTGTGGGTGCTGCTGTTGCTGGTGGGGATGAGTGCCGCCCAGTACAGGTGGCATGCCCTGCTCCTTCTTGGCCTGGATCAGCTGCAGATACTCCATCATCCGGCTCTCGATCTCCTGTTTGACCAAGTTGGGCATCTGGCCAAAGGCCGGGGCTCCCATCAGGCGATGATGGGCTGCTGCAGCGGCGGCGGCAGCCTGAGCCTGCTGATTGTTGGCCACGGCGGCATGGGTGACCAGAGCCAGAGGCGACATTTGCTGCATGCCACCAGGGAGAGAGGGTCGCGAAATGGGCGTCTGTTTTCGGGGGAGATATAAAATGAGTATCACACATTACCTAATAGTTAAGTTATATACTACATACCATTGGCATCTGGCTGTGCATGGCCTCGTATTGCCCGTAGCTGGAGCGACGTCCTTCCCGGCGATTCCCATCGATGGCCGCCTGCAGCTCCGCCGGTGTGCTGAGGTTCTTCTTCTCGCACTCGTACGGGTACAGATACTTCATGTATCTGCAAGATGCGAGATGCATAAAATTATTAATAAGCGCGGCAAACATGCAATGCCTTTCGTCGGCAGGGAGATGGGTAAACTTCACGTTGATGTCCTGTTTAAGTTGAATTATCGTGTAAATACGAAAGCGACAGGCAAACAAATCACGATCCCAGCGAGAAAGAGTGAAGCCAAGATCGCTGATCGATTGTTGCTTGATCGCTGCAATGTTTGATTGTCCGTTTCTGTATTTCTGTGTTTCTGTTTGCCCCGCATCTTGTACGGCTGATGGTATTTGTGTTTATGTTTGCCTTGGACATAGCTCAACGTGGCAGGTAAATAGGATGGGATGGAAGGGATCGAGGGGCATATCCACTTACTGGGTGCGCAGGGTGAAGGCGGCACTGGTGATGCTCGACGGCAGATGCAGCCCCTTGATGATCTCCTGCCACAGCTTCTTGTTGATAACATCCACCAGGCCGCCGCGGGCTATCACCAGATTGTACAGCTCGTAGAGATCCAGCACCGATTTGGCCATAATCGGCAGCCGATTGATCGGCGTACCTGCATAAAAGAATAGAAAAAGGAATAGGCTTTACTACACATTCGAATTCAGTTGTTTGCTAGCATGAAACTTGTTCTTGCACTTGGCTATGTTTTCCATCCAGCTCGTTAAATGCACCAACAAGCAAAACACGATTTAAAGATCCATAAAACAGATTTATCTCTCTCAAAGAGTGAGCAGAGATTCTCGATTCCCCCGCCCGCTGCAGCACCCGAGTCCCACTCCCACTCATCGATCACGAAGCAATTAACACTTGTAGCCCCGGTAGCAGCTGAAAAGTGCAGACCGAAGCCGATAAAAACTGAAATAAATCCTAATTGTTGCCCGATTCGAGGCACACACACTACTCTACTCAACGGCCATATATACACATGTTTGTACATATGTTGATCTGTTTATGGCAGCTAATCATCATCATATACATTGGCATTTGGCTCTATTTGCTATTCAAATTGTATTATTCAAATTTTCACGTGCCTTCCAGCTTCTCCTTTTTTTATTGCACACCGAAAGAAATTTATATGGTGTTCTGAGCTACATTAAATAAATTTAAAGATAATTACACCTGATAAAGAATATTTTGGCTGCCTAAAGTAGAGCTTGAAAAAATATCTCTATTTCTCGATATTAAATTTCTGACTTCCCTTAAAAACATCGATATTGTCAAAATATCGAAAATATCGATATTTCTCAAGCTGTAGCCTAAAGACCTAATCACATATATTCAAATACCACTTTTCTCTAATAATATATCTTCCTTTGACTAAGACATCCCCCTCAGCATCATCAGCATTTGGCACTTAAAGTCCCCCACTCTTTTTTTTCCAGAAAGGGCCCAAAAAAACGCATAAAAAGGAAATCAACCTGCATAATTGCTGGCTCTGTACGTGTGTAATTCCAATTTGTATAATGCTGCCCGGCCTCCTTTCTTTTTACGATCCAAATACCAAACACCATATACCATATCACCGAATGCCTGTTGCTGCCCCATGGATCCATCGATCGATCGATCGACTTTCGGTTTCTTTTTTCGTTGTGTTTTATGAGCCCGAAAGGAATCAATCAAACTCTTTGATGGACGTGTTGATTGAATGAAAATACGTTTGTTTTTTATGCATATAAACAAATTGAGTGGCGAGGCGAAGCTCGGGTATCAAAAAGGAATAACACAAAATAAATGAAGAACTGCCGGTCGGGACATGTGCACTACTATATTGTGCGAGAGCAAAAAGATTGTATTGGATCGAAATCGATCGCTGCACGAGCCACAAACGGAGAAAAAATCAAAAACTGGGGAGGACGCACATAATCAAAGGCAATTTAATGATCAACTCTGGTTGCCCGTCACTCGAATCGATCATTAAACTCTCCGTCGCATAGGATCTCATTGGAGAACCAGGGAGATCCAGCCCAAGGCTCTCGATCGGATACTATCTGAATATCTGAATACCCGAACCGATCCCGATTGCGCTACTCCTGACACGCACATGCCGACTGACGACTTATTATTATTATTTTTCTTGGCAGCTTTTTACATTTTTTGTTCGGCTCGTATGCGTGGCTTTCAGCCTGAACTCTTTTCGGCGCACATCTATTTATTTATTCGGCTGCATTTGTTTTCCTAGATGTCAGGCGTTTTTAATGGAAATTAAAAGAAACTTGATCGAGTCTGAAATCATAACGCCACCAGCACCGGAGGGAGTCTTTCGTATCTCCCGTTCCGATTTAGTCAGGGGTCCCGGGATCTCAGATGTTGGCGCTGAGCACTGGGAAATATCTACGAAAATAGCGGCCACGTTGATAAGTGATTGACGTCTTTTAATTAAGAATTGCGCCGCTCTTCGCTGCACAAACATCTCACGGCAAGCGATCCACATTTATTTTATATACCTCTAAATACACACATACTCAAATATGTATAGCATAATTTCCGTTAGTTAGTTGTACAATTGTACAATATCATTCGGTTATAGACATATGGACACGGAATACTTTTGGCCCGAGTCGCATTTTTCGGTGCTTCCTTCTCATGGCGGACGACACTTTAGACAGTCTCCCCCAGGCGACCCCCTTTTCCCCCTCCCTGTCCCTGTCCCTGTCCCACCGAAACCCCCTTTGCAGTGACCGCGACGGGTGAGCATGCATATGTCAAAACTTGAACGCATGTGACAGATTAAAATCCATTAAGTTGTCAAGCTGCAGAGATGTCCTACGCACATATAGACGTGTAAGTATGTTTATTCAAAGCATAGATTTTTTATATACTTTGTATGAAACTAATACGAAATTACATAAAATAAATAAACAATGCACAAAGCATTCGTGCATTTGGCATGGAAAATCGTTTTTCCTTCCCGACTTTATTCACATTTCTGTGCGAAATTCTTACACAAATATATATTTTCAATATTTTAAGATGTACAAACTTTGTATATGCAGAGATATTTCGGGGGATATCCGTTAAACATACAATGTAATTTAAACTTTACATCAGAAGTAACGAAATATATTTGATTAAATTGTAATCGTATTAAAGGAATAGTAAAAATAAACTTTAAAATTATTAATTTTAATTTATTTAAACTGTTTACATAATGTCTCCCTATGAATGTTTGCCGTAGGTCAACAATATAGCACCCTACTATTTTTCTGGAATACGACTTGTGCAAATACAAACAAATTTAATGCCCTCTCAAGTTGGCTTTCAGGCAATTGTGGCAAACACACTCCAGCGATAATTTAAAGGGTTCCACAGGACGACCAGGGATTGCACTTGGATGGCAAACAGGAAGTGTAATTTATTGGAAAAGTACAGTCACGGCAGGCATTATTAGTGGGTGCACGCCACCGATGCGATTTCCCTTGCATTTGTTAATGCCCATAATTAATGACAAAAGTGCAGGAAAGCATACTCGCATGTATAAATAGGCATTTGCTCCGATTGCCTCTGCAAGTCGCCTTTAAAATTTAAGTACCAATATGCATATGGTACCCCCTTTGCTCGTGTGTGAGTGTGACAGTAATTTGAAGTGACAAAATGACAAAAAGTCAGCCACCAAAATGATTTCTCTACTTCTCTCTGGGTTTCTCGGTTTCCTTTTCACCAGAATTTCTGCATATTTTAATGGCTCCTCTTTGGCCCCCCTCGCACTCTTTAAAATCAAACGTCAAAGTGCCGAGAAATTTATTCAATTAACATAATTTGAGTGAGCCCAAAAACACTTGGCTGGCTGAGTCAGCAATCCGTCATCTGGGCCAGGGATATGCAAATTTAAGATTCGAGATATATAGGCCCCCAACCCCCCATTTAGCCCCTTGAAAAACTTCAATGTAAGATGCAACTTACCGCGCTTTTGCATAAACGAGAACAAATCGTCCAGGAACTCTTTGCGTTTGGGGTCATCATTGATTTCATAGAGCTGAAAGTAAGAGGAGAGATATATTTATAGATTTTAGGGTTATAATACAATTCAATAAAAAAATTAGCTTATTTTCAAATCCCTTTTTAACGCATTAGCAAGCGTTTCATTAAGCAATGTCCACCCGGGGGCGCCAAAAAATTAAATAGTTTCTTAAAGAGAACTTTTAAGAACATAAAAAAATATTTTACCCCAATTATATTATTAAAAACATGGCAATTTATGTTTTATGCAACTATATCAAATTTAAATTTATTTATTTATTTATGTGTGGGATAACACACAAAACGAGCCATTATAAGCATATTAGGGCGCAATAATAACAAAACCATCTAACAAAAGACCCAACAACTTGACTCTTTTGGCCAATGGTTTGGCACAAAATGGAGTTTTGGCTCACTTCTGGCCTTTTGTTGGGCCAACAATAGACACTGCTGACGACAGGGGCGCGTGTTGGGTCTTTCCGTCTCGCTCGTGATCCCTCCCTGCCATGCTATTCATTGTTTGCTGGGGGTTGATAGAGAACCAATCCCCTAACCTCCAACCCTGCTCCTTTGGGTTTTTGTTAGAGTGTGAAGTACTCAATGAGCGTGAGCCGCACAATGGATAATTAGGTGATAAAGATAGGGCCAGAGGTATACACATGGATGGATAGAGAGATAGAGATACATATGTATCTGCCATCTAAACATTATTATTTATCATCGCTATCTGCTGTGGTTTTCCTGCGGCTCATGCTTTGACCTTTGCCACCAGGAACCAACTCTCGGAGGAAAAACCCTAGTCACAACTTGGGTACGAGAATGTTCAGAATTAATGACAACATCGGAGTGAACTCATCAAATTCGGAATTCATCATACTTTCCGCCTACTGCAAAAAGAAAGAAACGAACGCGCAGTTCGAGTTGGAGTTGTGAAGTTGGAGACCCAGCTAAAACCCTATAGAGTCCGTGGTGCACATTCTAAGTCAATGCGAATGATGAACTGCCTCCTTCTCCGTCTCCTTTCGCCTCCCCACCTCCTCGCATAAATGATTTAAAACCAAGTCAGACTCGAAGCCTCGACTTTGGCCAGGCACTTTGGACGGACTCCTCCTGCCAGCTTCTTTCCAAGCTGGCTGGGGCTGGGGATATTTTTTATGATGCTCGACGCCCACAAGAGCTATAGGAGCATTGCATACACAACGAAAAACCTCCTTATATATATAAGAACGGCTTTATACCGCTCGGGGTTGAGCCAAACACAAAATAAATTAATTGAAATTCAACTGGATTGGTTTCTTTGGGGCTTGCGTTTTTCACTGATTACACTTTATGTGGCCTGTACCTCCTGTATTTGATCCTCGGAAATCAGCATTTTATCACTTGTTGAGGTCGGTTTTTTCAGATATAAGAAATATATTTCACTTGTTTTTGGTAGACACACAAAAAAACCGAATTTCGATGGTTTTATTTCATTGATCAACGCGACGATGCAACGCCATCAAAGGTCGTTTATCAACTAAATATATGGCAGGAGTCTGGATCGAAATGCTGCCTGCGTCGCTGCCGCTGCCCTCACACACACACACCTATTTACATACCCACGCACACAGGCAAACATATGTTGCATCCGTGTGTTCGATATTGCCTGCCTGTCTGGGGTATTTTGTATTAATAATCATAAAATGAAGTCCCGCTTTCACACAAGGGTTGCAAACCTGTGTATCCGTCTCATTTCCCAATTTCTCTCCCGAATTCCGAATTCAGATCCCTTACTTGCATCACAGCAGCCGCAAAACCGTTAAGCGCTACCAATATCTCTCCCAAATCCGTGGCAATAAAGTTATAAAACAGAGAGAAACGAGAATTCTATCCCCTAACAGGGTTTTTGTAGACCAATCATAATCGTTTTTATAACTATCGAAGATGCTGCCGCTGCCTGAGCGCACACACATGTTTTTCGGGTTCGGAATTCTGGATTCTGGATTCGGGGTTCGGGTTATAAAAATAATCTCACTTATTTGTCGCCTAGGCTTGGGTACCCAACAAATCCGCTGCCTGGGTGCTTGAAATTTGAATCCTTGATTCTGGGAATTCTTCGGCTATATTTTCGCCAGATCAATTCCTTTTGCCTGCCCTCGCTTCTGTGTTTGTGTGTGGGTGTAATTTATAACTATCAGATACAGATACAGATGCCCTAGCATATGGATGCAAAAAGGTCTCCAGTGGACATTAAAATTTATATGGACAGAGATCCCGTTGCACGGCCTTAGGTCCCTAAGTGTTATCCTGTCGTATCGAGTGAATATAATTCGACCGCCAGCTCTCACACATCATTTTTCGAGTCGAATGCAGAAGCAGCTTCGAGTGCAGATACAGATACTTTTACATCTGCAGGTTGCCTTCATATTTATTCAAGAATTTCACACTCATTATTCGAAACGTGTTGAACAGACTTTCCGTTTCGTTGTGTCTTATATTTAATTCCATTTGTTAGCTCTTACAATTTTCTGGAGAATGCATCTGCTAATGATGTTTCACAATTTACAGTGAATAAATGCCAATTAAAATTAATTTATCACTCTGAGCTCTCATTTTAATTAAATCTTTAAGTTCATAATAATTTTTTGTCCAAAAGCAACAAAAATTAAAGAGAAATTACTTGACATGTAAAATAGCTTAGTATTTTTAAGAAAATTAATAACATTTAATTCGTTTACTTATTTTGTATCTTTAAAAGTTTAACAAAAACAAAAAACTAAATTTATTTATTACTTCTAATTTTAGTTACACATTTTGTTATTTTTTAAGTTAATAAAGATTTTTAAGAAAAATGTTTTAATATTTTTCCTATTTAAAAGAATTTAGAACGTTAGCTTCACGATGACTAAGTGAATTCGCGAACAGCTAATTACAAAAGGCAAAACACGCGCCAAAAAAAACTTTAGATTGAAAGGAAATTGCACAATCGCCACAATTGAGTTTTTCAGCAGGTCCAATATATACAAATGTACATATTTTCTGCCTTAAAAATTAAGTACAAAGAAATAAAATATAGAATATTATTGGAAAATGCTTTGGGGTCTATAATTAAACATAATTATTCAGTACGTACAGATAATTGACATTGATTAATGAGAGCAGAGCAGCCGCAGAAAGAAACTATATAATACGAGAAATGAGCAGCGAAATGTACCAAAAATAATATTTTTGTTTTACTTGTTGTCTTCGTCTGCGGATGGATGGATATAAAGATAGATAGATAGATGGATGGATGGATGGGTGGATGGCTGGCTGGCTGCGTGACTGGCTGACTATCTGACTGATGGCCAAGACTGAGAACTAAAATCAGAGCGCACTGTGGATTTCGATTTGGATCTGGGAATTGGGGAAAGGAAAGGCAAATGGCTGAGTGGCTTCGTAGCCGGCGAATGAATGAACGTATCTGTGCGATACTCTTTCAAAATGGCTGTTTTTCGTAGTCGCAGCTATCGCTTCAATTAACATAATTAACGTTTCGTCTCGTTTCCACAATTAATGAAAGAGCGAAACAGCCATTTTGAATGTGCCGGGCGAGGGATTTATTCGACACCTACAGAAAGCACAGCCAGTGGGAGGAGGATAAGGGTAAGGGGAGATATATACATATATATCTTTACCCAGCCGGTTTCTGCAAGCACATCATCATCATTCAAGAGCCCCGCACACGGTGTAAGCGAAGGTGTTAAGCGTGAAGTTACAGATACATCCACGTCCGCGAGATACATAAGTATCTTTTGCATTGCATTGCGAGGGTCAAAGTTTTTATAGTGCATAGAGAATGCGGGCTCCGTTTGATGGATAGCCTGGCCGAAAGGGAGTTGTGTGTGCATTTAAAGTTAATCGAAATTCGGTTTTTATGGCCCAAGCGAGACGAGTCAAACGAAACCAAGCCAAAAGCTGTCGAGTTTCACACACAGTGTATCTGTATCTCGATTTTGGCAACCACATTTAATGACCGCACCAAAAACAAAATTGTGCACTGCTCTCGAGAAATGCCGAAATGCGAGGGGATTGGGACTTCGGGCCTACTAATTGCTCTTGGTCAGCATCTGGACCTCACATGCCGGGGGATGCTAGCCATAGCCAGAGCCACAACCATCGCATTTTCTCACCAAATTAACGCCCTGAAAAGGGGCTTCATTAATTGCTCAATTGCAAACCGGAACTATCGTATCGCCTGGAACGCCTCAAGGCGGCACTAACATAAGCCGTGCCGATCCGATCCGAAACGAGATCACAAACTGGACTGTGCTGTGCAGCATCTTCTTAACTGGTTTCGAAGCCCCTTTGGCCAGGTGGGAATGGGAATGGATTGGGTATGGGCATGGGATAAGATGCTCTCCCAATGGACTGCGACTGGCTATTAGTCGTTAATTGATAGCTTGCCTGCATCTTGTTTACACACAGTTTTGTCGATTTCAATTGACTGGACCTGGACTCACACCCGACCCCTGACTCTCCTCTTCTCTACTTGTAGTATAGTAACTCTACTAACCTGTCTGACTTGTTTGAACTGCTCTTCAAAGCTCCATCCATTATTCTGCTGCGATGAATTGGAGGCCTCGCTGGACGTCGACGAGTTGGATGCGGAATTGGCTGCAAAGTGGCGGGCTGAGTGCAACAGTTAAACAACAAATGGATCGCCGTTTGCCACGCGATAGGATTAGATACCAACCTTCTTTGCCGCTCGGCGCTGCTGTGGGGGATGCAAACGAGAACTGGTGGGCACCTGCTCCTCCTCCTCCGCCAGATCCTCCGGTTCCTCCTGGCCCACTGCTGCTGCCGCCTCCATTGGTAGCCGCCTGATTGGAGCTTGGAGTGGTGGTGGTGCCTCCATTGTAGCTGCTCCCATTTCCACCACTGGGCGCCGAGGTCACGTGGCCAAAGGAGGCAGCCGCCGCCGCCGCAGCCACCGAATTGTGGGGCAGTGGGAATCCCGAGCTGATGGTCGTGGGCAGCATATTGGCCCCGAAAGCAGCGGCATGAGCTGCGGCCGCGTAATCCTGTTCCTGCGGTAAAAATATGAGGTATAATTTTTAATATTTCTTCAATAAACTATTCAATTTGGAGTTAAAACTCACACACTCTTTGTTCATTTTCAATTTTAGAAAATATTTTTTTTTCTTATTTTTTAAACTTCTTTCCAAGCAATAATTAATTATCAGGTTTTTTAATAAAAGTAAATAAGTCAAATGATTTTTTTATGGATCAACCAATTTTTTAAATAAGTACTTTTTTAGTCAAACAACTTTTAGTCCACTTGTTTGACATTATAATTATGAAGATCTGATCAAAAAATGTATTAGTTTTAAAGAGCATGAATCACAACTATAGTAGGTTGAAAAATTTTCTTAAAAAGGATATTGTATTTGGCAGTATTGCATATCAAACAAATTTATTTTAGGTCTTATATATCATACCATATCATAGACACTCACCATCAGGCCCACCTTCATGTCGCGCACCTGCATCTTGAGCTTCTCGAGCACATCGCTGTGCTGCAGATTTGGAATGCTGTGTAGACCGCCGATGCCCATGAAGCTGCCCAGAGCGTTGAGCGGATGATTTGGCGGCAGTTGATGGTGATGGCTGTGAGAAAATAGAGATTATTGCACCTCCGCATCCAGGACATTAATCAGGAGCCGTCGGAGTCACTCACCTCAGGGGCAACTCGGTCTGTGGCTCGGGACTGGCGAAGTTCCCTCCTCCGCCGGAAACGGTGTGACTTAAGCGGGCTGCGATCGCCGCCTTGGCGCTCAGCTGATGATGCTCTCCATCCACGGAGTCGCAGTCGCGCATCTCGTCGTCCGTTCGATCACCATGTGACTACACGGAGAAAAAAGACAGATGATTGGGAAATTAACAAGGTGTATTGGAATAGGGAAAAACCGTATATTGTGGAAGTTAATTAAGATTTTTGGCTGTCAATAATAATAATTTTTAAAGAAAGTTTCTGAAAACAAATTTCAAAAATTGTATACCTTATATTTTTCTAACTTTAAGAGCATACTAGCAGTCATAGTAATTTTTTCTAACCTTACAAATAACCTACTTGTTAATAATACCAACTGAACTAAAAAATGTTTTTTAATATTAATAGAACTTTTGTGATACAAATATATTATTATGTTTAATATATAATCCCAGCTTTCGATTTCTTCCAGTGCACTCAGAGCGAAAAACAAAGAAACCCCTTAGAGTTAATGGGGAATTAATGGCGGCGCTTATGTCAACAAGCGGCCTGCTGGGCCGGCGTTAATACAGACACTTTGTCAGGCGGCAAATCGGAATCGGAATCGATATTAAGACACTCGATTCTGATCTTCCTGGGATCACTCGGCGTGGGCAGTGGTCATTGATCTAGCTGTGGATCTACATAGCTGACTCAGAGGCCCCTCGATTCTGGTTTATGGCATGTGCCAAGAGCTAAGAGCCACATTAACCCAGCCACGCCGCGCAATTTCAATTGAAATTTCAAGCAACTAAGGCAACTGAAAGCCACTTCCTCCGGCGGGGTGACAACAAAGGTAACCACTTAATAAATTAACAATGGCAGACCCACAAAACGGCAATCAGCCCAAGAGAGTCTTGAGAACTTCGGGGGGGGAGGTTCCCTTGGAGGGTTCCCTTTATAAGAGGGGTTCCTCCAACCTCTGCCAGCCGTGACTCTTTGCCAAGAAGTCCGCCACGCATGGCCGAGGGTGTTGAAGTCACCAACTGCGACTGCGTCTTTAGCCTCACCCATAGTCCTCCTTTGCCCATCGAGCATCGCCAACTCGAATGCAACTCCATCACGGCTTCTTGGTTTTTATGCATTTGGAGAGGTGCAAATTAAGCGCATCTGTGACTGTGTGCAAATCGGGAATTTTCAATTTAAACACAGCCATCGGGGGAGCGGGTAGCAGGGAGCAGGGAGTGGGCCAAAAGCCGGGGACCAAACAAAGTAAGCCAGGCCAACTCAAGTCGCTCTTATACATATGTGGCTGTGCATATGTTTGCTGGATCTGCGAGTGTGTTCAACATTTATCGCCCGGCTCTTTGAGGCTTTGGTGGTACTAGTACACTGGTGTCGCCTTGGCATAATCATAAATGCAACCAAAACCAAGGCATAGACAATGCCTCGACCATAGAGAAACCGAGTTCCCGGAATTCTTTGAAGTTGGCGCAAAATCGCAAATGCATAGCGCTTCTATGGCGAAAATGTTGCATATGCATTTCCACACACGGTTGCGGTCGAAATAATTATGGTGATGTTGTCAGGTCCTAAAAAGTAAGCCTTTCAAATTGGAAATGCTTTTTAAATGCGGTTTTTAGAATTTAATATTTTTGAAGTAGCGAAAATATTACAAAAAATATATAAAAAGAAATGTATTAAAAAATATAATATTTTATTAAATTTATAATGCTTTAATTCATTCAAAACATTATTTATATTATATACGGATTCATGATTTTTGTAAGCAATTTTATAATGAAATTTATTAAAGATCCCCAAGTTTTTGAATCGCCCCTCGGATCTTGTAAACTGAGCTCGGCTTAACCCGGCTTGGTTGGTTAGTTAACTCGACTTGGCGGTTACTCGGCTTATATTTGCCAGTGTGTGTATATCAAATTAATGTAACTTATCGAAGCCATGCGAAATACAGGCAGATGCTCGGCTACATACGTAGCCGTATGCTCCTCTGTAGCTCGCCGTTTTAGTTGCGGTCTGCTGTTGACCAGGCCCAAACAGAATTGTGGTCTGTACTCCACCAATGGCCAACATCCAGCGACCAACTCGGCCAACAGGCATGCAGGCCATACCAACTTGCACCTATAAAATGTCTAATTAATGCACAACGAATTTGTGCCGCTTTAATGTTGCCTGTGCAAGTGGATCGGCATGGATCGGCAGATGGCAGTGCAATTGGGGGCTCAGAGAGCGCACTCAGGCCATTTCTTTTAAAATATTCATTAACTTAATAACAAAGTGGGCTTTTGGCAATTATGATCCAAATTAAATCCCGAAGAAACCATTATTTTCTAAATGACTTCAAGCTGGCACGCTGATTTTAATCATAAAAAACAATTATTGGGTGTAATTAAATGAAAAAGTTTACCAAAGTACCTATTACCAAAATATCCGGAAAATCGCTTGTCTATTAACGCATTTTTATTTTAAAAGTTCGTAAATTTTATAGTAGTTTAAAAAAATATTAAAAGGCTGTTACTAAGCTTTTCGAGTTTTGTTTTGGAGATCTGAGCTTGAAGTAAATAAAATACCTGGAAAAACAAGTTTCAAAAAGGAAGAATTCCATCAAAATCACCGCATCGATGCCCCTTCCAGATAGGGAATTTCTTAGGAATATCGAGAGAGCTTCCGGGGAATATATAGTCGTAATAGGCGTCGCATAAATCACCATGAAGCGATAAGGTGTTCCACTTGGCAGGCATTAAGTCACATCCAATGGATGGCGGGAAAAACACCCGCACACTCAACTAATGGAGGTGTACTATCCGCCATATATATATGGCTATATAGAAACCCACCTGGTCGGGGGACACGCTACTTCCATTAATTTCTGCGTTGATAAAACGCTACTGTTATCGCGGTCTAAAAACCGAAGACTCCAGCCGCTAAGGCAAGACATTAAATCGCAATTAGACCCACAGACAATGAGGAAAACTCGGCCGTACACATGTCCGATAGAGATACTACTTCAGAACTGAAACAAAACAAATGGATATGGGTCTATGGAGACTATGGGGTTTCGAGGGGGCAGCACCTGTGCAATTTACTTTAATAGCTTTCAATGCACCGCAGACGGAGGCAACTATCTGAGTGGCCTGTATAGGTAAAATATTTAATTTATTTGCCACAGACCGTCTTTACCCCTCCCTCGTCCTCCCTTTTTATCGCTAATTAGTGTTGACATTACTTTTTCGATAGAAGTGGCTGGAAATAATTTATCTAAATTTATTATCATTGCATTGAGAACTGGGAACCACAAATGCAATTTACCTAATTTCTATTCGCTGTACGACAATCGAATATGGTTTGTCAATGACAAATTTGTAGGAAATTGCTCGCCGTTTTCGAGGGTTTCAGATACGGACAAGCGGACAAACGGACGGACAAATGGACAGGCGGATGGACGGACGGACTGAGGCCGTATGTGCAACATGCCGTGCTAATTTAAAACAAAAGGACGAACCGCTGCGACCGCTCGAAAACCCATAATGCGACAATCCGAAAAACGAAGCTGTGAAGGGCGCTGCCGGCAAACAGGATCAGGATATTGCTACCAGAGGAGAGAAGCCTATGAAGTATATATAGCAAACAGCAGCCCATCCAAGGGGCGTTTATTGTGTGAAGGATTAAGATTACGAGCCGGCGAGCATGTGTATCCGCATCTGTATCTGTGGCTCGAGTCGCCGGTTTTACAACTGAATTTCCTTGTTTTTTCATTGTTGTTCTTCCTTTTTTTTAGCCCGAACTAAGACCTAATGTCCTTATGACTCAAGTGGGTTCGCCCGGTCTCTCATTTGAGGATCAGTTCGGGGCGTACTGGCGTCTTAAGTTTATTACGTTCGTCTTTATTCAAATCGTAAGTCTGAGTAATTGTGCATATTGTTTGAACTATTTTAAAAAGAAGGGAAAACGAGAGAAAAGGTTTTCGGGGAATGATCTTCAGTAAATTAAGGGTTCAAAAACTGTGAGGTAATTTTCGCAAACAATTTAATAGCTTTATGAACATCATTAATTATTTCTATATAAAATATTAAATGATATATATAAAATATTATTATCATAATCTTTTTTTTAATTTTAAACAATAAAATTCTAAGCACAACACAATCTTGAGGTTACCAACTGACAGATATATCTTCTATAAAAATAGTTGCTTAGACATTCATATGTCATATCTTGATATCTGTCAAAAACATAATCTTGGATGACAGATCTTGAGGACCTCTTGAGATAAATTCCATCTTGGCCCCGGGGTCTTACATAAGTCTGCGGGAGATTTAATGTGAACTCGGAAGAACCTTTCTATATGCGGAATTAATCCATAGACAAATCTACTAATTGGACTGCAAGCAATATTAAAGATCCTTAGCCATTATTTATTTTAACCAAACCGTTAACAAGCCATCAAAGAATTCTCTTTTATATACCAATCAACCCCTTAAGCTCGTTTCTTTGCACATGTGCTTGGATCTTATAACCGAATAAATATATAAATAAAAATTGCCCATTTACGCATCCACCCCGTGGCGAATTATGTATTTCAACGCGATGCAACTGCAGCATAATATTCCGAAGGAACGAACTCCGAGCCAGCGGCTAAAAACTAAAGAGATGGAGAGAAAAACGAAGTATAAAATAAAATGTGTAAAAAGGGACAAAAACATGTGCAACGTGGTCTTCGGGCATCGAGAGCATGGAAATAAAATTAAAATGCAAAACGTATCTGAAAGATACATATACATATGCTATATGCCGGCGCACTCACACAGCTGCGCCGCCTTAATGGTCGAGTGTGTGTGTGCGTACAAACGCGATTTCATTCGCTCGCCAAGCGTCGAAGCGGAAAAAATAAAGCGAATAAAATATAAAAATGGAAACAACAAAAACGGACCAACAAACACACACACGAATACACTGGCAAAACATAATGGCGCTGGCTGTACAGTGCACACTACACGTACACCACCCCCACCCCCTTGGCCACAACACCCCCTTATCCCTTTTGGCACACACGCCCATGTAAAATGAGCGCGGCGGGCAGACGAAAAATTTCGCGTAAACAATAAAAAATACAAAAAACTAAACCGGTTAAAAAAACAACTGAGGAGAGTGGAGAAAAACGCAACGGTTAAACGGCAATAGTTGGGCTGGGTTCTACGTCTGCAAAGGGCGTAGCCAGGATTTTCAATTGGGGGGTCACCAACATTATTTTATAGGTGAGAAAAAGTCTCTAAAACCGAGAAACGAAAATATAAAATTATTTACAACGTAAAGTTTTTTTAATAAAAAACGAACATAAAATAAATTTAGTGCCTATTTTTTAATAAAAACTTAACTAATAATTGTTATAATTGTCGCTTGACAATTTTAAAATTTGTTTATGCAACAAAGGTCAAAATGATTTTCAACCGTTTTTTAAATGCTCTATTGGGGAGTTACTCCTTCTCGAAAACCTGCCTACGCCCATTGCGTCTGGGTCTGGGGTTTTTTACTGGAAGACCAAGTCGCACTTCTCGAAGCTCCAGAGCTTGGTCACCGTCTCCTTTGCCTTCTCCGGGGTGGATTCACTGCGTCTAGCTTCGATTGCAGGCGGCAATAATTAAAAACTGCATTATTTTATTGCCTTGGCCAGCCTGCAAGTCCGCCTGTCTTTTGGTCTTTTGGACTCTTGGTCGCTTGCTCTTTTGACGGACTGTCTGGGGCTCTAAAGAGCCCACTTTATTGGATCCAAACGGAGGGGGGCTTGGCGGGGGCACTGAGGCTTGTTACAGTCGCCTGCCCGAAATATATCTCTATTTTATGACTGGGTGTCGCCACATAAAGAAAGTTTTCTAAGACCGCACATTCGACCATTGTTAATCAGGGAATGTTACTAAACACAATAGTTTGGTTGTGATGGGTCCGCAATTTAGACAATAACAGATTTATGCGAAAAGGGAATTTAGGAAAGAATTCGACTCTTGACCTCGGGTTTAGTCTTTCTTCTCATTAAGTAGAAAGGTTGCCAAAGCCGCCATTAAAAAGATTTGAATGCTAAAAAGTTTTGTTAAAACTATTAAAATTTAATAGAATCTTTGTAAAATAAATGTTTTTGAATCTGAATCATATAAAAACAACAATGGAGTTTCACTAATTTTTACAATAATATTGGTCGCATTTTGAAGATCAATAAAAAAAAGTAAAATCAGTTTATATAAGCGTTGAATGTAATAACCTGTTATCTTAGCTTTTTACTGGGAAAATAAATAAATACATTTATAAAGATATCTACGGTAAACAAACTTTTACGATACAAATAAATCTTCGGTAGTATTGTATCATTTATTAAATGCTTTTAACCTAAACAAGAGAAGCCAATATTTTTCAGCAACACTAATTGCTTTTTCTTTTGACTTTAACCAACAGCCAATTTGTATGATTTAATTTTCTGATATTTCACAAAAAAGACTTCGTTTAAGAATCGATAATAATTACGTATTGATTTCAGTTGCAATTTGTTTGGCTTCATAATACACAAATTCCAGGGGTGTTCAGGTGTGAAGTAAGGAAAACAGCCAAACATAAAACAAGGATGTTTTTAGTAGTAAATTAAAATTTTTGTTTGCCCGTTTGGTTATTCAATTTGTTGAGGCTGGCGCGAATTTCTCCTTGGCCATTTGGCACGCCCATTTTTGTTTGTATTTAGCAAAAGGGAGAGCGATATATGGAATAAAAAAGAGAAGGCAGTCGTTTTATTAGCGCGATGATAAATACACTTTTTATCCGCTCCACCATACACACACCCTCCCCCTCCCTAGCACCGCCCCATCGCAATTCGTGCCCTCGCAAATTCACATTTTGCTTTGCGATTCGCAATTCGCTTTTCTTGCTGCTTTTCGCAATCGGCAGCTGTACTGGAAAAATCCAATTAACAGTTTTATTAGCTATGGTTGGCAAAATAATTCATAAATTCATTAAAAACAATACGAAAAGCGCGAACTGTAATAGTACCAATAATAATCATATTTTTTACGAGCTCTTTCTGCTGTTATTGCGCTGTTTTAATATTTTTATTTTTGTTTTTCTGACATTTGTCGCCATGCAGCTTTGTGTGCCGCAAACTGCATTTGTAGTAAATTAAAATTTTTAAAATATATTTACATATATTTGAGTGACGCGACAAATCCCCCCTTTTGTCCAGTTTCAAGTTCGCGCCCCGAGAAGAAACTAAAAGCAAAACAAATTTCGTTTGTCATTGCGGTTGAAAGCGCCACCAGAAAAAAGAATAAATGGGAGGGGAAAGAGTCAGGGACATGTCATCCCCCAAAGGGCCCCACTAGATACTTAATCAAATATTTCCCCTGCTATATGGTTATGCAAGGAGAAGAGCGGAAAGAGCCCCCAGAAAGAATTTAATAAAAATCGTTGCCTGTCAGCGTACAAGAAGCCAAACAAATTATAACAGGTGCCGCTGCCCGTCCGACCCAAATGATTTCTTCGGCCAGTGGCGCAGGGGAGGGGGATTCGAAAGGGGGGTCCGAAGGGAGTGTGAGTATTGGGCTACTCGGCTCGTTTTCCAATCACCCAAGTGTGAAACGGTTAACCTGTTCAGAACCAGGTAAGCGATTTCGTAAGCCAAATTTTGAAGAACCCAAAAAGAATATGAACATGAATTTTATTTTATATTTTGTTTGATTTATTACCAGCAATATTGAAAAAAAAACATAAACATTTTTAAGTAGCTAAAATATAAAATTGGAATTTATAAAGAAGTTACTCGCAATGTAAATATTAATTTAATCTGCTAGTAATTTTTTTAAATCGATTTTTAATATACTAAACGGTTAAACTGACAACAAATTGAAAAACAAAGAAAATCCAACTCAACATAGAGCTTCTATGAAATTAAATTAAATTTCCCCCAAAGTCCCATAATTAAATTAATAACTTTTCCCAACTTTCGGGCTAGCACATAAAAATGGTCATAAATAAATATGGAAAATGCTGCCCAAAATCCAGCCAAAGTGTGAATCAGTGCGAACACCACCGCCAAACAGCAATCAAGCCGTTAACAACCTCTGAGATTTCGGGGGGTTTCCCCAACCCAAAGGCGAGAGCCATGTGATTTAATGTGGGAACTCCGCCCGTAGCACGTGCAGTGGTCAGAAAATCCACTGAATCCCCTGCGAAGAATCAAGAATCGAAAGCCAGCAAGCGATTTTCAATTGTCCCAAGTCATGTTCGCGGGCTTGATTTAATTTAAAAACGATTCAAAAATTACAGACAGCAATTCGGCAATAATTTTAAACTCTGCGTTTAACCCAAGTAATTAAAGTGCTGCTCGGATGTCGATGCTGGGCATCAGGCATCGGGCATCGGCCATCGGCCATCGGGCATGGACCGTTGGGCACGACTTGGTCTCGGCGACTTGGTTTCATTCGAGAATTTATGACTTTTTGACAGCCCACATTATTGTTTAATCGTGACTTTTGAGTCGAAAATGCGAGCGAGTGGCCGCAGGATTTGATTTGAATAGAAATACGGATCGGATGTGCGAATGACACCAGCATGTTGACTCCGCTTCGGCTCGCAGTGGGGTTAATTAAACAGCACCCACATGCGGACGTATAATTGAGAAACCCTTCAATTAACACCAGCCAAGAAGGGAACACATCGAGGTTTGATCAGTGAGATGACGAATGGATCTGAGATTCGAGATTCGATATCCGAGATCCGAGACTCAGACGACTGTTTGCACAGCCCATCTCGGGCCGTCTTCTTGGCCAAAAGCGAGGCTATTAAAAATTATGTAAATAGCCGGCCGGCAGTGAGTGTATAAAGTCTGGCTCATTGTTGATCGAGCCGGCAATGTCTATTAACAATAATAAAAACGAAAGAAAAACAAAGGGGCTGGAAAAAAAAAATAACAAGAGTTTTATTGAATTGAAGAAGATGCGATGAAGCTGCATGCCCACATATGAATACCTGAAAGCGAATGGCCGAAAGGCCTGAAAGGCAATAAAACCCATTTAATATTCATTTAAGGTACTAACAAATAATGCAAATATTTGAACAATTTATTTACATATGAACGCCATCAAAGAGCTTGAATTGAAAGAGATCTTTCAATCGGTGGAAATTGTGGGGATCTTGGGATCGCGGTCCCCGAAACAGATGAATCTATTTGTATTTATGAGTATGTTATGCACTTAGCTCGATCAACGTGTGAGTATGTATGTGAGTGTGTCGGTATAATAACCGTCTTGTATGCGACCATTTAGCATGTCACCTTTTAACGGCTCTCCGGCAAACAGAAACGCCAAAATATCATCTCCCCCCATTTCGTATTGCCTTTCTCCCAGCCCCGATTGAATCAACATATATGTATTTTTTTAACATTATAATTACGTTTTGAATCATCTGCAAACAATGTGAGTCGAATTGCAGGAATTGCTTTTGGCTTCGAGCAGAAAAAATAAAACAAAAACTCAAGTAAAAGCAAAGCAAAGACTTCTTCCACGTGCCGTCGGCAAATCAGTATGAATTTTTTGAGAATTATGGTTTACTTTTAGATCGATTTGTCGCATCTGTTGGGGGATCTTTTCCTCATCAGTTGTCACACTTTTTCCATTCACCTACAAGATTAAATAATATTTTTCGCGTGGCAAATGGATATTGATGCATTAGTTTCTCAAATTACCGCACGGCCGAGTGGAAAACAAATCAAATTCTACATATAACGGATAGATGAAAGGTTGAATACATTATTAATTTTGATGCCTGACAAATTTCATTTGGTGAAATACACACTTTGGAATACGTCTAGGAAAAATTATGGGAAAATGTATAGGTTTTTCCATTAGAAGATGATGGTTGTAAACATCAACAAAAAAGTGCTATTATAAATATTCCAATTTATTTATATTTATATTTATTACTACAACATTTAATGAATCGGTAAAAAATAACTCATTTATCCTTAAACTTGTCGAGTATTAAAATTTTATTAAATACCAATTATGCCAATTAAATTTACGACTTGAATTTATGTTCAAACGTTGCGATAATTGCTATATATATTTCTTTCTGATCACCGTGTCAAGTGAACTTTAGTTGAGCTAGTTTAATTTGATGCATCGTGATAGCCAAAGGGAAACATTGATCTGCTATTTTGCGAAAGATATAGGTACACAGAGAAAAAACCGAACAATATGGGATTGATATTGTTTCATATCAATTTTTCCATAACAAAATGGTATGATTTCATATCAATATGGTACAAAATCATATGTTTGGTAATATCATTTTGATACAAAAACAGAACGGACCAAAATTGATATGAAAAAACACCCGATTGATGACCATTTTTGGTGTTTTTTTTTTTCTGTGTAGCTGATATAGTTTATAATAGTATAATAGTTTTAATAACTCGAACTCGAACAGTACTATTAATTTCCTATAATCAAAAGATGGTATGAGTACAATCCATAGTTTTTCTTACCAAATCGTCCCCCAGATCGGAATCGCGTTCAATATTGCTGGTTGAACGACCGCTACAGTCCATAGTAGGGTGCACTCGCAGTTGCATTGAAGCGGAGTGGTTTGCTCTTCTCGAATGTCACGAATATTACGAGTTTTACAAATATAGCGAATATTCCCGGTTGATAGGCGATCTTGGGATCGATAATCACCCGAGGTATAATTCCTTAGTTATTTAATTTATTAGCACAGCTCACTTTTGTTGTGTTTTTAGCTTCCATACGGCGTTGATTTGCGGCCTGCATTTGGTTTTTCGTACGCGCGAACCGTTATGATCTTAGGATCGTCATTCCCCTTCACACTTAATTCTTTATTCTGTATTCTTGTTGGATTGTTGGCAAAAGGAGAGTGCGCTTATGAACCGTTCACTTGGATTTTATGCCTTTCTGTTTGTTTGGCTGCCAATTTGCAATTATTTGCGGTTGTTTAATGCGATTCGGTTTATCTCAGGGTTTCTATGCTTCTCACTTTAATCTTAAATCAAGAGTCTTTACTCCCCACATTGACACACACACAGTACACGATTGTTATTAATCCACTTGGCTGATGTTATTTAATTAGAAATTATTATGTGTCCATTTGAAAAGCCGTTATCCGACCGCACGATCGACGCTCACGGAACTCCAATTGGGCAAAGAGTCTCGGTCTCGTCTACTCCGAAGTCCAAATCGATCTGAATCGCGAACAAGAAACTATATACTTCAGCAGCGCAGCTCTGCTCTGCCCACCTCTGCCGAGAGAGAGCCATCCAATTGGGAATGGAACGGAATGGAACGACCCCTTCTCCGACCAACCCCCTGTTTTAGTCACGATAGCTCTCACCTCATCGATACTAAAATATGGGTATTTCGATAGGCCGAAGTTCATATACCCTTCGCTATAAGAAACGTCTACTTGCTATGCAGTTTTCAGGGGTGTCTTAAAATTTCACGTTTACAACGACCTATTTAAAATCTTGTCAATTTATTGATTTCGTGGGATTAATTGTTATAAAAAAACATTACATCTGAATTATCTCAGTTTTCATACAAATTTTTACTTCTGTTGGAGTCATCATTACAAAATTACTTAAAGAAGTTCATTGAGAGTCTGCTATTTAAATAAATACAAACCTAAATCGTTATAACTGCTTTTAATATAATGTTTTTTGAATTGTTCAGATAGATCATTAATAGTAATGTTATGGAATATCTCCCATTAAAAGCATTTAAAATATTTTTTTGAACCAAATAAACCGGTAATACCCTCTTAAAGGGTATGAACACTGAAGTCCCTCTCAGGCGGTCTCTCTCTTACTTGTTCCTCTTGCGGAACGATGGAACCCATGCGGTGGGGGTGGGGTGGCTGTGCGCCCTGTTTCGCTCTCCACTCGTTCCCCGAACTCGTTCTCTCTCTCCAATCGCTCAGCCAACAGCCAATCGGATAGCTGTTCCACCGATTCCCAATTGGAATGAAGGTGGCGGGGGGTGGTCAATTAAATTAAAATTGTAATCGCAATCTATGCAATGCCCGATTCGTGTGTGTGTGAGAGTGTCCGCAATACGCCGCCTTCTTATTCGCTCGTTTCGATACACACACCCACGCGCTCACCTGAGGCAAAGGTGTGCTCGTGTATCTGTATCCGTAAAATGCGGAGAGAAAACGTGGATACACTGCTTTACAAGGTTGGTAATAGGGTTTAAGTTCATACTAACAGGTCTATATCACGAGCGACATTTGCATCTTTCTTTTCGTGTTTTTATCTAAAATAATATTCATTTAATTTATTTACTTTTTGTTTTATTTTTTTTAATTTAATTACTTAAATATTAATATTTGGTGTATTTGACTGATAGGAGAAATTATAGAACTATTATCCAATAAGTCATATAGGCCTAATATCTAAAGGGGTACATAGTATGTATGAATATTATTATTTTTTTAGGAACAATTAAATTTATGTGATACAAATAATAATAATTTGATGCTAAACTTGGAAATAACTTATTTAACGCAATTTTAATCTCTAATTTTGTGTAGCTCAGTGTATAGTTTTGAGCACTTGTATTGGCCCATCGCGTATCTTTCAATCATGTTTTATACGCGGTTCAATTGAACAGCGCCGCCCTTTTTATTTGCCGAATCGCCGTGTGTGATTTCTGTTGATTTTCCCAATCGAATGGGAGGGGCCAAATGTAGTTCGTGCCTTTCCAAATTTATCTGTGATAAATACACAAAAACAGGCGGAAAACAATTGGCAAATAGGTGGGTGGGAGGAGGTGGCGAAGGTCGGGGAGTGGGAGGGAAAAACAAACGGTAGGTTTGATTAATGATTTGCGAGATAAATTGCACTTGTAATGGCCAAGGCGGTAGATAGATGGATGGATAGATTGTTGCTGCCAGCCATCCAGCAGACAGTCACATCCACATCCACCCACCCATCCAGATAGTAAATAATTTCCGTTTCTCGATTTTCACTAATTTGAAATTGATGAAAGGCAGCGACGTCGGCAGCGGCCGAAGTGAAAGAAATAGCTGCGGAAGTCGATACAAACACTGAGAGAAAATATTAGGCATTTTGGTTGATAATTAAGTTTCATTATTGTTATAAAAAAATTATGTTACGATCTATAACAGCATATAAAACTAGAACAAATTACACAAAAGCGAGATACATCACCTTTATCTTTTGCAAAGCTATCTTCGGATCGTTTGATTCTAAAATTATTATTTTTTAAAGCTATTTATAGCGTTAATTCTTTTATTTCTTCTCTGTGCACCAGAGTATATCAATTTTCCCCGACTTGTCTGCAAAACAAACAAGCGTCGAACGCTGTGGCATGTATCTGTACATATATATCTGTATTTGTATCTGAGTATCTGTAGGGTAGGCTACCCTACCAAGAACACCCCCTGGCATCCGCCCAGAAGAAGAAGAGAAACGCCAATGACGAGGCGTCGTCCGACCCACCGACTTGACTGATGATGAAGTGAGAAAGTAATTAAATACAATTTTAAATGTGACTAATGAGACGACGTCAAATTGGTGGGCAAAGTGCTTGGTAAGGGGATGGGTGCGATCTAAGGGGAGTTGGGCCAAAAGCGTCAAATGCATTTATCACGAATATTTAGCCATTAAAAGCAAATATTTAATTTTAAGTAATGCAGGAATTCACCTTAGAAATATCTGTTTCCGGGAATATACCATTAAAATCAAACGTGAAAATGTCACATTTGCACGAATTTGTCATTATAAACTTTCCATTTTTCCCCCCTAAGCTCTAAGCCCTATTTGATTTTCTAACAACGTACATACCTGTAAGTGAAATTTGTGTTTAATTCATGGATACACATATTGGCAAATATTGGACAGGGGAACATCGTTTATTTGTCAACACGTCCATTTCCTGCATTTTGTGTTTTAGCCGAAAAAAAGACGTTAGCTGGAGGGGGAGGAAGAAATGGGGGATCGGGAACACAAAAATGAAATACGTACTCGCAACAATTTCAAAATAAATAAATGAGATAGAGAAACCGCCGCACGGAGCCCAAAAAGCACAAGCACACAAAGCCGAGAGATATATGGATATTAGTTGAAGTTGTTATTGTCCAACACATCCGTCGTCGCTCGAAGCTTTTAGGCCTCATTAGTTGATGAGTATTAAGTGATTTGGGAATTACACATTTGACATAAATATTTTCCCCTTTCCGTTCCTCTAGCTTTTTATCTGGTCGCTTGTGTGAACTTCACAGAAAACCCAGGCCATGATATTTAAGGAACTCGATACGCTGACTAAGTGTTGCGGCTGGATCAATAGCCGGAATAGAGAACTATATAATAATATTGACTTGGTTGCTTGCGAGCGAGCTCTGAAATCAACCTCACAAAAAATATTTGAATAGTTCTGGGAACTTAACATTTTATGATCGCTTGAACTTGAGTTTATTAATAATATAGTATCGAAAAACGAATCCTGTTATATATATTCATAAAATTAGGCTTAAAGACTAATGTCAACGAAGGGAACTATTTTCTAGGTCTAAAATTCTAGCTTCGAGGTTTGAATGTATTGGTTCAGAAAAAAAAGGTATTTGGAAACTATTGATTTTCTTGGTTTAAAACGAGGATCACGGACATTGGATTTGAAGGTGAAAGGAAATGTGGTATTCAAAAAGTGTGCAACTGCAAATTATCACTTAGAATCCCCCTCTTAATGAAATCCTGGTTCGTTCTAAATAAATTATTATTATTTTAATTGAAAAATACGAATTATTTACTTACGTAAATATCCATATTAACCTTTTACCGACAAACGCTAGTTACCATTTGTTACATTTAAATCATTAAATATCTAAAAACACAAAGACAATTAATGACTTATTAATTGATTGCATAAATTAATTCCCGCTGTGAATGTAGATCATCCAATTTTAGCCGCATACCCCCATCCTCGGGCCGAGTAGATAAAAAATGCGAATATAATTATATATAATTTACCGGCAATTTACAGTTTCAACACAGGGTGAGAGGGGTCAGCAGATCAATTAATTAAATGCCATTTAGGCGATCATTAATCCAGGGAATGCAATTTGTCAATCCACACAGGCCGATCGATGTGTGAGAAAGCGATTTTCAGCTGTTGAACCAACAATCGTTACCTGTCGTTCGGTCGGTTGGTCGCTCGGTCGATTCCCCTAGCCCTTGGGCATAGACTGAAAACTGAAGACCCCAGAGTCAGGGCTAGAAAAAGAGATAGAGAACGAGTCGGAGTTAAAGCCAAATTGATTGACCAGATCAACATCCAACGATCGTCGCGGGCCGAATATGAATGAACCGACGAGCTGCGGCGATAATTGATGATACTTAGTTATATTATGGATCCGATGGGATCGGATGGGATTCGGATCGCAGCTTCACACACTCTTGTCGAGCATCTTTGGCTGGCGGCTAGAGGCTGGGGCCCAGGTCCGGTTCCATTAATAATTTGGCCATAGCCAAAGTGGAAATGGAAATCCACAAATAGACAGTTAGAAGTAATCGGCGAAAAACGAGACGCCAAACATTCATTCATAAACTGCAGCTAACTGTCAGGAGCTTGTCAAGGGGGAAGAGAGTGTCTCCATTATGCGGAGTCTCACTGGCATCATTAACTCGGCCACATACCCATCATATTTATTTAGATTTGTATTTTTATACCCGTTACTCGTAGAGTAAAAGGGTATATTGTATTCGTGCAAAAGTATGTAACAGCTAGAAGGAAACGTTTCCGACCCTATAAAGTATATATATTCTTGATCAGGATCACTAGCCGAGTCGATCTAGCCATGTCCGTCTGTCCGTCTGTCCGTCTGTCTGTCTGTCTGTCCGTCTGTCTGTATGAACGCTGAGATCTCGGAAACTATAAAAGCTAGACGATTGGTATTTGGCATGAAGATTCTTGGAGTTCCTACGCAGCGCAAGTTTGTTTCAAAAGGGTGCCACGCCCCCTCTAACGCCCACAATCGCTTATATACGATTTTAAAAATTTCAATATTTCGGAAAAGTAAAAATGCAGTTTTATTGTGTTTATCAATACCTATCGAAATGTAGAAGAAATTTTTCAAATCGGACCATTCGTTAAAAAGTTGTGCGTGTTCAAAGTTTCTCCATCTCCCTCGCACTCCCTTTACCTGAGTAACGGGTATCTGATTGTCGGGGCACCCGACTATAGCGTTCTCTCTTGTTTTCTTTCCAATTTGGGGGCACGATTTTTAATGAAGTCGGAGGAGCCGGAGCCTGGGAGCGGGAGCGTTCAAAAATAGAATATCAATTTGGGCAAAAAGCATAACGGATGCCGCTGTCAATATTTTGACAGTTCTCGCTGCCTAACACGAACCACCGAACAGAAAGCCACCCATTCCCCTCCCCCAACGTATTCCCGGAATGGTTACATCAAAAACTTTAATTGAATTTCGCTCCGGAGTGACTGCAACTCATCAACGGATCTGCGGCGGGAAATGGGAACGAATAAATGGAATTCTGTATTCTGTACAAGAAAAAATGATTAATATGCGCTAATGTTTTATAACTCTGCCCTTTTAATATTCGTATTCGTCCTGCCCCGAGTGGGGAAACAATAAACCCAACTGAAGGCGATGACGATGCCTCTGCCTCTGCCTCCGACATTCGGCATTCGGCATCCAGCATCGAGATTTACCTCAGGCCCGCAACCTCAGACATCGCATTAAAAATGCCAAAAGCGATAAAAGAATGAACTGTATTGCCTTTTGTCTGCTATACAAATACCATCAGCTCGCATATGGATATATAGTATAAGCATTCAGTTCTGGGTCCCAACGACCGGCAATGGTAGGACACATCAACTGTTTGACTGATCTCGATCTTAACTGCTAATGACTTTAATCGTTAATCTCTGACATAAAAGATTTGATTGAAGCGGATCTGGCCTGAAATGCAATAAATTATAGAGATATATATTCCCACATATGTCCGGTCAGCATATACAGAAATCTTTCGCGGTTAATTTGGACCAACACACAATAAACCAAATTGGATTATGGGGATTGATTTTGCTTTGTTTTTATTTTTATATTCTCTCTCACTCGGGGTTCTTTTTGCACAAAATTCTGGAATTTGATACGTGAGAAATCTTAAGGAACAAAGTCATTAAATTTAGGGTTTTTACTTCACATTTTGTTTTCTACTTAGCAAAGAAACTATAGAATAATATCATTATACTCACCAAGAACAAAACACATTGGTGATTATAAAAGCATAAGACCACAAAAACAATGCTCACATGACATCAATAATGACATTGAATTGTCGCTGGTTCATTTACCATTGCTTTCACCGAGCATATTCAGTGTTTGTGCTTTTATCGGGCTGGCCGAAGACAAATGACAATATAAATATAATAACAATAATAATGCCCCTTCACTTGCGGGTCTTCTGTGCAGTGGCCAAGTATTTGGATTCGTAGGCAAACATCGCGCATACGACACGTTGTGCTATCGATTCGAGTGACGCACACACACCCTCATCATCCGCGCACATTGTCATGTGAGGAGCTGAAACTATTTCGATTGGGGACGGGATGGGGATGGAGGTGGAAATCAGATTTTAAATTGAATCGAATGCGAACAAGTCCAGCTGTTGACGTCCATTCGCAAGGCAAACAAGCAGCGAAGACCGGCAACCGAATAGAAACTAAACCGAAATAAATAAATAAATTAGCCAGGCGGAGATCCATTCAAATCGGTTGAACCAAAGCAGAAAAAAAGCACAAGATTGACGACAGCGCCAGCGACACACGTTGATTAATTCATCTGATGGGCGGCTGACACTTTGCGGCGCCCACACAAAAGGCTTTAGCTATTTTGCAAATATCTATCTATATCCATCCACCCGTTAATCCGTTCCACAATCTGGCTGGGCGAGAAACAGGAAGTCCACCCACTAGAAGAACCACTCCCTTCGCCCTTTCTCCAGCCGAATAAAAGCATCCGCCTCGTTGGCCGACCGCTGAAATCAAATCCCCATATAGCGTAACATCAAACAATCCAACAGTTGCTGCTGTCCGTTCCCAGGTCCACATTTAATTTCGGTGACTTTTATAAATCGCTACATATCGCATAATGTTTTGAATTTTCCGAATGGAACAACAGCGGATTTTCTAGCCGGGCATTCAAGGCAATTTTCTATTTATCAAAATGATTCTCTATGATTTTATATATTTATCAGGAGTGTTTTTTATTTTTTGCTACAACAAGATTAATTTGAGAGCTGCTAATCTTAGCTTGATTTATTTCTCACCATTTGTTGTTATTACTTAAAGTTAAGGTACCTATATATCTTTCACTGAAGAAAAAAGAGAATTTTCTAGTACTAATCAGAAACTTTTTCTTTTTGGTATTTAATCTAGTTTGATTTACTTATCCTAATAACTAAATATTTAAGCATGGTACCCTAATCCCTCACTATTTACTTATTTTATTATTTATTTGCCATTTAGTTTTATGCCATTTTAATTTGTACCTACCTATAGATCCAAATTGGTTTCTCAACTTTTGCGTTGCCAGGCTTGCATAATGAACAGCGATTAGCCTTAATGCCCCCTAATCCATTTGAGATGATAGTTTTCGCCATTTTATTTGGTTTGTTGCCTCCGCTGTGGTTCTGCTTAGAGCACATCTGCCCAGACTCACATTTAAATTAACTTGTCTAACGCTTATTAGCGGCCTTTGACCTCTCGTGTCGCCAACTGCCATGGCTCCACAGCCACTAAGTCAGACTCTTAATTAATGTACAAAGCAATTAATTGCAAAAACTGCAATGGCGAACTGGAAATACTTTGGGTTTCGGTCCGTCTGCCCCTTTACGCTTATTGATATGTGTTTATGTGTTTATGGACAACGGGGCGTATTAAATTTACAACCGCATATTAAAATGTTGCAGTTGAAAATGGCCGCCTTAGTCCAACTTCGGCCCCAGAAACAACAACAGCATGCAAGGCAAAATAAGGCAACAAAAAGGCCGAAAATCAAAAGACTTCGAAATGCGAATTATAATAAACGTCGTCGTTTCAACGGCAATAAATAATAGACAGCAACGAACTGCGAATAACTTTTTACCTCCATCCATCGAACCGAACCCCCTTGATACGATCCATTGAGCGGCCGAGGAGCGAGTGAGACGGGGCTAGTCCTCGAGCGAAAGGGGGCTAGAAGAAGGCAGACGGTTGGCTGAAAAACTCAGGCACTAAATTATTTGCACCGTGGAACCGGGCTTAACTAAGTTCGGAAAAAAACCCTTCCTCAAATCTTGCCAAAAAATAACTCAAATTAACGGATGTCAGTCAGTTAGGATTTCTTGTAGGATTCATCATCTGAGAAAGTTAGAAAGGAATTGGCTAAAATGAGTTTAGCTGACATCGGTAAAGTTAAAACGTTGAACAGTTTATTGAAGTTCTGAAAACATAATGAGCTTTTTTATTTGTCGAAGACATCTCTATTTTACCAGACAATTTCAAAAAATTGGAATAATGAAGAAAGTAATTACCAAAAAGATATCTTTTTAGTGGCTAACAGTAACTAACTAAAGGTGTATAAAATTATGCTACAAAGCAAATATGATTGCATACGTTTAGACAGATTTTTAAAAGATTTCAAAACGATTATATCATACTTGTAATAAAACAACTTGATATAAACTTGAACGAATTGATTATAGGCAACGCATTAAAACGAATAAATCCTAAAAACCTAAAATTTCAAACCGCAATGGAAATAGTTAAAATATTATAACAATAATTAAGATTTCCTAATTGTATATAACTTAGTTAAGTTAATGTTCATTCGCTCAATGCCTGCATAACGAACATATATTTTTAATGCCTATTTTATATTTATTGTTTAAACATAAATCTAGTCAAAAGCGCATATTTCAGGTTATTTCTTTTTCGATTTCGCCGGAGCTTGACCCACTATTCCCACAATGGTCGATTGCGCTTGCTGTACTTTTTGTCAAATGGAAAATCATACTGGGCTATGAATATGCATGATGTATTTGCAGCTTTTTCGTTGGTTCGTTCCTTTTTATGTTTTATGCTTAAAAGTGCCCGAGCACATGCTCAGGTTACAATGTAACAAAAACAAAGGCAGCAAAAACGGAGTTTATTTTTTCGCGATTTTTTGTTTCAATGTGAGTTAAGCAGGCAGGCAGCCGGGTGAGAGTTTTAAGCTGGCTGGTCGGTCGGTGGGTTGGACAGCAGCCCATAGCTCTTGCCGCTGAGGCTGATCGATTGCAAATAGGTCCGGAGATGAAGATCCAAGCCCCCACCGCCCCCTGCCGACTCGCCCCTTTGGAAACTCAGCTTAAACTGCTGCCGTAAACGCTTTTGCCCGCGATCATCAGTTCGATAATTGATTGCCACATAATTTATGTCATTTCATGTGCGTGCCGTTTGCGAAATATGAAATGCAGCGATGCGCAGCGAATCGGACTCCCAACTCCCGGCCTCAGTTATTCCCATATTCGCAGTCGCAGATGCCGTCGCCATTCGTATTCGTCGGAGCTGCACTTAAAATTGTTGTCGTTAATAGGTTTCGTACTATTGTTATAATGCGTAGGCTCCACCTCCCCAACTGTGGCAGCAGCATCCCCGACTCTAGCTTTAACTTTAACTCAAGCTCGGTCCAAGTCAGGTCCCAAAACATCACAATGTTTGTTATGTTAATGAACTCCCAAGGCTCGGAGTCCGAGTTCGACTTCGGTTCTACACAAAGGAAAACACTGGAGATCCTATCGAAATGGTTTTTATTTGTGACATGTCATAATGACGTTTTTAAATATTCCTGTTCTAGTTAAGTTAGTACACCTGTACCGTAGCTTTCAAACGACATAGTGTGACCATATATCCAGACAAATGTGTGGTCAGGTTTCTAAAGTTTACTTAAATGTCAAGATTGCTTATAAGTTTTTATTATTTCTATAAACTATAATGAATAATTTAATAATGACTATTTAAAACTAATAATGGTAACATTTCTTCTCTCTGTAACTTTAACTCCGAGTTCGACTCGAGCCCAACTTTCATCATTAAAGAAAATTATAGCCAAGTGGCTGTAATGCGACGATGGGAGCGAGTGAGAAGACAGGAGAGAGAGAAAGAGAAAGAGAGAGAGAGGCTGAGGAGAAGGATGACGACGTGGACCGTTCCACACAAAATTTTTTATGACCAGAAATCCGTCAACATATTAACACTAAATATTAAAACGTACGAGCGTGTTTATGCATACACCACACACCGCATATGGATCTGTAGATAAGTGTGTGTCTGAGGTTGAAATGCCGGCAAAAAAACCGCAAAACTGCTCGCCCATCAAGTAACCGACCGAGCAACTGGGTACAGAGTTCACTCCATGGTAATTTGCGACTAGAAATCGCCTTTTGATAGTCCCAGGGTTGCCAACACCTCGCATTTCTCTTGCGTTTTCCAGGTCTAGAAATCCTAAACTTAAATATTTACGATATTGTTGTGAAAGTAAAAGCTATAAATAAATATATATCAATACCCAATATCATAGCTCCATATTTTAAGGTAGTACAGTTTCTGATATCATCTTCCGATCAACAAGTATTAATTATAATCTGGCAGTTGGGTTCAAAACATCATCAAACTGGAAAAAATAATAAATAATTTAGTCAGATCGCTAGACACACATATCGTTTTGTTACCATATTTAGCCCCAAGGGCCCTAATATCATCAATTAACACACATTTATAGAATCATTAGATAATGCATAGGAAAGTGGATGGATCTGTGGGAAGCAGAACTAGAACACATCAGAGTGGGTCAGGCGGGAAAATCGATTTATAACAGCATTAATAACATGTATTTAACAAGCCGGAGGGCGGGACGGTTGCCCTTTTCTCCTGCTCGTACTCCCCTCGCATCGCCCATCTAGAATTTCTACACCACATCGATCACTTGACACCCGCACAGTTTGGCAGACGAAGAGGCGGCGGAACGGGGAAAGTCGGAGGCTGGGGGATTTTTGGGTGGAGCAGTGAAATGATTGTGGAAAACAATGTTGTAGACGCGACTCTTCCTCTCTCTCTCTCTCTCTCTCCGAAGAATCTGGAGGGGGGAAGATTCGGCATTTTGCTTCCGCTGTGGCAGCGATGAAAGATGCCGAAATACTTAAACGATTTTTAATAATTTTACGACTTTTCCGCGAACATGTACGCATAAAATACAACAAATGAAGAGCAAAGCGCTGCGTTATACGCCCCCCAATGATTTACACAGACTCACAGGGCATTCGGAAGACCGAAGACTGCTTCAAGGATCGAGGAGTGAGGGTCGCAGAGAGGGGAGCCGCCAACTCCAGGGACCCGGGTCTGTGGCCTCTGCCCACCGAGTCTACCTCTCCGGCTCTCCAAATGAGTTCATTTTGATCTCTTTACGCTGCGTTGGTGCCTCGCCCTTTGCCAATGCCGCTCCCTTTTCCATATTTATAAACAGTGGCGGCTAAAATAATAGGGAAGAGTATAAAGTAAAGTAATTAAATAAAAGGAAAACTAATTTTAATTCCATGATTCTCAAAAAATATTTATTTATATCACAAATAATAGTATCATGTGGTATGTATTATGTTAAATGAATATTTACTTCACCTAAGCATTAACAGAAGAAAAAGTTACATTTATTGTATTGCATTAATTGTATTAATATTAGATTATTTAAATGTTGTAATACAATCTTTTATGCGACTTTTATCTAATGACATCAGTAATGCCAACTCAGTTAATGTTAAAAAATGAAAGCCTTGAAAACTCTTATACTCTTATATTGATAAGGAATATAAAATCTTACTACTACTATATTCTTAACACAATTTAATTTGATAAAAATTAAGACTAATAAACTAAAAATAATAAGACCTTTTTATTTAAATTAATATATTAAATAAACTTGCTGTAAGGTATGACCCAGTATATTTTATATACATATTAATCTAAATAAATTGACTGTTTTACTTTATTTAATTGCTATTACTGTGACCTCCAACGTACCGCCACCCTGTTCTAGTGTGCGAATCTCTGCATCCTTTTTTTTTTTGATCTGCAACAAGTTTACAGCTTGTTGCGCCCTGGCTGTGATTTCTTGCCGCATTTAATAGGCGCACTTCAAATGGCCTCCCAAATGATTTCCCTGAATTGCTTTATTAGGCTCCGACTGAATTGCAACCGCAAGTGCAAAAACTTTAAATGCGGGGCGAGTAAAGTGCCCACGCAACTGATTTGCTGCCCAGCCCCCGGGCTTTAATAAATTTTATAGTCACACACATGTGTGGCTCGCAAATCGGGTTACTGGAATCGGGAATCAGGAGTAGGGAATCACCACCTTCACCATTTCTGCCCCAAGCATTCAAATCCATACATATATCAAGGTCTTGTTTATTACTAATTGAATTTGCTGCCTCCACTCGAATCTGGATTTTGGTTCTCAGCCCTCTAGGTTTTCTAGTTTATTCGAGTTTATAGGAAGAGGTGAAATCAATTGGCCCGCAAACAG
Organism: Drosophila lutescens; assembly: GCA_037075285.1. Classification (NCBI taxonomy): domain Eukaryota; kingdom Metazoa; phylum Arthropoda; class Insecta; order Diptera; family Drosophilidae; genus Drosophila; species Drosophila lutescens. The sequence goes on from JBAMCF010000598.1 coordinate 376,448, forward strand.
GTGTGAAAACTCTTTCGACTTGTCCAAACTGAGGCGACAACTTCCACATCCACTTCCACTTCCTCTGCCCGATTCGAGCCGCCTTTTCATTCACTTTTCGGCCAGTTCCCACGCTCTTTAGACTCTTTAGGCTGCATTCCAAACGCTTCGATTGTTGGGCAATTAATTAGCACTGCGTGAAATTATCTCACACCGAAAAGGGGTAAGGAGGTGTGGGTGTGTGCACAACAATTACTGTGGCCTGGGAAAATACGATTGCACAATTCAACACACAATTTGCAGTGATTCCGAAGGGAGGCGTAATGAGTTTTTCGAGCATGGTCTCTTTTTGAAAACAATGTAACCAGCTTTAAATACTTAAAAAGAGCTTAAAACACAGGTATACATAAAATCATAACTCTAACCGAAGTCTACCACCGAAAAAAATTTGACTAATAAAAGTAGATTGACTTAAAGAGACACTTATAATAAAGAAAAAAGGTCTAAGCAACTGCATTTTAAATAAACTGCCTACACTAAATTTATTCCCTTTTTTATGAGGTGTTTACAAATGGAAAATAATCAGTTTTAGTAATCAACAAGTGCTGTTTTTAAAACCAATTTAGGGATAAATATAATTAGACCTACGGAATTTTTGGCTACTAACTAATACTAATAAAAATATTCATCACTAATTCCTATTGATATTCAATACTCTTTACATGTAATAAAAAAAATAAATCATTCAGATGGATCATGTACTTCATCCACTAGATTTTATTGAACTTAAATACAAGCTTGGTCACACTTTTCCTTGAAAACTCCGTTTTCCGGGCGTGAAAAACAGTCCGGCTTTTCAGTGGTGTCCAATCACAATTAAATCCAAACCGACAATTACGGCGCACATTTTTATGCCCGCCAAAGCTGTGGAAGTTCCCACAGTGCGACTCCGAGGGGAGGACCTTGCCGGGGTGGGGTCTTTGGCCCGAAATGGGAGGGGGAGGGGGCTGGGCAGGCGAAACATTTAATTAGCTAACTCAATTAAAAGAGCGTAAAACGAATTTATGTGGTCTGGTCTGTTGGCTAGCTGGCCAGTGGTGGAACACACGTCAGGTGTTGCGGCCATAAAACAAGCCATGTATGAGTTCCCCCACACAGTCTGCATATTTTTGTGCTCATACATAAGTAGGCACTCACTTTATCTACTCCTAGAGCGCCCCTCGCTGTTCGATTGAGGTGTGGTTATAAGCGCTTTTTTATTTCGGATAGCTCACCTGGCGATGAAACTGCCATCCGATTGGCTGCCTGCGGACAGATAAAATAATCGAAGAGCGAGCAGGCCGGCGAATGCCACTGCTCGCCGTGAGTGCGAGTGAGTGGGCCATAGAGCCACTCACACACAGATACGAAATACACACACACCGACAGCCGGGGAGAGCGTGCGCACACAATTTGAATTGGGATTGGAATTGGAATTGGAATTGAAATTCGAAATGGAAATGGAAATGTCGGAATCGAAACGAAACGGTCGGAGAACTTCTGAAATATTGTGGGTGGTGGCAGGGTGGAGAAATTAATGTTCAAGTACTATATATGAGATACATTTGCATCTCGCACTGAGTCAGCCATTTGTTATTTGGCTCCCCAGCATCTAATCAAAATGAGCCAATCGGAAGCTTTCATTTCATGTATCCGTTAGATAAACACGTAGATTTTATGGATCAAAGTACTATATGCAAGTCACTAAGTTAAATAGGAAGATAAATTAAGATACTGTAGCCATAATAATGAAACAGTCTTTAAAAAGTAATGGATATGTATTTATTAATCCGTATAAATATCCCGTTTTCTTATTAAAATTGTTATAAAAATAAATAAAAAATGGATTAAATGATCTTGTCGTTTTAATATCTTAATAAAGATTTTTTCGAATTTCTTTTCGATTGTTTATTTAATTTGAGAAAAAATATATTTGCACTCCAAATTAGAATATTCTGAAGTCGCTTTTACAGTTTTAGAATACATTGTGAATGTGCTTATAAAAGCCGGATTGACTCTGATTTTATAAAGTTACCTACCATACGTGACCCCTAGCAGATTAAATAAATCCAATTAAATAGATTGTATCAACAAGGGTATTTCTGTATCTCAACAGTGGAGAAGCGAAGCCCAATGTGTTAATCAATTCACATGTCTATAGAGCACTCTCCTAACCGGCTTAAATATCAATTACGTGTTCAGGAACTGATCAAAGCAATCATACGAGATGCAATAATTGTATCTTTCGGGCCAAGATAAACACACAGAATTGCGTTTTCTGCTCAAATTCATGTGTAAATCGCACCGCAACAACATGTCGACACTTCAGACGACTATTTCCCCTGCTTTCCCGTAAAACCGAAAAGCCCGCCTTAGTTAAGCCTATTAAATTCCCCAAACGCTTTGTTGTACCGTCCTCGAATGTTTCGGGCCAAGTCTCTTTGCCGTTTATTTGTTTGCCTTTTGTGTTTGTCTCTTTATTTGTAATAAATATGTTTGGCCAAAGAACGGGGGAGACGAGACGAAGGCGAAGGTGAGTTATTAATTTCACAAGTTCTGCCAGAGTTTTCCACACTGTCCACACCGCTTATCGGGTTACATAATTGTCGTTGCATTGTCTCCCCCGCTTTTATGGACTGTAATTATCGCATACATATCGCCGGCGATTTGTAGGGTTTCCCCCAAGGTTCTTGGACTATCATCATTCAGGACTTTAGGCGAGCGAGCTCACTGCGAACTCCCCTCGTAGTTGTAATTGAGTAATTTCCACTTGAATTTCCCCTTTCAATGTGTGTTTTCTTTTGCGACTTTGTGTGGGATTTGAGCAGATTGGAAGACGAAGTCGAAGTCGCAGGACTTCTGCGTATCTATTTCCGTTTGGCTGTGGTCTCGGTCGGCTTTGGGGATTTTTTTGCGGTGGCATTACATTTAATATAAGAGGAATTCGGTTTGGGTTGGGGTTCTCCCACAAGTTAACAAGCTAAAAAGGAGGAGTAGCCAGCAGATCAAGCGTTTCTGGCACTTTCTGGCAGCGTGACGCGTGTGAATTTCAATTTGAATTCGAAATTGGTAACAATGATGCGGCTCTTTTTTCCTTTAGCTGACAAATAACTGAACTCGAGTTGTGCCGAGGGTAATAATGATGCTGCAGAGAGAGAGACAAACGTGCCTCCGGCCACATTGCCCCAGTACCTTGATAGAATTTCAATTTCGCCGGGCCAACAATAAAAAATCTATTAAATTTCCATCTAATCACAAAAGCAATTAATCATTGACACTATTTAGGCGCTTATTAAGCGAAACAGAATGGTTGAGCTGCGCTGCGTTGAGGTGAGGGAGCTTACGAGTACAGAAATGGGTGTATTGTTATGCTGATGCCTTTGTCAGAGTTATAGATACATATAGAATGCAGATACAAATGAAGATACAAATGCTGTACAAGGCGACAGCCACGTAATTACAATTCCTTTGGCCTGCGCGGTCATCGTGTGTATAAAAAGATATTGTATCTGCATCCGTACGACATTGAATTATCGCACTGCTCTCATCTCCATCTTCCATCTCGCAAACGCCTTATTCGGGGTTGGGTTCGGTTGACAAACTACAAAATAATAATGTGGCATTCATTGTCCGTCAAAAGAAAGGCGGGATGAGCTGGGAATGGGGATGTCTGGTATTGTCATGCAGCGACAAGATATTTACACAATTACTCGAGCCTCGGAGACGGGGATATTTTCACATACTGATTTTCCATTTTGAATTTACGTACAAAGCTAATTTATCATCTCGTCGCGGCTCGAAAAACTGTAAAAAAGCCGTGATGTTTTGTCCCGCTGAATGGATGCCAATATTTTTCCCGTCCAGCCCCAGTGCATAAGTATTATAACCGCAAAATAAATAACAAATATAACAAACGATGCGACCGGAGAGGTGGAGTAGGAAACTCAGGCCAAACCCCGTCGATTGAAGCTGTCAACGGGTACGCACAATAAAAACCTTTTGTCCCACTGCGTGAGATACTTTCAACTGCATGGGATCCAATGGAATATATGTGTATGGTACATATATATCGAACAAGCTATGGACATGGCTTTGGCCAATTGCCTAATTATGTGGCCGAGTCAATTTGTTCAACGTTCGACCCATTCCGACTCGTCGCCGCTTTTTGTTTGACTTTTCTCGCTGCGGGCAAACAATAAATGTTTTGTAGTGATTAAAAAGTAGTGTGAAATCGATTATACGTATACGTACATTAACCAGTTCCATGGCCTCCAGCACCTCCTCATCTTGCTGCTCCTCCTCAACGGCATCGCTGGACCGGATATATCCGATCTCCGTCACTCGGTTCGGACGAGTGTCAATATTTGGTGGACTTTAACGATACATGTTAATTCCTGTTAATCTCCGAGAGTCGGGTATTTTTGATCTCGCCACTATATACGTCAAGTAATGTCCACACGGCGCTGGCTGGGAATTGATAGAAAAGGAGTGGGGACTACTAATATTTAATTTCTTGAAAATTTATTAGTCGATACCCATCGCATGACGTTGAAAAAAATAAATTTGGAGCTCATGATAATTCGAATTAGCAAAAACCTATCTTATCAATTGAATAATATTATTTTCAAGAGTTTTTTGCCACATGTCCTTTATCCGAATTTTCCACAAAAAAACGCGACATTTTTTAAAAACTAATAAAGTATAGAGACTCCCTATCACTGTATAAAAATTTAATTAAGAAACGTATTTTATATAATGTAAAATAAAATATAAATAAGGTATTAAATATAAGGTGTAAAAAGTTGGTGGTTGGAAACTTAGATATAGAGCTTCAAAAGCTTTCGGTGGCGACAAAAAGAAAGATTTAAAGCTGCGTTAGTTTTTGGTACTTTTTCAAAAATTTACAAGGAAAGATTTATTTAAAGAAAAGAAAATTGCAAACAAATAAAACAATAAATATAAACAAAAAATGTCAAATGTAAATGAATTAACAGTTTAATTAGTTTAACAACATTTTATTTTAAGACGAGGAATAACTTATTAAAGAGGCTGCAGTGGCTCCATAATGAAATCTATATAAAGGGCGGTCATTTAAGGAACTGCAATTTATACCCAGATATCCGAAAAGTATGCCACACAATTTCTAGTTTGAAAAATTCTCCCGCAATTTTAAAATTTAAATTAAAGTCTCGTTACTCTAAAATTAAAATGAAAATTTTAAAATGAGAAAGAATAAGAAATGGAAATCAATTGTAAAGATCTGGGTTCCCTAAAAGCGGTTAGAAAATTTTGAAAAAGGATTAAAAAACAAGGAAAACGTCCTAAGAATAACAAGCGCAAAATTTAAAAAGAAAGTAGTTTAATACTTAAACATTTGCCATATTTTACTTTTAATTCTTTATTTATATTCGCAATTAACCGTTCAACCCTTTTGTAACGGTAGCCAACATTACAATACTTCCATAAAAGTCGTTTATGAATTCATAAATTTAGGAAGCTCATGTAGTCTGTAGTCTGGTAGTCTGCTTCGAGTACATACTTTTATCAATCGCTTTTATTACCCGAGCAATACTCCCTCAATAAATTGGTCGGCGATAAGTGATATCTAAACGCGCCTCCAATATAGTGGATAAAAAAAGAACCCCCACTACAGAGCCCTAAAACAACCACATCATATCGCCCGCGAACAAACCTAATCAAATACCTTACCGATCTCTGCGTAAATGCGGAATTAATATTGTGGATACCCAGGGTTTTTTAGGAATCCAAACAGATAAAATACAAACTAGCGTGCACTGCGCGAAACAATGGCAAATAATTACTCTCTGTAACTTGACTCAATTAAGTGACCCATTACTAAAATTACCCAAAAACCGAAAAGATCACATCAATTTATCATTCGGAGAGTGACCCTCTGTAGCAATAGTTCAGCGTAAACATGTAGAATCAAAACAAAAGTCGAAAAGAACGCGAAAGCAAGTGGAAACTTTTAGCACTCGACTAACCGGATACCACGCAGACATGTTTTTTGATGGATAGGTAAAGGTTTTGTGACAAGGGCTTTTGTTCCCAACGATCCCTTGGCAACGTAATTAAACCTTAAGATTATAAAGTCAAACCTCGATTTCTTGGGATTTGTTTAAAAATGTAACCTGCTTGATAGTGTTAAAACAATTTCCAATGAATATTCTGTATATTAACGAACTTTTTCAAAATGTTCATCCAAAATAATTTCAGTTTTTCAAGGATGGTTTTAAATTTTAGCTTAGCTTACTAAAGTATTTGAAGTGTAATCACTCAATGCTGTTGCTTTATCATTTTCGCCTGAGTTAGGGAAAATTCCACTCGGGTAGTTCGGGTAAAGGAAGTTCCAGTTGTTGATCAGACCCTCGGCACTATCTAGATTGACGCGCATCGCATAGGTACGAGTATGCCGTATACCCACCTGGTGATTGGGTATCGTGTCTAATGGCACTTACGGTTTTTGCTGCCTCGCTTTTATGGCCTGCCTTTTTGCGATATTTGATTTTGATTTTGATGGGCGCTGGGCGGTTGGCTTGGCGGTTTTGGTTAGGCGAAGCGACAGCGTTTACTCTCAGTCAGTCAATTTCAGCCGGAGCCAAGCGATCGGCGCTCGAAAGCGAAACTCACATGCGCCGCACCGCCTGCAGATACAGATACAAATACCCGTTCCGCAGATACAGATACAACGTCCGCGAGTCAAGAGTCCGAATTCGCGACACGCAGTGAAGTTGTGCACGGAATCCGATTCAGGAAAATTACCATTGCAAACGGGAAATTCAATTAGCCGCCGGCTCCGTCAAGTGCCTTACAAAACAAGACCAAATAAAGGGAATAAAATAACACCCCGACAATAGGAGTAAAAGTGCGAGGAAATGCCAGTGCAACAACAGCAGTCTGCGGCTGTCGGTCAGCAAATAAAGATGGGCAACGAGGAGTCTCCGAGTGCCAAGCAAAAGCCCAAAAGGTGCGAAATAATTTGCTATTTATAACAACACATTTGTTTCGTATACAAATTTTTGACACACTTTCGGTGCCACGTTGCGTATACGTCACGTGCGCACAAGTGTTTTTAGCCGAAACGAAAAACCAGAAAAAACAGAAAACCAACATTTATTTTTGGCCCCGGCTGAACAAAAAAACGAGTGAATTAAGAACTGCAAATACAAGAAAATAAAAAAAAAAACAAATGCCGCCGCTTTGTTTATTTATTTTGCATTTTTCGCAGGCCGTCCAACCAGTTTTGGTTAACGAGCTCCGCTAGACAGAAATGATGTGTCCATAAATCAAGGGAGTCTGGCTTGGACCAGAAACCACCATTCGTCTATCTTACATAGTATAAAACATAAAATAATAATAATAACAAAGCTCAAAGTGGATCGAACACTGTGTCACATGCGCGGGAGTTTTACGATGGCAGATCGATAAGCATCTACCCATCCATCGCCTCGCTTCTATTCACTTCTTTGATTCGATGCGGTTTCATTGAATTTATTTATTAATCTAGCGAGTTAAATTGCTTCTACCTCGATCGCTGGCATACATAACCATCTAGCCGTGCTAGATAATTTATTACCGAACTTCAAATGTTCCGCCGTGGAATGGTCTATGCAAATCATTGAGTGCACGCCGCTTAAGGTGCGAGTCATAAGTTTAAGCAATCCAAAACGAATGTCAAGGCCACAAGGAAATCCGTCATGGAAATCCCAATCGTTATAAAAGCCTTCCGATGTCGATAAGTGACGTGTTAGCCGTGAGTGATAAGTGCTATCTCGAGTGAGTTCCATGAAATTCAGCTGGGAATCTGCCGGGTAAGTTTTCCAATCACCGCAACCTTGAAGGTAAGTGTAAACAGTATAAATCACTTGTAAACAAATAGGGGGCTATTAATCCCTATCTTTCTAACACTGGTTCTCTCTTGATTTGTCTTATCAAAAGGGCGCGCCACTTCAAGTTAATTTGAGTGGTTCTATACGTATTATCATATTGATAATCACATGATTGTCATGGATTTTTTCCTATATTTATTTAATGGGGGTCTCTTAATTATGAGCATTAACATATCTACCAAAAAGGGAGCGCCACTTAAGACCAATTTGATTGTTTTCATACTTATAGACAATTTGATTAGCACTAGCTTGGTGTGAATTCTGTCATCATTTGTTGACTCTTATACTTTAGTCTCAGCATCTTAAGTATTCTGATAATTGCTTTAAATTTTTTGCCAATAAGTATGACTGTCATGTTTACACTTATTTTTAATTGTACAGTTTTAATGTTTTCCATGTGTTCAAATATGGAAATTACGGGGGTTTTTAATTGTTGAGAGCCTGCGTGACTATTTTGTTTGTAAATATGGTTTTTATACTTGTCATTTGATTAACTAATATGAAAAAATGTGAGTACTTAGCTAGTTCCTGAAGAGATGCCCATGAGATTTATATAGGTGATTTGGATGAGAAGATATTATCTTTTAAAAAACTTTCATTTCATTTAGTTAAAACAAATTAATAACAATCTGCCAAAAAATTCTATTAATTTATTTAATTTCATACTTACGTCACTTACGTTTCCTCAAGCGTAAAGCAAATATCAATTTGCAAATGTTTTAGCTATTTTGAGGCTATATATGTATGTATTATTTTATTATAATGTCAATAAATAAAGCATACATTATTAATTGTTTTCGACACAATAATGCTAGCAAAAAGTTAATATTTCATGCTTCGTAAATTTGATGACTAACACTTTTTAATCTCCAAATAATAATAATTACAATTTCTACTTGAGAAGTTTACTTCAGAAAATCATAAAGTAATACGTCATATTAAAAAATATATTTAATTTTGATTTCAAAGTAGTTCTTAGTAATTTAAGGTTGTATTTAATTTCTGAAGTTCTGAATTCAAAACCCAGTTTTAAAACACCTTAAGCCCCTCTCTACCCCGCACTGCTTTGCACTGCTTTCCTGCTGTGCTCTGTATCTGCTGTTTAATATAAAGCTAATATTTACTCGAATTAAGTTGCTCGCTATCGCTATCAAAAGCTCTCATCACTGGCGTAAGAACGAAACGTCGACTGAGCAGCTGGCGTTTTTTAGCTGGAGCGATAAGAGCTGAACTTTCGCAGCCGACTGCGCTGCTACTGCTTTGCACTGCTTGCTTTGGCTTCTTGTTGGCAGCGACTGCGCTGCCTTGATGGCAACAATAATAATACGCCATGGTGTCCAACCGCGACGCCGACTGCGCGGCTCACTCGCAGTCGATCGCGCGTATTTAGCTGGAGGCCTTTTCTACACTCAATAGCAAACAAACGATCGACCGGAACGCAGGTTAGTTTGGCTCTCCGTGATCTTTGAGTGTGCGTTAATTAATTAGCAAACTTGTCTTAAAATTTCATTAAATCACAAGTGAGCAGAGAGGCGATTTTGATATAAAAAGGCTTGCAGTGCGTTGACTGGAGGCAAAGGCTTTTTGCATAACGCGTTTCGAAATTGGCGGGCGGGCACTTTTAAATACAGTGGACTTTCTGAATTCCTGGGTAAAAAGAAAATAAAACAAGAGTGATACCGTTTTAACGTGAACTGTTGATGGAATATTTCCATGAGTGCGTGTTTTTGGCTTCGAGTTCTGTTTTGGCACGCGTGTAATGGCTTATAAATGTTAATGCTATTCAAATATTTAACTCTGTCTGGGCTATCTTGGCCAACTTTCCATTTCGGCTCGGGGGAGCTTATCGCCCCAGAACGACCATATAATATATCCATAAAAAGTAATGTTCCCACTCCCACAGCGCCACTGGGTGCGTTGAATAGTGATCACTGATCAAACAAGCGAAGAACAATCGAAAACACCCAGACACTTTGCTTGCACATTTATTAATATTGTTGTTTATCGACTACCGCATTATTGACTTATAATTATGTGCATTATTTAGCATTTGCACCTGACGACAGGCGAGCCTGCAAAGGTAATTGCCAGTGATCCCACGATTGCGCAACTATGCAACCGGGTAATTAGATAAGTCCGAATTGTAATTCATCGAGAATACTCAAACATCTCTCTCCCGACTTCTTCTCCCCCATTTGACATTCATTTAACACTTGCCTTGGGTTAAACAGCCGACTCTACCGGAGAATGTTTATTTTTAAAGAACTGTGCCATGCTTTTTCGGTTTTGGAAAACGTTTCCACTCTATGTGCGCATACATTGGCCCGATGTTCTACTTTAGCTTTTAGCTATATGTACATTCCACATATATATATGTTTGCGCCGAGACATTGTTGTTTTTGTATACTAATTAGACGTCGGCTGGTGTGGCGGTCTTATCAAAATTATCATTGAAAAATAAGTATAGCAACACGATTGGCGGGGTCACTCGATTCTATAAAATAAAAAGCGGCCTGATAAGTAAACAAATGGAATTTCTGGGCCTTGGATCAGGCGATTTTGCATAGTGCCCACGCTAAATTGATCATTTTCTGATACTTTAAGTGCCCGTGTCTTATGTGGGCACTCGAAAATATTTCGAGTATTTCATTTAAATACAAACCTCTGCTGTATGTCTGTGTGTCAAAGCAGTTCTCGCCAAAAGTTTTATCTGCGCACTTCGACAACTTGAAATCACACTCCCACCAAAAACAAACCAAAATGTAAAAAGAAACCAACAAAAACGAAATGAACATTTTTGGCTGCCTTGAAGGTCGGAGAGTCTGATAAAGTTGTTAGCCTAATATCAGCAGCAGAACTCTCTTATAATTGCGGATAAAATAAATATATGAGTGCTTATATATTTGAGGAACTCTTAACTTTTGACTCTAAGGTTTCGAATTTTTATATTAGTTTTTACCTAAAAAATCTTTGATCTTTGAAGATAAATTTAAAGTATAAAGCCATAAAATATGGAATTTTTACATTGGAAACCTCTACATTTTCAATGGGATTAGAGATATGAGTTTTCAAGAATAATGCGAAAGTCTAAAATCTAAAGATCCCTTTCGATGCTTTTTAAACGTCTTTAAAAAAGATTGAACACCCGTTCGCTAGTGAACCAAATAACGTATATCTACCAAATCCAGATTTATATAAGTTGACACATGCCTTCGATTACGATCTTTTCGGGGGATCTCACGAGCTCCCCGATGATTTGTGCTAATCAAAATTGATAAATCAATCAAGTGCCAAATCGCGTGCCCCATCGATAAGTTAGTGGCTCTATTAAACGGATTTTGATGCGGCCTAATTATATCGTCATCATATGATCGAAAAACCGGTTGGACACGGAACAGTCCCCCAGGCTCAAATTGGGCCAGTCAAGTGTCCAATATGGTGTTTCCTATATGCTAATTGTATTTAACTAATCCAGTTTTATGCTATAACCCTGTGATTTTTCACAGTCGGTTGATGTCATTCAATCCCACGACATCATATTTGTGCTTGGCAAACCGTAGCCACTCGGAAATGTGATTAAGTTAGTTGCTTTAGCACTTGATAAGGTGCTCTGCCGTAGGGTTATCAATTGGGTCTCAGGCGTCATTGAGCAAAGTTTTGGTTCCAATTCAAGACTTTGCTGTTTCTGTTGCATAATGCATAAGCTCTAGCTTAATTGTGGCTCAGTTCGAGTGTATACATATGTGTCATTCACACCTTATCGCCTTGCACACTTTGGATTATCAGATGGACTGCATATATACAAAATACTTGGGAGGTATAAAAATAGCAGGGGCAGCAGTCAAACGAGCCTCTTGATTAGAAGCCACATCGAAACATAAATTTACGACTGACAAGCCTTCTTTGGGGCTTCGTAGGCGTTCTTGGCCTAGGTCAATGCCGTATGTTTATCAATGCTCTTAATAAGAGTTGCTAATTAAAAAATTGTCTGCTTTTGTCTAATAATTACAAAGCTTTTCACAAATAATATGAGCAATCAAGTCTCAAGTGGCCCAACCTCGTGGCCAACTGATAAGCCGGAGCTCCTAGTTTTAGGAACCTTCAGCTGCCTAAGCACCTGACTGGCGTCGGGCTATGCACGTGGATCTCTTTTCCTTTTGGGCCAGGTCTTAATTACCCCCCCGTATTTACAACCATAAATAACTTGGCCAGAAGCCTATGCACATTGTACTCCGAGGTAGCGATGCCATCAACCTGTTGCGCAACTCAAAGCGTCAACAGTTTCCATTGCCCTGATAAGCCGCAGAGATAAGACTGAGAGCCGTTCAAGGAAGAGGCTGGAAATGTGATTGAAGATCAATGGAAACTAAGGCTTCCGCCCGTGCCACTATAATGAGCCTCAATTACAATCCAGCTGGCAATTGGAATGCCATAAAAAACTTATAGACTCATATATGTTTGTAGTTTCCCTGCAATAAGTCAGCCGATCATTATCGGACTTCGGAATACCCATAAATGCGGGGCGATGTCAAAAGTCTGACGAGTAAATCCGATTTGCGTTGGCCCAATTATGGCCAAATTAAGCCTGTGATATTACCGCCGGCAGGCAGACAAACAGACAAACAGACAGCCAATCCCAATACACCATCACTTAGTTCGTTATCAGTTTTAGCCACAGTGGGCCGTCGTTTATGGTTTATGGCCCACAGTTTTAGGGCCACAAGCTAAAAATCACTTCTTAAGCAGCCCCAGCTATCAGGGAATATCGGGTGGGGGCTTATCAATACCGATTGATTAACGGTTCTTCAGTTTAACAAGTTTTTTTTACGATGAGCTTCTGGCTAAAGGTTTATAGCCAACGAGTTAGTCATAATTAACTTTTAATAACTGGTTCTGTGATAAGGAAGCTCTCCTAGAAGCTCCATAGAAGCTCGATCGTTTACGAAACGAAGCTCTGCTGTTTCGAAGCTCAAAAAATCCTCTCGGCAAAGCTTATCAAAGCTCCGAGGAGTCTTCATTCTTATCGCACACCTCTGCTAATTAACAGGGGAAACTTCCGATATAACAGCTGCCATTAACACTCATCGCCCGAATTATGGCCCCCTAGAACCTCCCAGTCACGTTTCGTCACTTAGACAAACAATGAAAATGGATTATATTAATAAAGATCTATCATCCCGATCAATTAGGGCCCTCGGGCCATTTGGAAGTCGTGGCCCATGCCGCGATCCCATGAATGATTCGTGATCCTTCTGGGCATGGAAAATATCATAAAAGCGCAGGTGGTAATTAAATTATTAGCATGCGCTGTGCCTCAGATTGGTGTGATTTATTTTTAACCTTTCGATCCATCGCGTGTTTATTGTGTTGACTTTGGTCTCTCTGCATTTTGCCAAAACGTGTCGCTCTTTCTTGACCAACTGTCAATGAGTTGACCAAACATTTGCTTTTGGCCACGAGCCAAAATGTTTTTTTCCTTGGCGTCTTTACGATTTCCATTGCAAATGTGGAATAAATTAAAGTAAGAGAGGGGAAAGTTCTAAAAATGATAATATTGGGCGAGGTTAGTGAGGGTCAAAAGTTTTTGAGATCACCTGGGTTATCGTGCTGGGGCTTATGCAAGACCAGGGGCTTTCAAAACATCTATTTTGATATTTTTATTGCCAGCTGCCGCTCCAATTGTGATTGAGACATTTAATAACGCAAATTGCGTGCAATTTGATCGACAGGCGCGCTGAGATTTGCCGTGATTTGTTTGCCACATTGCGTACTCCGATTCACGCAATGCCTCGCCAATTGCAGCAATTGCAATTGATAGGAATCGGGATCGGGATCGACCGTGGTAATTGATAGTCGGCCACTCTGTTATCAATCCGCAGTGGCCAGTTTCAATTGCCCCAGAGCGTCACACATTTGCACAGCACATCAGTTAGCCGCCCACCGGCCGTCCCCCTCCTACACAGTAAATAATTATGGGCTTTTTCAAGATCATTTCGAGTTTAATTTCAAGTTTAAAGCCAATAGTTTAGACACGTCATGCAATTACCTCTAGCCATCAATTGTGTGTGATCGGAATAAAATGATTTATATTTTAAAAGTTAGTTCAAAGAAATGGATGATTCTACAGGGACTTGGTAAAAAATAAAGAAAATCTTCAAACATTTTGAGATATATGTTTTAAATCATTCATCTTTAAGACACCTTGTTTATTAACTCTTTTGAGTATTAGGGAGATTATTTTTATTCAATTTTATGGAAATAGATAAAATTCTAAAATTATATCATCTCAACAATATATCGAAAAAAGACTCAATGAATAATATATTTTATTTGTTATTTCTATTTTATTTTGACCAAAACCGGTTAAATTAACTTCCAACCAAAGTGTTAATATCTGTTTTCCAATTCATGGAATATTATCTATATTTCTTCTCACATTTTATAATATTTTTTGAAAACCGGAGATGGAACCAGAGCAAGTGAGAGGGAGCATTGCTCCAGAGATTATCGCACATAGCGATACAAGATGAGAGAAGAGTAGAGCGACAAATGAGCGTTTAAGGTGCTCATAAATTCTGGACACTTGACTTTTTTATGCTCCGCCAGTAGGATTTGCTAATTTCCACATCTTTGTGTGTGTTTGTGGTCTGCTTCTCGGAGTGAATATATGCTCTCTCGGAGCTAAAAATGGGCTTTTGATTTACGCAATATTATATAGACATAGATATAAATATTTGCCTATGGCTACTTCACCGCCTCAGATTGACATTGACAGTCCCGCTGTCGCTTTGTAAATTTTCACTCGCTCCTCAGCGGTCGGCAAGTGCGAAAAGTCCGCAAAAAGATAAATTATATAGTGAAATCTGTTCTTCGAGATTTAAGACAAAAGGCAGAAAAGTTTCAAAATGAGCCACGAAATTCGGTAAATATTTGGTCTTAGCCCAAAATAAATCAAAAACATTTAGAAAACACCCAAGAAATACTCTTAAAAGTATGTGAATCGATTACAACTAACAAGGATTTTATAATCACAATAAACGGATTAAAACGTACAGTTTTGAAAACCAATTGCTCGAGTGGCCCTCGACTGATAACAGTGACAAAGATTGGTTATTGGTGTTATTGGCCATGCTTTGATTTTGATTTCTTTTTGTCTTTTTTGGGCCATTTATCTATGAACCCAATTGACAGCTGAACAGGCAATCGCAAAAGCTACTGTTGTACTATTAATAAAGCGACATACTCCAATGTTAATCTAACTGTCGATTGTTTCAGTCTTATTGTGACTTTCCCACCGCACGCGTCGTGTTTCGGATCAGAAAAAGTTTGAAAAATCGATGCCATGTCAACGAACCGCGAACAGCAGGGGGTGGATCAGCAGGGGGTGGAAAATCCCTTGGAAATCCCCCCCGAAGGAGAACAATTGCAAAGGTCTGGGACAGGAAATATAAAGTTCGACAATAGTTAATTTGTAAGCGTGTGGGGAGAGATTAAATTCGAATGGAAAAGCTTAGGGATTCGATAGGATGGTCTAAGATAGGATATGATTGATGAAGTTATTAAGCTGGTTTGCCAAAAAAATGAAAAAGAGACAGAGAGATAGGCCAAAAAATAGAGAGAGAGGGTTGTTAGCGTTTTTTAGAGAGGCATTTCTCAACCGCTTCTTCGACCTTTTCAGTTGCTGTAAGGTATTCAAAATGAAGGGATCGACGCTGGACAAAATCTCCGCCTTCCTGGGCGAGCTCATCGGCACCGGAATCCTGGTCTTCCTGGGCTGCATGGGCTGTGTGAGCGCGGAACCGTTCAAAAACTCCCATCTGCAGATTGTCCTGAACTTTGGCTTCGCCGTTCTGATTGCCATCCAGTGCTTTGGCTGTGTGTCCGGTGCCCATTTGAACCCGGCCGTAACGGTGGCCGCCTACATCTACGACATGGTGTCCCTGACAATGGCCTTTGCCTACTTCGCCGCCCAGATGCTGGGTGCCTTTATAGGATATGGCCTGCTGATGGTCCTGCTCCCGGAAACCGCCCTCACTGGCGGCAAAGGACTCTGCGTGACCGTGCCCCACAACCTCGTGCAGCCGGGTCAGGCCTTCGGCATTGAGTTCGTCATCACCTCCATCCTCGTCATCGTCTGCTGCGGCGTCTGGGATCCGCGCAACTCCAAGTTCCACGACTCCGTGGGCATCCGCTTCGGCCTGGCCATCGCCTGTCTCGCCTGTGCTGCCGTAAGTTGAAACATATGTTGGCCAGTAAGAAAAGAATTTTATTTTAAGTTAAAGTCAATTTTAAAATATTTTATAAATATTTATTAATTGTATCTATTATTGATTTCAACAAGTCTTTTTCAATATATTTATATATATATTTAAACTATTTTTGATTTATATATATATATTTTATTATCTTTAACTTTTTCTGAAGTATAAAATACATAGATTGTTTTAATTGAAAGACTGTTACTATTTATTTCTAAATATGATAATTTTATATTTAACCTATTTTAAAACTAACCTATTCACTATCTGAGTACGATTATTAACCTCCCTTATTTATTTTAGGGACCCTTCACCGGTGCCAGCATGAATCCTGCCAGGTCCTTCGCCCCCGCCCTGTGGAACCTCCACTTCGAGTCCAACTGGATCTACTGGCTGGCTCCGCTCAGCGCCTCCGCCATCACCGCCTACGCCTACAAGGTCGTCTTCCGCAGGGAGGTTGTGGAGGCGGAGATCACCTCCCACGAGAAGCTGCGCCAACTGGAGGACGTCCAGCTGTCGTAGGAGCCAGAGTGCCAAAGACATTGCTGTAGTGAAAGCCTTAACTAATTTACTTCTATTCTAAGACGCCGAATTTTATAATAATGCATTCATTGTACGCTAATATAAATAGTGTTTTCACAAAGTGCTCGAACGTTTCACGTTTGAAATAATTACTCACTTGGTGAATACACTAGTTGCCTTCAGTAATAAAGAACATCGAGATTTTTAATCTATTCTAAACAAAAACCGGACTTTTTTTTATTGATTTTTACGAGGTTAGATACCGCATGCGACTACATAATCCAGCCGTCATAGGTCCGATTTCAAATTAAAGAATGTAAAGTTAAACATTATGAAACTTGTTTTTACTTTTTGTATAAATTCATTAATATTAACAAAAATACTTTACAACGTTGTACCATTTTTAATCTGTTACAGTTCCGTCGGGTAAATCCGTTGAAAGTGTGATCACCTGAGGAAGAGATATGTAAACTTTTGATTACTTCTAATCTCTGCCTGGAATGTTTAGGGATCTACGTTGATTGACCCTAAGCCACCTAGGATCTTAGTTAATCTTTTTCGTGGAAATAAAATAAAAACAAGAAAGAAAGCTAGCTTCGGCCAGCCGAAGCTTATATACCCTTGCAGATCATTCCTATTAATTTACAAATCGCAAAAATGTTAAATTTCCTATTATTTCTCTTATTTCCGATCGTTCCTATGGCAGCTATATGATAAAGTAGTTCGATTTTGATAAGATTAAAATCGAAATTCGGAAATATTTAAAAGGAGTCATATCCCAGAGTAGAAGAGAATACAATAAAAACCAACGAAGCAACAATATATTTCCTATTATATTCCCATTAATTTTCCGATCGTTCCTATGGCAACTATATGATATAGTCGTCTGATTTTGATAAAATTTTATTCAATATTCAGAAATAATTAAAAACTAATATTCCCAAGATTAGAAGGTAATACTTCAAAAAACACCGAAGCTAGAATTTTTTTACCGTTTTTTTTCCGATCCTTCCTATGGGAGCTATAGGATATAGTTGTCCGATCTGGTCGGTTCCGACTTATATACTACCTTCAATAGTAAGAAGACTTTTGGGAAAGTTTCATCCCGATAGCTTTAAAACTTAGAGACTAGTTTGCGTAGAAACAGACAGACGGACAGACGGACGGACAGACGGACATGGCTAGATCGACTCGTCTAGTGATGCTGATCAAGAATATATATACTTTATGGGGTCGGAAACGTCTCCTTCACTGCGTTGCAAACTTCTGACTGAAATCATAATACCCTCTGCAAGGGTATAAAAAGTCTCTGCGAAAGTAACGAGTCATTGGAAAATTTGGTCATACGATTTCTAAATATTTTAAGTAGCCACAAATCGACCAATCAAACTACACTTAACGTAAGCTTATCAGCAGACGAAGAATTAGGGCTTCCCACCCATAATTCCTTGACACGGGAGACTATAGAAAAAATGGTAATTTAATTCAGCTATTGCACGTAATGAAGTTTGTATTGGACTATGGAATATGTAGGATGTATCATATGTTCCGAGGTTTAAATTGAACTTTGACCCATGTGCGTTATGCTAATGCTTTCTTTCCCTTCGAAATTCCTCAAAATCACTATGGCTTACCCGTGAGTCGCATTTGAATACTACCATAGACCCGGTTTATTGGCCTTGCCATAACGATTCAGACGACAGTGGGTTGGCACAAGAAGTGTTGTCCAAGGCTTGGCGCCCCGTTCGCCGTCCGATAAAGATCTTAATGAGATAAGATTGAGCACAAATCGGGCGAAATGGCAGTGGCGCTTATCAGGGCGATAATTACGGCTGAGCAAAGCCCCAGAAATGCCCCTTGATGAATTGATCTATCCTAAATGGGTGGACGGGGGCTGCTCCGAAATCTGCGCTCGATAATTAGCATTATGGTTTTATAATTGATATTGATTGATTGTCGTAAATTTGGGCTTGCGTTTTTGCGTTTGGGTTGGGTCACTTGGGCAGCCGCACAATTATTTTGGCAGTAGTGTTCAGTCAGCATGTCGCAACAGAAGCAAAAATCACAGGAGTCCAATCCGACCGCCAGGTGGCGCTTGGAAGCTCCTCACCGATCTGCCATAGCCTCCTTTTTCGGGGAGTTTGTGGCCACTGCGGTGTTTGTTTTCGTGGCCTGCATGGGCTGTGTGGAGACGCCTGTGTTCCAGAACTCTCACTTTCGAAGTGGCCTGACCTTCGGCCTGGCCATCCTGATAGCCATCCAATGTTTTGGTTCCATTTCCGGTGCCCATTTGAATCCTGCCATCACCCTGGCTGCCTGGCTTTACGGCGCGATCGGTTGGATGAAAGCCATTGCCTATTTTGTGGCCCAGGCTGCCGGAGCCTTGATCGGTTATGGAATCCTGGTGGCTGTTTTGCCCGAGAGTTCGATCAAGGGAGTGGACAACCCGGCGGGTGTTTGCGTAACAGTTCTGGCCCCGGGAATCAGTGAACTTCAGGGAGTCTTCATCGAGTTCCTCATCACCTGCTGCCTGGTTATGGTGGCCTGTTCCGTCTGGGATCCCCGAAACGTCAAGTTCCAGGACTCGGTGCCCGTGAGATTTGGTCTCACCGTTTCCTGTTTGATTCTCACAGCGGTTGGTATTTCTTCGAGCGTATCTTGAAACTGAAATTGAATAGAGCGTTATTTTTTTAGGGTCTCTTCACGGGAGCCAGCATGAATCCTACGAGATCCTTGGGTCCCGCCGTTTGGAACAACTCCTGGGCACATCATTGGATCTACTGGGTGGGTCCTTTGGTGGCAGGAGCTGTCACCTCACTGATCTACAAAATGGCATTCAAGGGCGATGAAGTGATCGATCTGAGGAGCTCCGATGCCAAGATACGCATGATCGGGGAGGTTATAGTGCAATAGATTATTGTGCATTTTCTAGTTTTAGTTATCGAATCTGAACGAAGTAAATATACTTAAATATCTTTACAAAATATCAACGTGTAATCATTTACATTAAAATAAAATATAATAAAATACATGAATTTTATTTACATTTTCAAAAATAATATTTAGTTCCAAAAACTAGGTCGCGACCTATTCTAAAAATATATTATTAAAATTCAATATAGCAAGTATAAGGAATATTTTGGCCATTTACTTTCATTAGTTTTGAAATACTAATGGTTTTCATAGCATACATTTGGGATACACGAAAATTTGCTTCTTTGGGGGCTCGTATTTGTTTGTAAATCCAATAAACACAAGCAAATCTATCAAAATAAAAATCCATAAGCTCGCAAAAATATTTATTGATCGTTGCTGATAAGTAACCCTTCTAAGTTCCTCAAAGCTTGATAACATATTGCGCATGAATGATTTTCCAAGGGTTCCGTAGATAATACTCCCATAACACAACAAATTGATTTCAAAGTTAACCACTTACTTTTAAGCCATTACAACGACGTCGGGCTTAAAGCATATCGATGAAATTGCTTATGGCAGCTTTCTTATCAGTCCACCGAACATATTCTTATTAAATGTCTAGTCACAATTGTGAATTGTCTCCAGCTCGGACTAGACAACGTCAACGTCATAAAAGTGGTCATACGCACTCGAGTTAATAGAGCACACGAACTAAAATGTTCGGCCATACTTAAGTAAATACAAGTATATAGGACTGCTGGCTGATAACCGACCCGAGGCGATTAGACGCCCTGATGATTGCGCCACGAGATTGCCAGCGATTAAGAGCCGGCGATATAGTATGCGATTCGCAGCCATTGAGTACTTGGACTGCACTCCAGTTTACGGAGAACCACGTCCCCGTTTGGGTTAATCGCTCGTGCCGAAACAAAGAAAATATGGCTAAAACCACAAGGTGATTCCCGAAGTCTAAAGGTTTTTTAACCGGAAACTACAATGTGAAAGAAAGGAGTTGATTTATCTTAACACTATATTAATTATGGAAAATCTTTGTGACACTAGAAACAGTAATACCGTGTAGCCCTTAAAATGGTTGTTGAGTGATCTCTTAATTGTGACTACCAATTGTGGACAAACTTATCAAATATTTTATATTTTATCATTTTAAAACAAAGTATAAAACAAGAGACTCAAAATGATCGAAAAACTTCAGGGTGCTGTTATATTTTAATTAATATAAAGCACATTTTTCTTTAAGACCTTTAATCAATACGAATCTAAAAGCTAGTTAGTTCAGTTTCCCAAAAAGGAAGTTTATTATAATATTGAAATGAAGTGCTAAAAAAGCTGATGGAGAAATCTTGGCATTTAACGTTAAAAATATGATATCAAAAATAGTTTTTATTTTGTTCTTAACTGAATATCTTTTTTCCATCTTACAGCCGATCAACCTGCTGGCTGCTGCAGCGCCGTCAGCTGGACAATATCTCCATAGTTCTTGCCGAAATGATAGCCACCGCCATGTTGATGTTCCTAGGTTGCATGGGCTGCGTCCAGAATTCCGTTTTCACCAACTCGAACTTCCAGAGCGCCGTAAACTTTGGATTCGTAGTGCTAATCTGCATCCAGTGTTTCGGCTGTGTGTGTGGAGCCCACTTGAATCCCGCCGTCACCCTGGCCACCTACGTGTACAACATGATCTCGCTGCCCATGGCGCTGGCCTACTTTGTGGCCCAGATGGTGGGTGCATTCATAGGCTACGGACTGCTGAAGGCTGTGCTCCCGGAGAATGCCATCTACAGCTCGGACAATCCCAATGGAGTATGCCTCACGGCCCTGAATAGCACCTTGACGAGTTGGCAGGGTGTGGCCATCGAGTTCCTCATCACCTGCGTCCTCATCTCCATTTGCTGCGGCGTCTGGGATCCACGAAATGCCACGAAACAGGACTCGGTTCCCGTGCGATTCGGCCTGGCCATCGCCTGCCTTTCACTCACAGCGGTAAGTTTAAAACATTAAAAAAAAATCTAAACTTTTCTCGGTTATTAAATATTTAAAGATCAAAAAGAAAAATACTTTACCTTAAAGTCCTGAAATATGAAGATAAGAAATCAAAACAATAATACAAATATTTCGCTCCTAAAATATTTCAACTTAGGTCGTATCACAGAATCGATCACTTTATATTTTTAATTTATCAGCAAGATTAGTTAAAATCAAAGCAATAAGTACATATATCTTTTAGCTGTTGTTGAGGGAATTTCCAATAAATTTCTTCTGCTTTTTTTTAACCTCAAGATTACTTTCTCTTATTTCTAAACATACTTTATTCCACCTACAGGGCCAACTGACTGGCGCCAGCATGAATCCAGCCCGATCTTTCGCTCCGGCCATTTGGAATGGAGCTTGGGATAACCACTGGATCTACTGGGTGGGTCCCATGGCCGGGGCCCTGGTCACCTCAGTGATCTACAAGTACGCCTTCCGGCGGGAGGTGGAGGATTTGGAGGAGGTCGACGAGACCACAATGTCAACGAAGCGAACCTCGGAGGCGGAACTCGCCTAGAAATGATTTAATACCCCATAAGACAAGTTATCGTTTAAGTTTGTGTGTGAGTTGAATGCGGTTTAGTTTTAAGTTGCAAAGCGTACAAATAAATACCTTAAATGAAATCTTACGGCTGCCGACTATATAAATAATCTAATGTAAATGCTATGCTTATCTAAACGAGATTACTTTTATGCCACCGCGAAATGCTTATCGTTAATATTTAATTGCTCATACACTTGATCAAATAAACCACACAGTAGCCACAAATGCCGAGCTTACGTTTATTGTCACCCGCACTCGGGTTTAAGAGCCCTAGTTTGGAGACCGGGTGCAAATGGGTATTTCCAGGGGTCTATATCGTGGCGTATACGCGTTGTTCCAGATAAACGGAACCATGATGGCGGCCAAGATCTGGCCAGTCAGCTGCATTAGAACCGAGTCCGGGTTGCCATGGAATACGGCCGGAACAAGGGTCCTAGCCGGGTTCATAGAGGCTCCAGTTAATTGGCCCTGAGAAAAGTAAAGGATGGTAAAGTTTCACTTATTTTTCAATTAATCAATTTTTTTAGCCCTTGCACATGATATAACTTTGATTAGGCTAAAATCACCGTAGTTATTTCAATCACTCAATAAAGTTTTTTGTAGTTTTTTTGGAATTTTTGAAAACATTTCCTGTTTTCAAGCATTCCAAGCCTTCACTATAGAATGCATAATCTATACAAACAGCTTTATCTTGAAAAGAAGAAAAACTTCAAATATTCCATGTCATTAATATATGTATATTAACCACTTATGCTGATTATTGTACCATTATAAGATATGGTCATGCGATTATTCTCTAATCGCTTTGAATTATTAGAAATGCTGAAAGATTGTTTATCGTTAACCCAATAATTCGACACACGTCGCACAACGGGATTATACAAGATTAGGAGACCAAAACTATTTTCAATCAGAACCGGGCTAAACTCACCCCAGCAAAACTGCAGCCGATCACCAGAAGACCCATCCGAATGGTGACCGAGTCCAGGAATCGTCCGTTGCGCACATCCCACAAGGCGCACCATCCGAGCACAAAGATCGCGGTTAGAAGGCACTCGATGGTGACGATCTGGGCGTTTGTCAGACTGGCCATGGGTTCCACCAGACACACGGCCGGCTTGCTATTATCCACCACATCCTTGGGCAGCAATTGCAGGAGAAGGAAGTAGCCAGCAAATCCACCGGCCAACTGACAGGCCACATACAGCATCATCATTTCAGAGGCGATGTGGCCCATGAAATAGCACGAGATCGAAATGCAGGGATTTGCATGGGCTCCGGATACGAAGCCAAACACGTGCATCACCACCATCACAGCCAGGCCATAGTGAATGCTTCGATGAGGGATTTTCGATTTTTTCAAAAACTCAAATATGAAATATTAATTACCTGGCCACCAATGCTTTTATCTCGCCGCCTTGGTTCATCGAATCTCCCATGCAACCAAAAACCATCAGTAGAGCGGTGGCACTAAACTCACTGAAACCGCGTATAAAGGTATAGAAGTCCCAAATCATCGTAAGCAATCTGTAATTGTTGTGTATCACAGACGATTTAATAACAATAAACTAACACAAAAGTCCTATGTAATTATGAGTTTCGATTTTGCTACTGACATCTAACATTAAAGTGGATGTTTAATCAAAGAGTATACATTATATAGAGAGGGCATAACTCTGACTTTCTGTTGAAACTGTTGTCGGCAAGGGGAAAAGGGGGAAAGAGCTTGTTCTATTTTTAGAATTCGTTTATTGAGTACACAATGCATAAGTGTAAGTGGGCTTTGTGTGTATGTGTGCGAGAACGCGGCAACACATTTTCGACAAAATTTCATTTTTGTAATTTCTATAATCTAGGGCCAACAACATTTAAAAGTCGAAAAGGGTTTTCTGTCCAACATTTTCAACTCGGTCTATGGTCGTGCTGGTTAAAGCGTTGATCAGCGATGTTGATGCGAGTTCGATCCCCGCAAGGGGCAGACGTTTTCTAATATTGTTTTTTTCTTTTTTTGATGTCTCGAAATATATATATTTTTTTGTATTATTTTAGTTAAAAGCTAAACAATAATTAATGGTAGGGTCTTGCAAAAAAAATCCAATTTTTTTATATTTCTTTTCTTGTAGATTGACATCTTAAGATACAAAAAAGTTTTAAGTCAATCTTAAAGAACTTTGGAAGTTAGAATGTAATTAGTACTAGTAAAATTTTTCTAAAAAAAATAATTTTTGATTTTGCACGGCTTAATAAAATATTTAAAGTAAAAAAATAAAAAATAAAACTTCCCAGGGGGCGGGTTTTTTCTATTCTTAAACGAAATGTAAAAGCAGAATGGAAATTCGTCAATTTTTGGCGGAGATACAGTGAACACCGCAAAACGTCTTTTTAAAGTGCTCTATACGTGTTTTACATGTGACATGTTTTTCTCGAAACCACGTTTTTAAAAGTCCGTGTTCATCGGCATTTCTAAACGGCTCAACCGATCGAACCGAAAAAAATACAAAATACTCTTAAAAAACAAAAAAAAAAAAAAACCCGCAAGAAATTGAAATTCTACAACGGGATTCGATCCCCGTACCGCTTAGATTGGTAGTCAGATGTCTTATCCACTGGGCCAAATGGCAAGCAGCGCTGCGGCCGAATAGATTCCAAGTAGAATCGAGCAGTGCGGGTTCTACTGTTAAAATGCGGGTTCCACCGCTAGAACCCGCCATACGACAGACTCTTTTGTATGACATGTCCTCTCTATATATTTATACTCTTTGGTTTAATACCAAAACATGTAACTAGAGGGTAAAGGTTTACTTAGATCGAATCAACTTTTGAAGATTTCAACAAAAATAAAAAAAAACGGTTTAAAATAAAATATGTAAAATAAGGAGCATAAGAGGTCTGGGAAAGGCGAATCTTCAACGTAATAAAATCTCATGCATTCGTTTCTTATGGAAAAAAAATGCATACACATTCCCTTTAAAAATATTGTTAAAATCTAGTTACCTGGGGAAACTTTGTTAAATAAATGCAAATCTTTTTTTAAATTTGTCGTTTTTTTTAAATATGTTCCGGGGGGCCTATAAGATTTTACCTTTCGTAAAGACAAGAAATGTCTTGCTTCTAAGCGGCTTAAAGTAGGTATTTCGCCTCTGTAAACCTCCCTTATAATACCATTTCATTATAGTAAAGGTCGGGCACTCAGTGATCTGTTCGATAAAGGTGGCAGAGGCAGTGGAGGTATCGAACCTTACCATGTTGTATGTATCTTATAGTTATCGTCTACTCTAAAAAGTGTTAACAATTTTATTCCCCAAGAAACTGTTACAAGTGAACAAGGGCAAAGAGGCTCAGATCCTGCAATTAACCGCACAAATTGAGTCCCTTGAAATACAAATTAAAGCGCTTGAAAAAACCAAATCAGCTGAGGCTCAGGCTGCCAAGGGAGAACTTATGTTGGTCCTTAAAGAGCTTAAAGGAGCCCTCCGGAAATTAAGAATGAATAAATGATAATTAAAATTAATGTCTAGTCCTTTTTTTATAATTCAGAGCCACCTTAACTAACTTTAGTAAGTTAGCAAGTTAGCAAGAGTAAATTTACACGTACTCGACATTTGCTACCAGTGCGCCACCTATTGGTCGGGTAGAACTCACCGCGAAACTAGACAAAATTGGATGCCTTTAGGCTGAAAAAAAATTGTTGTTGGAATTGGCGGTCAAACTATTAGGTAAGGAGGCTTAAGTGCTAGCACTGGTACTACCACAATAAATATTAAATCGTTTATAAGTATGTAAGTACATATGTGGTTAAAAGTCAATAAATCAAACTTTGAAAATACTTTCAAATTTTGAGAAACAATCAAAATTACCTGGTTTCATTTTCATTCACACGAACATGAACATAAATCCAATAATCCGTACTTTATTAAGCCACCTCCGAGGTCAAACCATTAGGTAAGAATGATTATCAGCTAATAATAATACTGATAATGACATAATATTATTTTAAAATAGGAGTTATCTGGTTGTCTTGCCCGATCGCAGTCGTATAGAAAAACAGCTTAAACTGGAGGAGCTGATAACGGTAAGAGATCGCGATATTTGATTAATCAGAATAAATGTATGTATGCATCCACAGGAACGTGGAGTTTTGGATAGGCGATCTCATGAGCTATCAGTTCAGCAAAAGCGGGTTGAGGCCAATCTAACCGATCTGACTCGCTGCATTAGGGGCATGGAGTTCGATTTGAAGGTGAATTCCCATCTGGAGAACAAGGAAAACAAAGAACCACGTGGAAGCTCTGCGTCGCATGTTGCCCCGCCAAGCGATAAGAAATCACCGAAAGTCGGTGATTTCAGCGAATAGCAAAATCCCCTCGGGTGCTTCCCAATCCCTCGGGCTATACTACGGGTATAAAAACACTCATTGCGCCGGAGATTGGCATTCAGAATCATTTGAGATTGCCAACCATGAAGCTGTTCGCATTGTGCTGCCTGCTAATTCTGGGCCTTCTGGCATGCCTGCCCAATCCCGGCGATGCTTCTCCATCTCGTCACAGTGGACCGGGATCGGGATCAGGATCAGGAAGTGGTAATCCCTTCCGCCTTCCACCTCAACAACGTCCAATTATCTACGACTCACCGGTCAGAAGGCAACCATCCAATACAATGTACGCTTAAGCGATAAAAATGTAAAAATAAACAAATTGAAATACCATTTTAAATCGGGGACTTATATTTTCTTATCAATAAGTGGCTGCCGTCTGAAAAAGCGCATATATTTATTTTTTGTAAGGTATTTAGATTAGAAAATATGCATGTATTTTAATAAGGCGAATAGCAAATGAATAAGGAATAAACATCTAGAATCTTAATGACTTTAACCGATTTCAGGAATGGCTTCATTAATAAGAATACAACAAAAGTTAAAGAAATTTTTCTGATTATAAGTTCATGTATAAGAACAAAAGTTCCGCTTTCTTATATTATTAAAAAATATTAAAGCTTGCTTTTGTTCTCATTAAATTAATTCCTCATTACTTTGGAAAGGCTCAACCTCAAACTGATTTAATTCTGTCAAATAACGGCTTTTAGTCACATGTCAAAATTTAACATAATAGACCTGTAATATGTGTTTCTGCCACACAGATACATATAATAGAATCCTAAAGTTAAGAAACGATGTTCGCTATGGCCCGACTTTCAACATCAACAACATGCACCAGACTATTATACGCACGGGAAGCACCTTCCTATATCAGCCGACCTCATAAGAAGTTGTGGAATATTTTACCCCAGAAGAATTTGCTAATTTGTAGAGACCTATGTGATCTGAAGCCTAAAAGTATCTGTTACAGATACCCCTTTAAGTAAGTTTTTATAATATTGTTATAATACCTATTTTTGTATTATTTCTGAATCCAACAGGCGCCGATTCTCCGACAAACTATCAGAAAAAGGCAGAGGCGATGAACTTAACTATTTTCTTAAGCTTGTGTGTATACAAATATATCAATATCTGAATCACATTAAAATCATTTATCATGTAGGCCAAGGAGCAATTTATGAAGATTAAAAAGAACAGGATGCAAGAAATTGCCAGTGATATCGAGAAATTGGAAGATGAGATCAAAGCCATTGAAAAGCAAACCAGTCGCCGATCGCAAAGGCATAGAGAGCTTATTCTAAAGGAAATAGAGGAACTAAAGGAAATGTTAGAGAGATTCAAAAAAAGTTTATAAAACATCCCAGAAAAGTAGGCTATCAGTAAACAGTTTGCCCATAACATTACATTCCTTTTGAAATACAAAAAATTTGTTCATTTAGTAAATTCTAAATTTATTTAGATATCTTACATATCCAGATAGTCAAATACCGTGAGATATACAATGCTTAAGGTTGTCGAAAAGCTAATTCAACTGTTGAGACCCAGGATGGCACAATTCGCGCAGTCCAATAAGTAAGTTAAATGTTAATATAAACTGTATTAAAACCGATTTATCTCCCTATCCAGGAATATATCCAAGCATTTATATGAGAAAGCTAGGGCTGAGGAGAATATTCATTTCCTAAAACTGGTTTGTAATGTCGAGATATCAAAAATATTCTCTTTATTAACATACATAACCATACTTAACCAGCAAAGAGAGCAGCTCAAGTCCCTGCGAGAAAAGATTCTCACCCAGAAGAACGAAGTCACGACGAAGATCATCAAAGTGGATAAACAGATACAATCGTTGGAAAAAATCAAAACAGAAGAAAATTAGTTAGAATACATCGCATAAAATCCATCGTGAATTCAGGGCAGACATAAGAACCATGAGGAAAATTAAATAAAGTGTGGCAGAAACCGGAACCGTTTCGTTTCCTTCTTTCGTTTGTATTTTATTTAAAATAATTTGTTTCTTTCATTTACACGCTTTACGAAGAAGCCTTCTACGACAACTGAAGCCCCTCTTCATGGCGGGGGCTTGCTTATACGTACGGTACATATATCATATATGGTAACAGTTTGTTGTTTGCAGCGCAAATGGAAAATAATATATAGTTTAAATTTAAAAAAAGAACTTTCATTTAATATGGCATTTAAACAAACATATATAGGGGATCGTATATATATCAACATAGTCTATACAAAGATAAAAATAAATACAAGTACAAGTAAAAATCAAAATCAGAGACGACTGCCGATTGTAATGATGCATTTACATATATAGAGTTATTCTCTTACGACTATGCAAAGTAATCATTTGTGCGTTTCATATTTCATAATGGTTTAAATCGTTAGTGGTGGTAGCAGAACGTAAACTGAAGTCAAGAACGTAAGTACAATACATTTGTGGTAGTTGAGCAACTTGGAGAGAGTGGTTCCATACGAACTAAAACTAGTAACTAACTAAACTTGACTTGACTTGGTCAAGTGCTGGTTAGGCCAGAAGAGAGTGTACTTGTGTGTGTCTGCTAGCTGAGTGGGTGTGTGCTTGTGAGGTAGGCGATTCATCATAAGATTATGGCATACTTCCGAGCGCCTCCTGATCCTCGCTTGGTTCTTGGGTCGTCCAGTGTGTCGGGTGTCGGGGGATTCGCTTCTAGCTTTCAAATACTGATCAACAATGCCAGGAATGTCTCTCTGCGTGTGTGAGTGTGTCGAGGGTGTGGTTGTGTAGCTGTGGATCCTGCTGCTTTCAACTTAACTCTAACTCTAAGGCTAACTCTAGCCGATCTCCCAGCCACGTCCTCTGCCTGCGAACGTGACCGCGGCGACGGGTTTTAATTCTATAAACTAATGTAACATGAAACGGTGATGGGCTGCTGCCGCTGCTGCTCCTTATCCTGCCGCACTGCCTCCTAACTGGGCAGTCGCTTGCTGGCCAGCTCCTGCAGCTTCTGCAGCGCCAGCGTCTTGTTGATCTCCACCAGATCGCGACTGTGCTTGGCCGCCTGCAACTGCACCTCCAGGATCTTCATGCGCATCATGTGCTCCTTGCTCTGCATATCCATGAACATGCGCAGCTCGAAGTTGTTGTTGCTGCTGCTGTTGTTGGCACTGGAGGAGCTGGCCGCTGTTCCCGCGATGGCTACTCCATTGCTGCTGCTGCTCGAACGCTCCAGGGCCTGACAATCCGAGGAAGCTGGAAGGGCAGCGGCCAGGTTTGCAGGCTGATCTTCGCTGCCCAGCACACTGCCACTGCTGGTGCGCTGCCTCTTGGCCAGTGGCTTCATGCCATCCTCGTCGTCCTCGTTGTTGTTGTTATTGTGCTGGTGATGCATGGCCACTTGGGCCTGTGCCTGATGCTGGTGAATGGCAGCCGCTGCCGCTGCTGCTGCACTGGGGAATTGGCCAGATCGCAGGGCATTCAGAGCCTCCAGCGTGGCGGATATGTTGTTCATGTTGAAGTTGGCCTGGAAGCCGGTCATGTCGGCTCCTCCGGGCAGAAAGGCACCGCTGGAATCCAAAGCAGCTGCTGCGGAAACTGTGGCAGGACTCTCGGCCTCATGGATCCCATTGCGACTGATGCTGTGATTGGGCGACACACTCAGACGCTCGCCGCTGCCATGGATATCGCTCTGACTGAGATGGTGATTGTTGAAGGTCTCGTTGAAGGTCTCGTTGTTCTCCTCCTCCTTGATGTCCACATCGCACAGCTCCTGGGGCGGAGTGCGACTGCTGCTTAAATAAATAAAACTCATTGAAAAATCTCTCTCAAACTTCCAGCAAGCCATCAAAACTTACTCATCCATATCGTGCTCATCAGCATTGAATTTGTAGTCATCGCGATATTCGAAGCCCTCCTCCAAAGCCAGCGGAATCTTGGAGTAGTCGATGCCGTCCAGGGCCTCCGATTTGCAAGCCTTCTTGGCCTCCTGCATGAAATCCCACACTTCAAAGGTAAACGGCGATGGCTTCTTGCGATCAGCCACCTCGGCTCCGAACCTGGCCAAGCGATTGTTGTAGTCCAGAATCTCGTTGCGAGTGCAGGCTGGAAGATGGGATCAATACGTTAGCCATCATATAATATATTTTTCAAATTTTAGGAACCTACCTTTCATGCGTCGCCACTGTTCCTTGAGACGATTGCAGGTGCGATCGGTGCCAAATTGATTGGAGAACTTCTGGTGGATGATCTTCCAGGCCTTGTTCTTCACAGCCGTCAGACCGGCATCCAATCTTTTGTTCTCGATAATGCGCATATCCTTGCGGCACAGATCGAGCAGGTATTTCTTCTCCTGGTGGTTCCAGTTCTGGGTGCGTTCCCTCTTCTTATACATGTTCATCGATGGACTGTTCATGTACTGTGTCATTTCTGCAAATATTTCAATTTAGAATGCTTCGAAGAGAGAGAGGGAGCCATTTGCTTAACTTACCCGTCTTCAAGTCGACGCCCTCCAGCAAGTTGTGGTTGGAATTTTGCCAGTTGGCGGCGATCTTCATAAAAGCCTCCAGATCGGTGGCCGAATACTGTTTGTTGACCTGCAAAAAGAAGCGAGAGGTGAGAAATCAGACATCGGTAATGGGAAATCATTGATTAAACTTCAAATAAAAGGTACATATATATCTGATGCAAAAGTCTTAGTACTTGAGCATGCAAAACTTGTGCCAAATTCCCCACCATACGAAAGTGCTTTGGGACGCACTCCAAAATCCAATGAACCTGATGATGAATTCGGGCAAAATCGAAGACAATCGAAGTTGGTTTTTTTTTCGTAATTTATCAGAGTGCCACACTCGGGGCACATCAATTAAGTTTTTGTTTTCGGACAGTAGAGTCAGTGAAAACAAAAGGATTCTGATTCGGATTCTGAGCCGAGAGTTCTTCTCTTACTTTTTCTTTTTCTTTTATTTCAGTGGAATTACTCTACCCCGGATGATATCTGACTTTGACATGACTGCCGCTGATATTGCCGAGCAGCTATATAGATGCAGTCACATTAATTGATTTTCAATTAGCGGACAGGCGGACAGATGAACCGAGTGGAGAAATACTGACTGGGGGAGGGGGAGTGGGACTAGGAGGAGGTGTGAGCGATATCGGGGATATAATGCTTCCATAAGGCATAACGAAATGGGCCAAAAAGAATATGAATACGAACAATCGAATGAATTGAACACCCGCAAGACGAAAAAAAGAAAACCAAAAAATCAAATAATGCCATGAAACGCGTTTTAATTTATAAGCTAACAAAACTCACACAAAAACCAGCTGCCGACATTTTGTTTGATTCGAAAATGTATCTGTGTGTTTACTCAATAGCCGAGTGTTTGTGCGACTGAGTGGGGTGATCAAGAGTCATACTGACAGCCAATTATATCTAATCAAGTATATTTAAATGTACTATATAAATACATTTGAATATGCATTTGTTCAACAAGTTCTTAAGCCAACTTCTGGTTAGTTAGGAACAGTGGTCACGTTGTATGGGATATTTCTTTATGTAAAATACTCACTGGTGAGTATTATTCTTCCTGACATAGAGGAAAAATCCCTTAAATATCATCTGTCTCCAAATAAAACATTAACTTAACTAAGAAGACAATAATATTATTGAATGAGCCGTAAAAATCCCAAATGTTTTAATTTCCCCTGCCCAAAAACAGCTCAACTGTACTTGCTAAATATCGTCTCCTCAAAAACTCTTTCATTGATCGCTCCCCCAAACACAATCGTCAATCCTAAGTACGTTTTATGGGGCTTTATTTTATTTCAATTTCGTTCAGTCGTTCGCTTGATTCGCCCTCTTCTTCTTCGCCCCTCCGGCCATCGAACACCCACAACTCTTGGCTGTAGAAACTGCGCCATGTGTTCAATATTTATGCCGTATCTGATTTACAATTTATATATGTGTACTTTATACATACGTATCACTTATCTAGATATGTACGGGTCCGTACATTCGTATTTATCGCATACTCAAAGACTGAAAGGAGACTTAGTCATTGGAGACTGACTGAACGCGGCGCGTGCGCTTATTATTATTATTAGTTGTACTCTTCCTATATATAAATTTATATTTATTAGCAAACAATTAATTATTACTGCCGACTATTATGGCAATGTTTAAATTTTAGTCATGAGCTGCGGGGTGGTTGGACCTTTCAATACACAGAAAGAAAAATGCATGTTATAATATGATCTATTTTATTATTTTTCAATAGCATATCAATAAAGATAAATTTGTATTTACCCTTTTCCACTAGAATGTATCCCTAAAATCTGCGATTACCAAAAAAAATTATTATTACATTTGATACGAAAATATCAAAAGAGAGCCAGTTTTTTGGCAGTGCACCTAAAGAATGCCAGAATCATTTAAATTCGAGTCGAGTGCCGATTATTTGCAAGGGTGGGGCTCTGCCAAGTTAGTCAAAGATGAAGTTGGAAGATGCAAACCGTGAAATTCTGTATCCAAAGTATCTCTGAAATGTCGCAATTTAAAATCATCACTTGCTTTGCCTTGGCGCAAAAAAAGGATCTCTCAATTGATATGCCGATCAATGTGCGTATGATGCCGATTTTGGTTGGGAAAGTGACTTTAACGAAAATTACGTAAATCAAACGTATATAATTGTTTTCCTGCCACTCCACTTTTGGCACTGACAGCTCGCACATTCATAAAAATAATCACTCCAATCAATGCGACTTCAAAACTAAGCATTGAAATTAAATAAGCAAACTGGTTTAGATTTTGGAAGTCTGTGAGCGTGTAGGTAAGTACGTATATATGACCGTTTGTTATCTATTTTTTTGTGGGCTATTAATATAAAAACGAAAAATAATTACTGAATCTACATGCTCTACTCGAACCTAACAATTGTGAACCTACACACGGAGCGAAACGGAGCAACAAAAGTCAACCTTGTGCCTTAAAATAAAGCAAGGCATTGTTGCCCACCACCACTGGAGACTTATAGTTATAGACCAGACCAGAGCAGACCATGTCCGATATATATAGTACATATGGCTCATAAGTACGTATTCCGAAACGAAATCCAATGCCCGGACAGGCTGTGTGGGTAATTACCGCAAATTAACGAACGTATTCTGCGGCATGCCTTAGTATCTGAACTATCTTTGTCATCAAGTTAAAGCAGCGTTATACGTTATAGTTCAAAGTAAATGGGAATGGGTTATACTGGGTTATAGTGGGTTATAAGTGG
The DNA here is from genome assembly GCA_037075285.1 of Drosophila lutescens. Taxonomy (NCBI): domain Eukaryota; kingdom Metazoa; phylum Arthropoda; class Insecta; order Diptera; family Drosophilidae; genus Drosophila; species Drosophila lutescens. The sequence goes on from JBAMCF010000598.1 coordinate 410,309, forward strand.
AGCACACACACATTGTTATTACTTTTATGGTGGAGTACAGCTATGGTCAGGCCCTGTCTAGATCCAAATCTGAACCTGGAATCGTTAAACTTTGAAGCACTTGAAATGATTTTACAAATTTCTTACTGCTGCCTCGGCTGCTGTAGCCTTGTATAGCATAAATTTATGTATTATAATAATTATACAGAGAAAACTAAAAACGAAATGTCATCGAACGTTCAAGTGGCCGAAAAGAGCTCCCCATCCTGCAAGATTTTGTTTTTTTTCGGGTCTTTCGACTCGAGTGGCAGGCATTCATTGATTTGAATGTGTGTTGCGATGCTTAAATCAGGGAAAAATAAGAAAAAACCAAAGAAAAGAATTTGTTGTGCGCTGTTTATTGTTCTAACGCTGTTCGGAGTAGTTCGAGACCTAAGTGGCCTCCGTTATGCTATTCCCATAGGTTTAACAATTTTCTCGTAATACCCGAGGGAGAAGGGGCTGTTATAAAATTCCGTTGTTAAAATCACTTTTTGGGAGAATTATCCATATTTCGGGAAAGCATTTTATTTTTATTAGCATTTTAGTTTCGACCATAAATATATTCCGAATCGCCTAATTCGAAACGGAAATAACTTAAAAAGTCGGTTCAATTTGAGAGTCGAGTAATATTTTTTTTACAAGCTGGTTTAGTCAGTAAAAATAATTGTAAAAATGTTGGTAAAACCTTTTTTTTAATGTTTTGGTATGTGAAATATGTAATATATTTATCAGAATTCCATATCATTTGATGTATCACAAATAATATATAAATATTAACACTCTGCAACATAAATCCCATAATTTCTTGTCACATTTTATGGCATTTATCTTAATTTGTGTAAATTACTTATTTGCAAGAATCAGTAGTTTTGTGTGGCGGCAAAGTTTCTCCTTTAACTGCTGCTCAGCTGGCGCAGCTGACGGAAATTGACTCATGGCTCAGTTCAGTTCAGTTCGGTTCGGTTCGGCTTGGATCGACTGAGGGCGAATTATGCTCCAGGTGTGCATGACACGGGTGCCGAAACAACAAATTTATTAGAAATTTGCTGCACACACAAATTACACACACAGACTTTGGCACATTTATGCAAACAAATAAACTAATTTCATGACGCACACGCGCGCCTGCGCAGTTGTCAGCAAAATATTTAGTTGTGCGAGTGCTTGTGTGCTACTTACAATTGTAACTAGCTAAAAAAAAAGCAAAAAACTATAAGATTTTTCTTTGTCAAATGTGGCTTTGTCTACTGCGGGCCTGGCCTACACCCAAAAATAAACCGCGAGCAAGAGAGAGCTGCACTGGGAATTTTATCTAACAAGTATAACTGAAAAAAAATTGATTTGATATATTTATTTTCGAATAATTTTCTTATAAAAAGAAATTGAAATTAAGAAAAGAATTTACATATTTCGAAAAATGTAGAAATTTAATCAAGAACTTTATTTTTAAAATGTGAAGTTGTATATAAATTTTTTATAAAATAATTAAGTTAATCATAATAAATAAAGAATTTTGAAAATCATAAGTAATTCATAACTTTATTTTTTCCAAAATATTAAAATTTTCTCCCTGTGTAAAGATATAGAGTGGGGGAAAGACGGAGTGAAAAAAGTAATAGAAAAAAGCTTTGGCTCGAGCGGGTTCAGTGACTTCCACTCCTCGTCTGCGGCGACGACAAATTGCGTTTTGTGCTGTGACAATTGCCAGGCATCGAAGTCACAATCCACCTTTGCGCATGCGTAGGTCTGGACTTACTAAATTATTATTGTTCGGTTTCATTAGTCAGCCCGAAAAATCCGAACACCGAAAACAACGAAAATCCAAGCCTCTCGCATACGAAATTGCGCAGCTGTGCATAGTTTTCGAATCAAAGCCAGACTGTGTGACAGTCGTAGATATCGTCAAGTCAAATGGATTACCTTTATCTTCGATTCCCAGGCGTCGCACACTCCCCCTCAAAACAATTGGAGCACTCTGTATATACCACATATGTATATACTATGGCTATATGGCTTGGGTTTCGACTCAACTTTCTTGAGCACACCCTGAAAACATGGCTGACAAGTTCATTACTCCGCTCCATCCATTCCATCCACAATTGCCACAAACTTTGTGTCGAGCTGCTGCTGCTAACTGCCTTATATGGGCCCCCACCAATTGTTATTTGTTATTGTTTTTATGCCATTCGTAGAATGAAAATTGGTTTGTCACTCGACTTGCTAAATGAGCGTGGTACATGGTAACAACATTCAGCGATCATAAAATCGCTTAGCCGCGTGCTCGGAATAGCTGGCGATTCTATGATTATATGCAGATTTTGTAAGATTCCAGGAAGTTAATCTTAAGTTCTTGGCGATCCAAAAAGTAAGTCTTAGCTCGGAATATAAGAACCAGTAATTACTATTAAATTGTAATGGAATTTTTTAGTGGGATTTCTAAAAGACCCCAGAAAAATATTTTGCCAATCCCGAAACTTTAAAGTATAATCCTTTTTTTTTTTGATATTTTAGTAAGCCTTCTTAGCCTGGGCTTTCTAAAGCTTCTTATATCGATTCAGAGGCGTAGGTATTTTCGAGTTACACATATCTTGATGTGGGCTAACATTGAGCTGCCATTGCTGCATGTGCCCAATTGGATTGCTATTATTATTATTTATAACTCTCTAGCCGGGCAGACTCGAAAGCCCCATAAAAAAAGAGGTGGAAAGAAAAGAAAACAATTCTAGACAGTTCAGGCGAGTTCAGATGGGGCATTTGCGGCATTTTTGGTTTAGTCATTTTCCAAAAATTCATTTGAATATCGAAATTGTTTAAGTATCCATATGTGCTTGTGGCGGTCGAAACGCTTAAGTGTGTGTGTATCTAATTTCTATTTGTATTGGGCATTAATGCTTTCCGACTCTCTACGTTTTGTGCCCCCGTCCCCAAACAAAAAACTTCTTTATAATCGCATCAAGTCATGATTGCGCCCCAACTTCGAATCAACTTTGGTTTTTTTTTCTTTCCTTTTAAATGTATTTTTGTTGTAGCTGTTGTGTGTGGCACTTGAAGGCGTTCAAAATAATTTCTGGTTCCATTTAAGTTGGACTTAAAACGAAAACTGAACACTGAAAACTGAAACTCTTCAAGTAGACACAACAACTTGCCCAAAAAAAAATAGGAAAAAAATCCAGAAAAATAAAGAAAGCCCTTCCCCGCTCTTGAGGTTTCTCGACTTGTTTCTCTTTTTTTTTTGGCATTAATTGTTCCATGAACCGAATCTAAGATTGATTGAACGAGTTGAACGAACCGAGAGTCGACTTGAGTCGTCCCGCAATGTAAATTATGGCACTGCGATTACCATTAGGGGCAGAATGAGCATGAGAGTTCGGTCTTCGGGGCTGCGAATGAGACACGAACCATTTAGAATGATTTGTGCTTCGATCTCCCGGGCCCCCTTTTCATACATATATCGATCTTTGGGCCAATGGCAACCTACTATATACTATACCCAGTATACTTAAGCTTATATCGCTGGCCACGCCCAAGTAATGGCAGCAAGTAGCCGACGCCTTGTCATGTCGCAATGCGCAATAATAATTACAAATGATCAGATGTCAATTTTTATGGCGATATTATTTTACAGCCTGCCCGCCGGCTGGAGTTTCTTAAACAAATGAAATTTATTGTTAACGGTTAGTGACCCGAATTACACGTATCGCTTATTTATATCTGGACGGATCCGATAGATGGATGTGGATGAATGTGTATGTGGCTTGTATCTTTAAGTAGCAAACAGCTCTCTGAATTTCAGACTCTGACTCTGACTTGGCCCCTTAAGCGTTTTAATTGCGCCAATGCCCGAGTGGAATGAATGACGACCGCCTACAACTACTCGATCCGCAAAGCTCCGAGCGGCGATAATGTATCTTTGTATCTGATCTTAATGTGCTCAGAACTCTGAATTCAGAATTCGGTCCCAAGTCCCAACAACAAGCATCGCATGAGCGTTAATAAGTACTTGCTATATAGTCGCCGTCTCCGTTCGGAGCTGAATTGAATTGATCAAATGAAGTGAACACGGTCATTATAGACATCTCTGGACTGGAGGCTATGTCCATTCAATCGGAGGGAATATGCAAAGAATTCGGTTGGGAGAAAGTCTTCGATCAAACCGCAAAGATAATCTAAAGTACGTTTGTATGGATCTTTATAAGGTAGTTGAATTTATTTAAATTTTGAAATTTTAGAGATAATATTATTCCTGATTATAATAAAATCATAAGAATTGTGATACAAAAAAATATTTATTGAAGTCTTTTTCAATTTTTAAAAATTAATATATATATAATATAATAATATATCCGAATTTTATACATTTTTTTAAAAGTTTTAAATGTTTGAAATTGTTTTAAAATTGAAATATCTCCAAACATCTTTAAAAATGTTCTTATAAATTAATTACAATCTTCCTAAACATTTTTTCCCTTTATAAACATATTAATAACATCAATAAACAGAAGCTATTCATAAATATGTTTCCTTCAAATAGCTTCTTGAAATAAAAAGGGACAGTTGAGATTAAAAGTAGCTGTAGTCTTCTTTTACAAAATTTCAATTAAAGCCAAAAATGATAAAATCCTGGCTTCCCTTCAATGGCATTCCCTTCGGAATAAGTGCAAAATCCCAACCCCAGCCGCCGCCCAATTGACAAATGCTAATTCCCGCTTTTCAAGATACATTTTGCATTTGGCACTTGAGTTATGCCAAGGCATTAATTCAATCCATGAGCATGAATGTTATTCATTCCGAGCGAATGAAAAAGTAGCCACGCACATTACTTGCAGCGTTTGTCAACCGGGGTAGGAGCAAAACCATATCTATAGATACAGATACAGATATACATCTGTGTATCTGGCGGATTGCCTTCTGAACTCATTGCTCACTTTGTCGCCCCATTCCTGAAGCCCACTGTGTGTGTTGTTCTTTATGATTTCGCACGTACGCATTCGGATTGAATGGCTATGACTCTGTGGTTCTTTGGCTCCTGGGAAAAGGAAAGGAAATCAGAGCATGGAAGCGGAAACTGCAGCTGGGTCAGCTATTGTAATCTGGAAACTGGCACAGTTAATACCATATCTCATAAATATTCTGTATCTGTATCTCCGGTGCGGTGCAATCGCAATTTAAATGTTTGACTTGGGCTCGCTTATTCACTTATCAGGCGGCCAAAGCCAAAGGAAGAAATTAATTTAATTGCGCATAAAGTACAAAATTGTTTAATTATGCCAAACAGACGACGCGCAGAGAGAGTGGAAAATGTGTTAACTAATTCTGGGTAATTTAGCCGACTGCTGATAAAGGCGAAACCAAAGCTAAAAACCAAAGGTAAAAAGCAAGGCGAACGGAACGCCAAGGGAAACGCTCCCATTTGGCATTGTGTTGACGCCTTCTTTGTATAGTTTATAACTTTTTATTTTCCTCTTTTTTCGTGTCTAATTTACGTAAATTGTTGGAAAAGAGCGGGTGTGCCATCGTCATTGGTATAGGGTGCGTGAGGTAAGCCATCTTAGACTGGGACTACAAAAGACACCGGAAATAGTTCCACGAATTTTGTCTGATTTTGTTTAATTCACTTTTAAAGAGTGCAACAAGCGTATTAGAAATTCGTTGAACATTATCGCAGGGCTTTTTCACTCCCATTCTGGGGTTTAACTATTAATTAGACACACATTTACCCACACATGGTGTCCGGTTTCAGTGATTTGCTGAACAAATTTACCTAAGCATTTGATTAGGCCCAATTGATAGTAACACAAAAACAAATACGCACTCATAAAGATATGTACAAACACATCTATATACAATATATACAGGCATGTCTATGAAGACTGGGTGCAGTCATGAGTATCCAAAAATAATCACCTGGGCCTTATCGAACTAAATAAATATTAAATTGTAATTAAAGTCATGGGAACGAATGGCTCGAATGTGTGTGCGTGTGTTTGCCTAGCTAGGTCAACAACAAAATGTTAAGACTACACATAATTTAAAGCTCTTTTGTTTATCGATGTCGCACACCTCGGTGTATTTGTATCTGTAATTGATAAATAAGTCGACGAGACTTTGCCTAGCATTAAGTCAACTGATATTTAATTGCTAATTGCATCGTTTAGGGAGCTTACGACTGTCCCTGTCCAGTCCACTATCGGCAAACTAAACTAAGTACCTTTGATAGATAACCTTAATTAAGCTGTCCGTCGAATCGAATTCTTTGCATTTCTTTCAACTTTTCAAGTGACAAAATAGCCAAAGGCGCCCACAACGTAGAAAAAAAGCCCCACATGCCCCACAAAAGGAAAAAAAAGCATACAAAACCACAAAACAACGAAAAATTTGTTTGTAGTGCACACCTGGACGCAGTTGGGTATCTAGATACTAGAATCTAGTCTGCCCGGCAACAACAGCCGAATATCCGAATCCGAATATCCGAATCCATTGATATCGAACTGAAGTTTGGAGCTGGGAGTCTGGGGTCGTGTGGGGCTGTAGGTCCAGTATCTGCATCTGTGCCCGAATTTCCACCTCGATTATTATGCGCAAGTGTGACGCATGAATCATACTTATAACCCATATAACCTATATAGCCATTTATTTTGCGGCTGCCGCCGCCGCGGTTTGCCATTTGCTCGAAAAGTCATGCGCTTTAAATTTTAATAAATTAATTTCTGCCTTTTGCTGGCTGAACTACCTCTAGTATAGTTCGAGATGCATATACATATGCCTTAAATATGACTGGTCAGGCAATTAGTCGGGGAAAATAAATGTAAGGGTGCTCTGGTGGGGCATCTGTAGTCTTGAAGTCTTCTTGATTAATTAATTAGTAAGAAAAGTAATGTTAAATTTTTCCATTTCAGCTGAAAATTAAATTAGCAAATACTCTTCGCCCATTCAATAAAACCAATATCAATCGCAGATGCAAAGGCATCGAATGATGAATAGTTGTTGCCCAATCGAATACCCAAATCAGCTGTCAAGCCTCAAATTAGTCGGTAAAGAAAAAGAAAAAGGAACTGAGCTCAAAATCTGTCCCGGGGTGTATACCTATAGTTTGTGATTTCTCTACTCTTTTCTTGTTTTAAATCAATGCCAAATGGATGACCGACCGACTGAAGAATATTTGAAATTCAGCATAAAAAATGCTGACGACATTTTTAATCCTAAAATCGAGACTAAAGTCAGTTGAGAGGGTATGTTTTCAAGGTGGGGGAGTGCTGGTTCGTGATCAAATCTCAGATTTTAACGCGCATACCTGCGTGGAGACGACGACGACGATCGTGCGATCGCATCGGGGACTCGTATTAAAATATATAACATCCTCTTCTGCCCACTCCCCCGCACCCCCAGTGCATTTCCCCTGGTACTCTGAATGGGAACCTCGAATCGTAGAATCAAGATTAGGTTTTAATAATTCCAAGTGAGTCGCTCTCGCTTCCTCTTCGACTGAAGACACATATATCTGTCGAAGTTACCAAAAACTGAGACGTGTGAGGGATTAGCCATCTCTGTGTGTTTGTGTCAAAATATCTCCCGAATTACTTAAAGTTAAAAACTGAAATCATGTTACTTTCGGATTGGTCTCTTTTTTTCTCCCTCCCCCTTCGACAAATTCGAAAGAAATTAAACAGCTAAATTTTAGGGGGCTAAAGGGGTGTGCGAGACGAAAGGAAGTGGTGGCTTCGCTTCGCATCGAGCTATTAAAATACAGAACACACCCAAAAAATATTTTAACGACAACGAAAACAATCAAAAGCGAGAAGAAGACTCGAAAGAGGCTCAGAAACGTAGAGGGACTCTCCGATGATGATGACAAAAGGCAGATCGGGGTGACAGCGCGATTTATGCCTAAATGGTACGCGTTGAAGCATAAGTTATGCCAGCGAGGAGAATAAAAGTATCTCACAGATGCGAACCAACTGCAATTGCCAGGGTTAATCATTGCCGAGTGCATCTGGCATCGAAATCAGAAATCTTCAAGTATCTTGAAGGTACTTAGCGGGCATGAGGAAGCTATTATCTTTAAGATGGCTAAAGGATAAGGAAACTCATTCCTTGGAAAGTAAAGAAAAATATCCTAAAGATAATTCTACAAATTTTTAATAATTTCATTAAAAAGATTAGATTTTAGAAGTACTGACAGAAAAAAATTTCCAAAAAAACTCCAAATATCCTTTTAAGACTCTTCAAGCTATTCCCAACATTAGAATTACATCGATTTAATTTCATTAAAAGTATCTCTCCCTTCTGCGTTCTTTTTCGACCTTAGCCGAACTTTTACAGAACTCTAGCCAACGAATTAGCTCCAAAGGACAAATGGCCTTCGGCTGAAGTATTTCTTGAGCTGAGTTTTTGAGTTCATATCACACAGCTGTCATTATTCCAATAACTGGTTGGACATACAGACGCACATACATTCGGCATTCGGCAGGGCAAATAAAAAACCCCAGCAATGCGCAGTTGTTGAAATTGTACAAAAGGAACAGAAACGGGGGAACTCAAACTCAAACTCAAACACACTCATAATCACAGAACGAGACGGGTGTATTTCAAGTGAGCAGGAGAAGGAGAGAGAGTGGTAGAGGCTCACTATAAAATGTTAATCCTATTTTATTAAGTGCACGCCATGCGAAATGCTGAATTCCCGGCCACGACAATGAAGATCATTATGAGGATGATGACGCCGCCGTCGACAACCCCTTTTGGTGCTCTGCCAGCCCTGGCTTTGCTCTTTTTCACCACTAACTGACTAACTGGACCCGCTCCCCTATAATGTCGCCCCGAACCATATATCAACATTAGCTAATCTCGGTATCAAGCGAAAAAAATTCCTATTAATTTTGCGAAACTTCAAAAGCAACTGAAGGGTATCGGAAAAAAACAACAGTCGAATGTGGGCCAATTTCTAAAAATTCAACATCTGTGAGAGAGTTCTACTTTGATCTTGAGGTTTATAATGGGTTTATGGGACAGATGTGACTTAAAAGCAAGACAAACCATATAAAAATCATCAAAACACATCGGATTAAATGCAAAAATTTCCATTCTAAGCTTACTTTTATTGAACTTAAATAATTATAAAAAAATTCATAATTAGATAACAACTTTTTCCAATTTCAAAAATCATAAAAAATCTCTAATTCTTTAAACAAATCTTTATATTAAGACTATGCAATTTTTTGTGGTTTTCTATTCTTGATTTTTAGAGAGATCTATAGATAATTATGGTGCATCCAATCATTCTCTAATCGCTAATAAATCGATTCTAGTTAAAATACCAAATCTGCTAGCTTTTCAGCACAACTTTGTGTCATTCTATAGAAGACAGCTTTTGGGCGTTGCCCCATCGGCTACCTGGGATGATTTATTTTGTCCTGTGCTGATCATAATTTATGAACATTTCAAGGCAATCGAGATGTGTGCTCCCATCATTCAGCACCGGATAATATTGATATTTTTCGGTATGAACAATAAGCAGAAAATGCGTTTCCATTTCACGATTATTGTGACTAATTGCGTTTGATTGTCAATTGGTTTGCATGTTGCAGACAAATAAATTAATGGTCCACCGGGGGAAAAACAGGGAGCAGGCGACCGGAGTTGAGCGGGTCTTTGGCCCGCATGTAAACACATGGAAAAACTGGCGGCTTGGAAAATGCAAAGCCACGAAATTCGGTGGCGTGAAAAGTTTACCCCCAAAAAAAATGAAGGAGGGGAAAAAGAGGGCGACGGATCGGGTTAAACGGCAGACCCAGTTCTCGTATGGAGGGAAAACAAACATAGGAACTCGCCTGAGGGTACCATCATATTTATAAGTCGATTGCTATTAATTCGTTACTTAATTGCTTCTCTTATCGAGAGCCCGAGTCGCGTTCTTAGTTGGGTGAAATGTTTTGTATTTCATAGTCGCTCATTGAAAATAATTAAAGTTAATTAAGACATTCTCCTCGGGCGCATGCATTGCCTAACCGTATCTATAAATTTAAATCGTCTCTAATTGAGCGACTTTCGGGTGACGCCGCGGACTTTGGCTCTCTCTGAACTACATTGTATATTCGCTGGAATTTGTTTACCCCCAGTTGTTCCCAGCCGATGTTGCAATAACTAAAGAGCCATAAAACCCCAAGCCCACTGATTTGTCCGAAAATTCTCGTCAGCGGCAATATCAAAAATATGAAACACGTGCATTGATTGATTGCCAGTTTATTGTCTCGACTCAGTGCCGGGGGATTAGGTCCCGAAACTGAAAAGACGGTCTTTTGGGGGGAGGAGGCACAGTCATTGTGTTTCGCGGAGCTGGCGATGGCCACGTGAGGTGGTCGCGTGTGCCCCGGAAAAGCGTGAAATCCCATTGGAAACGTACTACATAAGCTTAAGCATCGTTATAAGTTATTCATTTCTGGTTAGGCGATTGTGATAAATTATATGTTGCAAAAGGGCGTTTTCAAAATGTTAATTCAATTATCGGGGGTAATCAGCAAAATGGAAAGAAACATACAAAATACTAAGGGTTTTAGTTATTCGATAACATTTATTAAACCTTATCGCACATATAGCACATATTCTCTACGATATTATACTTCAATAACACTTATTCAACCTTATCGCATATAAAAGCACATATTTTCTATAATAATTATTATAAACATTTTTTCGTAGGCCTTAAGGCAGATAAAGTATATTGGAAATGGCAAAATAAGTTGGTATAAAGTTATTTATTTTACATATTTCAGTGGCATTTTTATAGTTTAATATTCTTTCTATAAAACCGGTAACTCACGCTGTCATCTTTGGACCGAAAAGGATGTGTCGATAGATGAATTAAAAAGCCTGAGGCCTAAACAGGCATCCACATAAGCATAACATAAGGTGACTCAACCTGAACCGGCTGTGGCTGTCGCCTGGCTTGACTGAATGACTGAGGAAGTGAGGTATTGACTGACTGATGGACAGATGAACAGATGGACAAGCATTGTTTGCGACAGGCACTTTTCTTACACTTGCATTAATTTTCCGCTGTGGAAACTATGGAAAACTAAATGAGTGATGGAACGAATTTGCATTCGACATTTGAGGCGTTCACAATCGGAGATGGAGACAAAACCCCTAGCCTTAATATCAATATGGTGGAATTCCTTAGCCATTAGCATAAACATTTCGATCGAAAGCCTTTCAGCAATTGGCTTTTAAAGGCTATCGCCATCGGCTGTCCTCCGATTCCAAGTGTCGATAAGTACACTAATTGTTTATTTCCATCCGATGCTTTTTAAATATTTATAAGCATAGAACCAATAAATAAGACAACTTATTTTCCATAGGCAATTATATATATATGATTGAATAAGGGAGAGCGCAGGCAACCTTTCAATTTGAATTCCAAATCGAAATTTTTATGGCACTTGGAAATTAAGTAGTCAAACGCAGATACACACACACATGGAATCAGATCAAATCCCATTCCAGATGGTGAAAATGAGCCGTGGAAGAAGTGCCCACAACCTCCCAGATCCCTCAACTCACAGATGCTCATATGTGTGCCTTAGTGAGCATTAAAAATAAATTCAAATAATTGCCAATTCAATAGACAGCCAATAAAAAGGGGGTTGGCAGCTGACAAAGCTCCAAATGTGGTCGAATGGTATTTTCGATTAACTGAATTTAACCAAAAGCTGCCATTCGAGGAAATAAATGATATGTTTAACCCGAGAGCTTGGTAAGGAATGTAAGAAAAAAATTTAAATATTATTTCCATAACCCATAATAAACTGATTTTGAAATATAATCATTTTTTAAAATCTTACACAACCCCTCCTAGGACTGTCAATATAATTATTGTGCCTAACATATCACCATTAGTTTTAGTATCCTATAAAACATTTCTCGAGGCAATTTTCTATTTTCAGTGAGTGTTACCAGCTGTAAGATCTATACTTCACAAGCAGCATCCTGTGAAAAATTCTAATATTTGGAATCAAATTAATGAGCGGACTTTCCGTTACAACATGGTCCAAATGTGTAGCCAAGTAATTTTCAAATCGTATTGCTCATTACAGCCACTTTTTGGCCAATTATGATTATGCCTTATAAACCAAATAAAATAGCGTTCTCCACGATTATCGGCCACGAGTCTTGAGCATGTGTTCGTAAGAGTGGCAATTAATAAAACAAATGTGGTCGTTTTCGTTTCATCTCTCCTCAGGCCGCTCAAACATTTTGAGTGGAAACATATCGTGCACATTCTCGCCCGACTTTTCAATGGAAAACCAAAGAGCAAATGCGGCAGGGAAAAGTTGCAAGAGGAGGCGCACGCCCTGAATGGAAAAACGGAAAATGAGGGGTGGTGGTGGGCCATAGCCATAGCTATATGGCTATACATATTGGGGAATATGATTTGTGTAAAAGTTTCGGCTGTGATTAAGCACTCGAAAGTGTAATTGCAGTCGTGTGTGTGCGTGCACTTAAAAATAGCAGCCCCCAACTAAGACTATAACTAAAGCCCATATGGATCTGAACGATCGGAACGATCTGGCGACGGCAGCTGGTGGAAAAGTCGGAGCGAAGAGCTACGAACTACGACCACGACCACGACGACGAATGCTTTAAGTCAATTTTTGAATAATTATGAATCGTTTTTCGCTTTCGTTGTTCTCTAATTATAACAACATCATAATCATAATCGTGATCATAATTTCATATTTGGCTGACTCTTCGCATTTTGCGGCGTTCTTAATGTGCCAAATATTTATTTGTATCCCGCCAACATCTACACACAGATACAGATACAAATGTATCTCACATATGGCGCAGCATTTTCAATATTTCTCAAACAAGCAACAAAACCACAAATTTTCTTCAGTTTCTTCATATTTTGCATTTATTACGATTAATTTGAAAATCAGATACATAACAATTTGATTGCGAAAAATTGTTGACAATCGAGAAGAGCTCTTGCAGACGAATTCTTTTGGATATGCCCATGGTGATATACGAATTCTTGGCTTACTTTATCATTTTTTTTTCTAACTTCCTCCATTTCTTAAAATTAGTCATACTTCAAATTCTTGGAATTAAGAAAGTCTTAGGCAGTAGATAGCCGTTTTCCGACCGACTAATCTAATGACATATCAACTTCGTGGGTAGACCTTAAGAGCTCCATTCGGATTTAGTATTTATCATTGAAAAACTTTAAGAACATTTTTGAAAAACGCATTGGAAACCCCAAGGGATAACGGTTGGAATTTTTGCATATATCCGCTCTTCGATAGCTCGGAAACTGGGGATTCTCCAGGAGACTGATTATATTAGAATGGTTTTAGAATTCGCTGGAATTATATTAGTTTGGAAACGGAAGTGTTACGTCAATAGCTTATTGCTTTATGGCTCCCAGATCAAATAAATCGCAAATCAGAGCCGCCTTTTATGGGTGCAGTCCGCTTAAGTTAAGCGAATCAGCAGCGCCGGAAATTATAGAAATTACCGATGCCAATAATATTGAGCAGAAATTAATATGCAAGCAAAGAGATTAAGCTAAATTTATATGTACGTCGCAGCGTCGAGTGCGTGCCAAATAAAACATAAAAAGTATTCGCCAATTCTAAATCGGAATATCTCCATCGGTATCTCATTTTATTTTGCTTTATAATATGCAATCTAACCCACACAAATGGCAGGTAAAGATACCAAGACATTTGTGAGTTGGCTAATGACTAAGACTAAGGAGTGTCAGTCAAGTCACACAAACTTGGCTAATAAAATAGAAATTAGCCAGTGCGCGCTGATTCATAGGGCGTATGAAAATATAATACTAGAACGCTTATATTGGCCAATATACATTTTAGAGATTTTTCAGTGCTATCGCTGTTTGTTTTGCGGTTTGCTAATGAATGAATTGAAAGACTGAAATACTTCATACAATCTATTAAATGCTTAACTATATAAGTCTTGACTTAAAAAGTTATAAAAACAAAGTGATAACGCTCTTGTAAATTTTGTATCGTGTTCTTTAAATTTATTACTTCCTTCTATATATTTCTTAAAATTTATGAATAGGAATTAAATATAAAAAATCACTTAAATGCTTTTTAAACTTTTCTTCTTTTATGTTTGAGTACCTCTAGAATATCCTTTGACTAACAATATCTAAGAAATATTATACAACATTTGAACCCTTTTTTGAGGAATATCAATCAACCTTTCAAGACTATGTAAAACACTTTGATTATCTTATTCCAGCTTAATATTTACCATTTTGATTGTCTGATTGTGTGCGTTTGTTATCCTTCTCACAAGTCCTGCGAAAAGTTTTCTCTTTTGTTTGTTGATAATCCCAAAAGCAAGAGTTTAAAAAGTTTTTCTTATTTGTTTTGGTTTTTTTGTTGTTTTTGCTTATTAGTTTCTGCAAGCTAATTGCACATGTTCACATTGGTAAATTGGTTTTTTTTCAGTTAGTTGTTCTGGGTTATTTAAGCACTCGAGAGCCGATATGAAAATTGTATTTAGTGCGTTGTTTTAATGGCGGGGTTTTCTTTTCGGGTGGATTGATTAGGGGAAGAACGCCGGATAAAAGTTAGGAACGCTGGAGGTCCGCTGAGCGCGTTCGCACTGCTTGCTGCGCGTTTAGTAACTGAGACTAAGGGCCTCGTCGACAATTCAAAAATTTTTTAAAATCATTCTGCTCTGCCGACGTCGACGTCGACCGCGATGGCAGCGGCAGCGGCAAACACTCAACAACAACAATATAGAAAAACTAATAAAATCAATTTACAAACGCACACAGACACGAACCGAGCCGAAGAGCGATCGTGTGCGACTTCGGGAAAATAACGAAACATGCTGAGGAGAGCGCTCTCTTTCGCTTCTTGGTGTGCGTTACTATTTGGCTTTGAATGTGGGTTAAAAGTAATGCACAATAGCGGGAATTGTACTTTAACTTGGCTGATTGCTCTCTCTCTCTCTTTCTCGTTCTTCTCTGCCAGTCTCTCGGTATCTTTTGCTCTCTCGATGAGTGGGAGTACCAAACGGACTAAGCAAAACAAAAAGCAAAAATGCGGCTACAACAACAGCAACAGTCCGCCCTCCCCAAAAAATAAGACGAGAAATATGAAATCTGAATTATTTGCTCAGCCAGCAAAAATGATTCTTTATTCTTATTCAAAAAAAAATAAAATAAACGAAGGATGTTGCAGCTGCATAGCATAATTTTGGGAGTTCTCAGGGACCCTCCCCCCTATTATTTATTTCCTTTTTTACTATTCCTTACATAATCACCTAGCTTCTTGCTCGAATTTCACAGCAAACGAATGATTCGAACGAGTCGAAAGGAACCCTCATGTCAACGACCGTTATAACAGTTACCAACCCGTCCGTAATTACACACAAAAGTTCCATATCGCATATACATAAATCGCAATTAATCAAGTGCAAGCCAATGCCGCTAACACTCCCCAGCCCAGCGAGGCAATAGAATAGCAACCCTCCCAGAACCCGAACCCGAAATCGTAAACCCTAACCCAAACCTAAACCCAATTTCAATCCAAATCCCAACAAGTTCAAAAACTCCGACATTTTACGAACAATAATTACTCTCGCTCGCACTCGCAGGACTTTCAATTGCCGCCATCCTGCTCGCACACTCTCGCACAAGCGGCTTCTACTAAAAATGTAATCATTATGCTTTATCGTGATAATCAGCAAAGGCAGCAGTCGCACTGGAAATCGCAGTTAGGAGGAAAGTTTTTATACCCGTTATGAATAGGGTGTCAAAGGGTATGTCGGGTATTCCGTACTTTCAACGAGTTGAGTGACAGGAGGTAACGGATTATGTTAGGGATACTGCATAGCTAGGGTGGGAACGTTTTGAAAGAACTTAACCCATCATATAATTATAGTAATAATTACTTATTTGATACAAAAAGAATAAGTAAAGTAATTATAGATTTTAGAAAAATTAAACAGGGTAGTGCTACCTAATTATTGATTAGGTCATACGAAGTTAAAC
This sequence comes from Drosophila lutescens, assembly GCA_037075285.1. Lineage (NCBI taxonomy): Eukaryota > Metazoa > Arthropoda > Insecta > Diptera > Drosophilidae > Drosophila > Drosophila lutescens. The sequence continues at coordinate 426,363 of JBAMCF010000598.1, forward strand.
TATTATTCAAATTAAGAGTTTTACGTTCTTAACATTCCCGAAATGATATTTAATGAAATATTTTACTTCACAAAAGTTATGTGATAAAACACGTATTTCCCAACTACATTCGAGACGAAATTGTATAAAATAAAGCTTACCCCTTTAAGTACTGTACTAAAAAACTGCGAAACCCTTTAGATCAGGGCAATAACCCAATAGCAGCTGCTGTCACATCCCTTAGCCTAAATAGGGTTACGTTGAACCCTTGACTAATTAATGGGTATCAAAGTGCCTGCTTCACTTATTCGCCAGAACGCAATCAAAGCTAGTATATAACAAAGGAAAAACCCTAGCACAAATATACATTCGAACTAGCCAGTAGAGGGAGAGAGGGATATTGTAGGAGAGAGCGAGAGGGAGCTAGCAGCTAGCACATCCAACTGGCAAACAAACAAACTAAATTACAACAATTCCAAAAATTTATAATTGTACTCGGGCGAACGCACACACACAAACACACACACAAGTCAAGTTAGAAGTTGAGGAACCACCACCCAAGTCACCACCCCTTGATAAAACCCCCACCCCCAACCAACGGTAATAATCATCATTGGCATCGGGCATCATCATCTGGGTTTTTTGCCTTCTCGCCTTACAATTCGCCATGGAAAAGGGAAAATGGGAAAAGGGGGAGAGCAACTAACAAAAAACCAAAAACGAAGGAACAACAACAAAAAAAGGCATTTAAGTTAAAATGTACTTAGAGTTTAAGCGTAACCCCGAAATCCCAACCGAACCCGAAACGAGATTGTGTGTTTTAAGCGTTTTAGTTACCCCTACCCCTACCCCTACCCCCATAACCATGCCCAAGCCACCCCTCCCTTTCACTCATCCCTTCCATCCTGCTCGCTCTTTTGTTGTTCTTGCCCTGCAAAGTCAGCCATCTTGTGCGGCGTTATTAAATTTTATACAAATACTAAAAATGAAATCAAAATTTTCTTATTACAATGACTATTTTGAGACCATCCCCAACCCTCTTCCCCCTCTTCATCCTTCCCCGCCTGCTGTCCTTTTCTCTTCTTTTCTGCTCGCCTCTTTTATCCAACTTCTGCTTCTTTTCCAACAGCTGTGCCTTGAGTAGATTCGGTCTCCTTTGAAGGACGGAGGAGTACGAAGCTTTTGACTTTACCCTTACTTCAAGAGGACTTTAATTCTGTACAATTGTTAAAAACTAGTACAAGTATTATTTATTTTATTAAAAATAATTCTATTCGAAGTTTCGTATTATCATCCAAGACGAGAAACATAAAGTGATTCCGTAAGTTCCTTAAATATTTGGTTGTCACCTTTACTTTCAAAACTCACTTCAAAATTTCCAAATTAGGGATATTAATTTTTGAAGAATTATTTTTCTGTAAAAAGAGAACAATAACTATAATAATTTGTGCTCAAATTTAAAAAGTTTTGCATTGCATTAAAATTTTATTTTCTTATTCTGTTTAATTTATCGTCAAACAAAAACTATTTTTTCCATAAATATTCAAGCTTTTTAACTGGGTTAACTTCTGTGCTCACATAAAGCTGACTAATTCTTATAAAAAGTTACATATATTCCTTTTTCATCGAATATTTCATTAAATATTTTCATCAAAGGGCACTTAACAGAACGGTGTCTTTTAAAATTAAACCCAATTCCATTGCTCGGCTCTCATATCTGGCTTTGTGCGACTGTGTGTGTAGAAATGAAATCGTACTTACGCCACTACTTATCGACTGCATTCATTGTTAAGACTACGTAAAACTTTTCAGTTTTTGGCTGTTGACCCCACGGTACGCCCACGCCCACCCCAACCGACCACTATTCACCCCGTTCCCGCCCATTTTCAATTGTGGAAACTTTCCCTTAGTGGAAGTCCTGTAAATGTCTGAACAAAAATCCATAAAAATCAATTAGAAAATTTTTGTAGCCGGACAGGAAAATCATAGTCAGTGAGCGCAAATGTTTTACGACTTCCTGTGGCGACTAAATAAATTTGAAAAATTTTGATTCTACCTACCAAACAGAAGATACCAAAGTAAGCAACGAAGCTACCTGAGCATACTTAAAATTTTAATTAAACACTGCCCAAGGTTGTGTGCCTAAACAAATCTTGGCCGATAAGCCAAAATGCGAGGCGAAGAAACAAATGCCAAAGATAGGATATACGAGCAAAGGACAAGTGATGAATAATACCAATCACGTACGAGGAGGGTACAAGGAGGGGAGGGGGGCCACCTTCGTAAAGCCTAATCAAAAGAGCATTGTAAACTAAGCCAAGACAAGATGAGAATTCCAATTCTGAAAGGATCGTCAAAGATCAGGCAGGGAACTCAGAATGCGTAATCTCACACCAAAATGCTGCAGCACACAAGAACAACAAATTAAGTGCCATAGACACACACATGCACTCGCTCACCTACACCACACCTTCGCAGGTCTATCTACATAAATCTATGGAATAAAAACATTTTTCATGCGTCCAAGATAGAGAGAGGTGCAGTGAGAAAAAATGTAGTAAATTGATTTATTTTCTACGCAAGAAATATGCTCAAAAGAATGTAAAATAAAAAAAAAATTAAGATGTGATCTTAAAATTCTCAAATGGTTTTTGCCAAACGATCATAATAGTTAAATGTCGTTCCTTAATATTTCGTTTGCCCATATTTGGTGTTCATTTGGAAAATATAATCTAATTTTTTAAATAAATCTCCCAAAAAATCATATTACTTCAAAACATTTTTTTAAGGCCCTACTATATCATACCTGGTATTATTATTTTTTTTCCTCTGTGTAACAACCCAGAGAGTGATCCATTGGGAGACAATTAGTCGAGCTGAGACAGGCTTCCATCTCGCATCTCCCGATAGTGAGTTCCTCGACTCACCCCTCACCTTCTGGAAAAAGTTGCGTTAAAAGGTCAAGCCGACTCTTTGATATTGAAGCATTGATCTATTGTCCCTCCAGCCCCGTGTGTGTGTGCATTTTATACGCTCCGTTCTTAGTGCGATATTCCTTTTATTTCGATTCGTTGTTCTTTTGGTTCGTATGTTCGTTCCTCTTTTTAGTGAGTTGCTTCGTCAAAATGATTGATTTGTAGGTGATGAATTACAACAACCACTGGCAACTGAAAACTGAAATATCTGAGGCATTCTAAGGTTGGGTTAGTTAAGAGCCAGCCGACAGATAGATGGATACACGGATAGCCGGATGGATGTGTGAGAAAGGTATGGGACATAGTGAGGATTAAATACGAAATTTTCCATTTAAAAATATCTCTCATTGTTCGCATTCGTTTTTTCTTTCTTTACTTTTTTGGTTTTGTTCTCGGCTCTTCGTTTGCTCATTTCTTTTTTTTTCTGGTCAGGGGGAGGCTTAAAACGTTTTCCATAGATAAATCTGATATCGGGATTTGGGAAAATTAATTATTGTAGCCATGCACATTGAACAATGACAATGTGGGAGAGTCATCTCCGAGGGACGGATGCCTGTCATTTAGTTGATGAAATTCTAGGCAGGGCCAAGGACTTCTTTCAAAGCCGGGGATCTCGGGCTAAGATAAGAAAGAAATCCCATTAGGTGTGGAGAGTTTTTCTTATAAAATATGTATGTCTCTTCCTGTGTAATATATAATTTTTAGATGAGGTAATCAAATCTATTGAAAAAATCTTTAAAAATAGAAAAAAAATTCTCTTTTAATACAATATTTTAAAGGAAATTATCGAAACCAAATTTTATTTTGATATTTGTTTTCAATTTACCATTTCCCCTCACAACTGTTCAATTGTTGCCTTTTCTGAACTTTGCACCATTGTGAGGACCCTTCACACGCAATCATTCCAGTTCACAACTCAATTCACCGATCTCACTGGAATCATCCACTCTCCCCTCAACTTCAGGGGCATTACCTCCCACCCGACGATTCCCAACTGGTCGCAACTAATTCGCACATCTTTCAGCAGTTTAATGCATCATTTCGGCATTTTGGTTTTTTTTTGCTCCCCCCAAAACACTCGAATTCAAAATAGCTTTGGGAAATATGTAGCAACCCCCTTCTGTCAAGGGTGTACTTCGCGGTTCGTGATGAAAAGAGGGCGGGGAAATTGATGGAAAATTTGTTACCCATAAGACAATGGCTCTGATTTCTGATTTTCTATATAGCCAACGGAACGGAAGAGGGCGGTGGGCTGTGGGCTGTTGGCTGTGTGCGAGAGTTCCCAGAAAGTTCGTTAATAAAAATCTGAGGGCAAAATCCGAATTCGAATGGCTTCATGGTAATCAAGAATTTTTAGCCCATTAATACAGTTATAGAAAAATTGTATATACGTAGATATAATTTTGAATACATTAGATTATTGCCTTGGTTATTCCTTCCCCCATCATCGGCATCATCATCATCATCATCAGGGGCAACCCATTCTACATATCTCGGGGTAAATATCTCAACTCGAGTCGAATCGTTGTGTTTGTATCTGTACCTCAGTTGGTTCTCGCTCAACCCTGCAACTAAAAAGTATCTTTGTGTTGTGTCACTTTTTTCCTTTCGGCTTCTTGGCTAAATATGTAAATACATTTGCCTAACTTTAGAGCCGAGCTCTGTGAAATGTGATTTGGCAATCTCTCAATCTGCCGGGCACTCGACAAAAGGGGGAAAAATTGAAATACGCTTTCAACGCCGCTGCGATTTGAATTTCAAATTGTCGAGCGAGTACAGTTTACCCGACTAGACGTCTATAGATGCAGATGCGTAGATACTGTTCATAACTTCCCCAAGGACCGCCACCACCCATTTTCACCGACTGGCTCAGATATTGTCATGGCCAGAGATTTGAATTTGTTTAATAATAGTTGCATCCCCTGGATTTAAGTCCTCAAAAACTGTGCGAGGGTTGCAGCCTCGACTGTGATTGCATTATTAGTTAAAAACGAGGGAAAGGGACACCTGTTCAAATGGTAATTCAATCTCCCTAGTCTAAAATATAGAAACTGAGACACACTCGGGGACTTATGGATCGTACTCTTGCGCATTCTATAATCTGCAAACAAAGGACTTATGCCGAAACAGCTGCGCAGTTTTTGCCAGGCGAAGGAAGGCGAGAAACTAGTTCCTGAAACTACGCATATAAGGCAGATGGAAAGATGGAACGTGGGCAACAAAGACGCATTTTGGCTTTTCAGCAGTTTTTCTTTGATTTACGCTCTGCGTTTTAAGCTACACTGAGAGAAATAAAGACTGGTAAGGTATAAAATTGTAATTACATATTCAAGAAATTGATTTTAATGATATATTTTAATAAGAAAATTTAATCTTAAATTTTGTATATACAATTTTCTATTTGATTTATGAATTATACGTATTATATTCCTCACTAATTTAAATTAATCTATTTGTTTTTATAACCTAACAACAGTAAAATCAATTCAACGAGGACTGATCTTCCGATACAATAAGTTTTTATTTGTTTTAGGACCCTAAAAACTTTTTTTTAAATAATTTTCTCTCAGTGAGCGTTTATCCTAAGACGTGGATGAGTCGCAAAATTGAGGAATGGAAATGGGTTCCTCGGCATTAGACGCTCTTATTATATTCACTCCTGCGCCCTATTCCTATTCCAACTTCTATTTCCATTCCTATTCCTGTTCCTATAACCAAAACAAGGAAACCATAAACCATTAACATGAAAAAAAGGATAACGTGTTTCTTTTGTTATCTCTCCCCAGTTGCTCAGACTGAAAGTCTGTGTGTTTGCACAAGACGCAAAAAATTTTTACCAGGAACATGATGAACTACAACAAAAACAACAGATTGAACTACAAATAAAACAAATCCGAATGCCTTAAGGTACGAATCATATGGCTCAGGTAGTCAGCATTGAAATCGTTCTGCGTTTTAGGTTTAGGGTGTTCGACTTCAATTTGGCCTGAGTTCCAGCTCAAATTTAGTTTCGGTCTCAGTTTTTGCGTGCGATTTTATACTTATGTATGGATTTATAGTACAGTTGATCTCGGGATCGGAAATGCTATTTGATAGCAGGCATAATCTGCACCCTTGGGAAGACGACTGCTGGGCGTTTATTCAGGTTTAGTGAGCTGAACATCACATGAAATTGTCTTCTCAGGTTCTGGGATTTTAAGGGTAAGAATATATGCTGATTCGTATTTCATTGTTCTAATGACAATAATATAGATTGTCATTTACCTGGAATATCAAAATCATATTCAGCATTAATTGAGTTCTTCGGTTGTATATGAATTTAAATTGAGCATTAAGATAGCCCAATTTAGGTTTAGGCTTTTGTGCGATTATAAAGTTTAATTTTATTCGAGTTTTTTAGATAGACCCTTAGTTAAACCATATATTATATTTTAAACTCGTCTGATTTTAATTACTTATTTTTATATATTTTTAAAACGATATCAGTTGACTCATTATACGATTATTAACCTATTAAAATAACCCAGAGCTTTTAATAATTTTTTCCTGGAAGATAGTGCTCACATTTCTTAGGGATATTTTCTTTAAATTTAAGGAGTGTACTCTTTCAGATCTTATATCTAAAGTGGTTGAAGATACCAACACAACTTTCTCAGACGGGACATAATGCTAATAATTTTGTTCCTTTGGACCCCTTAAGTTATTGCTCCCTCTGTTTATGTGCTGTCCCACATTGCACATTATTGCCCCACACTTTTTGTTTTGGCATGTTTATGTTCCTAGGTTCCTTCTTCATCTCGACATGTGTTCTTTGGGTCGCCAACTGTTGACATTTTACAGTTGCGGTCGCCGTTTGCCGCTTCCTCTCCTCTTATCAGCATCAGGAGGACGAAAAGGACGAAGAGGATGGAGAGAGGAAGGACCACGCAATGTTGTGACAGGCTGCAACACCTTTGGAATCGAATTGCGAACGAGAGGACACATGCCATTCGGACCAATTTCATTATGCTGCATATTTAGTGGCATTTAGCTGCCCATGTCCCATATCCTTGCCCATATCCTTATCCCGGGATCCTGATCCTTCACCTGAATTCGAATTTCGAGCCCGAGGCGGGCTTTGAACCTGACCTATGGCCACGAATGTACATATCTGCACATGTTACTCACACGCACGAGCGAAGAGCGAAAACAAAACAGAGACAAAAAGGATGAAGGCAAGGACCTCTTTTCGTGAGAGAGTGCGAGAGAGAGAGAGAGAGAGAGGAGAAGTGGAAGGAGAGGGGGACATGCAGACATGTGTTCAGCTTGCTTTCCTTTTTGCACCCATGCCACTTTGAAACTCTCTCCCACTCTCTTCCTCTCAACACGTGAGCAAATGTTATTGTCCTTTTTGCGTGCGTGTGTGGGGATGCGACGACGCGTGTCTGTGTGGAATTGACTGTGTGTGTGTGTGGCTTCAACAGGTGTTCCCACCGGGAAAATTCCTCTGGAAAATAACATATTTTCATCAGGTTTCTCCATAGAAGCGGAAGGGACTAAACCTCATTCACCCCTTACATTTCTTCCATCTCTGGTTTCAAAATACACGGGGGTGACACAAAAAGTAAGGGGGAAATGAGGTTTCTATCTGGATCTCTGGCAGAAGAATGCAGGACAAAATCCACTGGTTTTTCGACTTCCCGCATTATAGATTTTCCACACGTGCTCAGTTATGGTTTTCCTCTATTTGCAATATCTGCTTTTCCACACCCTCCCAGTTTTGGTTTTCCAATACTTTGCAGTATCTGATTTCCCACAATAAAAAATAACTTTTTTTCATGTAATTTTTGTATGTGTATTTATTAATAATATTTACAATCGAAGCATTGGAATTAAAAATTGTTAATGCCTGAAGCACTCCCGGTTTTTGCTTGGCCGAATGCACGTCTTAGGTATCCATGTCTTGTAAGCCTGTCTTCTGAAAATATCAAAAATAATTAAGATATGAATTTAAGACCAGGAATAATAATAAGAGTAATTACCATTATTACATCTCCATACAAAATTAAGGGATCTCCAGAAGTATGCCTAGTTTGCCATGGCCGTTCATTTACCCTCTGATCAGATGTTTAATGTCGGGAATGGGAATTATGAAAAGAAAAAATCACACACGGGAAATGCAAGCGCAACAGTTATGGTCCCAAGAAGTCTCAATCGGCCTGGCTGAAATAAATGTAATATTTTGATTGAGTTAAACAACTAAGTTAGTACTGAAGTACTATTCATACAACCATTTAATGAACACCGCACACCATTTACCACTGGTGAAGATTAAAAACATTTCAAGTGACACTGAAATGCAGAGTTTGTGTGAAAGATAGCATCTGGAGGCTTATAGTTATTAATGGCGAAAATATCTGTGGTACTAACCTCTGTAACGCTGAAATAAAGATTATTAAGCAACAACATTTATGTTATCACTTACCTTTTTCTTGTTTTTTAGAATTAACCGAACGATTTTTCACTTTTTTCACTTTTTTGGACGAAATGTAAAATGATGTGACCCTGCATCATATACTTGATAATACCAAAATGCAAAATGCAGATAAATTTGGTGTTAATTTCGTTGTAAGTTAGGGTCACATCTGCCACGATCTGGCGATCAAAATATTTCATTTCACAGAAAATGTTTAAAAATATAAAAAACAATAATATTTTTATTTGTAATTTTATGGCAATCCTTGATAAATGTGATCAATTTTTTTAATCGCCTTACCACATTACCCACATTTATTCTTATTATTATTTTTAAAAATTGTGAGTAAAATAAATTAAAATCATCAATAAATATTATGATTATAGACATTATGATTATAGTATTTAGTTTAATTTATTTGATTAAAAATTATTAATACTTTTTCTACGAATTTTAAAATTACTAAAAAATAAAGATAAATGTGAGAACAAGATTTTTTTTTTTGGTGTAAATCATAGGATTTTTAAATATTATAAGTTGGTGATTTTTTGTTAAAAAATATTATAATCGTAGTGCACAGAAATCACACAGCGCATAAGTGGCCTGATATTGATGCTACTCAGAAACCCACCCCCATTTAACGCTCAGAAATTATCTAACCCCACACCGCCGCCTGCAAAAAGGAACAGGATTTCAAGAACACAAAAACCAACTTCTCACTTTCCTGCTGGGTTATTGCCATTTGTTGTGACGCGGCTATTGCCTTCTCTCTTCCTCCGCCAATTCACAGAAATTTATTAATGAAAAGAGAAAACAATACAAGAAAACCTCAAATAAAAATTCCAGGACTCAACTATCCTTAAACGCATCGAATATAGACAAGATTCCTGAAATAAATTTATTTAAAAAAAGCTGGAGCTTTAAACTTTTTATACCAAAAACTAAACATAAAACTTAATTTAAAAGTTGAAAAAAAAAATCTCTGTGTTATTATCTTAAAAAAACGATATGCTATCCCCACAGAAAATCAAAATCACTTCCATTTAACAATTCCTACCAATATTTCCCCCAAAAGAAAACAGCCATTCAAATTATGAATTCATTTTCATCCAAAGCCAAGTGAGTTACGAACGACAAAAAAGCAACCACATCAATTTATCTCGGTAAGACTCCCATGTCTATTTCTTAACGAAAGCCAATGAAAAAGCAACAGAAATAGAAGCAGTCGCCGCAACAACAATATTACAAAAAAAAATCAAAATGGGCGCTAGAATAATGCATAAAAAAGTCTCAACAAGTCAGACAACTTTGCGCTAAGTACACAATACATCTCTCACACATAAAAACGAAAACCTTCTACACGAAGATATCTGTATCTATGTTTGGGTATATGTAGATATACTTATATTTGTATATAAGCAAGTAACCAAATAACCAAAAGCTGAGAACTGAAGCGAAAGAGTGAAAGACAAATTGTTTTCAAACGTCGTAATCAAGAAATGATTTCTTAAAATATGCGCGTTGTCGACTTTTTGAATTCGGACCCATTACAATGGAAATGAAGGGAGGAAAGGAGGAGAGATAATGCTTCGACCAGAGCGAACTTTTAAATACCCTAAAAAGTTGGGTTAGTAAGGAAAACCCTTAACATGTAAAGAATAGTTACCCTTAAGGAACCACTTCTTAAGTAGAACGGTGCAAAAATAAGGTACCTTACCTAATCCATTCTAAAATCGATTTTATAAGTCTTTCTAGAAATGTTTTAACATAAATTGAGAAGATATATACCTTTAAGAAAACCTTATCTCCACACTAAAATTTTTAATTTTAAATTACTAATAAATATTTTAGAGAAACCTCTCTCATAAAACTTTATTTTTTAATTTCCGATTTATAAAAAACAACTTATCCTAAAATCGAACTTAATAATCATAACAACTATAAAACCCAATTGAGCTATTAGGTTAGTGTATAGACAATAAGGAAAATCTCCACGGACAGGCGGAGATGAACTCAGTTAGATGGGATGTTCGTCTCCAACAGGAAGCAAAGGGATGCGATGCGCCAAAGGGATGCAAAATGCCCGAAGATAGTTTGATAAATCTCGGAGCGCAAGGAGGCAAACGGAGATGGGCACGAAAACAAATCTAAAGATGAAAAGGAGTTTCCGTTGAAACAACCAGCTGGTTTTTCGGGATTTGACAACTCATTGTTGGCGATAAAGTACAGTTTCCATTCGATTCTGTGATTCTGATTCTCTGGTTGCTGCAATCGGCCAAAGATACTTGAACCAATTACGAAAGCGTCACCCGACTGGAAGGAATATCTATCTATCTATCTATATATCTATGCGGCTCTAATGGAAATGAATAGAATGACACACAGAGAGAGAACATTCCCGTATCCATCTCCATTTGTGTATATGAATTTATGATTTGATTACACCAGCTCAAGTGTCGCGTTTGTGCATCTTTCGGCTACACATTTGCTAATGGCTTTTGTTTACTCGAATCTGAGGAAAGGGCAGCTGGATCCGATTCGGATTGATTGGTGTAATATCCATACACATATCCCCCTCCTATTGCGGATTGCTCATTGCTTGTTATTCAAGTTGTGCTCGAGCACTTGAGAACCAACAAATTGTCGCGTTTCAATCACCCCTCATCCTCAATTCCTCAATGCCGCCCCAAATTGCCGAACGGATTCGAGTTCCGCTCCATTGTCAATTGTATCTGGGACGGCGTTTTTGGTTTCCAACCTCAATCCCTTATCTGAGTCCGGTCATAAACTTAAGTACAGACCCTTTTCTAACCGAAAAGAAACCGAGCCTAGTACTTGAGCAAGTTAGAAGACCTCAATTAATGGGTATTATGGAGCACTCATAGGCATATTCGAGTTTTCAAGATAATACCACTCAACTCATCAGAGATAGGAAAAGGAAACAAAAGGATCCGGAGCTTATTTCTGAAATAATTCAAATCATTTTACTGTAAGGTATATAAATATTTTAGCAACCTTTATTTAAATTAATAGCATTTCGAAATAATACTATTCGATTTTTAAGTCTTAAAAAAACATGTTTTAAGCAATAATTTGTTAGAATCCTATTAAAAGCAGCCCCCCATCAACTAGGCGGAAAAGGATACAGAATATGAGCAGGCAGTTTCAGGGTGCGACAACATTTATTTAATGCGTTGACAAGGATTTGTTTGGAGAGACAAAAGGGGGAAAAGGGCTGAACCCGCTGTTCGAGGCGTTGATTGTGGGTGGTTTAATCGCCCACAATGCGACCCAGCCACTTCAAACAGCCCTAACCCCCATTTTCCAAGTTCAACAATTGTTGGTATAACTTTTCTGAAGCGAAGAGCATGGGAATTTTAGCCATGGGGAGCATTCTACGACCAAGAGTAACTCTTAAATCGCCATCGAATGATTCCCAAGTCTAAGTTTAACAAATGCATAAATAACGAATAAGAAAGAAGCACACACACACACAAAACAGACGCAGACTAAGTAAATTATCAAAGTTTTAGGCTCCACCCAGAAGTGCTGCTGTATATATACATATATCTACTATATATTTACACTTGCGGTCATATCACTAGTGGTATTTAAAAAAAATTCTTAAAAATTTGTATAATTATTGTAAAGCTATCTAATTGGAAATAATCATGCAAAGTCAATGTGTATTATTTAAAAATTATTAATTGTAAGTTTATAACAACAAAATCTTTTATGTCGAATAAGAGATTTTTATACAGTTACTTGTTTAAATTGTGTTGCTCAGAGTGACCATACTAACAAAACTTTGTCCAAAATCAGTAATCTAATTATTTTACTTTTTATTTATTTTCTTTGGTAACTGTTTGGCAGATTGATTTTTTATTTAAATAAAATATTAAAATAAGTAAAAATGTTTCAAGTCCAACGTTTTACATTATTTTGACCGTTGCTGTTTCGGTATATATTTGCTGATATGTCACCGACACTAACTGGTTTTCTGTTAAATGTAAACAACATTTAAATTAGCGAATAAAAATGTATTATTAATGCGAAAACATGTTTATAAAAGCAACAAATACACGCTCAAGTCAAGAATACAGAAGGAGCGAAAGAGACGGCTGGGTGGAGTGCGAGTGAGAGGGACTAAGCAATTGTTAAAAACAAAAAAGCAACAACGCTTTGTGTAAAGATTAGGGCGGGGCCCATCCCAAAAGAATAACGAATGACGATAAACAAACGAAGAGAGAGCAGCCAAACAAAGTCAGACATTAAGCGAAATTAATAAATTAGATTTGGAATTGCCAGCGAAATACGGTTTTAACATGGCGTCTCAACTGACGCAGAGGAAATCGGAGAATATATATACCTACATATATTTTTCGTAGATTTTTATATTCTTTTTTTAGGACTGTCGGTGTCGAATGGCAATATAATCACGTAGCCGAAGGTGGGGAAGAATTAACTTATTATAAATAAATCTATCTGTAGGTACATTCATAAATTCCACACAAAAAGCATTATAAATTTAAAGTGATTGCAAGGTGGTTGATCTGAAAGTCATTTATTTTCAAGAATGTATCATGGAATTCAAATAAATTATGATTTTCTAATAATAATTAAAATATTACTCAACTCAAAATAAAGTTTTCATATTATACTCAGATCACCTACAATAAAACATTATTTTATAAGTAGGCATATTTTTAAAATATTTAAAAATCTTTATGTTAAGTTAGAAATTTTTGATTAATTTAAAAAACTTAAATATCTATTTATTTCTTTTAAATTGTTAACGCTTTCTGATAAAATAAATAAAGATAATTCAAAAATCAGAATCCCTTACCCAACTTTTAAGGCTGCCCTCGCATTTCAATTTGGCCCAAAGCTGTCAAGTTTCCCCGGCGACCGAAATGCGCTCAAAAACTAGTTTTGAGCCTTTATTTCCATTTATTTTGGTAATTTTGTTGATATTTCTGCACAAGCATTTTAATTTCAAGTGACGCAGAAGCCTTTGGTTTTTTATTTGTCTTGCCGTTCTGCGTTAGATTTTGTGGCTGGGCACGTATTAACATACGAAACAAACGAATGTATCTCGCAGATACAGATAGACCATACAGCACATACCTTTGCGGCATACTTAACGCACTCGAGTGACAATAATTGAATTCATTATGGGCATAGAAAAAAACAGAGGACGGAGAACCGAGAACCGAGAGCCGACAACTAAAAAACGAGATAAAGGGCGCGGGGTGTACGAGTACTAGGATTAACAATACCGGGTAATTAACCTGATAGATCCACTGGCCTTGGGACTCTAAAAGCAGCCCAGAGAGTCTGAGTCTGTCACCAATTCGATTCTGTTACCATTTTTATTTGGGCTACGTGCGGGTTTTACTTATTAGCCCCCTAATTACCATATAGTCATACCACATAGTAGCGACTTCTTGGCCATAAAGCGTTCGGTTGTGGCCCAGCTTTCTTGCCATGATCTTCGTGCAAGTTAAGTTTTTCGCAAAGCCCACAAGGCAGAAGATACACAAAAGGAAAAATCGTTATCAGCCGGGGAGGTCAACAAACCGCGGATATCGCTCAAGTCAAGTCCCCTTAAGCAGCCCCGCCCCCTCTCTACATATGTGGCCCCTCCTTATCAGATAATTGAGCCAAAGGTAAGCAGAGTGCGCTAACATTACGTTTGTGACTCAAGAGCCATAAACTTAGCACTCGGCCAACGGTAATTTCAGCCACCATAAAAGCCCATTCTTCAGCGTTTTGATTTTGGCGTTCGTGCCTCGACTATTCGATAATGATTCCCGGCATTTACATGGCTAAGTTCGACTGAATTTTAACTTAGATTCGAAACTGGGCGACACATTTTTCAAAAGATCTTTCATAAAAAGGTGAATTTTATATTTTTATACTATACACATTCTTATTTCTTTAAACTAGTTTAGTGATATCACTTTAATTATTTTATTTTCTTTACTCTTTTAAATAATGCATCTAGTTTTTATAATTTTTGAGTTCTACAAGTAACGGAATAATTTTCATATTGAAAATTGAAAAGTTCAGACTGACAATACTGCAGCGTTTTGATTTTGGCGTTCGTGCCTCGACTATTCGATAATGATTCCCGGCATTTACATGGCTAAGTTCGACTGAATTTTAACTTAGATTCGAAACTGGGCGACACATTTTTCAAAAGATCTTTCATAAAAAGGTGAATTTTATATTTTTATACTATACACATTCTTATTTCTTTAAACTAGTTTAGTGATATCACTTTAATTATTTTATTTTCTTTACTCTTTTAAATAATGCATCTAGTTTTTATAATTTTTGAGTTCTACAAGTAACGGAATAATTTTCATTTTGAAAATTGAAAAGTTCAGACTGACAATACTTTTTGGGTTCTTAATGGCTATATATTTTCGAAAAACTGTTATAAAAACTTAATGCTTTTTTATTTTTATATTTCTTAAATAATTAGCTTGACTTAAGAATGCTAAAAATAAATTGTTCACTGTCACTAAAAATTAACTACTTGATCACAACTTATTATACACATTATTATATTTCAATATTCATTAATTAAAAAAATATATTTTTAAACTCACCATAAAAAGTGAATTACTTGTGGAATTTATCAAATGTGATACGCATTTGGCTTTCTTTTGTTAAAATTATTTGTGAGCCTTTTTGAAAAAGTCCATTAAAAGTTCCGTCACGTTTATTATTTATTTAATTTGCACAAATTTTGCGCATACTCGCAAATCAAATGCAAAATCAAAGGGGACTGAACAACAAACAGAGAAATCGGGGGGAATACTAAAACCGCAGAAACCGAAAGACCGAAAAACTAAAAACTTAAACGGAGAGGATTGGATTGGAGAGCCAAACCGAAGGCGTCAGAAAGTGCACTGAAATTGGAAGTGGAATCGGGCAATCGAGGAGTGGAATATATGGAATCGGGCAAAGCTTCACATAAATAATAAATGCATACACATAAACATTCATATACACGCTTAAAAAAATGATGAGTGCTTGTGTGTGTTTGCATTTAAATCATAAAACTTACAAAACTGAAAACCCAACTAAACAAATGTCTCAGTCGTTCCTCCTTATATTCCCCATTTTTTCCTCGCCTTGAAACCCTTGTTGTTGCAAAGTTCTCGCTCATTTGAAGAAAATTTGCTGACAATTGCAAGAGATTTTTCTTTTTATTCGGTTTTTCCCATATATTTTGTTTTTGCTTTCGCTTCGCATTTCGCTTGACGGGGCGTGGGGTGGGAAATGGGGTATTCTTGGGGGGTACGAGACGGGAAGGTAGTCTTATTTCAATTTACAACCAAGTGACGAAGTATCACAATTCAATGTTTAAAGTTTTTATCACGTTGTGGACAACAACAACAACGGCAAAAATACAGCGCCACACTCAAACACAACTAACCCGAACAGTAGAACCTCTACTGTGACAACCACTTCAGTTTGCTAAAATGTTTACAAAATTTCTTAAGTGCAAAACAATTTAAAGAAATATTTTATTTATCTGAACTTAGCACAAACTTTTCAAACCAGTCAAAGAAAATTCCTGGTCTATAAACATTCTTATTCTCAATATACTATCGTTTTTTGTCCCAGAAACGATGCAAAAGGATTTATTATCAAGAAAGCTATTTCTTGTGATTGTATTTTTTTTTATTAATTTGCTTTTTCTGTTAACTTAAGAGCACAAAATTGAATTATCAACAGTCTTCAACAATTTTCTTGTTCTAGGCAAATTAGTCAATTATCTTTGCCTCACATGAGTTGCTTATATAAATATATTTAAGGCGATTTAAAGGATTTAATGAACTCAGTTGTTAATTATAGGTAATAATAGGTTTAGTAGCTACACCGGATGCTAAACCAAATTTATTTAAGCCTATTGTTTTCCCTTTAAAGAGCCCACTTTCCTTAATGCAGGACGAAGGAACCGAATCTAAGGAGCAGCTTGCACCATGCAAAACATTGTTGACAAACTTGGGAGGAATAATTAATTATAAATTTTACACAATGCATCCGGAGCTCAAGGAAGTCCTTTTCGGGAGGCAATGTTATTAACCGAACCAAATATTGTATAATAAAATAGATTTATTGACAATATCTACAAATATAAATACAAAATATTTCGTAAATATTTTAAAATTTAAAAAGTAAATCATTTAGGTAATCTAAAAATTGTTTGTACAATAATGAGTTTTGAAAAGCTTCACTGTACTTGGACGCTGGCTGGCCAACACAAACAAACAAATGGAGCAACTGCAGCTAACTGCCGGGCGACAGATGCGGGCCAAAGAGACGTGGGAAGGGGCAATGAAGAAAGGAGGAAGGAGACAGGGGGACGATGGGGCAGGGAACCCCACATAGTGGGGCATGGGCAGTATGCTGGAGCCCCCTTTTCTGGTACTGAGCAATATGGTTAATATGGCGCGACATTTCATCCGCTGCCGTTTGTTGCTCGTTCGCTTAGTCAGCCCGCTTCTCTCTAGATTTTGTCAAGGGGGGCCGTCGGGAGGGGGAGGCACTAAATGTTTAGTAACCAACTGAAATAGTAGCACTCGTGTTAGTATCGGTTCATGAAAAACGAACAGCAGCAAAATAGAATTGAAAAAAAATAAATGAAAACCATTTCGGTTTACATAGAGTTTCGCATGTAGCTACACGACTTGCACTTGGATTTGAATATGAATGTGCATACTTATCCACAGATAAGGTCAAAATAATAGCGCACTCAAAGTCACATTGTATTCCAAAACATATTGATATACGAATCAGTTCAGAAAGAAGTACAGGATTACTTATTGGAAATATCATAGAAATATAGTTTTTAAACAAATTGCTTTAAACATTAAATGAATTATGGGACTAACACAAAAAGATTTCATTTAAAGGGTTATTTTTTAAGATTTTTAATCTAGAACTAGGTTTTTTTTCTTACTATTAAATTCTTCATTGCTTAAGACAATCTGTTTTAAAGATGTTCAACCTAAGACTTGTAATTTTTTTCACATTATTCTAATATACTGACCCCAGCTGTATCTGAGGGTCAGGGGCGTGGGGAAAGGGGTTTCCGTGGACGCTGAGAGGGGAAAGTGGTAAGCGAACGACGTCAGCGTTAACTGATTACCACCGAACGATCTATGGAGCTGAACTAGCGGCACGTACGTAGCGTTTTTGGGGCTAAAAATCGAAGTGGGGGTTTACGGGGTTTAGTGCTACGCTGGGAAACCTTCGTTTCGGGAGTTAAGTTCGCCGATGGGGAAGACAGAGCGACTCGACAACCCAAAAGTTCCAGTTAAAACCGACTGCACATAGGAAGTCAGAGTTAAGACTTCAATTACAGTGGGGCACCCATGGGTTGATTGTGAAATTATAACCGAACTAGCATAGGGTTCCAAGAATTGGGCAAGACGAATAGCGCGAAAGAGAGGGAAAGAGCCAAAGCGATTACTAATTAATGGAACGTGCTAGCTCATCTTCGTAAACAACCGTTATACAGTCGAGCTTCTACTCGAATTACTTTTACTCAAAGAGGTAAGAAATTTAAATATTGTTAAGCTTTTAAATATTTAATTTAAAAATACAGTTAATTAAAATTGTATGAAATGTTTTAAGTTAGTATCCTACATAAATATAAATATTATTTTAGTAGTTTCAAGTTATTTTTATTGAAACATCTGGTTGAAATTACTACCGAAATTGTCAATATTGTTCAGTTAAACTTTTATAAGTTATTTCAAAAATCTTTAAATTTTAAAAAGGCTAATTAACTTAGTTTGCCTGTGCTTAGTGTGTCCGCTAATTTAATATTGTGAATCATCTGTTCTACGTTTATTAGCTTATTAGCTTTCCTTTCACAGTTATCTCACTCTGTATATCTTTTCGACTATATCATAAGCCACATTCATAATTTACTCATCATCGCAACGATTAATCGTATTCACTCAATCAACTTGGAAACTCGGATATTATCGTTATCACCAGCCGGCCAATGTTGTTATTGCGAAACATAGTTCGAATTCCGAAACCGAAACTTAGACTCCAACACCCACCGCAAACTGCACGTAGTGAAATTTAGCTGCCAACTAAACCAAACATGCTGCGATCTAGAAAATGTATCTTTCAGATGCACACGCTTTTCCACACCCACACAGCGATGTGTCTATAGCTCTGTGGAGTCTGCATGAAAAAAAGGCGCACACATAACTTTAACTTGGCATTCCAAGTGACTTTGCACACGAAAATGAACACGTGCTGCATTTGGCTCGAAGGACCACGGCTGGGGGATAAGTTGGCCAACAGAGGGGGTGGAGCGGCGTGGAGTGGGAGTGGGCTGGGTCTTGCTGGCTGGCAGCCACAACCACAGACAATAACAAAGGCCAAGTTGAGTGCAGTTAGCAGTTAGCAGCGGTGGTGACTCATGCTCACTCACTCACTAGCTCTCCCTCCCACTCCCACTCACTCGCATTTCGCAGCTGCAGCGGGTTCTCTTTGGGAAGAGCGGGATATAGTGGATATAGTGCTCCGATAAGAGCGTTTTACTTAGGCGTCTGATTTACAAATTAACGACCAACTACTATTATTCAAACTTGACTGCATCGGATTTGTCATATTAAATGCATTAAGCCAGCGGAAGCTGCAAGCGATGATGCAAACAATATCGTTAATTTCTTGAAGTCACTAGCAATGAAAAGAGCCTAAAATGATTATAAGCATTATAATTATAAATCATATAATTTTGGATAATTTATCGATTTCAAAACGATCTGGAAACATGAATGAATATTTAAAAAAAAAATACATGTAAATTTCGCCTATTTTATTTAAAGTTAATTTTTTAGAGGGAGACCTGATATAAATAAGTAAAAATCTATTTTTCCTGTGATAAAAGACAATGAGCATATTTGTTAGTATATGTAGCTCAACAAGTGAAAATTTCCTTTTCGGAAAAAGTTTTGAAAATAATCTTAGTACTAGGATGTTGTTCCCCAAGAATTTTCCCTGTTTTTAAATCTAAAATGTAGAGTTTTTAGAATATTTCTATAAATGGGATATATGTACATATGTACCTACGAATGTATGGCTTAGAAGTCTTAAAATGTACATTATAGATGAACAACAAAGCCACAAATTTTTAACGAGTTTCTGGAAGATGATTTTTTTTTTTTTAACATCTGACTGTTGTATTTATTTGTTTAAGGGCCAAATGTTGGTCTCCGTTAGCCATGTGCCACTGTAGTGCGGCACGACTAACTTAGTTGGTCGCCTGGGACTAAGTGTTTATATGGATGTGGCTGCGGGTATACTTCTGTGTGTGTTTCGTTTCTGTGGTGCGTCTGCCGCCAACTTTAGTGGCCCCGGCTAACTTTTAGCAAAAGTTTTAGGTTCGAATACCTGCCACTAACTAAAACCACAGGCACACAGACCTAAAGCACAAGAGCCGGCCGCAGAAGTTTTCACCACGCATCGAACTATGAAAATCAGAAAAGTTTGCAGACAGAAATTTCCAGCAATGCATCCGAACAATGGGGGAAATGGACGCAGTACCTCTCTACCCCCCCTAAACCTAACTTACCGTCCCGCTCGCCAGCGCCATCGTCATTAAAGTTGGGCTTTTCCCTTGGAGTTTAAACGTAAATATTCACAGGATCGGATCGTCTTACAGCAAATAAATTATAAATCACATGCGGCGCATAAAATAAACTTGGAAATATTAAAAACAACTGTAAACGAACAGCTGTCAAACTGCGCGGGCTCAAAGGACAGGGTTGTACTTCGCAAAGCAGCTGTTCGCCGACCAGGGTTGCATCTGGGCTACCGTTGGAACTACAGTAAATACCGTAAATATCGATCAAAAAGGTTATTTCAAAAAATGAAGATTAGGGAAATCTGTAAATAGTAGTTTAGTTAAACAGATAGTCAAAATCGCTGTCTCAGAAGCCTCTTACATTTTTTACAATGATTTGAAAGCCTCAAAACTTGAATAGATAATCTAAAATCCCGCCCATAAATAAACCCATAAAAAATCTTCATAAAAATTTGAAAGAAATATTTAATTTGATGAACGTAACATTTTTTTTAATATTTGCTAAAGTTCCGGTTTATGTCAGAAATTTTTGATTCAAATTTCAAAATCTAAATTAAATAATATGTTTGAATTCAGGACCTTTTCTTAATTATAAAATATTCATAATATAAATTATAATAAAAAAAAAAAAGTGGTTCTGATTTTTGAATATAATTTAAATAAATGCAAATTTATTAGAACTATCGCATTATAAATTCTTTTCCCTCTCCTTTAAATTCTCCGACTTTTCCTTGGCTTCCGAATCCGATTCCGAGGAGGAGGAAGCATGTCGTTTTCGGCTAGAGTGCTCCGATTGCTGGGCGCTGGTCAACATTCTGGCGGAGATGCGCTGGAACCACCAGAAGCGACTGAGATAGGCCTCTGCCCCTCGGCTGATAAAGTATAGCTGGAGCGGTCGCTTGCTTCTTTGTGGATGCTTCCTTTGTTTGTGGGAGAGCATCAAATCCAGAGCGAAGGTGCAGTGCAGCAGGTAAATTGCCCCAGCATAGAGAGCTATAATGGCGTTATCCCTGCAGCACATATAGAAAGCGGGCCATTTCTCAGTCCGGAACTCCTCCAAAGTGGCAATGTACATGTGGGCGTATACGGTGAACATGTGTAGACCTCCCAAGATGCCCCCATAAATAGCTTCGTGCTTCATCGTTGGTCGCTCCGCATAGAAGACTCCAATAAGGGATATGATGCTAATACAAACAGACCCGCCATAAGTTCCACATAGCAGAAATATATGCGGAACACCTTCCTCATTGAAGCAGCCCCAGTGGACGATGCAGCATCCAAGACTAAGCAGCAGCTCCATCAACTTGAACAGGAACCAAACGGGCTTTTTTGAGCGCACCTGCATGTTTTCTCAAATTTCTTGGATATATTACAATTGCGACACAAAACAGATAAGGATACATTTAAGACTTGTAGCTCTAGGCCACCTACGACTAAAGGAATCTTATAACTATGGTTATTATTGTTAAACAGTTCAAATAAATCTTTTAAAATTGTAGGAAGCCTGAAGAAATCATTAAAAAATAATAAGTAAAGGTATAAAATAATATACATTTGGTAATACTAAACTATTTTACACTTTTGATAATTAATCTTAAGGTTTCTTCAACTCAGGCAAAATGTTTCCTCCTACAAATTCTTATCAAAGCATTTTAATCCAAACTAGTGAATAGACATATACCCTTTACTTCCGCCAGTACTGGGTGAATCGATGGATCTGCTCCACCAGCGCCGGCATTACGGCCGTGATGGATACATCCAGCAGACTCTGCAAGTGCTGTACGGCCTCCTCGTCGGTCAAACCAAGCTGCAGGTTCTCCTCGACCTTCTTGACCGCCTTGTCGGGCTCCAGGGCGATATCCGGAACAGTGGCATCCACCATGAGGGAAAATAAGTTGAGCATTACGTTGGCATGCCGACGCAAATGCAAATAGGCCGTGTAGCACTGCTTGCGGAACTCGTGGTGGTGCTCCGAACTAATCCCGCCCATGGCCTCCACCATTTCCTTGCTCAACTTCATGGGTGGCGGCATTGGCTTGGGATCACGTCCCAGAATGTAGCCGAAATCGATGTGGAAGAGCTTGCCGTTGGTGGTCAGCAGCAGGTTGTCCAAATGTCGGTCGCCCACGCCTAAAAATACAAGGATTAAAGAAAACTACTAGTAAATTAGGTGATAATCTTACCCAGCAAATAGGTGATCACGCAGTAGCCTGCACAGCTTTTAATGTACGTGTCCATGACCTCCGCCGAAATGCCATATGGGCCATTATCGCACGGATGGTGCTTGCGGAAGAAGTTGTGGATATTTCCCTCTCGAGCAAGTACCTCTGCCACCGTGCATGAGTCAACGTACTGCAGGAACCCATGTTTGGAGCTGGTGGCCAGCACTTTGTAGGGAGTGAGCTTGAGATCAAGGTTCTCTCGCCTCAACAGCTTGTCCATCAAGGTGATCATCTGCAAGATGAGCTGATCCTGACGCAGATCATCGCCGTGCTTGAAAATAGCAGCGTACTCGTGATGGGCAATAGAAGTGACAAAGGTGAGTCTAAAAAGGTTTGAAACATTAACTTGTAACTATCAGTTTGTTTTCCACTTGGGTTAACCTACTTGGCCGGCATTAGAGCGCTCTTGAAGAGCGAGGTGCGCATGGGTACGATCTTGGTGATGTAGATCTCTGGATCCAGAGGAAACGGAATTGGCTCAAAGTTGGTAAAGTTCACCTTGAACATGTCCTGTTCAGCCAGCAACTTCTGGAATTTCTCTGTCTTCTTATTCCGATTTCCCGGCTCCTTGGCCACCAGTTTCACCAACTTGACCAGCTCGTCGATGAAGCGGCGCTGCTTCCGGAGATTGTAAAAGATGCCCCGGAGGTTGAAGTTGCCTGAAAATAGTTAAGTAAATTAGAGCAATCAAATTCCATTCATTAAACCAACACCTACCATTCTCCAGCACCTTTAGGAACATTTTGAGCACCATGGCGTACATGTCGTGGGCCTTCTCGTCCTGCTTCCTCACCGACTCCACCTCCTCCACTTCGATGGACAAGTACCAGTAGAAGTAGTTGGCCAGCGTGGCGTTAGTGCAGGCGCGCTGGATGAGGAATGTGCAGAGATTGGCTGGAACACTGCCGAAGCTGATGCCCTCGGCCAGCATGAGGGCATTGGAATTGGAGTCGCAGGGCAGGGAACTGCTGCCTGGAGTGGCGGGTGCCGAGGGATTCGGAAGCGCAACCGATAGCTGACCCGCCTGACTGCCACCCGCAGATCCGGGACTCACGGACTTATCGCCCTTGATGGCGGCCAAAACGCTGGCTGCTCGCTGATTAGCTGGTATCACCGAGGCGTGGAGTCCACTGCTGGTGGCACTCAGATCGGATAGGCTGCTCTGATCCAGCAGTGAGCCATTGTCATCCAAAATGGAACGCACCACATCGCGCTCGGGGAAGATGCAGCCATGCAGGTGGACAATGTGCCGCGGATCCTCGTACTTTAGCGCCTGTACGAGCTGCAGCAGATAGAGCAGCAAGTCCTCATCTGGAGCCTGGGCCAATCGACTGACGGCATACTTTCGCACCTGGGGATGGGTGAAAGTGGGGCTCAGTAGCTCCAGGGCATCCTCCACGTCCATGGGTGCCCAGTTGGCCAGCATCCAAAGGGCTTGAGTCACCTCGTCCTCCAACTTCCAATTGATGCACTTCAAGAACTTGGTCAAAGCCTTCTTGTGGGAGGAGAGGTAGAACCGGAACTTCCACAACAGATCCTGCTCCTCGCTGCTCAGGACGTAGGTCGGTGGATACCTATAGACAATGGTGTGAAGCTGATCGCGAATGCTGCGGGAAATATTGATAAATGAGTGGGGATTATATATACACAGATGGGTTGCCTTACCTTGCTGTGGGTTTAGCATCTCTGTCCGAGATTCCCGAACGCTCTGAACGGGCCAAACGATGGTGCTTCCTTTCCACCAGGTTTTCCTGCAATGGGATTGGGGTTTAGTTCTACATTCCTTGTCTTTTATTATTTATAAATACCATTTGAATCTCTGAATCGGGTACGGACACCAGCTTGGGCTTGGCCGGCAGCTTGTATTTAACATCACCCTCTGGCTCAAAGTAGACAACTGCGTACTGTAACGAAGAATTTGGTTTAGATCTGGAAGAGACTGGGGATGAAAGGTCTCACATTGTACATATCATCCACCACGATGGCGGGAAACTCGATCATGAGGAACATGTAGTCGGACATGCGCTTCTCGCGCTCGTTGATCACCTCGATCTCGCGGAACGTGAGCCTGTCCAGCCAGTCGACCTTCTGCACCTGGCCATTGCGATGCTTCTTGGCCAGCTTCCCCAGGCGCTGCATCTGCGACTTGGAGGATTCCTTGCCCTTGCCGGGCGTGCGACTGGGAAAGCTCCCATCGCCCTCGACGCCCAGCCAAACGCGCAGATCGTACATTCCCTGGCGGAACATGCCGTCCTTGCCGAACACCGAAATGGAGGTGCCCCCGATGACGGTGGTCTGGCCGGCGCCCGAGCAGTCCAGGATGGTCAACACCAGCATGGCGCTGCGCGGCAGATCGGAGAACTGCAGGGGCAGCGTGACCCACTCGTTCCAGCTCCATCGCTTGCCGAATGCCTTGTAGGAGCTTGTCACGGGGAGGCAGTAGGGCCTGCCCTGGTTGAACACCTGCAGGCGCACCTGGAACGAGGGATGCTCCTCGGAGTAGAGGCCGGAGAATCTGAGGATCGGGTCGTCCAGCAGTTTCTCATAGTCTGGCTGGCGCTTCTTCCCCTCGAGCGTCCCACTGGAAAAAAGGTTCCCCCTTGAAAAACACTTTTTCAAGGTTTTCCTGGACATTTTCCACTTACACCTTGATTTGCACGCGTTCGTGGAGCGAGGAGCTGTGTATGTAGCGGAAATGGTCGTCGGGCCGGTCCATTTTCCTGCTGCCAATTCACTTTTTCATTTATGCGTAATTTTCACGGAGCTGCAAATGCAACAACAATTGCCCACAACAGAAATCAGCTGATGGGATGGCGACGCGGCGAAGTACAGTGGCCTCTGGCTTAAAGGTTTGTTAAAATAACCAATAACTAAAAAACTAGATTTTCTTTATTTTATTAATTTATTTATTTATTTATTTTAATTAATTTAAATTTAAATTTATTTAAATTGTTTTTAGATAATAGCTTACATATTTGTGAATATACAAAATTTTGAAGTTTAATCAATTAAAAAAACTAATACATACTGCCGATATTTGATTCAAAAATATTTAGAATTCAAAATGTTTGAAATTCAGCTGCAAGATCCACTGCAGAACACATATCGATTAAAATATCGATGTTAGAAGCGAACGATCTTTTCATCGATAAGTTCTCCAAGTCATTGCGCGCGTATTAATATCTTTGAAATGTATTATGCATACTTAAATCGGAAAATAAATACTTTTTCTACGTTTTTTAATTATTTTATATAATGAGAACATCCTAGTGCTTCAAGTTTTACAAGCAAACTTAAATTTTAGGCACTCGTCACAAAGCTTTAGTTTTAATTTCTTAAAGGAGTAGGAAAGGAGTAGCCTGAGATCATTTTAAAGTTTTTTAGATATATCCATCGCTACCCTTTTTGGATCTTATATTATTTCACTATTTTCGTTATCTAAATGAGATTCGATTTCGAAGCTTAGGTCCTCTTCTGGTCGCGAGTCATCGTTGTCAACGCTTGTCTCCCCCTGCAATTTTTTTAGCTCATCCATCTTCGAGCGCTTAAAGAATCCAAGCTAAAGAGTAAATAAGATGTATATTAAAATAAATTCCATTACAACCATCGTAATGCAAACCTTGCGAAGGCCATAGGTTATCGCAGCAAGAACCAGCAATCCACCAATGAGAGCCAATATTAAATACCAGATGGGTAGAACAGTCTCCAGATTCTTGAATATCACATTTGGTTTAATCTTTCGATTAATCACAAACGAACTGGATTGCGGATCACCCTTTTTGACCAACCTAAGATCGGTCCAAAGGACAAAGTACTCAAATGGACTAATTACGTCACTTAGATCCACATTGAAGCTTATTTTTACGCGAACAGATTTATCCGGTTCCATTCGGAGGTGCATCTCTGATCGGACGCAGATCGTCTTGTTGGTATCCCGACAATTGAGCACGAGAGTTCGATTCGTCGGAAAAATATCCATTTCGTTGATCTCGACATCCGTCGAGCTGCCATTTATGGTCAGACCTTCAATATCTCTACGCTTTCGGATAGAGGAAGTGGTGATCAGGTCATACTTCCCATGCTTCTGAGTGGAGTCCTCGATAAGCAGGGTATTATTCTGATCGTATAGCTTGATGGGCAACGAATGGGAATCGTAGGTGGCCTGAATCTTCAGACTGGTTACATTAATGATGGGCTGAACTACCTTATCCATCTTGAAGGCAATCGGTATGAAAAAGAGCAGTGTTAGCTCTTGTATGGTACTGGGTCCATGGCTTTTGATCTCGTAATTATTAATAACTACTGCGGAGTACGGGTGTTCTTTGAGAACAAGTTGACCGTCTGCTGGTCCACTGAAAATTAAAAATTTAAGTCAGATTTAAATAATCTCTATCATATTCTACCCTATCATATTGAATCTTACCCACTGGCATCGATTTCGGTAAACTCCCTCAGCTGGATCACGATGGTCTGCTTGTTGTCCGTGGAATTCTTGTCTATTCCCGTACTGAACACAGCTGCGTCGATGATCAGTGAATCTCCACTGAGTTGGCTCACATCAAAAGTGATGTTGAGTGAATCGCTGTCACCTTTGACCAGCGGTCGTCCGTTGTTCAGGTCGCACACCATCACTGCCTTCCTTACCCTGCAGTTTCCAGGAACCTGAGCAAAGGGCAGGCGGGAAGAGCTGGTCACGTTGAGTTGGGGTAGGTAGGCGGTCTCTCCGTGGTTGGTGACCTCGTAACTCAGGCGCAGGGTGTCGGTGGTGCCCAAAGTATAACTGGGACTAGGGAAAGGACACTGATTAAATACAATTTTACCAAAACTGACCAAGCCTACTTCACATGCTCGCTCCTTAACTCAAGATCAGGAACACAAACATCTGTGGTACATCCCGTAATGAAGCTAATCTTCTCCGTTGTATATGTTTTGGGCTCGGATGGATCGACAACCGCGCAGGTTTCGCAGAACTCTATAGAAGGTATGATTAGTAGCTAAAAACCTCTACATATTGAGTCTGAAACTCACCCTCCGAGTTGGGAACTTGGTTCGTCAGTTCGTAGTGGATTTCCAGATCGATGGGTTTGACTAGATCCTTCTCACTGTATAGGACCTTGACCTCGAAGTCCCGGCACTGCTCGTCGAGAGTCGCATTCACCTGGAAGCTAACCTCGTTCGCCTGCGTCTGGGGGAATTCAACCCGCTTTAGCAGCTTGTCTATGGAAATCCGGATGTCCAGCTCCTGCTTCTGCACCTCCTTAGCTTTGGCTGAAGTACTCAGCCGGTAGCAAGCGGAGATCTTCACCTTATCCTGCTGCGGTTTGATCTCCCGCGATTCCGACTTCACCGTCGCATGAATTTTAACCACCGGATAGGTGCGGTATATATAAAGGGCCTCGGCATTGGGGGCTCCGATGGCCAAGTCGTTAAATCCGTTGCCATCTATGTCCGATGCTCGGGAGAGTCCGTGTCCGAACATGTATGATCCGTACTGGGAAGGCTGCTGGGAAGGAGCATCCAGTCGCTGACTCGGCTGATCTCGCAGTCCATGCTCGCTGCCCAGGTAGATGAAAACCGCTCCGTTTCCTTCAAAGGGAGCTCCAACGGCCACGTCTGCACATAAGATATAATATTAATGGGTGTATCTTCATATATAATATTTAAACTGTTTGTTCTTTTAGTGAAATTCATAAGGAAATGTATACGGAAACTATAGGATAATGTCGTACCATTCACGAGATTTTAAAATTTCATATATATGTATTTTTGTTGGCAAAATATAATATACGAAAGAGAAAGTCTAATGTTAATAGCTTATAGAAGTCAGAGAAAGCAGATTGACTTTTCTAATTTATAAATCGAAATATACTAGCTATTAAAAATGAATATTACAAAATTCTTCAAATAAAACTATATTTAATTAACTTAGCACGATAAAACCCCAACCTAAAACATCTAAAATATATACATAAAACTAATTTATATTGACTCACCATTGTATCCGTCGTTATTAATATCGCCCAATCTCGAAAGAGTGGTTCCGAAACGCCCCTTGCTGCCAACTGGCGACCAAATAATCTTCTGCTCAAAGTTGAACTGCAAGGGATGGATTAAAACTGACTAATATTTAGAGACTCATTTCCTTACCAGGCCTTTATTGATAAAAACGTAGATGGCTCCAATGTCATATGAATTCCCCACTGCTTTTAGAGGCGCTGATATGACTATGTCCGTTAGGCCGTCTCCATTGAGATCCTCCACCAGAACAGAGTAGCCAAAGTATTCGCCCAACTGCTCTCCGTGAATCCTACTGATGTTCTTGCCCGAGGTATCGCATATATAGGCCTCTCCGGCCCGAGGAGCAGTGGCCACGTACAAAAGGGTAGACCGGTTGTCGATGTTAAAATACCCAGAGCTTACGGCGTAGCCAAAGTACGAGTCTTTCTGCTGTCTCCAAGGGTCGGATTCGAGAGTCCGTGTATTATTGACTCTCTTTTCCCAGTGGTGCAGAATCACAGCTCCTCTCCAGTCATCAATACCTGGGGCTCCGATCAGGAACTTGGAGTTGTCATCTGTCACATGGGCACTGAAACCCACTTCCCCCATGTAAAAATAGCTACCGCCATCGGAGTTCACCTGTTTAAAAAGGTTTTTGAGTGGCGAGATAGAATACACATTCTGTCGACTCTGCGAGGTGTTACTGATCCAGTAGCAAACTCCGTGCATTCTGCCTGTTTTTTTTTTTGGTATTGGGTTATAGAGTCGCGGCGCACAAACGAGGAGCTTATCCGTGTCCTTTGTTCCACCGTCCATTGATCCACCCAACCACTGGTGGTACTTGTCCTTCAACTCAAGGGTATCCAATACTTTTTTTGGGTCACTATTTCCCTCGTTGTCCAGGACATAAGGATCGCAGGTTTCGCTTTCCAGGGAGCACCCAAAAATGGCTCCCGGCTCATCAATGTCCTTTTGCGCTTCCACGGTAGATTGGGCCCGAGGAGCTCCCACGAAAATGCTGCATTAACAGATCATTTATAATATGAAATCGTATAACGAAATTAGTAAATATATATTAGTCTGTGGTAGAAAAACAAGGATTTATATATTGGTCAACTTGAGGAACAACAGTTTGTTGGATCTGAATTTAGTATTCTAAAAATTATTATCACTCTCTGAATTCGAAGTGTAAAATTTGTTTAATTACAATATTCGAATACAATTTATATGGATTCACTTTACTTAGATCACAACTTACTTATTCGGACGGATGACGAGCGAGTACCCAAAGTAGGAACTTCGCGTTTGGTTTAAGTGGGTTTTTAGGTGCTTTGGATAATGTATCACTCTATTCGCAAGAGGCGAAAAATTAAAGGCTTCGGTCTGATACTTTAAGCTCAGTAAGACGAGGAATAAAAGGAAAGACATATTTTTCTTTATACAATTATTTATGATTAAGAACCAGAACCCTAGGGAACTCGAAATGAACTGAATAAACAAAAATTGAAATGAAAGAAACGAAATACCATTATCATTTCCACATTTCCGTTAATAATCGCAAGTACCGACAAATACAAAATAAACGTCCAAAAAATTTTAAAGCAAGAAGTCAACTCAGATAGTCAAAATTACTCGACGTTGTGATGATAATTTCCATTCCATTGTATAAACAAACAAAAAATTTCAGATAAACTAATGTTTTTGTACTATTAAACCTAGAATACATTATTACAAGAAGTGTTGATAGTATTTTTAAGTCCATTCATGACAATTTTTAAGAAACTCTAGTGCAAAGTTCCCGTAGTCCTTAACTTTTAAAAGTTTTTGAGGTCGTATGTTTAATGTCTCAACATCAGATAAAAAGTGGTTTAACGGGCGTTTCATCTTCATTTTCCTACATTCGTTAATTGATAAGGATTTTCCTGCTTACGCTATCACAGATCTCTAGGATGATAACACTGCCATCTGAGGCACCGGCAGCCAGTTTAGTCGCATTCAAATTCCAGCAGACCTCAAAGATGCTGCCAGGGGCGTTGTATCTGTGGATCAGCTCTCCAGTTTTGGTGCTCCAAATGTAGATAACCTTGTCAAAGCTGCCAGAGGCCAGACGCCTGCCGTCCGGACTGAAGGCCACCGTGAAGATCCTATCCCTGGGTTCGGTGAGTGTGCGAATACAGCTGCCTGTGTCGACATCCCACAGCCTGACCGCTGAATCCATGGAGGCCGAGGCGAGGATTCGTTTCTCCTTGGGGTTACAGCTTCCTGCTCCTGTGGGCGACCACGCTAGCGCAGTGATGCCACCGGAGTGCCCCTGCAGGGTGTGGCAACAGCGATCGCTGCTCAGACTCCAGATCCTTAAAGTTCTATCATCGGCACCGGAAACCAGCAGGACACCACCTGACCGCATTCACATGGCCCGTGTGTCCTGTGAATGTTCATTCACTCCCAGCTGTCCGTACAATCCGTACAAAATGCGTAGTTCATTGGACAGCCAGTCCACTTCCAAAACTGGAGCACCAGTCGGAGCAAACTGTTGCCGGCACAGACCAGTGTCTATGTCCGACACCATTGCGGTCTTCTGCTCTCCGCCTGTGAAAATGTGGTTGCCACACTTGCTCCACTTGAGCACAAAAATGGAGGTGTTGTGTCGCTCCAGGGTGGTAAGCAGGGTCCAGTTCCTCCAAATCCTTACGTGGCCGTCGTGACTTTCAGTAGCCAGCAGCGTACCATTAGGCTGTAGAAAAGATCAAGGGATGAATGATTGGCTTAGACCGATTCATTTCACTTACGTGCCAGTCCAGAGCGACTACATCCCTGTGGCTGGGCACCTCGTTGCCATCCTTTGAGGCAGTGGTGCAGGAGCAGCACCTTCGTACCAGATGACTCCCATATTTTAGCGGTGCCATCTCCGGAACCGCTGGCCAGTAAAGTATCTTTAATGGGATTCAGCAAATACTACCCAAGTTTCTTGAATATTTTATCCAATCCAAAATCAAATTGAATCAATTCGCGGAAAAGTAATCGGTATCGATAATTCAAAACAGTGTTCATTAACTTAATGTGGAAAGAATAAAAGTAAAAAGAATAAATGATTAACTAAAATTAAAAAACCCTAAATAAAAAATTATTCAAATTATAACAAGGTTATTTTCTTGTTGTGTCTAGTTTAAATTTAAATTAAATCCATTTAACTTTTGCTGTAAATAAAGTTATTAACCTTAAATTTACAGTTTTCTGAGATGTAAATAAAATTTTAAATGGACAGCGTTGTTTCATATTCAAACTAAAAAACAAATTGTTTTGTCGATTTTCAAAGTTACGTTAACCGATAACCACTGTATTTGCGGCGAAGATCTTGAACCGGAACCGGAACCAGATCCGAAACCGAAATCAAAACTGGTTCATCGGCGCGCGTGTTTTGCCAGCTGTTGCTCATTTGCCTAGCTCAAATCGAACTTTTTGTTTACCTCGCTCGAAGCCAATTTAAATTGAACCAAAAGATGTCCACCAATGCTGCGATAGAACTGGCCCTGGATCGGGTGGACTGGCGTGACCTGGCCGCCCACGCGGATCACCTGCCGCGCGTCTACACACCCGGCGAGGTACTGATGCCGGAGGCGGGATTCATGCGTGGCCACGGGACCTTCGTGGAGGACGAGAACATCAAGGCATCGGTGGCCGGAGTAATCCAGAAGGTCAACAAGCTGATCTCGGTGCGTCCGCTCAAGAGTCGCTACGTGGGCGAGATCGGCGATGTGGTGGTGGCCCGCGTCAGCGAGGTGCAACAGAAGCGCTGGCGCGTGGACACTAATTCCCGGCTGGACTCCATCCTCCTGCTCTCGTCGGTCAATCTGCCGGGCGGCGAACTAAGGCGCAGATCCGCCGAGGATGAACAGATGATGCGGCGCTATCTGGACGAGGGGGATCTCATCTCTGCGGAGGTGCAGGTGTGTATTTTACTTAATAAGGGAAACAATTTCTTTACTTACAAGATTTTTCCCACAAGAACATCTTCGAGGAGGGCACCCTTTCCCTGTACACGCGCAGTTTGAAGTACGGCAAACTGTCGCAGGGCATCCTAGTCAAGGTTTTTCCCGCTCTCGTTAAGCGACGCAAGATGCACTTTCATAATCTGCCCTGCGGCGCCTCCGTGATCCTGGGCAACAATGGCTACATCTGGATATCGCCCACAAAGGGTCAGGAACAGGAGGGCGGCGAGGGAGGATTTGCGCTGAATTTAAACGAGCATGTACCTCGCGCTGATCGGGAAGTGATTGCCCGGCTTAGGAACTCCATCCTGGCGCTGGCCAAGTGCAAGCTGATGATCTACGACACCAGCATCCAGTACGCGTACGAGGAGTCCCTCAAGTACGAGGCCCACGAGCTGCTCCAACAGAATGTCATCTACGACATTGGGGAACAGACGCAGGCTCGTCTGAGGGACGCCGACGATTAGTTTGGGAATTATGTAGACGGATAAGATAAATAAATAGAGGTTATAGTCTTTTCTATTTCGAATATGTTACTATATATTCTTTAAATATGAGAGTTAGTTGTTATCGCGAATTGTATCCTTAATCCAGTCCAAGAAGTGCGTAACATTTGTGCCAACACTAAAATTAGGTTTACTGCGGCAAAATGGGCCTCCTGAGTCGCCATGACATGAGCCACTGATATGACTATGGTTTAGAATGTTGTTGTTTGTTATCCATATTATGTATTTACCAGAAAATTCCACATCGCTTTCCATTCGAAGCAGGGCCTATGTCGAATCTCCCTTCCTTTCCCTTATTGTAGTTTTCGTGTCGAATTTTCCTGTCGACATCTTTCTTATATGCAATTGGTATGCACTTACCCCGAAGAGAAATCTGGTTCGGGATCTACGGTTTAGTAGTCGCCCCAGAGCACATATGTGTAAATATTGTGATCGAAAAAAACTTTAAAAAAAAAGGACATATGTACATTAATACAAATGTTGTTAAAAATTATAATTGTTTTGGATTTTCCAAGTGCAATAGTTTTATGTATATTGTTTATTACCTTTCATTCCCACAAATCGTTTACTAGACCAAATTATCAAGAACAACCATCAAATAAATTAAAAAACCTGGGTATTCCCTGAACTGTTGAATTGTTGAAAAGTCAACAGAAAATTTTAGCAATTGAGGGAACTAAAATGTTACAGAGCTGCCATGACTATTAATAAAATATGGTGAGATCTCTTTTAAAAAACCTACTTTAATTTAAACATCCCGTATTTGATTTATAATTTCTAGGACGAGTGTTCGAATCCTTTTTGGAGATAATGTTTTTCTTTTCAAAAGCCACAAAATAACTCAAGTCTAGTTTTGTACCGGATATGTTTTAAGATTAGCATTATTTTTTATTTTTTTTTTAAAACCATTTCGGTAAAAACTGGGTTTAGTCGAGACACACTGAAACTATCGGTAAAGCGCCAATCGATATATTCCGTTAGCCCTGGCCCGAGTGACTGCACCGATCTGGCAACTCTCGAGTGGTTTGTGCAGTAGAAAAGACGCTAAATAGATTGTTTTCCTTGCTTTTCCAATTTGTGCACATTTCGAAGTGAATTCTCGCGTTATTTACCTGAGCCTGGTTTTGACTTGGTTGCAATTGTCGCTATGGCCGACTTACTAGAGGCTCGCGAGTCCGTGATGATTGAAAAGAAGGTCTGTCGCTTTTGCCTGACGGAGCAGAAGTTGGCCTCGATTTTCGAGGAAAACGCGCGGGTGAAGACCACCGCCAATCTTCCCCTGCAGATCATGGCCATAACGGCGATCGAGGTAAGTGGATTAATGCGGCAAACCAAGGTTCTAACTTGCACTAACAACCGCCACGCATAACTCGGCTAAGAAATCGCTCTCGGGTTTCCGAATCGACTGCGATGGCGTCTTGGCTAAGTTTCCCCCGTCCCGCGGTTGCCCTTTTTCCTATGTCTGAAAAGTCCTTGAAAGGGAGCCCCAGGATATGATCCACTGGTTACTCATTGGAGTTTCCCCCTTTTTCAATAGTGGGAAAAAAAAACTCATTCTTAATCAATCGGGGCAACTGTACTGGTCCACACGCACACTGATGCAAAGTCAGCTGATCGCCCGTGACAGCTGTCAGTTGTGTTTTTGGCGCGAAAACAACACACAATTTTTATAAATTTAAATGTTAAGATTTCAGTTTCAGATATTTTTATACCCGTTACTCGTAGAGTAAAAGTATGTAACAGCTAGAAGGAAGCATTTCCGGCCCTATAAAGTATATATATTCTTGATCAGGGTCACTAGCCGAATCGATATAGCCATGTCTGTCTGTCCTTCCGTATGAATGCTGAGATCTCGGAAACTACAAAAGCTAGAAGGTTGAGATTTCCCACACATATCCTTGGGCTTCCTACGCAGTTTTTCCAGTTTAATCGTTACAGTTAGTTTCTCATCTTAAAAAAAAACGATAATAAATATTTTATCAATTCATTTTTATTCGTATGCATATCAAATATATATGTTTGCGTGTATATGTATAAATCTTCATTGTATAATCTTATCTCAAATTTGTGGGTTTGCTGATTGGCAAGTGTTGCTTACAATAAGGGAAATCATAAACTTAAGTGGGCAACGAATTTCGTCAACGATTAAGGCCTGAAATGGGTGGGTGGGAATCTGGGTGAATGAAAGGGAATCGAGGTGCTTCATATCCTTCGGGATAATCGCACGCGTCACCTAAAACTAGACTTGAAGTGAATTGGAATCCAAAGTGAATGATTGCGGGAGATGGTTGTACAACCTAATTTCGAAAAGAGATCTGATTTGTTATGTCTTAGCCAGCCTTATTTCCCTTCGGTTTGTCCCCGAATCGCAGTATGCGCGTCAGCATGGAGGTGAGGCACGGTATTTGCTTCTGGCGATCCATCATCGGAGTGGCGGGCACGTTCGACTCAAAGTCTAGGGCTACACGTTGGTTGACGAATGTGAGCAGGGTGAGCATGTCGTACTTTTTGCCATTCGTATTCAGCTCTCGGATGAGCGACTGCATGTACCAGGAGCCGTTGTTGATGTTGCGCCAGGAGAAGTAGCCTGAAAAGTAGTCCATTGTTAGTAAAATATATTAATCATTCATAATCACTATCCCTACCCGGAATGGTAGAGTAAGAGAACAGAAAGTCCGCGTGTATGGGTATCTTGTAGCTCATTGAGGACTCGCCATCCGTTTCGGTAACGCTCTTCTCCAGGGTTATTCCGCCATCCAAACGATCGCCCTGGCAGGCTTGAATAAAGAACATCTTCGGCTTGCCCGCCAACGAGGGGCAGAAGCTGGCTGTGAAGTAGTGCCAGATGTTGTCCAGCTTGTACTGCGTGTCCTTGGCGTACAGATAGCCGTGCTCCCCGTGTGAGAGGATGGCCACCGCCAGACAGTCATTGTCCGTGTGATCCTGCTCGGCAGCCTTCTCGATATGCTTCAGGATGTCCCGCAGTTTGCAGTCCTTGTGCACCGACACCGTAAATCCCAGGGAATCGAGGGCCTTCTTCAGTTCCTGGGCATCCACATTCGTACCCGTGCGACTCTTCAGCGAGGGTATATCAAAGTGTTCGTGGTTGAAGATCAGCGCAAGCCCGCGTTGCTTGTGATTCATATTATATTCGCTGGCATATCGCTCCACAGGCATTCGGGCCACAAACTTGTTGGCCGGCAGGGGAGAGGCGCTGCGAAGAGAAGATGCATTCACTATTTAATATGCCACTCGATTTAAGGCCAAAAGACCGGTGCGATAAGATTAGATTAGATTAGGAGGCAATGGCCAAAATTAGCAATGATTAGTTGTTGTCCAATTATGTAAAGAATGGTTAGTTGGGGACTCGCAATTAGAAAGTACTGCGTATTACTTCCATGACAAATATTATCAAAAGGGTTTTAATGATAAGAAAACACTTTCCCAGATCGTTTCGCATTCAAGTATTTAAGCATTTGATTCTTTTGATTTAAAGCCTTATTATTTTCATGACTAAAGCTTTTATAATTGTGATGGACTGATTCGAGTACTAAGTAATATACATAATAACGACAAAGGCGAAGTTATATACGTATTACTTTCTTTATCAAATAAATCAAAGGAGTTTCAGTGATAGGAAATAACTTTACAGACTGATAATAAATTCAATTATTTTCATGACTAAGGTTATACCTCATTTAGTCAAAAGAGGGTCAATTCCTAATGATTTGCACATTATGCTTGTAGTTCTGAAGTCTCTTTTTCTTCATCTGCTATATGACAATCTTCACAGAACATTATTTAAGTTAAAAAGTTGATTGTAGTTGTAATTTTACACCCCACTGCTAATAAAACTAGTTTTCCGTATTGATAAAGGCTATCAGTCAGAGAAGTTCGAGTTATGGGAGTTTTAACGTAAATAAATAAAAACATTTCTACGATAGAATAAATTATTTGAATAATGAGTAGGAGTATTTTGAAGCAAATAATTTGTATTTAGTCGAAAATCGCCAGAACTAAGATGATACGAATACGATTCACGAATAACTCGTTAAGAGTTCCATAAGTTGTCTGATAGGGGAATTTGGGTCATTATTGTACTGGCTCAAGATATTACAAAGTTACAAAGTCCTCCAAGTAAACATTTTAAGGGAAAGATTATGAAAAAGTTAATCTTAATCGTTATTTGATAAGATGAAACTTTTAATCTCAAAAGGTACAAAAAAAGAACTGATTTATTGAGATTTTTCAATATTTCCACTATTTAAACAAAAACAGGAAAAGTGATGAACAGGGATATCAAAATACACAAACAAACAAACAAGAGAGAGAAAAGGGTGAAGAGAGCGAGAGCAACTGAGAGTGAGAGAGCGGCACATGGACTTACCTCGCTGCAGTTGCAGTTGCACCACCAACAACAACCGATTCCGGCGTACAGCCCTTGGCATCGGTATTATCGTCCGCTATAATGCTGCCCCGATTTCCCAGCTCCTTTCCCCTTGCCGCTCCATTCGAGCTGAGAACCCCGTAGTCGTAGTTTCTGGTTACGCACTCGTCCGTCATTTTGTGTCCCTCCTCGGAACTCTTCTTCTTGTTCTTGTTTTGATTGTTTGCGTTTCTCCTTTTGTTCGCCGTCTGCCTGTTTCTTCTTCTTCGCCTTCAGTTGTTGCGCCCTTTTTGGGTCCGATATTCTTGTTCTGGTTTGGTTCTTTAAACTGGTTGAGTTGGCCTAACTTTCCGCGCACAGCTGTTTTTCATTCCCAGCTTTTGTCGTTACTATTCGGTTTAAACAATCAAGCGAATGTCCTTTTATGGCTCAGTTCAGACGTGCTTAATCAATCAATTAACGGAGGTTAAGCGTGCTCGCCGCCGCGAAAACAAACTGCGATTGCATGTAGTGGTGTGTATGCACTTGCCGCCAGGCGGAGATGGCCAGTCGTCGATAAATGATTAATCGCACGGCGATTAATTATCGATTGAAAAGGATTGATGGTTTTATTGGGGGTATTACGATCTATGGCGGTTTGACTTTATGAATTTAATTAAGCTATGACAGTTTATACTTCAGTAAAGTGCATGTTCTGAAAAATAGATGTAATGTTCTTTTAGGGAATTTGTAAAAAATAGAAGAAGTATATCAGGTGTATCGTAAAACAAAAACCATCTATGGGGAAGTCCCGAAATTCATTTTAGTTTGGAAAAGGGACACCCCATAATTAATTTTTTTAAAGCATTTAAATATAACTCGGCCCTTGAATAAAATTTGCCATTGAAGAATATTGCAAATTAGTTTATAATCTTTTTTTCCAATTATTTTCCCAGGTCTATGCCGGTGACGGAATGCCTGGACATATTTGCCTGGAGTGTCGTCTACTCTTCGAGCACTGCTATCGTTTCAAGCAGATGTGCAAGCGGGCGGAGACGCTTCTCAAGCAATATCCGTTGACCGGAAACTGGCCGGCGCCTCTGGAGAAGCCCCGTGCTCCCATTATGACGGTGGCTCCCAAAAAGGTGGTAGTCATACCAGCAGCAGCAGCAGTATCCGAGGCTCCCGCTGCCGAAACTCCCAAAAAGCTGCTCAACACCCTGGCCAAGTCCAATCCAGTGGTCAGAGAGGAGGTCCAGGTGTTGGAAACCTCTTTGGTGCCACAGAGGAAAGTGGTAGTCTCCTCGCCAGTCGCCAATCGGCGATCCCATGCCTACGAGTTGAAGGTGGAGAACAACCAGGTGCTCTCCATGGACGATGTGCAGAACATGCTGGAGGATATGGCCAACGAACTGGACAAGGAGTTTACCGAGTCCGCTCCAAAGAAATCACCCGTCAAACCAAAGGTGTTGAACAAGTCGTCGATTAGGATCTTGAACAAGGGACCCGCTACGCCGGTGGAACCGCGCTTGGCCACGCCCCAAGTGAAGCGGGACGACAGCGGCAATGTGGCCATAGTGACCGAGGTTCTGGGTGCCGAAGTCGCTCTAGACGATCAGGATGATCCGACGAAGAACGCCGAGAAGGTGGCCACCGATGTATTTCCGTGTCCCGACTGCGAACGCTCCTTTCCGCTGCAGCAGCTGCTCGAGATCCATCGGCTGATTCACACGCGCTCGCGCAGCTTCCAGTGCCCGCATTGCGAGAAGAGCTTCTTCTCCAAGTACGACCTGGCCAAGCACAATTTCGTGCACACCGGCGAGCGGCCCTTCAAATGCGCCGTCTGCGCAAAGGGCTTCACCCGGAAGGCATTGCTCCATCGCCACGAGCGCACGCACACGGATGTGCCCAAGTTTATCTGCGTGTACTGCGAGAAACCCTTCCTGTCGCGCCAGGAGATGGAGAAGCACGCCGAGCGTCATAAGAAGAGGCGCCCATTCCAGTGCACCGTCTGCACCAAGTCATTTGCTTTTAAGCAGGGATTGGATCGTCATGAGGTAGGGGAATCGACTAAATTAAAGATATATTGAGTGCTCCAGCTAATAAACTTATTTTCTTCCAGGTTGTCCACTCCACCAATCGTCCCTTTCCCTGTCAGCACTGCGAGCGGAGCTTCTCCACTGCCTCCAAGCTGGCTCGCCATCTGGTTGCCCACGCCGGCAAAAGGGCATTTCCCTGCAAGTACTGCCCCAAGTCGTACTTGTTGTCCCACCATCTGTCGCGCCATCTGCGCATGCACACCCAGAATTCGGACGCCTCGTTCGTGTGCAGCGAGTGCAAGATTTCGTTCAGCACCTACAACACCATGCTGGAGCACGCGCGTATCCACGCTACTGCCAGTCTAAAGTGTCCCGTGTGTAGGGAGCAAATGGAGGACATAGAGGGTGTAGAAGCTCATATGGAGCAGCACAAAATGAGCGAACGCCACGCTTGCGAGTTCTGCGACCACATCTTCATGACTCAGAGCTGCCTGCAGCGGCACATCGAGGACGATCATGTGATGGACATGGAGCCGTATCAAAACGACTTCGACGACGAGGGCGAAGGCAAAGAGGAACTTATCGAGGAGGAAGAGGAGGACGAAGACTTGGAATATGTAAAGCCGGAGGAATTTGAGGCGGAGTATCTGGAAGACGATACCTTCGATGAAGATCACTTGGATGATAGCGAAGACTCCTTTTCGCCGCCGCCCACTAAGCAGCGCAAAGTAATTACTCCCAAGGGAGTCCAGCCATCCTCGCGCCAAACACGCAGCCGGGATACTCAAAAGGTCTCGCCAAAGGACGTTGTTGTGAAGATGGAAGCCAAGTCGCCTCCCAAATCGGAACGTTCGCTAATTAAGAAACGCAAATACGCTAAATAAGTACTAAAATGTACATATGAAAAATGTATCCAAGTTTATCATTGCACATTAAAGAGTTTATGTATTCCAATCCATCGATTATTACGTTGTAACGCTGATAGATCCTTAGTGGGAACTAAACTCTAGACGAGAACCATCCCACATCCTCGCTCTCATTTGATCTTTATTGAAGCGCCAACTGGAGTTTAGATATTGGTGTTTTTAGCGTGTCGTGTGTATTTCCGCCTAAAGTTCAGTTTACATTAACGTTTATCACTACCAAACAACGAATACATCCCGGACCGGGAGGCGGTGGCCATCTAGTGCTCATAGCCATCGGGCAGGGGGTTGACATGGGGGTTGTGGAACAGGCTCTTGTTGCCCTCGCCCCAGGGGAAGCGCTTCTCGCGGCGGCGCAGGTAGTCGTACTTGACGAACTCCTGGCGGGGCTTGTCGTGCTCCTCCTGGTGCTTCAGGTAGGCATTCAGCATGCACAGACCGACGGCGGGAACGGCCACGAAGAAGGACAGGCGCTTCCAGACCTTGTAGCCACCTGCGGGATATGATATGTGGAATATAGGACATGGAATGTTATGCATAAGAGCAACTCCTCCGACGGCCAAATTACATAACCTTAACCTTACAAAAGCAGGCGAATCTGGCCATTTGGGACTCTGGGCGGACACTTACCGGAGTGCTCGCCAGCCACGGCGGCGGTGCCGGACATATTCCGGGCGGCAGTAGCGCCAAATTGGCGACGAATTGCGTGGTTTAGAATAGCTGACATATTTTCAGTCGATTCCTGGCCCGAATGAAAATTGTAGTATTTGACAAGTAAATAGGGGTGGCCCAAGTCAGGGAGATGTCGTGACTGGTTCGCTCTTGGATATCGATAGTTTTGTGATTTTGAGAGTGATTTTTAAAGCATGATTTTATATATTAACGTTCAAATGATCGTTTAAGAAATAATTCTTACTTTGTGTATAAGAAAATGTCATAATTTCATAACTTTCAAAATGTGAAAATTTAACTTTACCAAAACAAATTTGAAAAAAAATTTAAATGAGAATATAAAAATAAACATTACAGACAACAGACATTTCCATATATAAATCAAAATAATTTTCAACATATGTTAATAGTATTCGAATTATATCGTAAGAAATTATTGTATTAACAAGCGCCGTGATCAGGGGATCAGCTCTAATTAATCGGCCACCTCTAGCAGCAATCGACTCACGAGCCCACCACCCTAGGTTGTGTGGGAACGTGCTATCGAGACTGGAGTCGGCTACCAATCGTCCATCCACAACAACAACGTGTCGCGTAATTATTTTCCCCTCTTGTTTATTAAATTCAGCGCATCAATTGTAAATACCCTGCACACTTTTGAACAAAAAAATTAAGTATAGAACCAACAACAGTTGGGAGAGCGCAACAACAGCAACACGAATTTCTGCAACGAACGGGAAAATCATTTATCGAACGGACAGTGAAGTGTTATTAATTAGGCGAAACAAGCAATCGAAGTACAAAGTAAACCCCAAAAACCGCCAGCTATTTATTAAGTGCACAGTTTGCAAGATTCTCACTAGACATAAAGGTCGCTACACTCGAAGAAAAGCAAACAAACAAGTATTAAGGAGGAAGGAGAAGTGGAAATTGAGAGATAAACGTTCACACATAGATACCCTACAATAATGGCTGCCAACAACTTGCGACAAATCCCGCTGACCTGCAGCGGACATACGCGACCCGTCGTCCACCTGGATTTCAGCGACATCTGCGACAGCGGCTACTTTCTCATCTCGGCCTGCAAAGGTAACAAAGCATCGTGATTCCGATTCCAAATCGCATGCGATTAGGCGTCCTTGTGCGCTATATATAGACCATATTCCGTCGACGCACAGTGGTTGCATTCCGAGAAAGTCACATTAAAATTATCTGTTTTGGGGGTTTTCAATATTTTTATATAGATTTTAA
Source organism: Drosophila lutescens (assembly GCA_037075285.1). Classification (NCBI taxonomy): domain Eukaryota; kingdom Metazoa; phylum Arthropoda; class Insecta; order Diptera; family Drosophilidae; genus Drosophila; species Drosophila lutescens. The sequence goes on from JBAMCF010000598.1 coordinate 468,366, forward strand.
TATTCCTTAGAAAAAAGCTACAAATAAGAACTTTTCTTTTATAATCAGCACACCATTGTTATAGACTCTATAATATGGAGTTATCAGAGTCCCTTAGCCCTATTTTCTTGTCCTTTTGGTAAGCTAAAAGGCTTTAGACTAGAAAATCTTTAAATTTTGCATTTCAGAATCCTTTGGGAGAAAAATAAAAGTTTTGAAAAGATGAGACCATAGCTAAAATTTTCTTAGGATTCAATATGTTGAAAACCAACAAATATTTGTGGAAGCCACACACATAGTTTCCCCTAGTTTAGAAATAATAAATAGGTATGTTTTCATAATTTTAAATCACAATATTTTAATGTCAAAAATGTATTTAAATATTCTTGATTACTATAAAACTAAACATTTGGAAACAGGACTTGTGAACAGTTTCCTTTTGTTAGGTTTTAAAAAAAGCGTATGTTAGAAACAGCTTATTCAACCTACTTTAAAGTTTTATTGAATATTTTACAAATATATTTGGATACCATTTTACTAAACAATCAAAATATGCTTTACACACTACGAAAAGGTCAAATCAATCACTAAGCTGAAGTACAAATAGTATTGATTGACAGTGGCAGGGGTTCTTTGATAAATTAATGTTTTCGCTGAAAAGATGCTGCATCAGATCGGCGAAACATATGTACCACTATATGAGCAAACACGATTTAGCACCGTCTAGCCTGCGCGATACCTTGACCCAAATGCAAAGTCATTCATCGCGAGCGAAACCTGTTTGCTGCGAGAGCGAACCCGAACCCGAACCCTTTTCCCGCCACTCGCATGCTACAAAATTCGCGTTCTTTGCCTTGAGGTGTCAACTAGTCGATGCGATTGCAATTGCAATTGCTATTGCTATTACTTGTTTTTTCCACATTAACACTTTGCATTCGTTGCTTTCGCTAAATGTTGCATTTATGCGGAAAGAGCGTATTCCCACTGCAAGTTCAAGTTGATTTCGTTATCGCCTTTTAACGTACTCGCTTCCCCTTGTTTAGCAACTTTTCGAAACTTTGCTCGTTTTGTGCTTTCGGTTCGGTTCAGGAAGCGCCTTGAAACTTCTATATTTATATGCTGTGTATGAGCAGCTGTCGGGAGACAGGAAAGTCATCTGGAAGATTCTGGCCAGGGTATACGCTTTCCGGGTTAAAATGTTAGGGTTCAGAGATTATGAAAAGAAATTAATTTCTTATAATAACATACTTTTTGATAATAATTCAATTATTTATAGTTACTAAAATTCTGTTGGTTTTGTTCAATGAGATAGTAGTCACTATGATGAATCATTACGAAGTCTAAGGCCAATTACTTGTATAAATTAGATTGGAGAATTAAAAGCTAATGCACAATTGTTTAATATAATTTGTTTGTTTTCTTCATTGAATACTATAGGTATTATGACAAATTAATATTCAATATGAATTTTTTTGAATTTTTATATATATTGAAATTCTTTAAAGTATTCTAATAAGATACCTAAAATTCTTGAAAATGTATTATAAATTAGACTTAAATTAGACCCTTTTTTTACAAAAAGGAAAGTCAAAATGATTAGGGTTTTTAGATAACATAGCGAATGGAATTTAATACATTTTTAAATAATAAATTTTGAAAACAAAAAATTCACATTTTTTTTAGAAATCCTTCAATTGGTCAGAGTTTTCCCCATTGCTCATATGCTTGACGGGTTATTTGCTAAAAATATAACCGCCAACGGGTAAACCATTCACATTTGGAAATGAAATGTGGCTTTGATCGAACTAACAAGCCGCGTTCCTGCACTGCAGCCTGCTCCCTGCATCCCGATCCCGCCGATCGGCTGGTGGTGCAGTGCATGTGACGTGAACTTGGGGAGCTCGCTTGCATGATTGCGAGCGGCAGGCAGCCAGGTCGTTGGCCTTGGCGGCAGGCATTGAGTCAAGGTGGCTTCCGTTCGCTAATTTATGCACGCACGCTCCCCGGCGAGCGAAAGCATCGAATGCATATATGCAGCTGACTGACCGAGAAAATTTTGTTAATTCTGATTTCTGAATCTTGCAGATGGCAGCCCGATGCTGCGGCACGGCGACACCGGGGACTGGGTGGGCACCTTCGAGGGCCACAAGGGCGCCGTGTGGAACGCCACCCTCAATCGCAATGCCACTTTGGCCGCCTCGGGAGCGGCGGACTTCACCGGCAAGGTGTGGAATGCGGTGAGCGGGGCCGAGATTCACAGCTTCCAGCACAAGCATATCGTCAAGAGCGTGGCCTTCGATATGGATTCCGAGAACATAGTGACTGGCAGCAACGAGAAGCTGGTGAGGGTCTTCAATCTGGAGCAGCCGGAGGCACAGCCAGAGGAGTACGCCGGACACGGAGGGGCCATCAAGCGGGCGCTCTTCTGCCGCGGCGACAAGTGCATCATCTCGGCGGCCGAGGACAAGACGGTGCGCCTGTGGGACCGCATGACGGGCATCGAGGTGCAGCGCCTGCAGTTCAACAGCAATCCGAACAGCCTGGAGATCTCCAGCGACAACCACATACTGACCATTTCGCATGGCAACTCGATTAGCTTCTGGGAGATCGACACGCTGAAGAAGCTGAAGGAGGTGAAAGTGCCGACGAACGTGGCGTCGGCCAGTTTGCATCCGGATAAACACGTCTTTGTTTGTGGTGGCGAGGACTTCAAGATGTACAAATTCGATTATATCACAGGCAACGAAATTGGTAGGGTCCAAAAGCTGCTTAAATATATGTAAGCCTTATATTAATGTATTATCTTATCGACAGAATCCTTCAAGGGCCACTTTGGACCTGTGCACAGCGTGAAATTCAGCCCGGATGGGGAGCTCTACGCCAGCGGCTCCGAGGATGGCACTCTGCGGCTGTGGCAGACCACCGTGGGCAAGACCTACGGCCTGTGGAAGTGCACAGAGCCCACGGATATGGGCAATTCGCTCAGCTCGCCGCGCGAAGTCCAGGCGAACTGATGTTGGCGCAGCAGGAGTCGCTGCTACACAGCCCACGCTGCACCACCGGCGACGCAACGCAAGGGCACGTGATTCGGAGCTACGGCTGAGATCCATTATCCCGATTATCAAAAGAACAACTCGTAATGTGGGCTACAATAACGATTCTTCATATTCCAACGCTGAACTCTCTCATTGGCATTAAAAATGATAATCACACACAAAACTACATTGTGAAATGCAATAGAAATAAATAACTTAAGTGTCGCATTTGTGACGTGTGAATGGATGCAGAAGTTCCGTAGGCTTAGATGTGAGTTCCCGTGGCCCAGCCGTGAAGGTAGATCGTGGTGAAGTTTAGCAGCGGCTCGCCCTGATGGACATCTGGGCGGTTCTGGAGGTGATCGAACCAGCGGGAGAGATTCAGATAGGCTTCCTTGTCCACGGGCGAGAGCGATTTCTGTAAAGATTGGCACGGTATTAAAGGAAACGTGGGTAAACGAGGGGAATTTAATCTAAAATGTTATACTTTTTATGAGCTATATTATTATTTAAGAATTGGAGACAGCATAAATCCTAATAATCTATGAAAAAAGATAATCTATACTTGTTTGTGTAAATGGGTTCTAGATATCTATATCTAATAAGGAACACCAGTCTAGCCTGCAATCTCATTAGAAAGAATATTAGCTTTCTTGGTGCTAGAAAAACCACAAAACTTCTTCAAAATTGACATGGTACCTGTGGCCGGCACATCTGGATTTCTTATTTCTTATATTTGTTAGTTAGTTTCAGGAATTCAGCTACAAGGAAGTACTTTCCAGGTCACTACAGAACCTATACAATTATAAATATTCCTGCATTAACTCACCACAAGATCGTAGATGGCATAGTAGACGGCCAGATCGGCCAGCGTGATGAAGTGGCCTACCAGGTAGGATTTGCTGGCGAAGAGTTTGTTGAAGTCGGCCAGGAGTTGCTTGGACACATGCTTGTCCCTGGAACCGGGCGCCACGTAGAGAACGGAGAACTCGATCCACTGGTACACCTGCGCCTCCACCTCCCGCGACACCTTGCTGTTCTGGGCCGTCTCCGACTTGGATTCGCTGGCCAGGCTCTCCAGGATGGTGGCGAATCCAGCCACACTCTTCTTTTGGCCACTCGTGCGCGTTACGACCTTCACAACAGAAAATAAATTGAAGGGGACGTGAGAATCTTCGATTTGGGGGTCAAGTAGGTATATGGAGTCATTCACACCTGCTCCTCGTTCAGCTGCACCTTGCCGGGATTCACGCCCAGGCAATTGGCAATCTTCTGCACTGTTGCAACGTCGCACATGGTCAGCAAAATTAAAGTTTAGTTATTTGGCGTGCAAAAAATACAAGATACGATACTCCAGATTAGCAGACAGGGTTGCACAACTTACCCAAGCCCTGCCAACTATCGATAAGTGTGTATCGATTGAGAGGGCGCGAATTTTAAAGTTGTTAAAAATAGTATTATTTAATTATGCCATTATAGATGAAAATTAATAATACATTTTTTTTATAAATGAACCGTAGAAGTGTTTCTTAATTTTTTGTGATATTTCCCTGAACCGATTTAGATAAAGCCTCATAGGTGACATCGTACTGCAGCAGGAAGATGAAAAAATCAGCAGAGGCTACCAACAACTATAAAGAAAATAGTATAAAATTAAATTAGAAAACAAAGCTTAAGAATACAAACTCACAGCTGTTAAAAACTTGAGGTCCAGAACCATGACTCCACCCACCACATGCTGTCGTATATTCGTGCGCATTTGAAGGATAAAGTGGTTAATAGTCTCCTGAAGATCATTTCCTGTGCACGACACTCCACTTAATACGGTTAAACACTTGGATTGCTGAAAGGTTAATGATTTAATATTTTAAAATCTAATTATATGATATTTTACCTCATTTTGAATGTTCTGATTGAAATATAGGATGCTGCATACTTTCCCCAAGTGCATGGCCAACCAGACGATCATGTATAGCCACTTGGCCAAGTCTCCCATTGATGGATTCTCAATGCCCTGATATACCAGAAACAAGACCAAATTGAAGTTAAAAAAACACCCAATGAAGAGGAGTACTATGGAGTACTGGAAGGTGCGATTGACCAATCTGGTAAAGTTTGTCAGGTCTGCATGGTGCAGGCGATATCTCTGGATCTCCGCCTTTCGGGGGTTAATTAAGTGGTTTAACTCGCGCTCCAGGTTTTCGGTTACCTCCCTCTGACGCCAAGCGATTCCTTGGAGCAGAAGATAGTACTGAACGAATGATAAACTGCTTATGATATTGGGCATCACATAGCTATTAATACTCAGGATCGATTTATATATCACACATTTCTGGCTCCAGATATCAAAAGCAAAGGCCAAACAGGTGTAAATCCACACCAATAAAAGCTGCAGCCTAATAAACCTTTTGGTTCTCTGGCAATCAACGATATAACCCCTTTCCAGATCCGATCTTACAATATCCTTTAAGACTTTTGGAACCCAGTTTCTCCATTGCCAAGTGAGGAGCATGATAACAAGTGTATGAATCACATAGACTGCAGATTCGATGGCATTTAGATAACGATTCAGGGAAATCCTCTGTAAAGTGATGAGCACGAATTCCCAGTACGAAGCCAAAGCGAAGTTTCCATACCATATTGTTATCCAAAGAAGATGGATCCATCGGTAAAATCTATTGGAGCGGCCGGGAAGGATAGTTATAGGTGCCGTATTCGCCAGTACGGAGATGAGTAGTAACCAATGAAGGGTCTTATGAAGCTGCTTGAGTCTTTCCACGAATTTTAGATGGTAAGTAGATGGTCTGCAAGGTATACAAATAGAGTTTATAATAAGTACTTTGGTTACTATTTCCTACCCTTCCTTTAACCAAGCTTTAGGTTTAGCGCGTTTCGTTAGTGGTTTCTTCAAGCTCCACATGATGACTACCAGGGATTTATAATTTCTTACAACGGTTTAAGCCGTCAAGTCCTTCATCATAGTCATTAATCACTTGAAATATAATTAAACCTATTTAATATCTTCAAATCATTAATTGAAACCACTTCAGGATGGACAGTTCGTATTGGGAGAATCTCCTGCTGACCATTAACCGGTTTCTGGGTGTGTTTCCCAGTGGAAGAAGTGGAATCCTTCGCTGGATCCACTCTCTTTGGTGTCTATTTCTGCTATTATACATCTGGATACTAAGCATTTGCAAGTGTATTGATTTCAAAGTGGAAATCCCAACCATCGAAAAACTACTCTACTTGATGGAGTTTCCGGGAAACATGTCAACCATTGCCATTCTGGTTTACTACGCTATATCAAATAGTCCCGGTGGTCATGAAGTGGAATTGCAGATCCATCGCCTCATCAGCGGACTCGAAGGCAAAGCTGTTCGTTGTGTCTATAAGAAACATGGTCAGAGAACTTTTCATTTTATGGTGATGGTTTTAGTTTTCCATGGTTTGTGTACTCTCGTGGATATAGTCAACTCTAACTTTGAGTTGTGCATCACCTTCTTCAGTAATAGTGCCTACAATCTGCCAGCTTTTATGATGAGTCTAGGGGTACTCCAATATGCCCTCCCTGTACACTTGCTTTGTCTTTTGCTGGAGCAGATGAGGATTTGTCTTGGGGAGCTGAAGTTACGACAAAGACCATCGATGGAAATAACCAAGTTGGATGCTCGCTATGAGTCGGCTTTTGCCGCTCTAGTGGACGCAGGTGGAGGATCTACTGTGCTCATCGAGGAGATGCGATCAACCTGTAATCTTATTCAGTTAATCCACAAGCAGTTGCTATCTAGATTTGGTCTTTTCCTGCTATTAAATATGATAAATTCTTTGGTCAGCTTTTGTGTAGAGCTCTACTTGATTTTTAACTTTTTCGAAAATCCCCAATGGCAAGAATCCACGTTGCTAATATATCGATTGCTTTGGTTGATCCTGCATGGCGGACGTATTTGGTTTATCCTGGCGGTAAACGAACAGATCCTGGAAGAGGTAATCATTTTATTATTAAGATCCCAACTTACTTTGACCTAAATACCAATTATAACCCCCAGAAATGTAAACTCTGTCAGTTGATCAATGAGTTGGAGGTGTGTAGCTCCAATCTGGAAAGGACCATTAATCGCTTTTTGCTGGAACTTCAGACGAGTCTTGACCAACCCTTAGTTGCCTGTGGTATCGTGACATTGGATACACTCTCTTTGGGAGGGGTAAGTCCTCCCCCCAATTAACCCTTTTGTTGCCACATTAATGTTCAGCCTTTGTCCATCGACAGTTTATCGGCGTTCTAATGGCCATTGTCATATTCCTCATACAAATCGGACTGGGCAATAAATCGCTAATGGGGGTTGCCCTCAACAGATCCAATTGGGTTTACATTTGAATAAAGACAAAAAAAACGGGTAACGCTAAATGGGAATTACCCTAGGAATTCTGTAGGCTTACAGATTTTATATAATACATTTTATATCATTTTTGTATTTTTATTGGGAAAGTAAATTACAATATAGTAAAATATTTGAGTTAAAATCAGTTAATCCAGTTACCATATTACCATAATACCATATTAAAATCAATAAACTATGTTTCATAACTTCTTAGTTGTATTGGAAGAAAATATTGTTTTGTGGATATACCATAGTTAATGGGTTCCTGTGACCTTTTATCCCATACCTTATAAAAACCAAAACAGGGAGATAAGTCAGTCCCATTTGAATAAAAGCCGTTGCAAACTGCCTCTGATTTTCATTCCGTAAAGAATGTCCAACCAACGACTGTGGCTCTGGTTTAGGGAGATATCCGGCAGGGTTCTTCGGGGACTGTTAACTTTCCTTTGGATGTTCTTGGCTGGCTGCTTCAGTTACTCCGGTCGTTTGCGGGATGTGGTCGCTCAGGCAGGTGCTGAAACGGGTCTCCTGGCCCTGAGTTTGTGCGTCAACCGGAGTATTCACCTATTGGAACGCGTTTTCTGGCTGGCGGTGGTCATAAGCAGTCTAATTGCCGCTCTAGTGCTCAGTCGCTTCCAGCTGGAGCGATATTTCAGCTCACCCACTGTAATCTCCGTGGACCGGGATTATCGCGGCTGGAATGGATCCCTACCGGCAGTCACTTTGTGCTACTACGACCACATCGATTCCTTCAAGGCCAACGAATACATACAGGAGGTAAAATATACTTGAAAACAACTTAACTCAAGAAACAAAATAAAAAGTTGTTAAATATGAAAATTTGTTCAATTATTTTCGTTTTCAGTTTTTAATTGTTATGATATCATTCCTAGGTATAGAATAGGTATACCATATAATGATTTCTGGGAACTTTTAAAGGTGTGGAATGTGTCCATCATTGACGAGGATTACTTCTACTTTATGGACTTTCTTTACGCGGTGGTAAATGCTACGGCGGGAAACTACGCGGAATTGGCCAAATTTGCGGAGGACGAGCGCTTTGATCAAGTAGATCTCTACGAGATGATCCAGCGGGTGGATAGACCTTTCGAGCAGGTGATCAGTAGCTTTGACTCCGGATTCCAGGTTCATGTGCAGCGAGTGATGACGGAACGAGGATCCTGCTACGCTATTAACTCACCCATGTCCACGGTGCTGAGTGGCCAGTGAGTGTAGATCATTATAAAAGCGATCCTATACTCCAGTATCCTCCTCATCCTTTCCAGACCCGTTGCCTACGAACTGATGCCGCAGCCTCTATCCTGTCAGTACGGCAAACAGCAGTGCTACATCCGAATGGATCTGTACGAAAGCACCGGCGTGGTGGGTGATGAGGCACAATGGCCACCATTGAAGAGGAATAAATAAAGTATGAAATCAACCTTTTAGCTAGACGTCCACTCGCCATTTGAGGTTTCGGCCACAGAGGCGAACATTGTGGCCCTGCACAAGTCCGACGAGATAACCGCCTCGTTCAAGGTGCTCGAAACGGTGTAAGTAGATCTAGATCCAGATCGCAACCATCTAGACAGATCATAAAGAGATTGATTTATAAGTATGATCCCCCTCTACAGGGCATCGAAAAATTTACACCAACTTAGTGTGGCACAACGCAAGTGTGTGTTCAACAACGAGGAGACATCCAACCTGAAGGTACGAGTATCTCTATGTACCCTTACCTTATCTGTAGATGATGATGCTCTGGTATTGGAGCGATGCCCTGCGTTTCGGTTCGGCAAATAAACAAATTTCTCAAGTCAAATAAAAAAGCAGCACCTGATAAGACGTATCATAAACTCCCCTGCATGCTGCCTTGAAATTCATGAAATTAATATATTATTAGCTAAGCACGTGCTTGTTATATTTATATTTGGTTTATAAGTATTTGTTAAAGATATTTTATCAGCCACTTATAAAAAAAACGTAATAATTTTATTAGTATTTTATTATAGTAACTATTTATTAACAGTTTGATATTTCAATATTTCTTCACCTTTTCTTTATCACTTTTTTTATAATAAACAGATATATAGTAAATCTCTGTGTCTGGCCCGATGTCGAGCGGTAATGGCCTTGGAAATGTGCAACTGCGTGCCCTTCTTCTATCCATATGTCGAGGGACCCAGCTGCAATCCAGCGGGATTCGAGTGTCTGCTTGACTTCAAGTGGCCCATCTGGGCGTTGCACATCTGCAAGTGCCCCTCCACCTGCACGGAAATCGAGTACACCATGCAGACGGTCAAGAAGAGTTCCTGGGGCGTTAAGAACAACGAGGAGGTGGCCAGCAGTGAGACAGCCACCTCCAGTTTTCGCTGGGACTTGATACCCCCAAAGGTCCGGATGCGACGGGATGTGGTTTACAGTTTCGAAGATTTAGTGGGTGAGTGTTCTTAAATATTTGCAAATACTTCTTCAAAGATTTGATTGATATCTTTAAATTTGTAAACGAATACATTGTAATATGTCTTAATTCGACTTATAAAACAAGAGAGAACGCTATAGTCGGGTTGGTGTCCCGACTATCTAATACCCGTCACTCAGCTAAAGGGAGTGCGAACGCTGTACTCGGGTTGGTGTCCCGACTATCTATTGGGGCTAAAGGGAGTGCGAGGGAGATAGATATATAAACAATTTTGATTGCGTATAACTTTTTAATGAATGGTCCGATTTGAAAAATGTCTTCTACATTTCGATAGGTATTAATAAACACTATAAAATTGCGTTTATATATTTTTAAAATCTTAAAAGATGTGGCCTCCAGACACATTTGAAAATCGTTTATGGCGATTGTGGGCGTTAGGGGGGCGTGGCACCTCGATGAAACAAACTTGCGCTGCGTAGGAAGCCCAAGAATATGTGTGTGAAATCTCAACCTTCTAGCTTTTATAGTTTCCGAGATCTCAGCGTTCATACAGACAGACGGACAGACAGACGGACAGACGGACATGGCTAGATCGACTCGGCTAGTGATCCTGATCAAGAATATATATACTGGGGTCGGAAACGCTTCCTTCTAGCTGTTACATACTTTTGCACGAATACAATATACCCTTTTACTCTACGAGTAACGGGTATAATCATCATATTATTTGGTTTTCAGTCAAAATTTCTAAATTTAAAATAATATTTTCATTACTCACTCTTTCCAGTATCCTTTGGAGGTGTCCTGGCTCTTTTCGTGGGCGTCAGCGTGATGGGTCTGGTGGAGATGGGACATGTGCTCATCTACAACTTGCTGCTGGACATTTTCGCCCTCCGCCGCCTGGTTTTTGGCCGCCTAAGGCGCTGCTGGCGAAGAGACGACCACAAACCGGAGGCAAACCACCTCAAAAGTCGACTGCACCACCACGACGACGAGCGCCTCTCTTTGGCCGACACCGCTGAACTGCCTCCATTTGACTATGTGAATTGATAAGCGACAATTAGCTGGCAACCCAAATGCGGTCAAAAGTTTAATGTTACTCGGGGGGTGTGGAGGGGATGGGCGGTAGACTTGGGTGATGGATCTGTTGGGGGTAGAAAACCATGTCACCGGCATCGGCGTTGCCCAGTTGCCGCTCAGTCTTCCACGCGAACAGTCGACAGTGTCTGACCGCGCTTCCATTTCCCACTTTCCCCCGTGACAGATTTAAGGTTTCTCTTCCCCGAAAGATCCCGGGCAGATATGCAAATACATTGTAGGCGGCGAACCCTCAGATAAGATAAGCCTGCTCTAGAAGGCGATAAGTGGGAAGATCCCATAGTCAGAACTCCGAATCAAAAGGTGACTGAACCCACGCCGCTCTGTGATTGAAATGCAGGAATCCGGCAGTTCGGCGGGTCAGGGCGGTGGTCCATCGCTGTGCCTGGAGTGGAAGCAGCTCAACTACTATGTGCCCGCCCAGGAGCAGAGCAACTATAGCTTCTGGAACGAGTGCCGCAAGAAGCGGGAGCTGTGCATCCTCCAAGACGGTGAGTCCAATGCTCCGGATGTGGATGCGGCATTTTGGCTATGGGAATGGGACTGATTTGCGGTTCGACTTGGTCGCGTTTGATTCGATTCGATTTGCAGCCAGCGGGCACATGAAGACCGGCGACCTCATCGCCATCTTGGGCGGATCCGGTGCGGGTAAGACCACGTTGCTGGCGGCGATTTCGCAACGGCTGCGCGGTAACCTGACCGGGGATGTGGTTTTGAACGGCATGGCCATGGAACGGGATCAGATGACGCGCATCTCCAGCTTTCTGCCTCAGTTCGAGATCAATGTAAAGACGTTTACGGCCTACGAACATCTGTACTTTATGGTGGGTCCTTTATATTTGGTTTTATGAATTTATCAGACTACCTAATACAATGTTATTATAGTTTAGTTTTATCTTAAATTGATATTATTTCCTTAAAAGTGTATCTAAAGTATCTTAAAAGTGATCCCATCTAAACTTATCAAAACGGAAATCAAGTGTTTTCGGTTTGCGAGACTACGTTCCATTTCAAGATCGGTTCATCTCAAAAATTTAGTTTTTTATTTTTAAGGATCGTTTGTTCTGCAACCAGAAGATTTTATGCATTAATATCTCAAACTGTCCTTCCCAGTCCCATTTCAAGATGCACCGCCGCACAACCAAGTCGGAGAAGCGTCAAAGGGTGGCGGATCTGCTCCTGGCAGTGGGTTTGAGGGATTCCGCCCACACCCGAATTCAGCAGTTGTCGGGCGGAGAGAGAAAGCGACTCAGTTTGGCGGAGGAGCTGATCACCGATCCCATATTCCTGTTCTGCGATGAGCCCACTACGGGATTGGACAGCTTCAGTGCCTACTCGGTGATCAAAACACTGAGGCACTTGTGCACGAGGCGACGGATTGCCAAGCACTCCTTGAATCAGGTCTACGGCGAGGACTCCTTCGAGACGCCGAGTGGCGAGAGCAGTGCCAGTGGAAGTAAGTCCATCGAAATGGAGGTGGTGGCCGAGTCCCACGAGAGTCTCCTACATGCAATGCGGGAACTGCCGGCGCTGGGAGTCCTAAGCAACAGTCCGAATGGAACCCACAAGAAGGCGGCCATCTGCTCCATCCACCAGCCCACATCGGATATCTTTGAGCTCTTCACCCACATCATCCTGATGGATGGCGGTAGGATAGTCTACCAGGGACGCACCGAACAGGCGGCCAAGTTCTTTACGGAGTGAGTGGGTTTTTCTTTTGAAGACACATTATACTATTCTATATTCATATTACGCTTCTCAGCCTGGGCTACGAACTTCCCCTGAATTGCAATCCCGCTGATTTCTACCTGAAAACCCTGGCCGATAAGGACGATAAAGAGAATGCTGGAGCTGTGCTCCGGGCGAAGTACGAACACGAGACGGATGGACTCTATAGCGGAAGCTGGCTACTAGCCCGCAATTACAGCGGAGATTACTTAAAGCATGTGCAGAATTTGTAAGAACTAATGGGGACTATCAAGGGAACACCTAGTAAACACTAACCTATTATTTCAGTAAGAAAATACGCTGGGTATATCAGGTTTACCTACTTATGGTGCGCTTCATGACCGAGGATGTGCGGAATATTAAGAGTGGCCTGATAGGCTTTGGCTTTTTTATGGTAAGTTTAGGTTACTCCTGATCCAAGTAAGTCTATTTCATAATCTCTAACTATAGATCACTGCCGTCACACTATCCCTCATGTACTCCGGTATTGGTGGTCTAACTCAGAGGACAGTACAGGATGTAGGCGGCTCTATCTTTATGCTGAGCAATGAGGTTAGTCCTCTCATAGCATTTTACATTCAATTAAGTTATCTAACATATCCTGTTTCAGATGATCTTCACGTTCAGTTATGGAGTGACATATATATTTCCCGCCGCTCTGCCCATCATCAGAAGGGAGGTTGGCGAGGGCACCTACAGTTTGTCCGCCTACTATGTGGCCCTGGTGCTCTCCTTCGTTCCGGTGGCCTTTTTTAAAGGATACGTCTTCCTGTCGGTAATTTACGCTTCCATCTACTACACGCGTGGCTTTCTCCTGTACTTGAGTATGGGCTTCCTGATGAGCTTATCCGCAGTGGCAGCCGTCGGCTATGGTGTCTTCCTCTCCAGCCTCTTCGAGTCGGATAAGATGGCTTCCGAGTGCGCAGCGCCCTTCGATCTGATCTTCCTGATATTCGGTGGAACCTACATGAATGTGGATACCGTGCCTGGCTTGAAGTATTTCTCCCTCTTTTTCTACTCCAACGAGGCACTGATGTATAAATTCTGGATTGACATCGACAACATCGGTGAGCTAATACAATTTAATAACTAATCCTTCAATAGTAATATTACAATGTTTAAATCACCATTTCCAGACTGTCCCGTCAACGAGGATCACCCGTGCATCAAGACCGGCCTGGAGGTCCTTCAGCAGGGTTCCTATCGCACCGCCGATTACACCTACTGGCTGGATTGCTTCAGTCTCGTGGTGGTGGCAGTCGTATTTCACATGGTCTCCTTTGGGCTAGTGAGACGATACATTCATCGCAGTGGTTACTATTGATTGGGGGGCGCTTTTATTATACTAATTTCAGTTTACACTCTTACAGAACTTGATTTCAGCTTAATTTTAGTTGTATTGAGTACACACGCTGTTTAGTTAAAATTTGTAATTTTTAAGCACAAACTCTTCTTAATTCATCTAAACTTCAGTGGAAAATATTGCATTCATCAAACTTGAGTCGCATAAAATAAATCCCATATAGATCCTATATGCCGTTATTTAAAAAAAAAAACAATAGTTGAATTTTAACTAAATTTGAGTTCAAGGAAAAGTCTTGGGCGAGTCTAGGGGAAGGCGATCTATAAGATCTATACAAGATGTATTTTACATATACCTATTTATACGGTTGTCTGCCATTATATGTAAAGTGTTTGTTTTTAAAGAGACCTGGCAGTTAAATAAATTAAGCTAAAACAACCAAAAAATAATTGAAACAATAAACGGAGTAAATTGATGCTTACGCTGGCAAAGAGCATATGGAAAAATCTAGTTGTTTCCTGGCCAATTCCGATACTTTCCGGATGAAAAGGATTTTAGAACAGATTTCTATCTAGCTGATGCTTTGCCACGGTAAGCATTACTTATTTAAACAATTGTCCTTTTAAATCTACTGTTTTAGCAGTCAAAGGAAATCTGTCGCTTGGCCTTGCCTCCAGAGTTGTTGCTGTTTCCCACGGGCGGCATTTGGAACTTCCGGGCCGAGCCGTTACTTCCGCCACCTCCAAAGTAGGGACTGATGTTCTGCTGGTCCTTGCCGGTGAAGTTCTTCTGCGCCGACCGACGCAACTCGCAGTCCACGTTCTCGCGCAGCGCCAGTCCACCCAGATTGCTCTTCGACGAGCTATTCTGCAGCGTGGGATTGGGCCGGATGGGCTGCCGTTCTTTGCTAAAAAGATCCTCCGATATGCGGTCCACTATACTCGATTGCGTATCCGAGCAGGTGTTTGTCGGCAGGCTCATTTGACTCAGACCAAATGAATCAATGGAGTTCTCGCTGCCGAACATATTGTGCAAGGATCGCGCCGAACCGGCTGCTGCCGATCCTGCCCCCGATGTTTGCGAAAGCAGCAGCTTACGCTGGGCAAACTCCTCGGGACCGATGTAGCCCGAAAGGCGGGTGCTCGACAACCGCTTGGCCTCGGTCTCCTGACTTCGCGCCTGCAGGTAAACGTCATCCGCGTTCTTTCCGCCAATCACGCTGAAGGCAAACTTCTTGGCCAGTCTGCAGAAAAAATAGAGTTCCAATAAAGCGTATACCAGGTTATTCCGAAACCGAACTTACCTTAGCAATGTTTCGCTATTGCTGGACGAGTGGCCCAGGTAGAATTCCTGGAAGATGCGCTTCACAATGCGCGTTAGGTCTGCCGCATGCTGACGGAAATGCTCATGCTTCGGTGTAATTTTTCTCTCCTGCAGTGCCTGTGACACGGCCCAAAGTAGTTTCTGTGACAATACAAATAATAAGTTATGACTTTTGTAGTGAACAAATCTTAGGGGTTGAAATAAAGATAAAGGGGCACATATTAGAGACGTTGAAACTTACCTTTCGCTGGTTATCCGTCATACTGCTATTCGGAGTGGCGCTCATCTCCGATTGCGCCCGCTGCAGTTTACTCGCCAGAGGCGTACCGCTTGCAAACGATGCGGAGGAGCAGTTCACCAGGTTGCTACTGCTGCCGCTGAGCCCAAGACTGAGTCGCGACTGGCCAACAGTAGCAGTGACCTGCTGCGCCAACCTTAGCTGAACACCCGCCGTGGAGGAACCAGCTCCAATGCAGAAGCTCTGACTCTTGATCTTCAGAGCGCGTGGCGTCAATCCACTGGGCCCACTGCTCTCAGCCCGAAACAGCTTGCTGCTCTGGCTAGCCATGTCAGCGGAGTCCTCGTCGTCGCAGGCGTTCCTCTTCCGCTTCAGCAGCGACTCCAGCTGATTACTACTGCCCTGGTGGTCTGGCGAAAAGAGGGCCCGCTTCGATCGTTCCACGCGATTCGCAATCTCCGGCTTGAAGAGCGGCTTGGGTGGCATAAGTTGCTGTTGCTGGAGCGTCTTGGCCGGACTTTGGAATAGGGCACGCTTGGAGGTTTCCCTCGAAGGTCCTGGCTTGATGAGATCTGTGCGGAAGAGATGCTTACGGGCGGATGAAGAAGGCGTCTTGCGGGCTGTTGGAAGTGCAACATTTAATTTCAAATCCACTGGCTTATCTTATCAAACAACTCACTTTTCTTCTTGCTGCCCGGCGTCTTTCGTTTGGGCGTGGCCTTTCGCTTATTTCGCGCTTTTCTGTAATTAAAATGGGTACAATTTAGTTTGTGTTTGAAAATAGTAATCATCAAGGCTACAAACTTCTTATCCAGCACTATTTGTGGTCCAATTGAGCTGTTGAGCTTCTGTGAATTGGTGGCCAGATTTGCAGAGGAAAATATGGCACGGCGCTTGGCCAGGTGACTTAGGCGATTACCAGGCGATTGGGTTAGCATTCTGTGGAAAGAAGAGCTTAGTAAGTAAACCAATCACAGGGTGGTTATATAGTTAACTACTCACTTCATACGCATGTTACGCTTTTTGGCGCTCGAGGGGGATCGAACGTAGGATGTGGCGGTTTCCACGCCCACATATCGGTCCACCACGGACATGCTGAGGTATTCATTTTGTTCGGCAGCCTTGTTCAGATTGTAGCTATAAAGGATCCAGGATAATTGAATACTTCTATCACAAATACAAAGATAAATGGGCTTACCTTAGTCCATGATGTCTCACACCAAGCACCTCCCGCCAGCCCATGTTTTGAGCCTCTGAGAGACTGTGAGTGGGGCGAAACAACGAGGTTGATTCGCTGATGCCACTGTCCTCAATTGTGGGTGTTGAGCCTGGCGTATCCTTGGCCAGAAAGTTAAGAACGTTCGTCTTCATGCCAAGCACCATTTTGATGACATCCACATCAGGTGTGGTCACCGTTGGCGGCGGACGCACGCCCTGCAGACAGCGCCGTATCCGCCGATAGAGTTCCCGCTCTCGCCTGCAGTTCTCCAAGAAATGCGATCGGGGATCGTTGGCGTTTAGCTGGGTGGCCGAGAGATCCATTGTCTGCTCATCCACAAAGCTGGACTCGGTGGGGGCGTTCAGCGAGCAGCGGGCGCGTACATCGCTGGTGCACTGCGACTCCTCCAGCACCTCGGGCAGATCCTCCAGCCTCGTGGCACGATCCTTTTCCACCTGCTCATCGTTCTCCCCATCCTCGTCGCTGTCGGCAAAGAGATCGGGCGATCGTTCGTTGTTGAACTTCTGTTGCGAGGTGTTCAGCGAGGTTTCCAGTACGTTGGAGAGTCGTGGTGGATTGGGGGGATTGGCATTGGAGGGTCCAGGCTGATCCTCAGGTCTCGCAGTCAGACTTTTGATTTTGCCATCGAAGGAGAGGCTGCTCGTTGTCGTGGTCGTTGTGATGGCCACCGACACGGCCATGTCCACGGCATTGCAGCTGTTCTCCTCGATGAGGGTGTCGTAGAACCGGGGAAAGACGATTTTGCCCGGCGAGGGGCGACGGACGGCAGGCGGGGGCTCCACCTCGGGCAGCTTGAGGTTCTGCAGCTGGGAGCCATAGAGACGCTTGTTCACCTGGCCATATGGACTGTCGCCGAAGCCATGAAACTGCGATTCCTGGCTGCCTGGCTTCTGGTTGGGTGGCGTTGGGGTTCCACTAGTCGGCTGGTTGCTCAGTGCTTTCGGTTTCATCAGATACGGCAGATTCATGTGCTCCTCGTCAGATATGTGGCCCTCATTGTTTTCACTGAGCGAAGACTGTAATTTTTCGGGAATTTAAGTAACTTTTACCTTGTAAAGTTGACAATTAATCTTACCCCGCTTCCCGTAGAAGGCTCCGATTCGTAGCTGTTGTTTATTTTAATCCTAATAGAGTTGCTGGTGGCCATTCTTTGAATAAAAATAGATTTTTTGTTGTAGTTTATAGCCTCTGGTTATTTTCGGCACGCGGCATTTTGTACAGGCTCGCTGAAGTTTTTGGGGCTCTATATGCACTGGGAGCCCCAAAGAAACCGGGAAAACGAAAGCGAAAGTACACAAGGGCCAACCGACGACGATTTTCTTATCTCAGCCGCCTAATCAATCTTGATGAAAGTGCATTTACCTTTTGGAAATGTGGCACTTTTCCCAGGTCGTGGGAAAACTAAGCCGCCCAAGCGAAAAACGCGCGTAGAAGTCCAAGTTTTGCGGGCATTTATTGTTGTTGTCTCGCACAATCCGAGCTCCAGCTAAAAGTCCAGTTGTGCGCGCGACCTTTAAGTACTTAATTCATCCTAACGTTTGACTTAAAAGCACCTTTAATTAGTTAATTTAGTCGTAAAACACTGTTGTTAAAATTGTATGTCTGCATGAACATCTGCCCGATTTTGGCGGTGGTACTAACGCGTCAGGGAAATGCCCTTAGTGATGGGCGATAGTTTTGCTATCGGCTGGCGGTAACCAAGCGGTGATCACGGTGGTGATTTTTAATTTGTTTTGAATATTTCTTAATGTTTATTAAATTGGTACAATACTTGATTCTAAAATATATATATTCAATTAATTAATGCAAACAAACAAATTATCTTTTTCAAGTCGGAATAAATCTCTATTGTGGGTACTTAATTATATTTGCAAGAAAATCGCATAAAATGACTATAATTTTTGTCTCTGACAAGATAGTTGGATCTTTTTAATTTTGCTTTATTTTATTAGTACATTTGATTTGTATATGGTTTCAAGATATAAAATTATTTTCCTTGAGAAAACAAGAATACAGAATTGATTTTGTTTTAAAACTAAGAAGTCGTTTACTTATATATTTTAAAAGTAATAATTGTTTAAAACATTACCTCTTTTTTGCATAATTTTTCTCTCCCGATAGTTTTTGTACTGAGCCGCTTTGCTGGCCCAACTATCGGAACTACCAACCCAACTATCGTCTCTATTGTCAGCCCTGGCAATCAGCTGTCTGCGTATAACATCGCACAATAACAACAAGTCTTTAAATTTATTAAATCTTTTATCTTTGCTGGCTGCCTGCGAGCTTTTAACCGTAGCGCCCGTTTCGAAAATCCCCACCGAGTGCGATAAATTCAGTTGTGACCCAGAGACTGTCCGCTGCGGGCCGTTAAAAGGCTTTAATTATCGCTTTCTAGTTAGTGGCCCTATTTGCCAACAACAATAGCAACAACAACCGAGCCAATAACACATCATCTCTTATCCATTCTACGGACAACGTCACTCAACCCAACGAAAGCGATGCGATTAACCCGCTAATCTTGGCGAAGATGCGCGGAATCGAGGGCAAAGTGGTTGTTCTAGGCTCGCGAGGTAAGAATACACGCCCTGTCCTCTTTGGGATCCATTCACAAAGACCCGATGATCCGTAAAATGCAAGTAATTCCCTCAATTGCCCAGTGATAAGAATAATACTCGGGGTAAGCCGATAAGCCGCAGCCTTGAACTGCACTGCCCCCAATTGGGAATCCGAATCCGAGTCTGCAATCTGGACTCTGGAATCGGGTTGATGGTGGAGAAAGGCTTAAAAGCCAAAGTGTCTGGTTGGGTTGCAGCTTATCTCTCCCCTGAATTCTTCATGACTGACGAAATCTACACTTATAGATAATGCTGCCTTAAGAAAAATCCGTATAGAATTTTTAAACAAATTCAGTATTTGTTTTTCAGTTTTAAATTTTTTTGAATATTTTTAGAAAGTGTTTCTAACATTTCGAAAGTTAAGGTCTCATGACTTGCAAATCTTTAAATATATATTTTCCAAACTATAGCCAAATACAGAAGCTTTTTCCAGTGTAATAGGCTGTTGAATAGCAATAAAAATATTTAAGTTTGCCACAAGGTCAAGTAAAGTTTACCTAGACGCCTATCTACATAGCTTATATATAAATTCCAGTCTACATATGCGCTTGGTTTTCGCCAAACAAAGGCCTGCATTGATAAAAAAGGCGGTACTTTTCTCAAGATATAAAAATATGTTCTTCCCCATTATCATCGGGTGATTCAGTGCATATGTAAACTGCAGCTATAGGTACAGATTCAATGTCCGATCAGTCATAGGGGGTCTTTTCTGAACCGCAAAAGTGTGTTCAAAACAAAGACTGTCGTGGTTGGTGCGCGAATTCCTTATCAGTGTTTACCACCGTCTCTGGGTAGCTGCGTCTCCAATTTTTTGTTTATTTAACTTACTTTGCCATGATTAATCAGTGGTCAATTAATGCGTGCGCCATGGCGCGTTCAATGAATTCAAGCTGATAAGCTGGAAGGTGCTATATTTGAAACAAAATAGAGCTCATGGGTACACAGAGAAATATAGTTGTGGATTCTTAAAATTAATGGGAACCTTTGTGTTTTATTATCTTTCTATTATTTCAAGTCGAGCTGTTACTAATGGAAATTATAGACATATTTTTATACCCGTTACTCGTAGAGTAAAAGGGTATATTGTATTCGTGCAAAAGTATGTAACAGGGAGAAGGAAGCGTTTCCGACCCCATAAAGTATATATATTCTTGATCAGGATCACTAGCCGAGTCGATCTAGCCATGTCCGTCTGTCCGTCTGTCTGTCCGTCTGTCTGTCTGTCCGTCTGTCTGTCTGTATGAACGCTGAGATCTCGGAAACTATAAAAGCTAGAAGGTTGAGATTTCACACACATATTCTTGGGCTTCCTACGCAGCGCAAGTTTGTTTCATCGAGGTGCCACGCCCCCCCTAACGCCCACAATCGCCATAAACGATTTTCAAATGTGTCTGGAGGCCACATCTTTTAAGATTTTAAAAATATATAAACGCCATTTTATAGTGTTTATTAATACCTATCGAAATCTAGAAGACATTTTTCAAATCGGACCATTCATTAAAAAGTTATACGCAATCAAAATTGTTTATATATCTATCTCCCTCGCACTCCCTTTAGCCCCAATAGATAGTCGGGACACCAACCCGAGTACAGCGTTCGCACTCCCTTTAGCTGAGTGACGGGTATTAGATAGTCGGGACACCAACCCGACTATAGCGTTCTCTCTTGTTTACAGCTAAAATTGTATTATTACATTCTTAAAATTTAAATATTTAAATATAATTAGTATTTTTTAAATATTTAGTTAAGACTTTAGGTCAAATCTATTAAAATAAATAAGTAAAAGTTAATTTTTATAAATTCCAAGCACACACTAATTTTAAAAATACATACACTTACTACCCGTGAGGTTACAAAGGACAAAAAGATCTATAAAATTAGGTTATTAAAAGATATTAATTTATTTTTCCATTTATTGACCAACTTTTTTCTATACTAGGTGTGGGCAAAACTCGTTTGGTCATCAGGTACATAAAGAACACCTTGCACAGGAGCGAGAGCGAGGTGCCGACGATAGCTGTGTCCTTCTTCACGTGCAACATCATCCTGGACGAGGTCAAAATTAAATTGCAAGTGCGTATCCGCCAGTAGCCAGCATATGTATCAGTGCACCCAACTCTTTCGGGGGCAAACGCAAATGGAATTGCCTCGTAAAAAAGCCGAAGCCAAAGGCAAAGCCAAAGGAATTTGCCACTGCCCCACGCCCACTAATCCTATTTGCCGGCTTGGCTGCCGGAACGCTAATCTGGGCTTATTCCGCCACTGGCTGCGCCACGCGGGTCCTGTTTTTGTCCGCCTCCGTCCCACTGTTTCGGTCACTTTATTTGTTTTTTTATTTTGCAATTTCTGCGTCCGCTGCACTTTGTGTGTTATTCGCTTTTTTTTAGCGCCCTTTCGGTTTTTTTTATAGTTTATTGATAAGCTAAACGGGAGCGGCAGCAGCTTCCCATATTGCGAAAGGGTTACCCACCCACTTGGCCCTGGCTGCCATATTTACTCTTGGGTGATTTCGATTTTATACGCAGCCATATAACAATGGCCACTACAATAACAGGACGCGTACTTTTCAACGCCGGTCTATTTTTACCCTAACAGGATTAATGGCATTTCTAGCTTGTACAGATTTGGGAGGTTCCAAAGAACCTGTAAGAAAAACTGAACAGTTTAAGATTATAAAATAATCTAGTCTATGTATATAAGAATGTAATTTAGATAAACTATTCTAGCTTATACAATTTACGAGGGGTCAAGTTATCCTTTTCTTGTTAATACAAAAATGTAACGAATTAAAGGAGTTTATATCTCCAAATTGGGAAAGCGTTTCTAAAGCGCTTTAATGTATGCTAAATGAAATAAGAAGCAGGTCAGATTTGTTTTCTCCCCAGTTGACCTCTATCCACACCCTGGATTGAGTTTCGCCAGACCAGCAGAAACAGTCGTCGTCTGAGCACAATAAGTATGAATACATAATAGGATATAGTTTTCGGATTCCGCTTGTTAGTTTCGCATGCGGGTCTCTTTGTTTCTTTTGTGAGATTTTGTGTGCTTCGATTTAGTTTCGCCAATGAACATGTCGTTGCCCCAAAATGTTTATGAAGCGCATAAAGCGGAGAGTCCCCTCGAAAAGACCTGAGGTACGGATCCCACATCGAATATGATTGTTATTGCTGTGGGAAAACGCGACCATAAAAAACCGCAATTGCAGAATAAGCGTTGAATGACTCAATTAAAGTTCAAGTATAAGCGAACGAACTCTAACCACTGGTCACTTGCTCTCTTATTTTCTAGATCTGGGACACAGCTGGCCAGGAGCGCTATCGGGCGGTGGCGCCCATGTACTACAGGAATGCCAATGCTGCCATTCTGGTCTTTGATCTGACGCAATACAAGACCTTCACGGAGATCAAGTCGTGGATTCAGGAGCTGCATCGCAATGTCCAGGATCCGATGATTCTGACGCTGGTGGGGAACAAGATGGATATGCAGCACCAGCGAGCCGTATCCCGGGAGGAGGCTTTCGTGTTTGCCACCTCCATTGGGGCCACCTACTTTGAAACCTCCACGGAAACGGATCAGGGACTGGAGCAGGTTTTCATTTCCACGGCCCAGGGATTGGTTCGCCTGGCGGACGAGGGCAAGAGCCCCTCGTTGCGCTCCTTTGAGTCGAGTGATTCGCTGGCCTACACCAACACCAACACTGCCTTCAGCCACACGGTGGCCGCCTTGGCCAGAAGCCCGGGAAACGCCGCCTTCCGTCTGCCCTACGTGGACATAGGCCTGGCGGTGGAGGGCGAGGACGTGAAGACCAATGGCGTGGGACGGCTGGAGACGGCGCCCTGGAGCATCGAGCACATTGCCCTCGGCGAGGTGGAGAGACCCAGCTGGTGCTGCTACTAAGATCTACATTTACGATCCCTAGGATCCATCTCTGTGAAAGAACCAATGTGATGTCAACAGAACCAGACTGTAGTTCGAATACGGCCTCAAGGGCCAACAAGCATCGTTTAAGCAATGAACCAACCCAACTCTAGATATGCAAAGACCAAAACCAGCCGACACAAAAGCAAGAAGCAAACTTGGCTTGAAGCTATGTATTAATACACTGATTAGGCTAGATCCACTCGATCCACTGACAAGGCGCTGGGATAATCCGCTTCATCGTAATCTTAACTCTAGATCCTAAGTGTATACAGCAATTGCCGCGTGCATATTATGACTTTATATATTTCTGTCTCGCTCTAAGCCCATTTGACTTACCAATCATAAGATTAACTCACACAAGAACAGGGAACAACACTCACAACACTCATTCACAAAACATTGAAACCCGAAACACCAATTCATGTACAAAGCATTTTATACTGCATGCATATAGTAAATATAAATGTAATAATGTATTCAGAGGGCGCTTTGTCATTTCGGGGGTCGCCACGCCCCCAGTGGCGAATCATCGGGGCTAACGGCAATGCAAGTGCATTAACTTGGCCATTAACGCGGCAACTTAACGTGTAATTGGAATTTAATGCCCTCATAACAATGCCAAGGGTTAGAATTGTATTGGCTTCGCCGCTCCTAATGCTTTAGCATTAAGTTCGCCCCCAGAAGCGTGACCTGGTATTTTTATTAACCCTTGTGCGGCACTTTGGGGGGTCTAGGATGAACGTGCGTTTTAGATTTGGACAGAAAATGCCTTAATGAAAGACTTCGAATTGTGAAAATTTACCTACATTATCCCAGATTATGATTGATATTTTCTATTCCTATTCAGAGTTCCCTTTTTGACATTTAAAATTTAAGGAAAGGAAACAAAAGAAAATGAAATCTTATAAATTAAATTAAACACGAAATGCTTTCTCTATAATAAATTCTCCGAATGTGGACATCAAAAATATATGACAGTCTAATTGATATAAAATCAATATACGCCCCGAGCTGCCCGAGCAAATACCGAATCCAATAATAGAATCTATGTGCCCCCAAACTCCGGAAACTCTGGGAATTGATTGCCCATCGGAAGGTTAAATTGAATGGGTAAATGTGGTCGTCAGTTGGCCAACTGAAGGTGGAGAAAGGCTGGCAAGTTCATAAAGCACCGAAAGAAAGAAACTT
This sequence comes from Drosophila lutescens, assembly GCA_037075285.1. Lineage (NCBI taxonomy): Eukaryota > Metazoa > Arthropoda > Insecta > Diptera > Drosophilidae > Drosophila > Drosophila lutescens. The sequence goes on from JBAMCF010000598.1 coordinate 492,838, forward strand.
TAGCGATTAGCTAATATACATAACTTATGGTCAGTTGAATTCTTATGTATAAATAATATGTGAAATTTAGCGTAAGATGCCGGCAACGAAAAAAGCCGGCGACAAAAGACACCGAAACTCATTCAAGTGTCATCAGCGCGTTTAGGATCCTGTATCGCCTTCCTATATAGCCAGCTGGACTTCCTTGGGGAATCGGGCATCAGGACATAGGTTGTGGTTCAGTCAGCCCATTGATTTACCATTAGGGAATGGCAAATGAGTTGGCTCCTCTGTAGCTGTGTGTGGGTGCACTCAACCGGAAGCGATGCTCACACACGCAGAGCTTTAGACCATGTTTGTGAGGGTGTGTGCGTGTAAGGATGCCTGGCAGAAACATCCCTGACTTACACCTACACACACACAACGTACATACATACCTCAACATCTTGGCTCCTTGCTAATGGTGTTTAGACGGTTTAATGATGTAGAAATGCATCAATGTAATCAAGGTAAGACAGGAGCACAAGGACCAGATTTATCTATATATGTATAAGTATATATCTGTACACATTGTTCAAGTAGACCGCGACCGCCTGCAGGCCTTTGGCCACACAATTTTGGTCTGTGTGCATTTGGGTTAACCAAAGACTACGATGTCCGAACAAATTGCTCACTTCACTCAGGTGCCTGTCATTCCATCTAATAGGTTCAATGTGCAAAATTATCCATTAGCATTCTCTGACTTTGATTGCTACCTTCCACCTTTCACCTTAAATCCTGCCATCCTGTAGGGGCTAAATTATATTACTGACTTCTTCGGGTGTTCATGGAATATGAAGGTGGGCCTGATTGCATCTTCTCGAATTTCAATTGGGAATTTTCACCTCGTTATTCAATTTAAGTATTTTATTACATAACTAATTAAATTAGGCACTCATAACTAAGTACATCGTATTAAATTTGGTTAATTTAATATTTAACCATTATTAAACCACAGTTTTACTTTCTTCCTTTACAAAATAAATTATTTCTGCATATCAAAAGCGAAGATTAGTGAAAATAAGAAATACAATTTTATAAACAATGCCATAAAAATGTATTTAAAATAAATAATTACCTAACAAATCACAAATTAATCTTTAAGGAATAGAATTATTTTCTGAAACGAGGTTCATCATTTCGTTTCTATTATATATTTTTTATTTAATTTGTAATTTTAAATTGTAGTATTTTGCATCCAGAATTTCTAATTGGTTTATACTATCAAGTATTTTAATTGTTCAAACAGATCTTAAAACTTGTAAATCCTCAAAGCTCTAAACTAGTGTATCCAATCTATTATCGTAGTACTTTTTTTTCGATCCAATGCATGTATTTTTAAGTCCCAACTTACTAACCGTTGACAATTTGATCCCAATTTATAAATGCAGATTCATTTTTGTTTTTAATTCCGCCCATACATATGCAGTTGGTTAGGCGTCAATTGCCGATTTCAAAGGGGCGGGAAAGCAGCAGAGAGCCATATTTTTATATGGACCATGCATATAAATCGAATTACACGTCCTGCTGGCATATTTACGACCCTATCCATACATATATATACATATATTTTGTCGGCGAGCGTTAGAATGTCAAATCTACTAAAGTTCTCAATGCCACATAAATTGCTGGCACATACACACAAATCAAGTATGCAAACGAAGGAGCGTTTGTGGGACTGTGTGTGTGTCTGTATTTGTATCTATGTGTGAGGTGTGTGAGCTCCCCTTTGTTCCTTCGTCCTTTCATCCTACATCCTGCATATCCGCTGCCATCGAATTTTGAATATTTATCAAGCTCCTCGGCTCGGGGCCTCAGTACGTTCACGCTTTTCTGATGCATACTTTATGGCGCTATGGCGCCCAATGCGATAGTGTGGGTGAGTATCTGTGTGAGTGGCAACTAGTTGGCATTGTTAGAGATTCCGAGCTGAACTTCCACTGACCTGCACAGCAAATACATCATGTGCAAGCGGCATTTAAGCGCCCGCACTTGTACACGGGCAAAATAAGCATATTTAATTCGAGTGGAAAGAGTGAATTTTAAAATGATATTACTGATGGTTTAATTTCATTTTAAACTAAGCCATATTCTTAATTAATATTAAGCTTAATTATTTTTAGGAATTTAATGTACAATAAGCAGAACACTTGATTAATCCAAACCTTCGAACTTTTGTAGTTTCCGAGATCTCAGCGTTCATACGGACGGACAGACAGACGGACATGGCTATATCGACTCGGCTATTGACCCTGATCAAGGATATATATACTTTATAGGGTCGGAAACGCTTCCTTCTCCCTGTTACATACTTTTGCACGAATACAACATACCCTTTTACTCTACGAGTAACCGGTAAAAAAAAGAGATTGAAATTAAATAAAAAAAATGTTTAGAAAATGTTCAGTTAAGTTTTTAGTTTTAAAATTATTATTAAACATTTATTACTTCCTGTGTATTTTGGCGTATACAATTTATTCAGCCACAATTGTCGCCGAGTCCCAACAAATTGATTCTCCCCACAACATTATTCGCATTATTGCTTATTTTGTTTAGCAATTGCGGATCAAGATAACCCGAAATCGAATTTTCAGCACTTGAAATCAAAGTGCTTTTCCGCGGGAAATTTGTTTTGTTTCCGCTTTCTATCTAAATTTGCTAAATTAAATTCCGTTTGAATTTCAGCATACAAAGTAGTATGAAGCATTTTCCAAAAAAAAAAGGGGTGAGTGTCATGTTGTCAATTAATTAGGGTAACAGGAAAGCAGGAAACAAATTGCCAATAGCGAATGGCAATTTCAGGGACTTGCATTGCAGCCAGTGTTAAAGACAAACAGACAAGGCGAATTTATTCCTGGGAATTCCTTAAATGCCAAGATGTCGGGCTGACTTGAAAGTTGGTCGCCAGCCAGATGCTGAAAGCAATGCAGCGACATGGAAAATACCACAGCGGCGAATGCACAGACACGCAGGATGCAGGATGCCAGGACGAGAGCGCAGGACGAAGGGCGAAGGCTGGCGAAGATGGGGATACGAAGCTTCTGGGGCTGAAGATGATGGCGCTGCGGGCGAGTCGTTCGAGTGGAGTGTCCTCGTCTATGTCCCAAGCTCAAATCCCGAATGCATAGACAGCTGCTGTTTCTTTTGCTCTCGCTCAAGTTCACTGAACAAAAATGAAAGACTAACATATTTTTGAAGAACGATTTTGTAATATTTTTCATTTGAATAACTGGGTTATTCTTTAGTAAAAGGAAGTCAGAGAATCTCAGAGAAAAATAAATCGGCAAAATGATATGGTTTAATATTGCATGGTAAAAACGATATGCGTATAAATACCAGAAATTTACCATTTCGATTTGATCCCGGCGTTTTTTTTTGTTTGCTTCTAGACTGAAAAGTAAGTTTTAGTAATTAATTTCGTAATCTTAGAAATACAAAAACCCTTCAAAGTGGTATTTTAAAATTATTTTAAATATGTAAAATAGGGTCTAAAGTTAGCTCTTTAAAATGTTAATATATTTTTTATACACCTCACGTTAGGGACTTCATTTTAAACCTTGATTAAATCTTAAATCCTACCATATTTATAGACATTTTTTTATGTAGGAACAAAGGATACTAGTCTCTCAAGAATCTATAAATATTAAATGATGTTTACAAAAACATATATAATACACTTTATTTTTCAGTGGTGTTTGTGCAAAAAGGCAATCCCATCCGAGGGAAAGAAAGGAGCCTCGGGATGAAGTGGGTATATAGCTTAGACCGAGGCACGACAAGGCAATCCAAATGCAATTTAGTGTCATTTTAATTGAGCTGCCCGGCCAATGTCTTCGGTCTCTAAACGTATTACCCCGAAAAACCATTCTCCAACTTTAAATTCCCCCAGAGTTATTTATGGCGAAAAAGCTCAAGCATGGGGACACATGAAAAAACAATTTGAATGTTATTTAATTTAATAAGTGCCACAAAAGTGCAATTCAAATGCAATTGTTTGCTCATAAATTTGCCACAAATCCGAAAAATACAACATTTCAATCGAAGAAGAGTATTTGGCTGGAATCTAAGGATTCCATAAACAATGAAAGATAATTTTCCAAATGGAGTTGATGTTTTTTTTTTGGGTATTTTCCTAGCTTAAATTGAGTTGGGTGCGACGGTCGCGGGTTAGTCACAAGTCTATTTATCATAATTTGCCTGCAAATTACTTTTTGCCCCACACAGATGATGTTGTTGCCAACTCATGTTGCCAATTTGGAGTTTCAGGTAGCTTGGCTGAAAGGAGAACGCGGGCCGAGCAAATATGGCAGCCATTAAAGAGATAAAGCCACGGCACGCATATAAATGTACAGCCCCCAACAACCCCTAGGATCCCAGGATCCCCATCTCGCCTTTTGTGGCCGTGTGGGTGGCATCAGGCATAGGGCTTAAGGACACAATTTGTCTAGACAAACTCCAGCTTGGTTTTGTTTTTCCATATTTTTTTGCTTTACCCATATCTATGCTCTATCTATGCCCTGAAATCATTACCAAAGCAGCTTGAATTTCAGGTTAACAAGAAAACGGATAGAAAAATATAAAATATTTTCTAGCGTAGGATACATGATTGTATGTTTTTTTGAACAAAATGTCATAACTTAACAAAGAATTCAATTAATTCTCTTCCATTTTTTTTTATCCATTTACTTTAAACCCCTTTGCTATATTTATACAAATTTCCTGTATTTCTTGCAACCAGGAATTTATATTAAACGTAATAAAGTTAAATAAATAAAGAGTGTAGCACAACAAATAAAAATTCGATGCATGCTATAACAGAAATGGATTTTTATAAAGTGAATTTTCATGAAAGTAATTGCATTTGGATTGTTAGATATTTTTTATAACATTTTAACACATGGTCAATTTTTCATAGATATACTTTCTCACAATAATTTTAAACTGAATTATAAAATGGAGGCAAAACACATTGTTGAGTATAGATTTCCAAAAGTGAAGTTTGCAAATTGAATTACGTTTAATTGGTTAGATATGCGTATGCATATTATATAAATTCAGCCTGTCTGTGCTGCGGTTGTTCAATTAGTGAAATGTTTTCGAAAGAGTATCAATTGATTGCCGAATAAAATTGGCATAATTTCCGTCCTCTTTGTCTATTTCGCCAATATAATTTCTCCACCATTCGTTGAGCTGTCATAGAAATTGTGAGATGTCACTCTGGCACCATGAGTGCGAGCCATTTTTCTGGTGCTATGTGATGCCAACACTTTTCCATTGTGTGTTGTGTGCTGTCACCTTCTATTCGCCCATTTGGATGTCCTGTGTCATCGGTATGCGGGATGCGGGGTGCGGGGTCCGGGGTCCTGGATCCTTTCTGCTGGCCCCCGCAGAGCCATTTGCCATTTTTAATTGTTTACCTGCAAAACAATGGGCGGCCAAAGCTTTTGTTTTTCCCCCCAATTCAATGCGATTCGAGAGTGCTATGCGACAAAAAAAAATAAATCGAGGACGAAAATAAAAATGGGATTGCCTGCAACAGGTACGGGGAATGAAACGAATTAAAGCTGTACACCAAAAAAACCATCGATCGATTTTATGGATTGCTTACAGTAATTTTTACGATTTGAAATTCAAAATATTTTCCAAGAGAAACAAATAATATTTCTACCTTAATTATGAGACATTTTTAATTATTCCATACTAAAATCAATGAATGAAACCTGTTAAAATTTTATTTTTTTATTTGTGTACTCTTTAACTTTTTGGGGGGCCAAGGACACTCAATGGAGGCCTCTTGGAATTTTCGAGTTCGCTGATTTTGCGCCGCACATCATTTGTCTGCTGACTGGGCAACCATGAATCTGCATTTATTTTTGGGGCCAGGATTTCAACTCGCCTTCTTACTTTGCCTCTGCCTCTGGGGAGCCATGTGTGCATGAATATAATTTCGGGTTATGGCCCGTAGGGCTGTGCGGCGTATTGGTGAACATGGAGGAGCTATTAAAAGGCCCACAAAGAGCCCATCCCAACCCCAAATAATAGCCTGGTACCTTGGCCGGCGTCTTTGTCTTCGGACTTAATGTTAATCCTGTGAGTGGGGGACGCAGGATTGGGCCTGGGCACGAAGGACTCCATCTGCTGGTCAGTGGGCGGTGCTGACGTTTGACATTGACTGGCTGATAATATAAATATCATTGTTGCTTGCACATAATTAAGCCGGACAGTCGACGAAGCTCTTCAGCAACCGCATGTTTACAGTGGGGCAAGCAGCTCAGTGAACTAAGTAAAGTAAAGAATGAAACTAATTACACTGTGTTACATTAAAAAATTATCTCGATTATGATTTCTGTTTAGTATTAATATACGCTCTTAAGCAGTAAAACATCAAGATCAAGGGCAACATTGCGTATGAGTAATAATAGAAAATCCACAATTTCTTTAATTTCAAACTTACTTAAAGTATTGTAGATACTATTTATGTTAAAAATTAATCTAGATAAATTGTTCTCAATAATTTGTAACATATTTTGCAATATTATTGGGCTCGCTACATAAATCACTTAATAGACGATAATAGATCCACTTACACTATTTTGTTGCATACTTTTAGAGGCCCTTAAAAGTGATTTAAAAACTCTAATGATTTTTAATATTTTATATTATATTAATTTTTATTTTTCCTACTTTTCTGTTTCTAGTCCCAGTGAGAAAGTTTTTTGAGTTCAGAAAACATGTAGGCTTGTTTGAGTTTCGACCACTGTATAATATTTGATTGTGTTTTTAGCCCTGCTGCCAGTGGCTTTAGATGTATTTGTGTGTGTGTGTGTGTTGCTTGGGTCCTGGGAAATGGGAAATAATGCGCCTAGTGCCAGCTCCAGTTGGCAGTTTGTTGGCTTTCAGCTTTGGCCGCTAATTAAGCCTGTTTATCGAAGTAAGTTAGCTGTTCAACTTTCGCTCCAGAGCCCTTCATCCTTCCATACCATACTATACTATACTTCCTACATAGTACATAAGATGATCAGCTCAGTTTAGTTTTATCAGCTAACTAAATTAGCTGAGTGTGTGGATGGAACATGTGTGTTTGTGTCACCACCACAACATCAGAATTTGGAGCGCTCTTAAGTGCAATAATAAAGCGATTCTCGTAAATGCCGCAAAGCCTTCATGTTCAGCTCTAATTGAGTAAATTTTCGGGGGAAATGAGAACGGTTGGCCAAATGTGAGCAACTTTGCGGCATTTTGGCACAGACGTGTGGTTAAAAAATGTCCTTTGCAGCAAATTCAGGCTAAAAAGTGGCCTTATATGCAATGCGGCTTCCTTTGGTAATGACAATTTATTAGCCGCCAAAGTTAATTAAATAACATCGCACAGCATCAGCAATCAAAGTCGGAAAAACCGCAATTAAATTGCAACCAAATAGTTGAGATACGAATGAAATATCTGCCATCTGCCATGTGAAACTCCTACACCATTTGGCTTCCCCAAAAACTTGGTCGCTTTATAAGTATTTCTGAACTCCACCTTTCGGCCAAACAATTTTTCACCCAGCATGCAGTTTATTTGCTTCATTTAAGCTGGTGACTGATAAATCGAATTTTATACTTGCTTTGCGAACTATTTTATCCACTGAAATAAATCGCCGACTAAGCTTAAGTGGAAGGAAGTTTACGTAAAGAAAAATTGAAACAGTTTTGTTGTAATTTTCCTTCTTTTTTCGGTTTTTTTAGGAAGTTTGTCTGCCATTTGTATTTTTCTCATGTTTCTAAATTTGCAATTGAGTTCGAGTATTACAGAAAAAAGGCGTAAACATGAGAACAAAGCGAAAAACTATTTCCGCTCCATTGGTTGGCAAATATTTGCTACATTTGTTTGTCATGAAAGCGGAAGAGATATCTAGAGGGCCCAGAGACTCATGACAATTGTGGAAAGATAAATGTGCGCAACGATGCGCATGATTATTAATATTATTACAAAAGGATTTATATTTTTTTTTTATTATGAATTCCAGTCTGAATTTGCAAAAATTCACTCAGCCCATTGAGCCCGAAAAAGTGCTGTAAAATCTCACTGGAGCTTGGACAGAAACGGAATCTCCTCTGAAATGTTGGACAAACAGAAGCAGAGGGCCATGAATCAAGTGAAAGACTGGAGACCCAGAAACCCCTCACCAAACAACCTCTTCCCCTTGGACTGTCGGGTCCTGCGACTCCTGATCTCTCACTGAAAGTGCTTCACACTCTGGGTTGTGTTGTTGGTCCTGTGGATAAATGTTGGCCCTGCACTGACGAGTTGTTTCCCCCCATTTCCCTTCGTTTGTCAGTTGGAACTAATGAGTGAGTGGATTATCCTTTCACTCCCCCAAAGTCCGCTTCCTCTTCCATATTCACATAATCATATGCACACAAACGAGGAGCATCAGGTGCATAAGTTATAAGGCCTTTGTAGCAGTGTTGAATGGGATGGGGGCCCCAACTATAATTAGCCATTAATGAGGCGCACAACACAGAGATTATAAGGTAATTTCAGGAATTACAAGCCCCAATATCATCCAATTAGATTTGCACGGTGGAAAATAGGGTGTTTGCAGAGAAAATAATATTAGATATAAATTATGAAAATGAATAAGTGTATGAATTTTGATTATTTAAAGCTCAATCATTTTTTTTCTCAGACCTGAAATTCAGTACTTACTGTTTTCATAAATAAGTACGTAAAAATACATTTTTTTATAATCACCTAAAAGTAGCTTTGAATCAATTAATTTAGTTATAAACTGTATTTTTATTTGTTATATTATAATATTACATTTTTATGTACATACAAACGTTTTCTGATAATTTCTCATTTTAAAATGAAAAGTTATGAACTGAATCCAAACGGGATGTCACAGAAATCTCTTCCAACAAAAGAACATGTTATGAACATTTAAGAACACGTTAAAAACACGTGCCAAAATTAAAAACAACAGTTTTTTCTGCTCTCTACTCTTGTCTTGGCGCTTGTGAGGACTAATCATGAGCAATGTTTTTAATATTTTGCAGGGAAAAAAAATGTACCTACACATATATCATTCCGGGAAACGCTCCCATGGGTTGTTCTGGCCGACTGATAAGCAGAAAGTTGTTCAGACAAATTCCGTTAATTGGTGAGCGATAAGCAAAGTGTCCGAGGAAAGAGAAAATGCATGTAATTAGTTTGGCCGCCAATGAGAGGGCCATAAAAGCCGGTGCCGAACCGCAGATTCGAGAACAGTCAACTCGAAACTCGGCCAGCTGGATGATGATGGAACTGAAGAAGTTTACCCTACTTACCGTTATTCTGGCCATCTTTGCCTGCCATACATTTGGCCATATTCTGGATTACTATGAAGATTCTGAGGAATGGTGTCCACCGGATGGTGACAATAACGACGATAATAATAACAATAACAATCCGAATAGAACCGAACACGATGCCAGTCTGTGTGCGAATTTTCAGCACATTCGCGATATGATCAATCAGGAGACTCTGAGGGAACTGATCGATGTGCACTATAATTGTGATCCGAAATTCCGTCGCGCCATGCGGTATTACGATACCCCGGGTTTCACACAGGTTACACAAGAATTAACGAATACGGCTGCCTATAAAACCGTTCTTCGCGAACTGGAATCGGAACATGTCGATACAGCGGATATTGAGAGCGTTGCGGATATATTCCACTGCATCATCCTGCCGGTCCAGAAACCGAATCGGAATTGCGACTGCAAGGCGGTGAAGCATCACACATTCGTGGACGATCTGTTAAAGATAATGCCCCATCAAGAGGTCCATAATTATGTCGCCGAGTCTCGTGCGAACCACACTAATTTTGGCAATTTCACAACGGCAGTGGTCTCGCCGACATTCCAGGCCACTCTGAAGGCCAATATTGTAAGTAGATCACGTTTTATTTGTCGTCATTACTTCCGCATTTCCAAAATTTTCGATTATAATCGAGAAGGCCATAAAAACTGCAAAGGATTTCAGATTAGTTGTAAATCTGTAATCTGGAAATATTAGTTTACTGCATATTTTTAGACACCTTTAAAGCTGATTTAAAGTCTTGAGTAATTTCAATAAGAATGAAGATTTTTAAAAGATTGAAAATATATTTCAGAACTTTAAGATTTTAAGTTAATGAGTTTTTCTATTCTTATTATTCTTGTATTTCTTTAACAGTCTGTTGAGAGTTAAATCCAAAAAATCATAAATTAACATCATAGATATTGGAAACTTTTGTTTCCCATTCCAGGAACAACATCTTTTTCAATATTTCTTCAACGTTTCTTTAAAAATGACCTAAAAATTTTTAACGAAAGCCTAAATATTGTCTTGACTAATTTTTAATTATTTATAATAATAATTTTTCTATAGGTACCCTCATTATAATTACTTAAATTCCTCATATTAGTTTACTAAGTTTTTTTTTGTGCATTCTTATGAGAGATACATTGGCGAAAGTGTAGCTATATGCTTATGAGGAATATTGATTGCTTTGTTACCCTATTTCCTTGCAGAAGAAGCGCGATGTCGTTAAACCATTGCGCACCCTGCGCAAACATGGCTGGGACATCCCGGAGCTGCTCCGCGCCATGCTGACCATTTTCCAGTGGTGAGCGGTCCTGTCCACTCGCAGTTTGAGTATTCGAGTGTCTCGCTATTGTATGTAAACCCAATAAAGCAACAAGTGAAAGGAAACAGCTCCGCAAGGGGCACTCACGAGGTTGACACCTGTCCATTTGGCTGACACCTGCCTGCAAAGTGGGTGGCGCAATAACCACCCACCCACTGGGCGCGGCAGGACATCGAAAGTTTTCGGAGAGGCCTTTTCCCTTTCAGCACGCTCCATTTGTAATTGCCATCAATTTGTAACTGCAGCGGAAGTGTCGAGGAAGGAAGGATTCGTGTTGGAGATAATCAATCCATGATGTCCTTCGTGCGCTTCTGCTCGCTTTGTTGCCTTGAATTTCACTCATCGTGCTTTTCACCTAATTTTCCTTTCAGCCCACGCGTTTCCATTTCCCAGAAAGCCTGAAGTTGTGAAAGCTTATTAAAAGAGCTTAGCTACAATTTCCTTGAAGCAGTTTTGCATTATTAATTAGGGAATTCTTAAGTAGGAGAAATTATTTCTTATAGTTTAATACCTGCAGAAAAAAGGAATCATTTAATTAGCAGAAAAATATAAAAATAAAATTGGTTGGCAATTTAAAAAGGTATTATTCATTCCACAGTTTCAAGATTGATTAAAAAGTATAAAAGTCTTGTCTATATGGTAATCTAAAACAGGATTTTTACATTTCTAATACCTTTTCCAGGTAAAAAATAAATTTTCAAAATATTTGGAATAATATTAAAATACAAATATTTAATAATCTTTTAAAAAATCAGGAAACTATATTGTTCTCAATTTAAAATACAGTTTAAAATGTCAGCCATTTTTTTTATATTTACCATTTGTAGTTGTGGACCCCCGTCGATCGTAAGTACTTTCCTATTAAGGACAGCCCTCCACTGCCACTTAGGAATCCCAGCTGGGTATTTGATTTGCCATCGGTCCTGCGAACGTATTTTAGGCATCGACGGGAGTTGCTTATCGGATGGTTATCGGGATTTGTGGGTCGCTAGGCGGCACTTGGCAAACGAATTAAGACTCGTTACACTTTCATGGCCTGCGCTCAATTTGCGAGCTGCCAGCTGGCAGAGGGCGCCCCCCGAACTCCCAACGTCCTCGTACCCTTCGGCAAGGACTCTCCACTTTTACCTATGCAATCGTGCAATTTGAGCGGCACAAATGCCTGCTCATGGCAATTGATTTATGCCTGCGACGTGACTTCATTTCGCAGCTGAAATTCGGGGGCTGGGGCTGCAGCACCTGTTGTCGTCTTTCCTCTTATTAAATTAACAAAGTAACAACCTCAGTGCTGGAGGTTTGTGTTTGTGTGTGGGAGTGGGCGTGCCTATCCCGGGCAGGCCAAATCCGATGCCATTATGCATTATAACTGTATAAACAAATCGTGTGCGTGCCACGCCCCACACCCCCGCCCATCCGAAATACGTGCCTCGCACTGGAACACAAAAAAAAACACTCAAATCCTCGAATCTGGAACCAAGAACTTGGAACTGGGAATACAGAACCTGGACGCGTCCCCCGGCTCGTGTGTCAATCAAGTTAAATGTTAATGAATTACTCGGCATCGGTACAAGGATATGCTGACAGGACCAAGGCGAACGAGGCCGACAAGTTGTTTTTCTCCCCACACACTCTTGTTTACTTATTCCGCCTGCTGCGGTTGGGCTGTCTGGTGTTGAGGTCCTTAGAGGAGTGTGGTGGACTTAAAGAGGCTTAGGTCAAGCCGAATGTACATATAAATAAAGAAGACGTGTAAGACGATAGTATAGAAAGTTGATCCTGTTTGCTCTTAAAATGCAATTACTTTATACTTCTTAAATTCATAATTTTTATACGTGTTTTTTTTTAAATTTTAAATGCTTTTATTGAGTTTATCTTGAAACAAAAAGTTAAGCTTAGGATTTTAATCATTTTTTATTATTTGTAGAGGAAAAAACAAAAATTGACATTTTTCATCATCATAATAATTTTTAGACAATTCATTCAAAAGGTGTCTACAAGTATGCAACGTTATTTTTTGAACTTGAAAATGCAATGATCTTTTTTAGACTACATAGTTTTAAAAATTTTTAGAAGTAATTTCAAAACCCTTGCGAGTTTTTCGTTTAACACCTAAGCACTTTTTGTCCAGAACTGAGAAAGCTTATTTTAAGTATTTTCCAAACCCCGTAAAGTCCTTAAAAGGTAACCAACTAGTCGAACTTTCACCTATAGAAAACAGCTTTCACTGCCACTGCCATGGTCAAAATGGAAAGACGTTTGCCTATCTGCTCGTGAGCCCGCCTGTCGTCGTCCTTCTGTTTTCGTCCTTCTGTCAGCGAGCGATGCGAAATAAATCGTTGCATACTTACGTGCGCAAACAATTTTCGCTCTTGGCTTCGCCTGCGAAAATCGAGGAACGCGAGCAGTACGTGTCATTGAATTCATTACGCTGTCAGTCCTGTTTTTTCTTCTTTTTTTTTTTGCTGAGCGTATGCAGTAGATTAAACCAGCAAAAACAACAGCAAAGCCAAGAAAAAATATATACAAAAAAATCGCTTAAGCAATTTGCATGCTGAAATGAAATAATTAATTAACGCTGTCGTTGCCGGAATCGTGATTTGGTTTCCAAACAACGCTCGTTTATTTGTGATGTGTGCAAATGATCCGTCAACACCAGTCAAAAGGTCGAACAGTATGCAAATGGTGGGTTTCTTTTTTCCGCACTGCCGCATTTACATTCGACACTAATGATGATGCATGCCAGCTTTTATGTGGGAAAATAATTAAGAAGCAGCGACGAGATATATATATCGACAATCGCTTTAAAACGAGCCAATGTAATCAAGCCTTTGGTATAAATCCAATTATACATTAAAATCACTTTTAATCAAAAAAAAAAAAAACCCCTACTGAAAAAGAGAAAATTAATTAGTGGCAAATATAATTTCCCTCACAATTCACATAAACTAATTCGGTTTTGCAGAGATTAATATAAAATTTTAATTACAAAATATGAAAAAGATCAATTGAGTTTTTATTTATATTTACCTAAAGTCAATGTAAATAGTTTAAAATAAAATAAGGGATATCTTTTAAGTTAATAATAAAAAAAGTAAGGAAGTTATTTAAAGATTACTAGGTAAACAATTTATTGAAATTATTTAAGTTGTTTATAAATTCAATGAAACAGCAGTGACATTTAATAAATTAATTTAAAAGTATATTTAAATGATAAAGATGTTTATTTATTTCTTTATTTCTTGACTTTTTTAATTATATATTATTTATTATATTCCTTGATTAAGTTTTTTATTTATTACATACTTTAATTATTTATTATTTAATTCATTTATAAATTTATTTTTTTAATTATTTATTAACTGACTTATTTATTTATTTGCTATTGCAGATATAACGCAAATTAGCAGTGGCATTGAAGACATTATCCTTTAAATTTTCCCCAGTCCCTTGGCAACTCAGGCCTAGACAATCGGCTGCAAATTTGCCATTGTCAAGGCAACAGTGCAATTGAAGGGGAATTGCTACCAATTGTTGGCTTGATTTGTTCTCAAATTTTATTATGGTAACGAATGCTGTTCCCTCGCTGCAGGCCGGCCACAAATGCGATTTGAGTCGATTGATTTCCACTAACAGTTGGATTGCCAAGTGCAAAATGCTGTGCTGGGTCTTTAACCATCCAAGGACTGGGCTGCAATTTTGAATTTCTAGGTATTTTGTTGATATAGAAGCTGAGATGTTATACTAGAGATGTATAATTTGAAATATCCACTAGAAACTGGCGTGATTAATATGACGGTATCGATGAAATGGAATTATGATTTTCTTTATGGTCATTGGTCCTTTTTCCCCAAGAAGCCTGGACCCTTCTGCTGTCCGATTTCCATTACTTACTTTCGCTCTTTGTTTCTTTGCACTATTGGGAATTTGAGCTGTCCTGAAATGTGCTAAAATAATGTGTTTCGTTGATAAAACTTTTCCCACTCAATGCTCTCATAACACTTCAGATTTATGGTCCGTGCTATCGGTGCTCCTCCGCTGGTCTCCCTTCGGCGAATTGGGTAAGTGAAACCGCACGGGCCAGAGGTCATAAATAAATGCGGAGTATCAGCTAGCAAATCTCATTACTTGGACCCCGGCCATCTTGTACGGCGGATAGCGGAGAATCGATGAAATTTCCCAGCTGCGAAACCGAATCCTGTCCAGAAGCAGCTTATCTGCTGTCGTCGATTGGTGGTCAATGGAAGTGCATATCCCGCGATACATAACCCCCAGATAAATAATACATTGCATGACAAGATTTCGATTTCTGTGGCAATTCGAGCGGCTTCACACTCTTAACAAGCGTGTTTAAGTGAATTTTGCGGTGGCCAATAATGTATAAATTAATAGCCTCCACACGGATTCCGGAAAAAAGAAGGACGAAGGACGTGTTAAGAGACAAGACACGGCCGTCGATTTAATTGCTTTTCGCCAGTTAAATGTTTCCATTTTAAATAGCCGGTCAGCTGAAAGAATGAGATTTACCCTACAAAAAACCAACCAGATGATGGGATGCTCTGAACTAACTAAGGGGTAAACCAAGTTACTTTCCTGAGTGGTATTTTACAATTTTTTCCACGAATTTACAAGCCTTGCTTGATTTAATTTTCATGCCTGCAATATTGTTTAATTAATTTAAAGCTTTACGCGAAAAAATATCCGCAGGACAAATTCCATTTGTTATTTGCGCTTTCCATAAAATATTGCAAGGCTTAAATGCGCAGCCGACATAATAGCCGAGTTAAATTCCATAAATGTTTTACAAGTGAAAGCAGCTTCCATTGGCAGCAGGCCAATGAATTTTAAACAAAAAGAGCGGAATAGGGAAAAGAGTAAAAAATGTGAGGAAACTATAAGTTCTTTTGTGGAGTAATTATAATGGAATTTGAATCTTTGGCAAATATTCTAATTATCAGTTGGACGCACACATTTCCCTTTTACTGGGGCTACAGAACCGACACATTGGGGCTTTCAAATAGTTTGGCTGTAAGATGAGCTCAAGTTTTGGCAACTCCAGCCAGCAGGAATATTATTATTTTTTCTGTTGACTCTTATCTCGGTTTCCAACTATTTTCCTCCCCTCCTTTCCTTGTGGCCTCTAAAGTAGCCATGCGGGCGGTGCTTTCCTAACCAGCGCAAATATTTTAACCTACAGGCCAGGACAAAAAGCAGGCCAAGAGATAGAGGGTTGGGTTGGGTTGGTATGGCCAAGTAAATAAATGTTCTCGAGATAAACTGGCGCTTTGTGTGTCGTTTTGGGCGCTCTCTTCTTAAAGGCCCTTAAAGCGCTCTGAATTTTTTTGCACTTTGCATGCGAATCGTTTAAAACTTGCAGCATGCCCACGGGCTGTCCAATATGGCGAACTCCATTCAGCCCAGTCCCCCCCCCTTTTATTTGTACGTATGTCCTCACGGCTACGTGACTTTGGCACGCGTCGCTTGCCGTCTGCCGACCCACGGTCATTTTCCATTGTTGGTCATTAATTTGAAGGCAAGTGTGTTTGGGGTTTAACTAGCGAGCGCGCGCCTTTCGTCACCAAAACCGCACACGTACAGTAGTACGTCCCCCCGGCGACAGGGTGACCAGATGGCCCTCGAAAATGATATCAGGTGTCTTGGTGTTTGGGTAAACAAATCGAGTTATCACTCTGTTTGATTTCATTTATTCTTGGGACTATTTTAAAATTAATTTAAACCATTAAAGGGTCTTCAGGGAAATATAAAACCTATTAGATTTTATTTTAGGTTTTAGGTTAAGTTTAAATCATTTTTGTTAGCTACATAAAATAAAATATTTAAAAAAATATTTAAAAGTATTTATTGGCTTATGTTTATAATTTAAGATTCAGGAAATATATCAGGAAACAATAGTTATAAAACTTAACCGTTAAAAATGTTTTAAAATATTATATTCCAAGCTTATAATATGAAATATTTAGTGCTATGAGCCCATTAATATTAATGTTTAAGGACTGTTTTATAAACATAGATTAACCCAATGATTGTAATACACTCTAAACCATATGTATTTAAATGGGAATTTTGTTCTATCTATTTATAGAAAACCAGCTACCTCTAAGCACCCTGTACGCGCATATGCTTCGACCACTTTGTCATCCGACTCACGTACGGGACTCACGTATGCCAGCCCCGAAAAGGATTGTCCACGCTTTTGGTCAAGTTTTGCCCGGTTCGGTCCGGTCCTTGGTCCTTGGCCATCAGCTCGATTAGATGTTGTGGCCTGGCTGCGTCCTTGCGGTCATGTTTTGTGGATTCAACCTAGCTGACCGTCTGGTCTGGCTTTTTCCCCGAGAAACGGCGGAAAGGGGCGGATTTCGAGGTGTCGGAGTGCTGGCAAGCGTTAAAAAATGTTTTAGCAGCGCATTTTTGAGGTTAACAGCGTGCACGTGCTGGCCCCAAAAAGGAGAGAGAAACAGAGAGGGGGTTATAATAGAGGTGGGGATTTGGCCAAAAGGTGGCGACAATCGCCCAGTCGAGTGCTGGAGGAGATTTATCTAGCCTCGCTGTACGTGATGGCAACAATCGTGTCAACCGCCGCCGGACTGCCATGAATTATGACGAATATGTTCGAGTGTGTACGGTACATCCAAGTGGATGTCTTGTAAATCTCGGCCAAATCTCCGACAGGCTTGTGTGTGCTCCTAGGAAAGACAAATAAACTGCAATCGTTGGGGCATAAATCCTAATTCAAGTTTGATTATCTCTCCCCTTTGGGGAAGGAAAGAGTGGCTTTAAGGCAACTGCTGCAGCTGTCTGGATGCAAAACAAAGGCTTAATGTGGCTGGGAGGCAGTTCTATCGGATGGCCCACTTTCCAATCCGAGTAACTGAAACAGGTCCCAAATCCCCAAGTCCCATTTTCCCAGGCGAGCATTAACGAACACTTCCTTTGCCCTGCACAGTGAAAACAAAAGGCTTAATATCAAGATTTTTGTCATTCCATCAAGATTATAACTCTTCAAAAGTCAACGGAGTAGTTAAAGGTGAAATATTTTAAAAGGATTATAAAACCTATTATTTATGATAATATCATTTGAAGGGATTTTATTAGGGCCTTTATTTCTTTATGGTTTAAATATTAAATTAAAATTAATGGTTCTACCTTAGTTCTAATGATTTTCGATGACGACTTTCCTTAAAATTAAAATACTTTTAGAAATGTTGATAAGAATACCAATTGATTTCTTTAGTAATACATTTTTTTGAAATTTTTTTAAAGATTCCATTTTTCTACCATCTGATAATAGGATATTTAGGTAATAAAAAAGAAAGCTCTATCTGAGTTCCTTTTCTGTTGTTTCAGTGCTAAGTATTTCCATGCAATCCTAGTCCTTTGGATAAACGAAAGTCAAGGCAAAACCTGGGACATTAAATCCGTACAGCCATTAACATTTACGATTTCGCATCCGGAGGTCAGCCACTCACACGCACAGATGGCAGATGTTTGCCATCCAGGATTGGATGTGGCCCGAAAAGCCTTTCGAGGAGGAGCAGGAGCCCAGATTGGTAGGCGTTTAACAGGCGATGGCAACTGAAAACACATCCTGTGATATGTGAAGTGCAGAGTGAAAAGGGGCATTGGCAATGCAATTCTGGAAATCGACGAGGACCCTCTCTATTTGTTTGCGTTTATCTGGGGACTTGGAGTGCGCCTATTGGCCCCGTGTGATCGCCTTAGTGAGTCAGTGGGCCGAAAAGCGAGCCAGGATTTGCAGCCAGCTGGTTGGCTTGGTTGGTTGCGTCTAAAGTTTTGCATTTTAATAGCCTCTTAACTGCCGACCATTTGCACTGTGAGTTTGTTTATGTTGCCACAGGTACAGTTTGGGGGAATGGGAAGTGAATGGAGCCCAGAACGGGTCCTTTGGCCAGGTGTGGCTTCCCTTCAGCCACAGAGATTTGCATGCGATTGCATTTTCAACTTGGTTAATTTTCGGTTCAGTTGTAGGCACAGAAAAGCGTTTTGAACAGGGGGAACCCCTGAACCGAGTTTCGGGTTTGAAAGCGAAAAGATTCACATTGCAGTCAGTAGAGGGATTTACGCCAGCAATGGGCTTAATGGTTCCTTCCAATTAGCTGAGGTTGCATTGCTTAGATACCCAAAATTCATCTCAATCTGTGAACATAAAAGCCCTTTTAAATTCTCGCAGACAGAAGGTCATCAAATCCTATTTAATCGATGGGGATTAGTCTTTAGTGCTAAGGCTGATTGAATATTTGGCTTCATTAAAATAATTTTGATTACAAAAGGAGGGAAAAAGGAACATCAAAAAAGAATACTCTATCTTGAAAATGAAATTTAAGTTTCAAAAGTAATTTAGGAAAAAGTGTACACTATATGGGAAATTAGTTTAAAAAATTGTTCTAGTTATATAGTTTCTCTAATAATATAATTTTAATGCAGAATCGATTTATTGGTATTTTGAAAATTTAATTTGTATCAACAAAATTCAAGAAATTTTTAACAATTTTAAATTTATAGTTTCTGGGGTGAAATAAAAATTCCCTTAATTTATATGATATCTGTTTAAAACTAAATTGAGTTGGATACTCCGATGATAGCTGTATTTTGGCATAGTCCTGGCTAAGTTTTAATGACAACCATTTGGCCTGATGTGTGGCCATCATGGGGATGAGGAGTACCATCATCATCAGTACCATCACTGCTGCCAGCGCCAAGTCACGTTTTCGCTTGGCTTCTCTTGGCTTTCAGCACTGTCTCTGTTTTCCTTTCAAAAATTTTACCCAGCTTTACCCAGCGTTTCCCCATTTTCTAGCCGCGCTTTTTGTTCCTGGGGAGATTCGTGACGTGACGAGTTGCCACGCTAATGCACGCCCTGCAAAGTATGCAATAAATTTAACGTTGGTTTAAGGGCACCTGTGTGTGTGAGGGAAAAAAGAAGGATTCCCAGTCATCTCTGTATCATAAACACTAACAGCTTTTACTTATTTCCTGACAGTCGCTTTAACACTCGACACAAAGGCAAATGCTACAGGATGCAGCGATTTTTCAGGCGTGAGGCAAACTGTTTGCTTAATAAGTTCCTGCAACCACATGAAAGCCGTCTTTTGGCAAACAACCACGAGGGGAATTCCCCACAAGACGGGGGTTAAAACCCACCAGCCCATGGGTCACCTCTTTTGCGGTCAGTCGGCGAGGAACCCTTGGCATGCCCATCACGTCTCGATTCGTTTAAAACTTGAACACGCCGCCGGTAAAAATCAAATTCAATTAGTTCAAGCGCAAGGGAAGCGAAAAATGGTTTGCAATCTGCTATTCTGATAGCGTTTACTCTCGTATTGCTTTTAACTTTAATTGCATTTCTCACAATTGTTCAGTCTACAACTAATTTAACTTTTCTATTATCATTTTACCAGGAAACAATGATATATATTACAATATCTATGTCTTGTGAAATTTAAATTAAGTAAAATTAAGACACAAATCATATTTATTTTTTATATTTTAAGTTTATGGTTCAAAAAGTTCAAAGTTCAAAAATAACAAAATCAACATACAATTGATCTTATGGGAAGAACGCTAAATCTTATAAAGGAAGACAAATAAGAATATCAACATTAGCAACATAGTGAAGATGTAGCCCACTGCCTTTTGGGTTTCGATAAGCGAGGTCGTCTCAGTTTCTGTGGCATCATCATTCGTAAGACGGATGGTACTGGCCATTGTCGATCTATACGAACCGCAGGCCATAACTTCCTGATATGAGGGCGGCGGAGTTTCAGGCTCCACATAGATTGACTGCAGTGGAACCCTTATCGTTGAACTCATGTCCTCTTTACTTCCAAATGTTAGACAAACTGCACTTCGAAAATATTTAAATGCAAGCTTTTATTTTTGTGGAATTTGGCAGCTACTTTACGCGAGGCCCTGTGTAGAACTGATTTTGAAGATGACAAGGAGAACATTTCAGACGCTTGGTCTTTGAGTACACGTTTTTTAACGACATAAAGTTATTGAGCGTTTTGGTTCTCGGAATTAGTTTTAATAAAACAGCTGATAAGGTTTTTTTTTACAATGAGTACTCTTACACTGTTCAAAATAGAAACAAATTTGGTTTTACTTTTCCTTGAGTCTTCATTTTAACTTCTTGTGGCTTTTCGTATTTAATAATTAGTTTCATCAACATTTTAAATTTTTTTTAAATTTTAAATACAATATTTTTAAATGATTAAGTAAATCACTTACACATAAAACACACATATTCTTTAATTTAAATATATATATTTTTAAATTTTAATACTAACAACTTTTATTTATTTATTCTTTGAGATTATTTCTTTTTAGAATGACATTTTTAAATTAATAGTTTGGGCTAAGCCCACTTTACTGAAAGCATGGCTTCTGTACTTTTCTTAGTAGGGGAATCGAATCAATTTAATGGCAGATGGTGCTTAATGTGAGCCCTCTCTTTCAGATACGATCCTATAGATGAACTGTGCCCAGGGGCGCCTTGCAGTTGGGACACGAGTGATGCACCTCATTGAATCCATTGATGATGCACGGTAACAGCCAGCATCCCAGTCCGCAGGTGGTGAACATAACTACGAAGGAGGCCACATACGCCATATTTCCGCGCCGGCTTACTGCGGTCGTCTCTATCTCATCGAGACATCTTGGGCAGATCGTTAGTAACGAGGTGCGACCTGTGGTATCCTGAGGGGTCGGAATCGTGGTTCTGTCCTCCGCCGATCTGGGTGGATCCCAGCCCATCGCCTCCGAATACGTGGGAGGGGGTGTGGGAGGCTTATCACAGATTAACTGAGAACTCATTGTGCTTTTTTACTTTGAATTCTTTAATATATTTAAATGTTTTATTTTAGTAACCGCAAATTTAACAGATTTTTATTCAATTACAATTTTCTAAAAATTCTTTACAAATTAATTTTTTAGTCTTTTTATTTTTATAAGTTTTATGAAGTTGTAGCTACTTTTAATAGTGAAAAAAATGAATTGTATGGATTTGCTTCGCTAAGCTAAATAAATTTGTTATACAGTGTGTGTCAATGAGCAAAATTAGAAATACACACTGACGCGGTCAAATTAATATCACTTTTTGAGATCTTTTTGATGAATAAGTGTTTAGAAATGTGTTCCCTATTACATTTTTTAAATAATACAGATAAGAAATCACTTTTATTTCTAAGCAAAGTTTTTTTTTATTCTAATTATTTGAATTTTTAAAAAGGAATTTAATACGCAACCACTTTATGCGAAAGCTTGGAGTAAACTAATTTTCTGGGCTTCCATTGCTGAGCCCTCGACATTTTTTGATAAGCGATTCAGAGGAATTCTGGATTCCAGAGTAAAAAGATTTTGTGGAAATATTGAGTCGGCTGGGTTGCCGGCTTATTAATTGGAAATATACTTGATAAGCAATCGATCCGATTTCTCTTACAAAAATACTGATTGCGTCAATACAACAATAACAATTGATATATTGGTATTTATACCAAAAACAAATAAAAGGTGTAAATAATAAAGTCTTATTGAATACTGGGTACTTGATATTCGAGGCAATTGATTATATCGTTTGAGCTTAGCTACATGAGTAATGTGAGATAGCTGTATGCAATGCTTAATTTGTAAATGAAACATCAGTTTATAAAATAAACAACAAATACCTTTTGCATGGCATATATTGTAGCTATAGATGTTTAGAAAATGTGAGCGTGACAAATCTTTTGATAGCCGTCAAGTTTCCTTGTAATGTACAGTAGCATATCAAATTATTTATAAAATTGGAACTCGGGAGACCGGTGGAATACGAACAATATGTTGTATTTAAGATAGTTAAAATATTATATCATAAATATTGTATGTCAAGAGTTTTTGTTTGCTTAAAAGTACTTTCGCAAATATCGAAATTTATGTGCTAATAATGTTAAATATCTTAAATATTTGAATGACTCTGCGAGCAGCGATCTCAGTTTTTATGTCAGCATGAAAACCTAAAAATAAATAATTTACTAATGGAGTACATTTATTGTGGGAGTTTTGCTAAATAAGACTAATTTAAAGCTACAGTTAGATAAAGCTACGATATTACATTACCTTGATTGGTTATTGGTTAATTTTGTTTAAATGGAAACATTAGTAAATTTAAAATGAAAAGAGAGAACATTTTAAATTTGAAAACCAAACGCAACTTAGTAAATCTCAACAGCTCTTTAAAATGTACCCGAGCGATAAATTCGATTTATGCTAAAATATACGAATCCACATTTAGCTATTAAGCCCACGAATTTGCATATATGAATGGCAAGGAATTCAATAAATGCGAAACTCATCCATCACTGTCAGCCTAAGCTGCATGCGGGTCGAGCTTTAAAGTCGCCTTAAATGCTGCCTTTAAAGCACCGGGAAAATATCAAACGTGTGATGCCTTGTGCCGTGTGTTGTGCTAATGAAATATGGCCTAAACAGACGTTGTGTATACGCAGTGTAGACCTGGGAAATATGTGTAGCATCCACTTATCGATGCTGTCAATGAATTTCGTAGACGCAATTTTTCCTACGGCCAGTTGCAAATGCTGACAGCGAAAAATCAAATTTTTCCTAGGCAATTACCCACGAGGCTTTGATGTGGCTGCTTGGAAGCTTTGAACTCCGCGAGCCAATAAAATATATGTAGGTATAGGAGAAATGAGTAACAAAGCCGGAATGCCTAGAATGCAGGCGAGTGCCTAAAAATTCTCGGCAGTAGCTATTTCAATTTTGAATGTCTACGTCTACCACATTGCCCGAGGGAAGTCGACAGGCGACGAGGAGCAGCTCGTTTTGCCCCTTTTGCTCCTCTTTAAGCGCCTTTATGGCTAATTAAATGAAATTGAACAGGTCCGCGCTTAATTGCCAGCGTCAGCAGGTGTATTAAAAATTAATAAAAAGCGTAGAACTGAACGAAAATGTTTAACGTTCATGGGTTTGTATGTGGGTGTTGCTGAAATGTTTTTTATTGACTCCCGGCCCTTGTCCCATGGCTTTTAATTAACTTTTCGCATTGGCGTCGCCATGCGAACGGAGTTTGTGGTGCAAAGCTTAGGGAGAAAAGGATTTTAAAGCAGGCGAAAATGTGGTGAAATTTAAAATCCAGCTTGTATTTGTATTTGTAGGGCCGCACCACATGGCGTATGATTAATGCGTCGCCCGGGCCTCTGCACATTTCATTAAATAAATTGTAATTTATCAAAAGCACAGAGGAGAGGCGACCCCACCCCCCATCAAATACAAAAAGCACAGGCCAAAGCAAATCAAATAAATTACAGACAAGTTGAAAAACTTTGACCATTAAATGCCCTAAACCAAATACGGCCAATGACGACTTGTTTGTTTTTTTTCCTTCTTTCGCCTGATTGTTGTTCTTATTCGCCCAGCATTTCATTGCAATTGATTTTTGGTGTCAGCTGCACGCTCACCCGGAGACAGACATGTCCAGGCCTCGGCTTCCAATGTCCTGGCCCATTTTCCCTTAATCCCCAACCCAGCGCAACCGAACCTCCGACAAATGCTGTGGTTGCGGCTTAAGTTTGTCGGCAAATTGAAAACTTTGTTGGTTAACTTGACCTGCAGGAGGCGAAGGGAAGGGAAGGGAGAGCAATAATAGCCCTTAAGCTCGGGCACATCAAAACAACATTTTTTCGTCGTCATCACCCCGCCTTCAGCCCCAAAATCAACCCATTCCATTCCCAAATAAACAACCAGGCGGACAAGCCGACGAAACCAGAAGGGCTCGGTCGCCTGTTGTGGCTGGATTTCTGGCCATCCAGCTGATTGCATTAACCACCCGAAATTGAGTCAAACAATAACGAAAATCACAGCGGAATTAGAAAGGAAAATCATCAACTTCGCTGAAGCGCATTTAAGGTGGAGAGAATTTAAGGGTCAACAAAAAGAAACACGATCATAACACATATTTATATCATATTTGTTTGATATTAGTAATTAATTTGTGATGTTATTGTATAGCTAATTTTTCGATGTTCGTTTCTAAAAGATATGATAAAAGATATATAACAGAAAATAAACTATGTAGATGGGAAGTTAAAAGAAGTCATTCGATTGTTATAAAATAAAAATGAAATCGATTGCATAGTCCCATTAAGCGGTCATAGGAAATAGTTCTGCTCAGCCTCTGCCGCTCACGTGCGATGTATAACTGCGGTCTGCACACAGACATCGATAAGCTCTCCGGCGAAAATTACTTACATAAAAGTAAAACGAAGAAACAAAAGCTATGGATTATTTCTTTCTTATCAGCGTTGTTATTTTTATAGCTCAAAAATAAACAAGCTTTTTACAAGAGCTTTAAAACATTTTTAGTCTGAAGGACGTCGAAAAACCTGCTTTTACTTCTCCCATTTCATACTGAGCATTCCCAAAAATAGCTGTTCTCAAGGTGAACAGAAAAGCTACTTGCTTTTAATATAAATAAATAAACAGACGGCTGGCTAAATTGAAAGTCTAGGCCCAACAGGCAAATCGAAACTTAAGGCGCCAACTTTTAAGAGAAAAGGGAAACTGTTCGAAAGCCTATTAAGAAGGCTAACCGAAATCCCCGGCCCCCGCATGGCAGGCACTATAGAGCGAGGGAGTCCTGGGCGCAGGATGCACCTGGGCCACGATGATCTCCTCGTCCAGCTGGACATCGGTGCTGGAGAAGGGTGATGCGCCGGTTATCTGGCCATAGATGGGCTGCATCACCCGGATGCTGGCCACTCGCTCCCGCCAGGTGTGCCAGAAGTGCTGCTTGAAGATGTGGCCCCCGAACTCGAAGATCATCGGGTGCTCCAAAAGGGCCAGGGGCTGGCCCAGCGGCTGGACAATGTTCAGCATCATGAGGCAACGCGTGGACTTGCGGAAGAAGTGAAAGCGGATCAACTGCAACGGCATCATGCTGACCAGCTCGAAGCTCTCGATCTCGGGATCCAGGCCGCGGGCCAGGTAGGTCGGCTCATCGCCGTACTTCGAGAAGTTATCACAGCCGAAGAGCAGCCGATTGCAGGTGAGGCCTATCTGGTACTGCCGCAGCCCCACCCCGCGGATGTCCACCAGGGTGAAGGGATTCTCCACCAGCACCGGCTCGTAGATCTCCTCGTATTCGGCGAGCAAAACTTTCTGCACTCGGAACATGGAACTTCGAACAACCGCCAGCGACAGCGAGTTTGGCTATAATTTAATTGAAATGTCAATCAAAGTTTGGGCCCCATCTATTTGTTTGCTTTTAGAGTTGTCAGCTGTGTTTTGGATTCTGTCGCCTGCTGCGGTATCGCAAACTATCCGGCCAAGTCGATTAGAGATCGTCGCCATGGCCATCGCCATCACCAAATGCAAATCACTGGACACCCGATGTCATTCCAACTCGAAGTCGGAGTCTGCATTTGAATTTAAATTGGCATTCGCCAGCTGGAAGGCGAAAGAAAAGGGCGTGGTGGAAAGTCACTCAGCATGGCTGGATGGGCTAAAATGCCTGCATTAGGTGCACTCAGTCGCGGGCAAAGCGAAGTGCTGATGGGCATAATGATGCCGCCAAAGAGTATTAGTCCGGTCCCTCAATGAGTCTGCAAAGTGATGAAAGTAAATAGCACTTTAAAAAACAAATTTCCTTTCTTTTAAAATAATATACAGGTGAGTCCCAGAAAACACTAGATTTTTTTCGGAGAGTTGCTTCCAAAAACAACAAAGAACACTAAAATATATCTAAAAGTATGCAACAATATTTTGTAAGTTCTGAATTACGATGTATTCTTTCCCAAACTTGACTTTTATATTTTTACTGCATACTTTTAGACACCTATTTATAAGACATTGAGTGATTTCTTTGGTATTTCCAATAAAATCGGAATTTTTATTAACTAAAAAAATCTTTTCTCTTTTGTTTTACTTTAATATTTATCATTGAACACCAATTGTCAGGCAAATCACTTGTTCGCAATGAATTGTGCAAACTTTATCAATCTCCGAATTAAAGGAGATTTTTTTTTCCAGTTTTTTCAGTTTCGCCTCCTTGGAGTCTAACATTTTTTCGCCATCATAGTTTCTGTTCGACATGGCTATAAGTTACCGGCCATAATCTTGGCTTATAACTGCCACAGTTCACATCCTTCGTTCTTCTTGTTCTGTCAGGGCAAACACTTTTAAAATATTCTGATTTATGACAAACTTTCACCGCCCGTTTGCAACTTTTCGCAGTTGCCATTTGGCACTTTCCACTTTCTTTTTTCTTCTTTCCACTTTCGCGTCCATGTCCTTGGGTTTGCGATTGCGTTCATATCCACTAGTTTCTGTTGCTGCCGGCTGCAACTGGTGACAGAATATAAAAGAAAACTCTGTTTCTCGCGGGATGCGGGCTGCTGATGCTGCTCACTTTGTCAGCCATTTAATTTAGCCACGCTTGCAATTGCACTTGCTGTGGGAAAACTGGGAAAATTGGGAATAGGGGGTGGGGGAAAAGCTGGGAAAAGGGGGAGAGAGTTATAGCGCCAAGTACTGTGTCAAGTGGCATCTTTGCTGTTTTCAAAGTAATTAGTTTCAAGGAAATTACGAGTGCGAATGCCGTCACAGATCCAGACGTAAAGTTAAACATGACTTATGGCTAATCGTATTTTCCTTTTGGCCTCTTCTTGAGTTTTCCTCGCTTTCCATGTCATGTCCCCGCTAATTTGGGGCAAATTCGACAGGGCATATCAAATTGCATCGCCTGCTTCGGTAATTCGCCATTGATTAAGTGTGCTGCAGACCAACGTCTAGCTGTCACAAATCACACAGGATACATGGTCCCTTAATGAATTCGTATTCGTAGTCGTTGTCGTATTCTCGAAATCGCCATCGTATCCAAATGAACAAATGCCCTCTGTGGTGGGCTCTTGCAATTGGGGAATTAATTAAAATTTTCCCGTTTGGCATGTTTATGATGGCACTCTCAATTAATTTCAGGGCTCGTTGAGCAGCACGAAATGTATTGAGGTTACATTGAGAAGGTCTATTGGGGTTTATACAGGGAGACGATTTCAAATTAATAGAAAAGAATATGGAATGAAAGCTAGAAAGTTATCTATATGTTCGATATTTTGACATTATCCATTCGATAATATCGCTGTTTTGAAGGGAAAACACAAATTAAATATCAGATCAGCAAACTGTCGATATTTTTTCAAGCTGTTATATTTCATTGGTATATCTTAAATATTATTATGTGCTAGGTTTCTTAAATCAGGAATATTTCAAACTAAATTAATTTTTCAATCTATTCTTTTCCTTCAACTTCCATATAATCCCGTTAACAAGTGAACTCACACCGCATGAACCTTTTCACGTGCGCCACAATTAATTTAGCTTTGTGTGAATTGCTCAAGTTGCTTTCCATGTCGTTGGGGCAATTAATGCCGTAAATGTATTTCATTGTCTCGATCATGGAGTTTTCTGCTGCTGCTGCTGTTGCCAACAGTTTGCCCATTCGATTTAAGTGCCGACATCTGAGCGTTCGCTAATGGTCATTGGCTTAAACATTGCCCACAAACTGCATTTCCCCTCGATTCGTGCCCGTATCTGACTGGCTTCCGATTGGCCAAACACCTGTATTGTTCTTGAGTGCAGCAATTAGGTAAGACCAGCAAAAGCACGCACGCCTACACAAACAGAAATAGTTTGAAAAAATTACTAGAGTTTTTAAAGGCGGCTAAAAGTAGGCAGCAAATATTTTTAGTCCGGAAAACTGACGAATTATTTGAAATTATTTTTCTACAAAATAAAAGGCGAAAATTTTTTTACTTTCTACCTTCAAAATTATTCGATATATCCCTAAAATAGAAAAGAAATATTTAGTTATTTTAATATTAATCAAAAATCATAAAAATAGTTTAAAGCACATTCTGGGTATTATTTTAAAAGGTTCAAAAAGTATTCTAATAAAACTTATAATTGTTTTTCTGTGTACAAACACACTTGTCTTTGCAACCCACATGTTTGTAGGTGTGTTTCCTTGTATGCTCGCTTTATTTCCGCCTTTGAGCATTTCATGGCGAACAATTCACGATTTTATTGTTAAATGCGGCGCAAGATGAAACATAAAGCACGGCAGTTCGGCTGTTCATATGCTCGGTGGGTTTGCAAAAGCGGAGCTTTACGGATGCGGATGTGGCCACGAATTGTAGTGCGGATGTTGGATGGCCCTATAGCCATGGTAGGCCTCCTTGTGGCTTAAACTATAATATCATGCATTGCCTCCGGCCACATTTACTATTTCTTTTAACATTGCCACATATAAGTATTTGACCGTAAAAAGAGAGCATGACAAAAAATTAAGTATACGCACTTGGAGTGACTTAATTTAATGACTTCATCCCGCTGAGCAATAATTTGTCCTGAGTAATAAAAGCAAAACTACATATTACAAAGGCTGATCTCGGCGACTCTCTTTCGGATTTAAGCCCGGCCAAAGCGGGGCTTTCAAAGGTAAGTGAAGCAGTAATTGGCACTCTACTTTTCCCCTTCATCCCAGCCGTAAAACTCTCATTTACTGACATAACCTTTGAGCTGAGGGCACTCAAGGGGTTTTTCCCCAGCATGCTAGCAGCTCTTCATTTAATGGCTGTGATGGTGGCTTTAAGAGCGGATTTAAACGTATGCTTCGGAGTGTGGCAGAGTGGCTAAACGAAATCATCAAAAAGAGCCCGGAGCATATGTGCAGCCAATGAGTCAATGAGCCGGATTCCTTTCAGGCCCCAGGCACGATTTTGGCCTGATTGGCATGGCCACGGAACTACATCCATACCATCCTTACTATTCGCACGACGTTTGTCTCCGGCAACTTTTGATGTCAGCAAAGTTTCGCATTTTTATCTCAATCTCCAGCTGCCGACTCACTGGCACAGGCATTCGCATCTCCTTTTAGCCATTCGAGCATTTGGCACTTATCGCACATCTCATCCCAGAAAAATGGTAACCGACACATTTGCACAATTGCTTCTTGTAACTGACACGTCAACCACGTCCAAATCCAAATCCAGAACCAAACGTAAACGCAAGTGAGCGCAGGAACTAAAGTCGAATGGGCCACGTTATTCCAAGGAGCCGGCGAATGGCTGTATTTCCGCTTAGAGATGGAAATTTAGGAGAGGCGATGAAAATGGGTTTGCATATGTACCTTGCAGTTGCCCAATAAATCAGATTGAGTTGCATGCTCAATTTGGTTCAAGTGTGCTCATATATCTGTTGCTCTTTCTTACACAGAAAATAATTATAATAGTAAATTTTTAAACAGTGAAGAAGAATAAGAAAATTTCTAAAAGCAAATAAAAAAAAATGTATATTTCATTAAATTATTATTATTATTATTATCTAATGCTATCTTATAGTTAAAAATATAAGTTAACACAGGATTTATTTTAGAGCTATAGCAGCGAAGGCCTTAAGCTCGTTTGAGTTTTTTATGTATTTTTTGGTATTTAGAAAGTATTTGGAATTTATTACTTTTGTTTCATTAAATATTTGCTAAAATTTTTTCAAAATAGTTCTAATATTTTCTTTTTATAATACACAAATTAAAAATATTTAGTTACAAATTTAGTGGACTTGTTGTTTTATTAATCAACCTTTTGACCAAGGAAACTATTTGACATGTTTTGTACATTTAATACTAATTTAGTAACAATGTTGAGGATTAAATAAATGTCTTCTTCCTGTGTGACATCCCTTTCCAAGTCCAATATGTTAAGTTTACTTAGCTCGCTGTCTAGAAATATTATGTTTAATCCACTTTGAGGATCACGTGCTCATCCCTAATGCAAATGTCCTGCCCCATCCGCACCTCGAACTCCTGTCGTTGTCGTTTCCTGTTCCTGTCAGCCGTGAGACTGGGATCTTTGCACTTGAGGCAGATTTAGTTTATGTGCTGGCAACTTTCTAATGCAATTCACGTGTGCACATAAATGCAATTGTGTGGGTGGCGGTGGCTGTGTGTCAGTGCGTGGCTTTAAGTGTCGGAGAGCATATTGCACGTATTCAGAACACACGAATTTCGAGAACTTACCCACTTCATATCTACCTAGCTGGGGCATAAAATTCAATGTCCGTTTCGTTGGAAGACCATTTGCATTGAATAGGTGACTGAGAGACCTGCCGAGTGGGTTCCTTACCCGGCAGCTTAGGATGCATTTTATATGCAATATAAATATTTACACCAGCTCAGTGCCAGCCGAAATAAAAGAGCTCAACTATCCTTGGAATATTTGCGAAACATGTACAAATTTACACATGCAAAGCGGATTTTGTTCAGATCTGGGATAAAGTTTTGAATGACCCCGAATGTTTGACAGGGTAAGAGTCCAAGAACAATCAAAAGCAATTAATATCGACATTTGGGGAAAACAATCAGGCTTTGGGTCAACTTGATTGAGATTTGATATTCTGAGAAAAGGCTGGAGACTCTGGGCACGGCATACAACATGTTGTTGTTGATAAATACATTTTTGGCGTTATCAACAGTCGGCATGAGCTCTGAAAGGCAATTCCAATCATTCAGTTTACTTAAAGCTTTCGCATTAGGAAGTTGTGCCTTTCAAAAAAAATACAAGCTTGGCAAATATTTATTGGATTATTTTTCAAGTGAAGGTGAAGACAATACAGCCGAAATGTGTTCGCCACCCCAGTTACCCTACCTTTCTTTTCCGCCGCCTTCGTATCGCGAGGCAATGGGCTTGACACCCTACAGAAGAGATGCAGAGATCCGGGTTCCAATAGCAAATACCTCTACGATTTTGTTCTGTTTGTTCCTGTTGGCCGCGGCCCCTCTCATCGTCTATTTAACGAACAAGATTATTATACATAATTAACTCAGATACTATTATCATTAACCAAGAAATTACTATAAATAAATTACTTGAGTTATTATAACTTTTTAAATATATTTTAAATATATGAAAGCATCTTGGGAATGTTTTAACTCGTCGCCGCAAATAAAATTGTTTCGCAAAGAAAATATTTATGCTGTATTTCGGTCGCTGTAGTTATCAAAAAACCCATTAAATTCTTGTACATAAAAAATCGCTTATCAAACATGGTTTTGAGTTCAGAAAAGCCAAACCAGAATATTAGTTTGTTTCAAGCTCTCTCATTAACTGGTTGTGTACTTCCACTGTATTCAAATTTGAAACTTACAAAGTAATTAGTCTTACTTAGTTTGATATTAACCCTAAATAAAGAGATATGGAGAATATCAGAATGCCGACAGGGGTTCCTTCGGAATTTGACTATGATACGTCACCACCTTCGTATCAGGAGACCATGGGGTGGAGGACAAATGGAACGGCAGTTGTAGGAGCCACTGTGGGAGGTACCACAGCCCGCACCTCGATCCACATGATCTGTCCGTCGTGCCACGCCGAGATCAAGACGACCACGATCACCCGACCCTCAACTTTTACCTACGTCGCCTCGTGGTTTATTTGTCTGTTCTCCTTCGGATTGGGATGCTGCCTAATTCCTTTTTTTCTGAAGGACTTCAAGGAGATCCATCACTCGTGTCCCAACTGCGAGGTTTCTCTTGCGATAAGTCGATAAAATTGGATCGGAGAAATGTAGTTTTTAAATATTACTTTTTATCAGCTCGTCTATTGAAAATATTTATGAAATATTTATCATATATCATAAGCGCAAAGATAATATTTTATAAGGAATTAACTATTTATTATTATATTATTTACAGTATTGAATTGCGTGACAAGACCCTTGTTGACCGGTCTAAAGAATTAAACTCCGACATTCGATCCGCAAGAGACATATTTATTATGGTGTTTTAACTTGAATCTTAGAGCAAATGCTGACCAAGTGTAATCATCAACCGAATAAAAAAATTATAAAGTAGAAATTTAATTTTTTAATGAGGAAATAAATTAAATATTTAGATATCTGCATAGATTGACTTTATGTGAAACAACACAAAAAAAATACATTTATTCCCAAACAACGAAAAAAAAAATGGTCAAAAGCTTGTGTGCCATACCGTATTAAGTTCTTTATTGAGAAGGATATTCAGGGTGCTAAAAATGGAATAGAAAAGCTTGTAGGCGCCCATCTAGACGATTTTGCTGTGGCTCCTTCTATATTTATTTTTTGGCTCTGAGGCAGCTGCTGTTAATAAGGTGTTGAGCAATTTTATTTTATTGGTTTCTAACACAAGAGCCCACTCATATCCAGTGCCGTAGGAGGCTCCTTTAATTTTAATTGGCTCCACGCCCAACAGCACGTGTCCTTGCCAGCAGCCTGTTACTCAATTGCCAAGTTCTCTCCGCCCAACTCCCCCTTTTCGGCTTTGTTTTTGGGACATGTGTGTGTTTTTGTGTGGAGTTTGCCGCCTTTACAGCATCTTTTTTATTCGAAGGCACTTTTTTTTTGAAGTCTTTGCCGGTCGTTAACATGTTCTTATTTAATGCCAAAGAAATTGCCATTGGCATTTATTGCCGTAATTAAGAGATGGAAAAAATCCTTGAAATGGTTCACAACGCACTTGCTTTAGACCAGGCCGAGAAAAAACAAAACAGTTGGCCATCAAAGACCAGCATCGGCATCGTCATCGGCTTGGAAATACATTTTTGCTTTAAGATTTGGCAATTGCCAGGCGGCAAAAAGAAAAGCAATTTGTGTTTTCTGGTAAGTGCCATTTTCTTTGTTTGCGAAAGAAAAAGGCCTCCGTCTGGCCTGAATGAGGTGCCCCATCCCATCGCCCTAGCGCCGTCACTCAATTCGCTTTGAAATTTATGATCCAGTTGGAGGAGAAGTTTTTACCTCCGACTTTTTGGTGTTCGGGCTTCTGCAACAGGCGTTTAATTAAACGCTTTTAATGCTACTAGCCAGAGCTCCGATGTACAAGTGGCTCAGGCATTGCCCGTAAGTCATTAAATGTAATAAAATTGTGTGTGAATTTAATTTCAATTCCCTTTAAAGTCTTGACATTCTCAAAGGAAATGTTTGAGCTCTAACTTGGGTGTAATTTATTAGCTTTACCCATAGTACTTTAATCACCCAAATATCTTATACAAATAATAAAAAAAATTAAACAATTTTATTTATTCTTTATTGCAATGCGATGTTTATACCCGTTACTCGTAGAGTAAAAGGGTATATTGTATTCGTGCAAAAGTATGTAACAGCTAGAAGGAAGCGTTTCCGACCCCATAAAGTATATATATTCTTGATCAGGATCACTAGCCGAGTCGATCTGGCCATGTCCGTCTGTCCGTCTGTCTGTCCGTCTGTCTGTCTGTCCGTCTGTCCGTCTGTCCGTCTGTCTGTCTGTATGAACGCTGAGATTTCGGAAACTATAAAAGCTAGAAGATTGGCGTTTTGCATGCAGATTCTAGGAGTTCCTACGCAGCGCAAGTTTGTTTCAAAAAGGTGCCACGCCCCCTCTAACGCCCACAATCGCTTATATACGATTTTAAAAATTTCAATATTTCGGAAAAGTAAAAATGCAGTTTTATTGTGTTTATCAATACCTATCGAAATGTAGAAGAAATTTTTCAAATCGGACCATTCGTTAAAAAGTTATGCGTGTTCAAAGTTTCTATCTCCATCTCCCTCGCACACCCTTTACCTGAGTAACGGGTATCTGATTGTCGGGGCACCCGACTATAGCGTTCTCTCTTGTTTTCTTTTTAAAATCACTTTAAATTTAGTTATCCGAAATTCACTTAATAAATGTGCATTACTAATTTAAAATATTCCCATTTATTTGCATACATTTATCGCATTTTTTCCATTAAACGCTCTAAATAATTTCTCTCGACCATTTACAACAGATTCGAACTTCCATGGAAACACTCAACTGCTTTTGTTTTGCTGGGCAATTAAATGAAAAATAGTGAAAACCCGTGGTGAGCGAAATGGAGAAATCTACCAATAAATGGCGATGTTTTGCGTTCCAGCGCCATTGTAAAGTTTATAAAAATAAAAATGTGTTTTTCGGGCAAAGCATAGTGGGATAAATGTATGTATTTATCAATCAAAAGTTAAATTTATTCCAAAATAACATGTCTTTGGCAGTCATGTCTACTAGTGTAAAATAGTTTTTTTTCTGTTAAGAATTTACAGTTTTAAATAGGCTATATATTATGTTGTGTGAAAGACATAAGTTTAAAAATATAAATATTTATTTTCATCACATGTTATTTTTATTAAATTTACTATAATCGAAGGAAGGATAGAAAAATAAATGCCAAAATAATTTAAAATTTAACATTTTTAATTTGTAGTTTAGTAAAATTATTCTGCTTCGGCTGGCCTAGGCTAGCTTCCCTTTTATTATTAGTTTTTTTTCCGAATTCGACGTAAAACCTGTTGGCTGATGCTGTGTGTGAAGCCTTTCAGCTGGGCAAATATTGGTAGAAAAGCGAGATGAGATGTGGTTTCATCCTATTGGATTTTTTAGTAATTGATTAAGCTGGAATTTGCCGTATTTCCCACTGTGCGACGAGGCTCGAAGCGAAAACTGCCTCGATTACGTCTGCGCTTATGTCAGCAGGTTTTCCGATGTGCCCCCAGAATTTTGCGTATGAAAGTCTGGGGCATGCGACAGACGCATATGCTGAAAGTTTAATTAATGCTGTCACGTGCTGAGACTGCGAAGATGAAATTCGTTTGTAAATTACTCCCAGCAGTGCCTACATGTACGTCGTATAGGTGTGTATATTTGAAATATTTTATATTTATTCGGGAATATCTGCTGCGGTGTAATGATTGAAATTCAATTTAAAAAAACTCGGCGAACGTGCCGCACCAAATGAATTTTCACTTTTCCTGGGCGAGTGCTTAAAATTCAATACACGGCCACACACACGCATCCTGGCTGTCCTTTTGGGGCTGATAACACTAAAGTTGTCCGCCTGACTGCTGAAGTTTAATTTGATAAACAAACAGAGAACAAAACAAAACAAAAAACAGAGCCGTAGCAGTACAAACAGAACAACATCCGATGAGGCCGTAAAACATTTAAATTAACGTCTCCTTCAAAGCAGTAACCTTGCGAAGGAGCAAATGTGTGTGCCCGAGTTGAAAAGGCATTCCTGAAATGGTAGACATGGCAAACTGGCAAAAAGGGTCACACGCAGGCATGTCCATAAAGATAAAAACCATAACGTGCTCATAAAGGCGCAGAGAGGCGCCAACACTTTTCATCTACTGCCATCCAAAAGATAGATAGATACACTGAGGTAGGAAAATAAGATTCAAAAGTATATTGTTTTGTTAATTTTTCAACAGTATTTGTTTGTAAACCTGTTTTTATTTAAAAAAATGCTATGAATAAAAAACTGTAACCCTGTCCGCTTTAATTATTACATTGGTTCCAGAAAAAACATACTTTTTCAGCATTATAAGCGCCGATAATATTGTAAATTTGCATTAAACCTAAAAAAATATCAACAAAAGGGGTTAACAGCGAGAGAAAACATATAAAAAACTCACCATTTAATTTTAAGATTTAATAATAAATATTTACCTTCGTATAGACCTTGTTTTCTTGTGTGCACCTACCTATGATACTCACCCCGAAATGCATGTCAAGTTTGTACCCCGCTGCGTATACTTAATGAAGTTGCTAGGAGATAAACAAATCGTTTTTGTGTACCAAAAACATTCAAAGGCCAAAGACAAAAGATAAATTGCTTTTAGGTGTACATTCTGTATATTCGCCATTTATTGGATTGCTTTAAACAAACGCATTTAATGCACATATTTTCCAACTCAATAACATCAACGCTTAGCTACAGTTCATAAATTACATGCAATGGTTTGTTCTCGTTACTTCAAGCGACAACACAGATTTTGCAAATGTAATTTTTCGTATTTCATATTTCGATTTTCGTTTTTCGGCAGAGGGGTGGGCAATTTGTTAGCTTTGAATCGATTTTGAAATATTTATAATATTGCAGCTAAGTGTACGACAGATAATTAATGCTTAATTGTAACTACAATTATTTATTCGCTATATTTAGTTGGAAGGTATTGTGTGAGTTTAAAGGAGATATGTGTATTTTACAGTTCACATCAACTTTCATTAGCTATTTTACAGAGTGTCCATTATAAACAGTGTGATTGTGTATGTGTTTGTGTGTTTGTGCTTGTGTGGGTGTGTGGTTGGGCTCCCATTTTGAATAGATCGGCACTTAAACATGGCTTAATAAATATAACAGCAAATGCATTTTACCACCATCATCATAATGAGTATTCGAATCATTTTCATTGGAAATGACTCGCTGCAATTTTCAATTAGTAAGCAATTTAGATTTAATTATCTACATACATGAAAAGTAAATTTAATTAATATTCCGGCCAAAAACACATGACTTTCAACAAAATGTGTTGTTGACTGTTTGCCAAATTCAATAAATTCACAACATTTCACGGGGGGCTCATTATAGTTGCAAATCATTTTGCTTCACTGCACTTTCATTGAAATCGGGTGTTTTTCGCTCTCGGTTTTTGGTTTTTGGATTTTTACTTATATCTATATTTAGCTAATTCAATCAGTTATCTAATTAGTTGTACAAATATAATTTAATAAAGTCTTTGATAATTCAACTGTGGCCTAAGCATAAAACATTTTTGATTGCCGCCAGCCAAAGCGAAATTCCGTTCGACCAATTGAAACCAAAACGATTTGGTTTTCATAATGCCTAGAAAATTAAATAATTGCGGGTCGCAATCATCCTTCAACATTGCAAATATTTAAAATATTTATTAATATATAAATCAATAAAAAATTGCCTAATTAAATTCCTTAAAAGAATTTATAATATCCTGGGAAAATGATAATGTTTTCAACTCTGGCCGAACATCCTTGCCTGGCTGGCCAAAATTCATTCTCTTTACACGGAAACCTCTTTGGTGTACTTGGACCGATCGTTCAGATCCAAGACCAACTTATCTGGCCTCTTGGGACGACTGGCTCCTCCACTGCCGCTGGTCGAGTTATTCGAGTTATTGGACACATTGCCCAGGGACGAAGGTGCCGCCAGTGGTTCGGTCTCTAGCTGACCTTGGACACCATCAATCTCCGCCTTTTCCGTGGCTCCGGAACTGGTGAACAGGACTATGTCGTCCGTGGAATGGGCCGCCTTGGTCCTCGCCTCGCCTCCCTCAATTTCTGCGGCCGTTGTGCGATCCAGGACCTCGATGCTGCGGGATTGGATCGGAGGATGCGCCTGCTGGCCACTCGGCTGCTGGCCAAGCTGCGGATTCGCCTGCGCCTGGGAGTAGCTGCCGCTCCGCCGGCGGCCAGTTAGCTTGTACTTACTTCTACAGTTATCACAAATTTGATACGAAATGCTCAGGTCGGCCTCCAATAGGTTGCGTGGCTGCCGCTTGCAGCTGGTCGGCGGAGTATTGGTGGCAGCCGTTCGCACCGTGGGCTTCCTGCGCTGACCCTGATCCTGGTCCAGGTCCTCCGCCTGGGAGCACATACACTCCAGCTTGATGTTGGCAAAGCTCAGGCTGCCCTCATCCTTGGGCGAGCCCATGTGATCGCAGGCGCTGCGCGGCGGACAGCAGTAGTAGTGTTCCTTGGACGCGTCCAGGCAGCGGCTGCAGATGATGTGGCCATCGGCCGTCCGCCGGAGCAGCTGCTCCCGGAAATCGTCGCCGCTCAGCTCCGTGTTCATGGCACGCTCCTCGTAGGCCGCCGAGGGCGGAGTCGAACTGGGCGGGGTTTCCAGCACCATGGTGGGAATACTGGCCCTGGCACTGCCACGCCCATTCGAGTTGTTGTTCTGCTGGCTGTACTTTTGCATCTCCACGTTGAGGGCCAACAAAGGCAGGGCACTCTGGCGGTTGGCGGCCGAATGGCCATGGGCTGTGGCTCCCGCCGCCGCCGCCACCACCATCAGGCCACCCGGGGTCTTCAGGCCATCCAGCAGGCTGGAGATCGTCATCACCGCCACGCCCTTGGGCGGAGCCATCTCCTGGATGCGCTGCAGCTGCATGCTCAGCTGACGGATCTCCTCCAGCGCCTCCTGGTCGGAGAGCTTCGTTTCTGGGGAGGGAAATGGAGGGGGTATTGAGCTTACAATAATGTAGTCGATCTTCCATTTAAACAACTAATAGAAGACCCCTCAACTTTTTAATAGAGCTGGAAAATGATCAATTTTTTCGATATTTTCATAATATGGAAATGATAGTATTGATGTTCTTAAAGGAAAACTCAATTTAATCGGGAATATCAAAATATCGGGAAAAAGAGTACTATCGATATTCTTTTAAGATTTAATTTTTAAGGCAAATAAGTTAAATTTTCCTACGAAATTTTAGAAAAGATATACCTAAAGTCGTAAGATTGCAAATACATTTGATGATAATGATAAATTATGTTCCAAAAACATTCTAAAAAACTTCATAAATTAGGAACCATTAATTAACCTGTTATACTAAATTTCAGGTTGCAAAGACTTTGAGTTAGAGTAAATTATCATATTTTATTTATTTTATATTTATTAAGGCTTTTTACCAAACCTTATACATTTTTTCTTGTAATATCCATTTTAAGTTTTGAAACATATAGATGTCACGACATTATATTTAGTCCTACAAAAGAGTCGATTAAAATCTTATAATTTAAATTCAAGTAATGGTGTTTAGAAGTCAGTGTTCTTTTATTTTTGGGCAGCCCAAAGGGTTAACCAAACATGGCTACAAATATAAAGGAGATACGATCTGCTTTGTGAGTGCCGAGCTGAAAGGAAGCAGTGTTTTCATTTTCATGCCGCGTTAAAAAGCGCCGCTCCCTGTTTTCCGCTGCCGCTGCCAACTTTTGCACTAAAAAAGTTGGCCGTCCATGTCAAAAGTTTCACACCACCCAGCCCAGCCCCCCGAAAGAGCGAGCTGAAATTTAAATGCGTAATGCTTGCGGAGGAGTGGAGGGGAAAGTTGGACCCTGTTGTGGCTTTGACTTGGGCTCGGAAAAGTGGCAGACTTCCTCTTTTCGCCGGCGGAATGATAAATGGCCATTCAATTCGGCTGAAAGCCTGTCGGTATGATTTAAGCCACGTCCACTCAAACGCGACTCGCTATCAAGTTTCAAATAATAAGGAGGAAAACAAATAAATTTACAAGCGAACAAGAAAGGAAGCTAGCTTCGGCAAGCCGAAGCTTATATACCCTTGCAGATCATTCTATTAATTTACAAAACGCAAAAATGTTAAATTTCCTATTATTTCACATTAATTTTTTGATCGTTCCTATGGCAGCTATATGATGTAGTAGTTCGATATTGATAAAATTAAAATCGAAATTCGAAAACATTAGAAAAGAGTCACATCCCAGAGTAGAAGAGAATACAATAAAAACCAACGAAGCAATAATTGATTTCCTATTATATTCCCATTAATTATTTTATCGTTCCTATGGCAGCTATATGATATAGTCGTCCGATTTTGATAAAAATTTATTCGAAATTCAGAATTAGATACAAAATGGTATTTCCAAAAGTAGGAGGTGATATGTTCAAAAACACCCAAGATATAATTTTTTTTACATTTTTTTCCCGACTATTTCTATGGGAGCTATATGATATAGTTGTCCGATCCGGCTCGTTCCGACTTATATACTACCTGCAATAGATATAAGACTTTTGGGAAAGTTTTAGCCCGATAGCTTTAAAACTGAGAGACTAGTTTGCGTAGAAACAGACGGACAGACGGACAGACGGACAGACGGACGGACAGACGGACAGACGGACAGACGGACAGACGGACATGGCTAGATCGACTCGTCTAGTGATGCTGATCAAGAATATATATACTTTATGGGGTCGGAAACGTCTCCTTCACTGCGTTGCAAACTTCTGACTGAAATCATAATACCCTCTGCAAGGGTATAAAAAGAACTACTTAAAAAACCGAATAAATTCCTTGACGGATTGAAAGCGACTTTGTGACCCTTCTATTCTGCGAGTGTATCAAAAACACTCTGATTTTTTCCCCATTGTCCGTTCAATTTAGATTTATGGCTGTGAAATTAAGCGAGCGGAGCAGTCGACAGTGGGCAAAATTGAATTTATTATGTGTGCCCCTCTTAGTATGCAACACAATATTCCTTTAGCGCTCGCGAAATATTTAAAATTCGCCACACAGATACAACTTGGCATGGAGTATGTGTGTGTGTGTGGGCGGTTGAGTGTTTGCTACTTTGTGATTGTTCAATTTAAATATGCAAATTGAGAGCCGCTTAAAAACTCGCCTAGCAAAAAGCAGAGACAAGGCCGTGCGGCAAAAAAATGTACATTTAACGCACAATTTACGCAGCCACAGAAATTTACGTTTTGTGTTAAAATAGAAATACGAGTAGGTAATAAAAAATTAAATAAAAACCTCTCTGTCGGACTGAGAGCCTATAAAGCATTAAAACATAAAGCGTCGCTCTCTGGTCATAAACTTCTGGGGGCGCAGAAAATTAAAAAGGTTCGCCATCAAGCCGAATAGTAAACATCGCGATAACAATGGCAGCCAGAAAGGTATAATGGCCAAAAAGGAGCCAGCGCCGAAAATTACCTCCCTTTGAAATGAATCTCTTCGTACTTCCATTTTTTTAGCAGTCATTACGATTAAATTCCAAAAGAAAGCTTTAATTCCACAGGCAAATGCCTTAATATTATGCATTTTGTTCCACATTAAAATTCACTAAATGCAAATATTTTTCTTTTTTGTTTAGATTTTTGTATAGGCATTGCAAGATAAAAACAAGAGAGAACGCTATAGTCGGGTGCCCCGACAATCAGATACCCGTTACTCAGGTAAAGGGAGTGCGAGGGAGATGGAGATAGAAACTTTGAACACGCATAACTTTTTAAAGAATGGTCCGATTTGAAAAATTTCTTCTACATTTCGATAGGTATTGATAAACACAATAAAACTGCATTTTTACTTTTCCGAAATATTGAAATTTTTAAAATCGTATATAAGCGATTGTGGGCGTTAGAGGGGCGTGGCACCTTTTTGAAACAAACTTGCGCTGCGTAGGAACTCCTAGAATCTGCATGCAAAATGCCAATCTTCTAGCTTTTATAGTTTCCGAGATCTCAGCGTTCATACAGACAGACAGACAGACGGACAGACAGACAGACGGACAGACGGGCAGACGGACATGGCTAGATCGACTCGGCTAGTGATCCTGATCAAGAATATATATACTTTATGGGGTCGGAAACGCTTCCTTCTAGCTGTTACATACTTTTGCACGAATACAATATACCCTTTTACTCTACGAGTAACGGGTATAACAATAAATCCCTAACTTGTTTACAAAATGTCATTTTGTTGTGTTTATTAATACCTATCGAAATGTCGAAGAAAATTTCTAAATCGGACAATCCGTTAAAGAGTTATGAGCAAAAAATGAAATGGCCGCTAGATGGAGCCAGTACCTTTGCATATCTTCATCTTCCTCACACTTCCTTTAGCTGAGTAACGGGTATCTGATAGTCGAAGTACTCGACTAAAGCGCTCTCTCTTGTTTACTTTACGTTTGGTGGAAATTAATATTCATACACTTTTTCATTAAAAATTTTTCTTATAACAAGCAAATTTTTTTTCATTTCACTAAGCTTTGAGCCATCAGTCGAAACCGAATATTGGTTCTTGAACTTGGCTTTGGTTTAGAATTTAAATTCTAATCAAAAGTTATTGGCTCCCCGTTGCCGTGGCATCTGTGTAATTTCATAGTTCAATTACGGACTCTTCACAGCTTTAAAGTTGCCTCGGGCAAATGAAAATTCCCCGGCAGCTCAAAACGGTAGTCCACCTTCGGATGGATGAATGGGTGGGTGGGTGTTTGGCTGGATGGATGGTCTACTTGACTGCCAAGACCCCCCAGGGAGTTCACATAGTTGTTTATACATCAAAGCCAGCGAAGCGATAAACAAATATGGCGTCGGCGGCAACTTGGCGGAAGTTTGCGCTTTGGAGCAGCTTCCTTCCGTGAAAACACGGACACACTCGTACACACACACACATGAATCTCGGGTTAACCGCAGCTAAGATTGTTTTGAAGGAGCATCCTCAAAAGCAGCCCATAAATCAGCATCCGAGGCTGTCAACTGGATGGGCCATGTCTCATGTCTAGACAGCAGCGATAAGCGTGCCACTGACGCCGCCTGTCCCGCTCATTTTTTAATTTGCCAAATAATACGCCATAAATAACCGCCAATCCAGCAGAAGACTTTATCGACGCTGCACTCAGGGAAAAACCGTTATCAAGTTATGGAACAAAGTGATTTATGAACGAATTGCAACTTATTTGTTCGCTTTTTCGAAATTTTCAAGTTTTCTAAAGTCAGTTTAAGATTGTAACTTATTAATAATTATTATAAAAAAAAATATATTTAAAAAAAAAAAATCAAAAAAAAGGAATTATAGATATTTAATAGTTGAGAACTCACAGAATGCTCATGGATTGGATTCTATTATAAGTATTTCAGTTCTTCAAAATTACTGAGTAGATAATGGGTTTTTTTTATTAAATTATTATTTGGAATTATACAATATATTAAACATCTTTGAGGTGTTGTTTTGAATTGCCTAAAAGATTTCTATAATAATTCCGATTAAATAAATGTTATTAATTTTTTTTATTACAAAGGATCGAGGTCCTTCGTCATAACTAGCCCTATTTTCTCTTCATTAAATTGTACCGACTATGTTTGTTTTTCCCAGCACAACGAAGTACACTATATCCAAGTCCCCTCCGCAGATCATTTGTCAAGTGGACAGTGTCGTTAGTCATAAACGTCGATACGCTGGGACCATTAGGACAAATGGGGCAATTGCCCGTTATCGCTGGACGAGCACTAGGAGTCCACTACACTCCACTCACCTGCTGACGTGGTGCCCGCCACCGGGACCGTGGAGGTGGTCACCGAGCTGGGATTGGCAAAGGTGCGCACTTGAGGACGAAAATTGAATTTTGCCCCCGACGCCTTGGTGCCCAGGCCGATGTTTTCCTGATGCGATTTGCCGCTACGCAGCACGATGTACACCTGCGTCAAAATGGCGGGATCTGGGATGAGGGAAAAGCCGAAATAGCCGGGCCAGGAGGACACTCACCTTGCTGCCGAAGATTAGGGCCAGGAGCAGGGTCACAGTCAGCTGCGTGTGGCAAAAGAAGATGATGTACAGCAAATCCGGATTGGCGGGCGACTGCAGGAAGAGCCTGAATTTTGAGATAAAATAGGTAAATTACTATAGCTTGGCTAAGGGAAAATTTGTTGGAATTCAGTACTAAGAAATCAACTAAAAGCTTTTAAACTACAGTTTCCTAGTATTAAAGCAAACTAATTTTTCACAGAACTCGTTTTGGAGCATAAATATTTTTGCAAGTGCTCTAGATGTAAAACCAAGAAAAGTACTTCAGTTGCACAGAAGATTAAATGAAATTTGTTGTTCTCGGAAATCATGAGAACTGTAGATGCCAAAGCCCTCTACCTAACTTTTAGTTTACAGCTTTAAGTCTAATAAACTGCCTTTCCTTATGGTTATGTTATAATTATTATATTCTAACAATAATACAACTTCGCATGTTGAATATTTTCAAGGTATAAAAGTTTCTTATTAAATGTTGGCACTCACATGGAAACGTTGAGGAAGCAGGTGAGCAGGAACTCATTGTAGATGGCCATCGATATGAAGCGGCTCTCGTTGAACTCCGACGGCGCCTTCCGCACCATGATGCACAAACGAACGCCCCAGGCCAAGAACAGGACCTCCACTGGGATGAAATGAATGAGAGGGGGGAAAAGGATTAGTTGCTTTGTTCACTTTGAGGGCTGCCCAGCTTCACTTTGAAGTTTAATTACCAAAACGACTGGCCGCGAGTGAGTATAATATTATTAAATATATTTAGAGAGGGTGAATATGCAGAAGCACCACAGCATTTTCATGGCTGCTGATAGCAGCTTTTTGTTCTTTTCAGCGAAATATGAAAATGCATTTTGCCCAAGGCAAAGTAGTTTTCTTTTTTTCGGGCCAAATGTTCAAGCATGCAATTATAAATGTAATACGCGCATTTTTGGGTTGTAGCCAAGTCAAATGAAGTTATTTAGCAGC
Source organism: Drosophila lutescens (assembly GCA_037075285.1). Lineage (NCBI taxonomy): Eukaryota > Metazoa > Arthropoda > Insecta > Diptera > Drosophilidae > Drosophila > Drosophila lutescens. The sequence goes on from JBAMCF010000598.1 coordinate 537,668, forward strand.
TGGCTGCTGCCAAAGTGCGTGATGAACGCGAGAATCAGCGATAATTGTTGTGCGTGTGTGGCGGACAAAGGAACAAATGCAGATAGAAGCACTCGAGACCTTCCTGAACTTTTTTAATTAAGCCAGCTGGCAAGTGGGATGCAGTTACTCCCGGCAAAATCCACTCTCCCGCTGCTTCAACCCAGCTTATGGCACGGACGTGTGTCGCCAGTGGGTTTGAAAAAGCGCAAAAATCATTCATATCCTCTTTAGAGTGGACCACAGTTGGAATAAAAGTACTTTATGGGGTGCTCTTTTTTTAATATAACAGGAGAGAGGTGACTCGAATTTGATTTTAACGACAGAAATGATTTGAATTTACAAAAAAATTAAATTTAAATTTAAAAAAATGATATGTACTAAACTTATGAATTATTTTCTTTTTATTTAACAAGGTACTAAACCTTTTCAAGCTGTAAGCTTTTTTTCATTAGTAAGTAATAAAGTTTCTTAACCCTTAACTTCTTGTTATTATATAAACTACTAGTAAATTGAGTAAAATAGTCTATTCAGGGCTGACTATTTGAAGTTTGGATTTTAAATTTCATCAAACGACTGTCCACCCTAAAACCCATGGTAGAAAGCCAGTTGACATCTGGAGACAGGGCAAGAGGCCAGGAAAAGGAGGAAAATATTGATGGTGTTGCAAAACTAACAAGAGCAGCAGGTGTTCGTCCCACTGTGCCCTAAGCTACCGGTTGGCCTGGCTACGTTTTTCATGCTGCTGCACTTTTGCATTTCTTCTCCGGCATTCAGTGCGTATACGTTATTAGGACATAGTTGTTCGCTCTGCCATTTCTTGTGCCATTTTTTTCCTTGCCAACAGACAGAGCTGCCTTAAAGTGGCCTCTGGAATGACATATTGCATTGGGTATTCTCAACTTACTCGATGTGAATGTGTAGTCCCACCAGTCGGTCTTGCAGAGAAAGGCCTTCAGGTCGTCGGCAGTGCGACCCACAACCACATCCGGTGGGGAGACGAGTGTCCTGACCAGCAGGCAGGTTCCAATGGCCCCGCATATGATGCCCAGTCTCTTTAGCAGGGCGGCATCGGTAATTTTTACAGCCTTCGCCGAACGAACTCGAAAAATGACCGAAATTCTGTGGGCGACACCAGCGAAATCACAGGAATATGCATGTCAAGTGGTTAGTATTTCTTACCGCCAGGTCTTCAGCATCAGAGCTCCGTAGGTCAGTGAGAATCCAATCTCGCGCAGCCAAATGCGGGCAGTGCAGGTATATAGATTTGGATTTGGATACATCACTATGTTCTGCAAAGGAAAATATATAAAGTGGTAATGTTAAAAGTTTAGTTTAAAAAATGTTTCTATAAAAATAAAATACCTTTAAGAAAGTAAATTAAAATTTGCTTAGAACAGAATAGATATTAGCTTTACTTGTTTCCTTACACCCAAAAAAAAAAACTTAATATGAAACGATAATCGATTTGATGTTATGTGGTATCAATTTTGACTTGTTTTTGAGTTGGCCAGTTGGAATTTCGAATGTGTTTTTTCTCCCTCCCCCTCATATAACTTTACCATGCGCATATCGATTTTATCCCGGCCTGTTTTTTTTTGTATGTATAAATTAAGTGTCCATTAAAATGTTTATTATTATTTGTTCTTTATAAGGCAGAACACTTTATAAAGTAGTATGGCCTATCCTCCCAATAATCATTGAAAAGTTAAGTGCAAGCTAGCATTTTTCTTACAGGCGGCATTTTAATGAAACCCTCACACAAATGTGACAATAAGCCTGCTTCGATACAGCCAGGCTGTTAGGGACAATAGGTTATTTCGGGCGCTTGTATTGGCTTCTATTCTGGGCTTTCTTCACGCCTTGCACATATTAAAAAATCATAAAGCAAACTGTGCTGACAGGGACCCTTCTCCACACCCTCATCCTTGTCCTCGTTCTTCCACTCGTCCTATGTCCATTGTGTGCTCGTCAAGAGATACTCATGGCGGCTAAATAAATCTGCCACACATAAATAAATCCCCAGATCCCCGACTGCTACTCGCCGGATGTTCGATGAACTCTCGCTTAAAGTTGTTTATTTGGCCGGCATCCCATTAGTTTCCTTCGCCAGCCATAAATCAATCAAATTAAATTGTGTAGAAATTGATGGGAATTGGGTTCGAGTTCGAGTTCGGTTATGGTTACGGTTTCGAGTGGTGGGGTCTGTTTGCGAAACGGTTTTCTATCTCATTTTTCACTGCAAATGCAAATTTTGCGGCTATTTATGGCTTCGAGTGTTGAATGCCACCATTGAGTTGTAATAATGTTCAACAGACACACTTTTGCCTCTCGGAAAACGTTTTATTTCGGCTGGAAAATAAAGCGGATGCATCGATATTTTCGATGGCTCTCAATTAATTCTCGGCTTGCAGTGAAAGCGAGCATTTGGCCATTGATTATGCCACTCAATTGAAAGTAAATTGGCAAATTATTCTCGATGCAGTCGATTGACGTCTAATCCGTAGCAGTTTATTTGAATTGAAAATGGAAATGAAAATGTAATGCCTTACTTACCGTGCAGTAAATGAAGAATGCGCCCAAGGCGATGACCCGCAACAAAGCCGGACTGGCGGCCCTTACAACCTGAAAAACAAGACATTTCCAATTAAGTATTTTGCTGGTAAGGGCAAAAAGTTAGCAAATTTAAATCGAAATCGTTTAATCCGCACAATTTCACAAAGACGCAAGAAAATCAGTGCAGGACTCTGTCTCAAAGTTGGACCTCCACACTTGGCAGGATGTCGGGCGGCATGTTTAGCGCCATTTAATTAGTTTCGGCACACACTCACACTCACTCACACACACACACACACCATCTCGCGCCCATTGGGGACTTCCCCGGAGACACAAATGCGACAGAATCGCATTACGAATGAAAACAGTTTAGTTGGCTAGTTGCCTTGGGACGCGGACAAGTGGAACGGGAATGGAAGCTGGGGGATATGGCGAGATGGCGGGTTGGGGAATGGGGAATAGGATAGACAGCACACAAATGTCAGACTGCGACAAGGGAATAGAATAACTCACTTCTCCCCAGACCCTCCAGTTCCTCTATGTACCAGATTCACTTGAAAAAATCAAATACTTTTTATTAAGAAGCAGGACCGGATTTAACTGATATGACGATGATTGACCAAATTACCAATTATAGAAAAATACATGACGGCCTTCTTATAAAAATTTTAATTCCCTCAAAAAAATGCGAAAGAAATAAAATAAATTACAGAAAAAAATATTAAAATAGAAACTAGATGGCGTTAAAAAAATAATTTAATGAAAAATAACTTATTTAGTTTATAATGAATTAAGTTTCTATCTAGAAATTGTAGAACTATTCAAAAATACATATTTGTCTTAAATTAAATTAGCTGCCTCCTTCCAACTTTTGAAAGTTTAAAATTATGTTATGAATGTTTTAATAAATTATTTTTCTCTGTGCATGTATATTACATCCGCAGTGGACGGGAAAGTTGCGAATGGTTTAAGTCCGAACGCCAGAGACAATTGGACGCCGGCAGCTGGACTTGTTCGCTGGTCTAATGAGCGACCGAGTGACACGCTGAGTGGAGTTTGTGGGTCAGGACCTTTCCTGCTCTTCTCCTCGCGGCGGCAGGAAACAGGAGGAAACAGTAGGATGTGGGTGTGGCCAGTTGTTAGAATGTTTGCACTTCCGCTTATGCGCGACTATATCCGCTGTCCTGTTGGCTTGTTGCCGGCTGTCATCGGGCTGTTGACTGCCGGCTGCACGTTCGAAATTAACTCGATTCTAACAATGCTAAGCCGCTTAGCGGCTCAATGATGACAGCAGCTTAGGTTGGCCCCGCTCGTGATCAACGCTATTTGACAGTGCGCACCGATACTCATAAAAAAACGAAGGAAAACAAACGATGGACAGGTTCCGAGTGCTCGAGGATAATGCCGTTATAATGGCTTTACAATTCCGGTTTTAAAAGATTTATCAGGGAATTTAATTCCACAACTGTGATTCGAAACTTGGCTTGGCAGCTTGTGCTTGTGCAGAAAAAAAAATGTTTTTACCTGGTAGGAAAATAGTCATAGTCCAATTAAAATTGAATGTACGTAATAAAAGAGTCTACAAGCACAGGGTGTTTCAATATCAATCAACTGCATTTCAGGATTCAAAATATATCGTTGCACACTTTTAGACACCTTTACCCCCAAATATTTAAATAAATTTACTTATATTTAATTCCCGTATTGTAGCAACGCAATCTGTTGATTTAATTTGGTTTCATCGGCTAAGAAGTAAAGCTTTGACCTTCTGGCAGCCACTGATATTCTACTCAGGGGCCCAAAATACAAAGTGTTAAAATACCAATGGCTCCGGGGGACTCGACTCACCTTAACCTGCTGGTAGCGAAAGGTGAACCAGGCTGCCGGTGGCAGGAGCCCAATCACGATGCAGGCCAGCGCCAGGATGCTGGTGCGCATTGGCCAGTTGAGGGCGGCGATGCAGGGCGAGGAGTCCTCGCAGGAGTCACAGCCCTCGGCGCAGGGCAGGCACTCGTACTCGCTGTTGCTGTTGTACGTGGAGTTCTTGCCCTAATACATATTTAATGAGAGTAAGGCTCTTACGGCGGCCACTTGCCATTCGGCAGTCGGCCAGGTCGAAGACGACTTACCAGCATCAGCTTCTCGTACTCCTCCTCCAGCAGGCTGCCGTTGAAGAACTTGTGCTGCGAGACGATGTCGGGGAAGTAGAATCCCTTGCGGCACAGACATTTGTAGGAGCCGCGCCGAAAGCCCAATCCCATAATGGCCTCGCACTGCGAAAAGGCAAGTCGAGAAGTGGAAATGAAAATTAAGTGCTGACTGCGGAGTTTTTTGGGGGGTCTACACTGAGAGATTTGGTATACATATATTAATTAAATCTAAGAAGTCAAATTGCAATGGTATTAATTTATGGTTGATGTAAGTTCATGACAATTCTTGATATTTGTGTTTTTATAATTTGATCCTCTGTCGGTCTGAAAGGTATCTATAAGTTTACAATAATTTTTTTTAAGGATACAAAAATAAGTCTATTATGAGAGTGTTCCTACCTCTTCAAACTGCAGTCCCCACGCATTTGTAACTTTTCTTATCTATAATTTTATAGATTTTTGTGACTTTCATTAAAGTTTAATGATTAAACTTCTGGTTTATAGTAAAGATAGCCTTCACATATATGAAGCTAACTAGATATAATGAAATAGAAAATAACTCTTGTAAAATAAATTATAACCCTAGCTTAAGGGTCGAAATCCCTAACTACCTCATAATTTTGTGTAATTTTTTAGCACTTCGTAAATAAATAAAGCTTGTTCTCTGTGTAGACGCTCAAGTCCACATATTCTTACCATGGTGGTGCGTTGCTTGCACTTGTCCGTGCCGGCGAAGATGTTCAGTGGTCTTTTGGTGCCGGGCGTGTGCCTCTGCGGACACTGGTCGATGTCCACCCGCCGCAAGTCAATATCGATGCCAGATGTGCCCCTGCAGGAAAACAGAGAGGAATCAGGGAAAACAGCAAATCAGCAGGAGGCGTTAAAAATTTATGTTATTAATTTGTCAGCTTAACAATCAACTGGGCGGCACTTAAGCCAAATGGCGCCATTTATAAACTGGATTCAATAAGAGCCGTGTGTACCGACATCGGCGGATATTTATGGACATGGCCAGGGAGTCTCAGTCTCCCGTTCCTATTGCCAACCAGTCCTCAGCGATAACAAACAATAAATTCCTGCCCTGATTGTGCATATGTCTAAGGATCCGAGGAGCTGAGGAAGGAGATTTCGCACAAAGGGATAAACTAACATGCGTGTTTGGTTCCGGCTTCCGAGCCCCGGAAAAAATAGCAGAAAATTATTTTCTTGCTGTCGTTGATGGGAATGGGAATGGGATCGGGAATGGGTTGGCAATGGGTTGGCCTTGTCGTTTTACAAAGACATAAAGCCATGAAAAGGGTGCACTAAGCTGTCGACCCCTGGCCGCGCCCCTTCGTCAGCTAGTTGAAATCCTATATCCTATATCCTCCGTACGCCTCCGCAAAGGTCGCAGTCGGCAATGGGCAGCCACCCAATTACACGCATACCTAAGCAGAATGCTGGAGGGAGACAGCTGGAGGTTCTCGGCCGGAACACATGTAGAATTTTACGCATAATCTCAGCCCTCCCACTCGTCCGCATTTTCACGCCGGAGCTGTCGTCCTTTCCCCGGACTTTTCCTTTAACCAAGCGGCAGGGAAAGTTTTCTTGTGGCATGATCCCTTCGGCACTTGCCTTGCTCTTTGTTGCCGCTTTTCTTTCTTTCTTCCTTTCAAGGATTTTTAAAGGAATTTCCCTTTAAAGTTTTCAATGAAATAATATTTGATATTCAATATGCTTGCAAAACTGCACTTAGTGTGGATGGAGGTTTTTTAGATTTGACTTTAAAGTTCAGCGTAATTTAATAGTGACAGATTTATAGAAAAAATTAATGGTTTTGAGAGAACACTTCAAAACACCTATAAAAATTCTTAAAAATAAATTGTTTTAAATCCAAAAAAAGTTCCTTACTAAACACTCAAACCCGTCAAGTTCAATCATAAATTGAACAATTTAATGGAACCCGAATTATTGAGGAAGGAGGCTTTCCCGAGAAGGGTGATTTCCATTTCGTTGGTTCAAAGAGAAAAGTTTCACATGAACCTTTTGCTTTCTTTTTCAATATTCCGACTCTTTCGATGGCCACCCACCATCGGCCATAATGTGTTTGTCCCGGCCATATCCGGTGTCCAATGGATTGGGTAAGGATTCGAATTCCCGGGATCGGAATCCGGGATTGGGTAGCCGGTATTCGGTAGCCGGTATTCGGTACCCCGGACTCCAGATGCTCCAGACTCTCCCGCCTGGCTGTCAGTTAATATTGACATATCAGTTTGTATTTATTTGATTGTTTCTGACAACTTATTGATTGGGAAATTCGGGAAAAGGGACTGCTGGGAAATGCACAACGGCGGGACTGGCTGCACAATGGCCATATTACATTATCGTAATGATTATGTTAATTCCCAGGCAGTTGATCCCAACGCCTTTGTGTCCTGTATGTCCTTCGTATATCCTGCAACCCGACTGGCCTTTTTTGTGCTGTATTATTGGGCCAACTTCGGATGGTTATGGGTTCGTGTGTTATTTCTCATTTCTTATTTGCCTTGGCCATTTATTTGCTGTGGTTTCACTTTCCCTTCTCATACTTTGCGCCCTTTGTCTGTCTGGCTTTGTTGTTGTTGACAGTTTTTGAAGATAATTTGTAAACGGATATTAGAAAATAAGCTGATTGAGCCGACCGAATGAGTTTGTCCTGTTTCCGAGCTAGAACGTAGAATACGTGTGTGTCCCATATTGATTTATTAGTTTGCGCCCTAAGCTATTGGCCGATGTCTGGCTGATGTGACAATGTTTGCCTATCTGGCGGACACTTGATTTATATGACAAACGCCTTTCCACAGAGCTCTGCCTAATGCCTACAAATGAGCCATAATCGAGATGGATTTTGTGTATTCTCTTGGCCCCAAAAATTGCTAATGGAAGCAGCCCGAATTGATAAAGCCTCTGGGCCTGGCCTGTTGAATTCAAATTAAGTGTGACATTTGTGGCAGCAGCTTGACTTAAATTGGTCCGTTTGATTAAATCCTGCTTTGAGAGCAGTTTAAAGCGTGGGAAAACTGAAATCTCAACACTTTTAGGAGATCCGGAGGGTTGCAACTTGCAATTCCGAGCACGTGCAACAAACACGCACTACGTGAATAAGTGAAATGCATCTGAAGAGCTTTTCCTGCCGGGATCCTCTCCACTCTCGTACATCCTAATACCCGCCATACATGCACGTGCCAGCTATTTAAAGCTGGCGACAGCAGTGTTCCCTGGTTGCTCCATTTGCGAGTTCATAAAGATGCTTGTGTTCAGTGCCGCGTAACCAAAATATGGCAGCAACTTTATTGCAGGGAACGTAAAAGCATGTACCATCAGAATCACACCCAGCCAAACCCAAACCAAACCAATTCACCATCACGCATACTGTTTTGTTGCCAGTTTGTAAACAACTCATCTGCTGGAGCTGCGCCACATTACGTATACGCCATGCGTGCCCAATTTTCGGTCGTGGCAGCTAATGCACATAATCAGGTTTGTAGTTTGCACCTCGCCGGCAAAGTGAGCTGTGGCCTGTTGGCAAAGCCAGTGATGCCAAATGTCTATTTAGGAAAATGGCCAAATTTATCAGGAAATCGTAGACAAAGAGTTGAGATTTGAGAGTTGAAAATAAAATAAATATAAATAAATATAACTACTAGTTATACCCGTTACTCGTAGAGTAAAAGGGTATATTGTATTCGTGCAAAAGTATGTAACAGGGAGAAGGAAGCGTTTCCGACCCTGTAAAGTATATATATTCTTGATCAGGATCACTAGCCGAGTCGATCTAGCCATGTCTGTCTGTCCGTCTGTCTGTCCGTCTGTCTGCCTGTCTGTCTGTCTGTCTGTCTGTCTGTATGAACGCTGAGATCTCGGAAACTATAAAAGCTAGAAGGTTGAGATTTCACACACATATTCTTGGGCTTCCTACGCAGCGCAAGTTTGTTTCATCGAGGTGCCACGTCCCCCCTAACGCCCACAATCGCCATAAACGATTTTCAAATGTGTCTGGAGGCCACATCTTTTAAGAATTTAAAAATATATAAACGCAATTTTATAGTGTTTATTAATACCTATCGAAATGTAGAAGACATTTTTCAAATCGGACCATTCATTAAAAAGTTATACGCAATCAAAATTGTTTATATATCTATCTCCCTCGCACTCCCTTTAGCCCCAATAGATAGTCGGGACACCAACCCGAGTACAGCGTTCGCACTCCCTTTAGCTGAGTGACGGGTATTAGATAGTCGGGATACCAACCCGACTATAGCGTGCTCTCTTGTTATACCCGTTACTCGTAGAGTAAAAGGGTATATTGTATTCGTGCAAAAGTATGTAACAGCTAGAAGGAAGCGTTTCCGACCCCATAAAGTATATATATTCTTGATCAGGATCACTAGCCCGTCTGTCCGTCTGTCTGTCTGTCTGTATGAACGCTGAGATCTCGGAAACTATAAAAGCTAGAAGATTGGCATTTTGCCTGCAGATTCTAGGAGTTCCTACGCAGCGCAAGTTTGTTTCAAAAAGGTGCCACGCCCCCTCTAACGCCCACAATCGCTTATATACGATTTTAAAAATTTCAATATTTCGGAAAAGTAAAAATGCAGTTTTATTGTGTTTATCAATACCTATCGAAATGTAGAACAAATTTTTCAAATCGGACCATTCGTTAAAAAGTTATGCGTGTTCAAAGTTTCTATCTCCATCTCCCTCGCACACCCTTTACCTGAGTAACGGGTATCTGATTGCCGGGGCACCCGACTATAGCGTTCTCTCTTGTTTTTTTGTATAATAATACAATAGAATAATACAAAAATACTAATAACTCTGGCTATCAAATAAGTTAATCAATATTATTTAAAAAAAACATTTGTTTTTTAAATTTTATATCTATGAACAAGGAAAATCCTCAATATAGATTATTAAGTCTTAATTTTAAATTTGAGCTTGAAAAAATATCGACAGTTTGCTATTTCTCGATATTCAATATAAGTTTTTCCTTGAAAACGTCGATAATATCGAAACGATATTGTAAAAATATCGAAATTATCGATAATTCGATAGCTCTGTTGGAAATGTCTCCCGATAAAAGACATGCTGGCAACTCTGATCAAAGCTCTTCATCTGCCATATTTGCCAGCCAGCTAGGCGGCCTTCATTTACAAACTAATTTAAAATACGTCCCGATGACAGGGCCAAATGGATGTCAAACCTTTTTGGGCGGCCAAGAGCCAGGAAAATACGGCTTAAAGCGAGGCCACCTTAAAGAGAAATTTAATGCGAAGAGAATCACGCGCAAACTTGTGATATCCGAGAATTCCTTGACGATTTCCCTGAAATTCTGTCCGCCTTATAAATACTTGCCTTTCTTGGCCCCCGAGCTTTGGGTTAAAGTACCTGGCTAAGCTAGGCCAGCCTTTGCTGACTTGCCGTTGCCAGTTCTCTGGAATACTGTGTGTTGCACATGCAAATCCATAATCAAGCACATATTCAGTTTCTGCTGCCGACTCACAAAGGCTGGCTTATTGCCTGATATTTAAGATTTCCGTTTCCGTTTGCATCATTATGCCGGGAGCCCAAGAAATGCGGGATGGGCGTCAGACTGAGCCATATTGCAGCATAAGTCAAGTAAATACAATGACGGGGATTACAATCCTGCTGTTAAAGCCGCCCCTTTTTCCCTGTTTAATATTGAAACTTTGTCGCTACCCGCAGAGTTGTGAGCGCTAAGCGAAACTTAAATGAAATCAAATAAAATTATTGCCCCAGCAGGAGGTCCTGGGTCCTTGGAGCCCACGACTCGGTCTCTCGTGTCCTTTCGCAGCGGGTGCCTAATGTGATTTGTGCCTTTATCCTCCTCCGTTTGGCCAAATAATTTATAATAAAATTAACTTTAACTTAATGTGGATACTTATTGTTCGGCTTGGTTTGGCTTCGCTTGGCTTGGCTTTGGCTTTGGCCGCCAGTGAACCTGCATATTTTATGCAATTAAGAAAAATGAGGCAGCTACACACACCGCATAGCAAATTAAATTAATTAGCAAGTTTCCTCGTTTAGTGCTCTCTCATTTTTTTGTGTGCTCACTGCTTCCGCCACAACGTAAACAAATTAATTTTGCCAACTAATGGGAAACTGATAGCAGCACATTATTAACATGAGCCGGAACACGGACATGGTTATGGGGAATGTGGGATCCTGCCCACTTTTCCACCGAGTTCCAGCTGAACTTTGGTCATTTCGTTCTGCAGTCTCTCCCTTCGTAAGCCGTTGAAACAAATGAGCTTTGTTTGACGTGCTCCTGCTGCCGGACTGCATTCTATTCCGACCATTCTAACCATTTTTACTGTGCAGCCGCCACGCGGTCCGAACTAGAATGAACTAACGAACTTTTAACATTTTCGCATTAATTCCGGCAGGCCGCTACAGTGGAAAATGCAGGTGAAATATTCAATAAATTTCCTTATAAAAAACAAAAGAAGAGCCAGACCGTAAAATTAAAATAAAAGTTTAAAAAAAAACAAGAAAGGAAGCTAGCTTCGGCCAGCCGAAGCTTATATACCCTTGCAGATCATTCCTATTAATTTACAAATTGCAAAAATGTTAAATCTCCTATTATTTCTCTTATTTCCGATCGTTCCTATGGCAGCTATATGATAGAGTAGTTCGATTTTGATAAAATTAAAATCGAAATTCGGAAATATTTAAAAAGAGTCATATCCCAGAGTAGAAGAGAATACAATAAAAACCAACGAAGCTATAATTTATTTCCTATTATATTCCCATTAATTTTCCGATCGTTCCTATGGCAGCTATATGATATAGTCGTCTGATTTTGATAAAATTTTATTCGAAATTCAGAAATAATTAAAAACTAACATTCCCAAGATTAGAAGGTAATACTATAAAAAACACCGAAGCTAGAATTTTTTTTAACGTTTTTTTTCCGATCCTTCCTATGGGAGCTATAGGATATAGTTGTCCGATCCGGTCGGTTCCGACTTATATACTACCTGCAATAGTAAGAAGGCTTTTGGGAAAGTTTCATCCCGATAGCTTAAAAACTGAGAGACTAGTTTGCGTAGAAACAGACGGACAGACGGACAGACGGACAGACGGACAGACGGACCGACGGACAGACGGACAGACGGACATGGCTAGATCGACTCGTCTAGTGATGCTGATCAAGAATATATATACTTTATGGGGTCGGAAACGTCTCCTTCATTGCGTTGCAAACTTCTGACTGAAATCATAATACCCTCTGCAAGGGTATAAAAAAAAGACAGCTATATGATATAGTAGTTCGATATTGATAAAATTAAAATCGAAATTCGAAAACATTTAATAAGACTCATATCCCAGAGTAGAAGAGAATACAATAAAAGTCAACGAAGCAATAATTTATTTCCTATTATATTCCCATTAATTTTTGGATCGTTTCTATGGCAGCTATATGATATAGTCGTCCGATTTTAAAAAAAATTTATTCGAAATTCAGAATTAGATAAAAAATGGCATTTCCAAAAGTAGGAGGCTCTAGGTTCAAAAACACCCAAGATAAATTTTTTTTGCATTTTTTCCCCCGATTATTCCTATGGGAGCTATATGATATAGTTGTCCGATCCGGCTCGTTCCGACTTATATACTACCTGCAATAGATAGAAGACTTTTGGGAAAGTTTTAGCCCGATAGCTTTAAAACTGAGAGACTAGTTTGCGTAGAAACAGACGGACAGACGGACAGACGGACGGACAGACGGACAGACGGACAGACGGACAGACGGACAGACGGACAGACGGACAGACGGACATGGCTAAATCGACTCGTCTAGTGATGCTGATCAAGAATATATATACTTTATGGGGTCGGAAACGTCTCCTTCACTGCGTTGCAAACTTCTGACTGAAATCATAATACCCTCTGCAAGGGTATAAAAATTACGAAGAACTTCTTCTTCTGCGTTAAGAACAGTTGTTTAATTGTTCGTAAAAAATAAATATAATTAAGTTAAGACAGAAGTACAATAGAATACAAGTAGATCAATTTATTAATTCACTACATACTTTTGGACAGATATTTTGACAATAAATATTGAAAATCATAAAAGTGAATTCAAAAACCCAGCTTTTTCTGTGGCACCCCCTATATATTACTTTTTCACAAAGATTTCCTAGAGTTTAGAGGCCTTGATAAAATTTGACAAATAGTTAAGAAAAATTTAAAGTTTTAAACTTCCGATTTTGATAGGTTTTTTATAGATATAAATTTTGTTTTTTTTCTGAGTGTCTAAAATCTCTAGGGAAACTAGAATATTAGCTGAATTTTCCACTCCGACAAGTGCTACATTCACCGCTCGTCCCACAGTGTCTCCGTCCACTTGGGCTGGCCAAATTTATGTTGCAACTAATTGCAGGCAGTTGCCTGGCTTCCGCCAGCGGCAGACAGTTTCCTTTTCCCTTCTGCGGAGGTATGGAGCTGCCGTCCTCAAGAGGAGCAGCCCCCGAACTCCTGACCCTCTGACCCCAGACTCTCTGAATTTTCCCACTGGCTGCGTGTGAAATTTATTGAGCGTGCAAAGTCATCGAACGTTAAGTAGGCATGTGTGAGGGGGGGGGCCCAACTTTATAATTGATTGCTTTAATTAAATTTGAAAACGCTGGCTGCCAGCCCACCTGCCAGCGGAAATAGCTCTGGAATAGAGCATCAGAGCATCGCATCCCTACGCCGCTGTGTGTAATTAAATTTTAAACGCTTACTTAGGCCAAAGAGAACTGCTTGCAATAATTACGGAAGCCATTAGGCAAGGTCTCTCGTGGAGGGCGGAAAACTGGTTGAAAAATTGCCAAACAGATATGTTCTTGCCCTGGTTGCAGCTGGTTCTACTTCTCTGTGGCCTAACAGCCACGTGGGGTTTTTTGTATCGCGTTGATTGGCCCAAAAGACAGTTGGGCTGGTGGCAAAAGCAATACTACCAGGCTTCATGTGAGTTTTGTTACCCATTTTTATTAATCAAAACATTTACCAACCAAATTCCTGAAAATATTGTCCATTTTACAATTTAATTTCATTAAAACTGATTTCTGTATATATTTAAACATTTCCCAGCACTCAATGCAACGCATTTATCTGTCAATCAGGCTTGCCCGCAGCCATATCGATTGAATTTAAATAATTTCAAAAGCCATTCGTAGGCATACATTAAAATGTATTATTGATTGAACAGCCAAACCGCAGGCTTATCATACGCTTATGCATTTTCAAATCACTGTGACCTGCCTGAATAACAAATTAATGTTAAATCTCTGATCCAGGGCACCAGAGGCTGCGGTTTACGACTACCCCGAGGCCAGGAGCCACTCCCGAATCGATTGAGACCCGATCGGTGTACCCGTGCTACTGCTATAAGCCCTCTCTCAAGGGCTTGGCCACTGCCAATCCCGTCGAGAAGCGAATGATTGAGACCAAGGAACTGTTCTTCTTAAATAAATAAGCAAATACTGAATTAAATTTGCAATAAATTCTACTTGCTTGATGTTCCCTTTCCTTTGATCTGCGGCATATTAGTTCGATATGATCCAAATGCATGAAACATGTTCTGAGTAGGCCACGGCCACTGCGAATTTCGAATGTGAGAGAGAGAGAGTTAGTTCTTCTTGATCCCACTCACGTTATTTAAGTCGCCATATTGCTTATTGCTCTGAGAACATCCGAGAAAGAGAAATCGGCAAAATCAATTACTAGTATTGCTTGGTAAAAACGATATGCGTATAAGTACCTTAAATTTACCATGCGCATATTAATTTGATCCCGACGTGGTTTTTTTTGTGTCTAGTAAAGCTACACAAATTCAAAGCCTTTAATGCGTTGCCTTAGCTGGTGTTCTCCGTTCTCTGATGATTTTTAAGACAACAAGCAGATAAAACTCACACAGCCATCCCGTCTATCCCAGCAGTCAAAAGCAATTTCAGTTGGTCGAAAAACAAAAGCCACGTAATCCTGGGCACTCCCCACCGACACTAACTCAGCCACTACACCCAAAAAAAAAACCAAAAGTTTACATTTAATGAGCGTTGTATTAAAAGTATACTGATGGTAGTCTGAAAGTGTAAGTATTAAATTAACACTAATTAGTTTAAACTGTAAACTGTGTAGTGTAAGTGCTACACCAAAGAGTATAAGGCGTAAACCTTTAGTGTAATTTGTAAACTAATTATATTCGACTACTTAGTTTATTATTTACACTTGTAGTTTCAAAAAAAACCTTTGTAGTATAAAGAAAATGTAGTTTCAACGTACTACAAAATAGTTTCATGCCTACACTTTATAGTTTCAAGGTTACACTAATTATTATAAGAGTGACAATCTGTAGCATACATTTTATACTGACCGAAAAATTATTTTTTATGGTGTGAAACTAGGACGATAGCGATTATTTGTACATATACCTTGGTGTAAAACCAGGACAAAAGCGAGTATAGGAACACAAAAAGTGATACCAGATTTTGCGTTTTTTGACGCGTTTGTGATTATTATGATGATTTATCTGTGTGAGTTTGGTCCTGCATTCCTGGGAAATTCGTGCCGAGTCAAGATGTAAGTAAAATATTTATTTTAAAATAAAAAGTGCAATATTTCATTTTCCTTATTGGCAAATTTTGATTGCTCTGTGTAAAATCAATTCTATTGCTCAAAGTAAAATGTTTGTATAAACATAGAGGTTGTGTAAAAAACCATCCCCTTGCTTACAGGGAAACAAGTGCTTTGCGCACGCGAAGGAGTTCCAAACATATATGTATGTATGTGTTGCGCAAAATACTTGTTTCCATGGAAACGGGTTGAAATGGGAAAAGTGCGCTGTGTTTATCTACACTTAGAAGCATTGTGCGTAAATGTATGTATTTTCATGGAAACAAGTATTTTGCGCAATACAAACATATATACAAACAAATTAATAATATTAGTGTTTTTCAAGGTCCCCCTGTTAAATGTTATAATAAGAATACTGTAACCTATGTAATATTAAAATTATTTTAATTTATGAATATTTATCAAATAATATATTGAATAATAATAAAAAAAACATTATACAACGAGATTTTATTGGGATTTTATTGGGATTGAATTGAATACCACAAAAAACTAAATAGTATAAATTGTATACTACAGGTAGCGGGGAAATCGTTTAGGTATTATACGAAATAGTTTCAAATGTACACTAACAATCTTGATAAATAGTTTAATAAGTATACTACAGCACACGAACTTAGTATAATATGTACACAAAATAGTATAAAACTGAGACCACATAGCGTAGCGTGTACACTAAATAGTATACAAAATAAACTACCAGCCTAATTTTCAGTACACTGAGTGAGTATAAAGTGTATACTCGTTAGTTTAATCTTGACAACTTCCAAAAGTTTCATTTTAACACTTTCGAAGTCATTAGGTTAATACTCAGAGTATCGAGAAATTTTTGACACTCAATAGTTTACTTTTAATGTACAAATAGTTTAGTTTCTATGGTCATTTTTTTTTGGGTGTAAGTGAAAATAGTTTGTTGGCCAAAATGCGCTTTTGCCTTGGCAAGCTGCTGTCTGTTCTGCCTTTGTTGTTGCTGTTGTCTGCTGCCAGCCAATGATAATTGCGAATTATGGATGAAGTAGAGTGGAAGTGCAGATGGCAGCGATGACTGACTGCCACGCCCCTGAGACACCCTATCCCCACTTTGGGCCACAGTGGGTGTTTTGTGATAAATATCAAAGGGGTTCTCATTTAACAACTGTCATTAGGCTGATGGCTTACAAGCCATAAAAGCGTTTATTTTTGTAACTTTAATTCCTGGAAGCATTTTCCACTTCCTCTGGCAAGCAACTGCATTTATCGTAGTCTATTTCCTGGAAACACATGAATAAGCTCTTTCCTTGGAAAAGCTTGAACTTGTGGCTTCTGGTTCTAAGAAATATTTGCATTTAGGTATCAGTATCTCCGCTCTTCAAAGCTGGAATTTCTTGGAAATATTTTGATTTTGAGCTACAAATTCATTTTTAATGATAAAAGAAATATTTTTGCTTTTCAATAACAAATAACAAGTTTTAAATTTATTGATCTGGGTCAAAAGCAATGAAGCTCTCATCTTTACGCTGGCCGCCAACTTGGAAGCATCATTCAATTGAAAAAGTTCCCAAAAGAGCCGGGAAACATACAAAACTATTTGGATGGAAAAGAGAAAATTATTTAAACTAAAAGAAAATCCGAGATAGATGGAAAATGAAGATGAAAAGATAGCACGTTATAAAGTTTTATAAGATGCTGGGCTCTTTTTGTTTAAAGTACTCAGTTTTTGGGTGCGTGATACATATATGCATGAATACATTCATAAGGCCTTTTGAATCATTCTCCCCAAAAAGGTGTACATGTTTTGTTGTACACCTTTTTTGTGAATGTTATAGAATGCTATGATTTTTATATTTGTGTGAATGGTGTACTCACTCACAATTTTACTGTACACCTTTTTGTGAGTACAGTATTATTGCTGTACAGTATTCCAAGTGTACACTGAATGATATTAAAATTTTTTTTTGATAATTTCGATTCAAAAATTAATTAAATTGATTTTTATTCTACAATCCTGAATTCTTTAATTTTCTTTACCTTTAAGCCTTTAAGCCAGAAACAAAAGACCATATGGGACAACCATGTTTTCCCATATAAGCTGATAAATTTGGTGTTCCATTTTTCGATTATAATTGATAAAGATATGAAAATTTAAAAATTAGAATTGACCATGGTGCTTGAAATTGGTTAATTGATTAATTATCTATTATGTAGCACTTATGCTTTACAAGGTTTGAAGTACTTTTTTTAAACCGATACACATTTTTGCAAGTTCTGCAGCACACAACACTTGTTAACTCTTGTCCGTTATGGTCATCAATTTTTCCAAAGGTGTTCCATACCTTGCTGCTTCCTCGTTTATTGGTCACGGTGTATTCTCCACTAATTATTTTACATTTTATATTTGCCATCTCGGTCTTAGACAAATCCAGCTAAATGTACCACAAATATAAAAATTTACCATCAATCCTACAAAATTTGATAAATATTCTTACGGTTTCCATTTCCATGCTTACGAAATTATTTTCATACAGCTCCAATATGAATGACAGAAAGCACACTACTGTTCATATGGAATTTTTACTGAACACCTTTTTTATGAGGTGTACAGCATGAAAATCGATGAATGATCGTAGCATTCATTTTTAAGGTGTACTCAAAAAAGGTGTACTCATTTCAGTTTGCCTGACACTGTACACTACACACTTAGTAGACTGTACAGTAAATGTTGAGTACAGTTAATACTGTACAGTATGTATAATTCAATTTGAATAGATTCATGCAGAAGTCTAGTGCGTGAGCGGAATTTGGTAGCAGTTGATGTTGGGGTAAGGGCACTAAAACCTAAACTCAGTTGGTGGCACATTGCACGTGCCACACGAGACCCAACCCCAAAAAGGCTGCCCAAGAGCAGCAGCCATTCAACTATTCAATTACTTTTGCCGTTTCTAGACAAAAGCCAAAAGCTGGCACCCGCTCAGTTTTTCGACTCCTCCGGCTTTTCCATCCTGCTGTCGCTGGCAGTGGCGGGTACTTTCTGGGAAAACTGCACTGCTGGCACTTAGCGAGCCATTGCAGTTTTCTTTCAAATTTCCCATGCTGCGAATTATTTATAAAATGCTCATCTGGCGGCATCCGTCATGTGCATGAACCCAAGTACATACTTGTCATTGTAAGCCATGCACATGCACAGGAAAAATTTAAATGCTCATTCTAATCGAACAAATGAATACCGGAAAAACAGTTATGCATTACAGAAATTACACTAGGATTTTAACATCATAAAAATGTTATGGGTGCTTAAAAGTAAGCAAAATTAATTTTTCATTCGGCACCACAAAATGAGAACTAATGATGTGCAAAAGTAAAAAAATGAAATCAAAGAAGTTTTTAGCTAACTCGAGGTCATGTCGGCTTAAACTTCAAGAAGTCCAAGACGTCGACATTATTTAAAAATTCTACCACAAACAAATATTTGTATCCCAATCTGTTTGCCAGAACGAAGAACAGAGGAAATGGTATACAAAAAGCGCTTTCCGTGAAATCAACATCCGGAAATTCTTGTTCCCCTCCATCTTAATAATTTTAATCCATGCTGACGTAAGTCTCTGTTCATTTTAATCAATTAATTAATTTTAATAGATCTCTCTCAAGAAGTTATAAATCTTCAAAATGCTGAATTCCGTGTTTTCCTTGATCGTCCTAAACTTATTTGGATCGTTGACCGCCCTTCCTGGGTAACGGGTCTTCCATATGTCAACTGACCGATGCCCCGAGTCATCTTTTGCCTGGCCGCTCTGCAACCACTCTTCGATAACAATCGCAAAAGCCAGATAAAATTGAACCGGATTGAGGAAGAACTGGATCCCTGAAGACGAAGTATCCACTTCGAGGGAAGAATTTGATGCGAGGCTAAACGTTTCCGAAGGACAACTGGTGGCTGTAAATTCTGAAATTAAGAGTCAATTGCAGTTGCCACACACCAAAATAAAAGACCAGGAGACAGCGATACAAACCAAGCTAGTTGCCAATCTTCAGGCGTTAAATACCGAATTCAAAAACCAACTGAGTGCTCTACAAATGAGTACTGAAGACCACCTTTTCACGAATCCCTGCAAAATACCATCACAAAAGAAGACTTCGAGGCGAGACTAAATGGAACGGAAGGTCACATTCTCAACTCAAGGACCTTCAAAAACAAAATAAATTATCAGCAGGCAACTATACAAATCGTGCTGCATGTGTAGCTTCTGGAAATTCAGAAAAAGATTCAAGATCACTCATTATTCCATAGTTCATCACCTTCAGTTACATTTCGCCTGGCCTAGAAATCTTCTTTTGTGATGGTATTTTTCAGGGATTCCTGAAGAGGTTTCAGGTGGTATTCCGTAATCCTTTCTTGTCACTTGTAGAACACTCAGTTGGCTTTTGAATTCGGTATTTTACACCTGATGATTCGCAATCAGCTTGGTTTGTATAGCTGACTCCTGTTCTTCTATTTTGTTGTGTGGCAACCGTAGTTGATTCATAATTTCTGAATTTACCTCACAAGTTGCCCTTCGGAAACGTTTGACCTCGCACCGAATTCTTCCCTCGAAAAGTTCCTCTTCCAATGCTTCTTAAATCCGGCTCAATTTTATTCGTCTTTTGAGATTGCTATCGCTTAGTGGGTGCAGTTCAGCCAGGCAAAACGAAATGCCCTAACTTCGAGCAGTCAATTGACATAGGCAAGTGACATTATCCTGGCGGTCAGCGATCCAAAGAAATTCAGGACAATCACGGAAAGCTCGAAATTCAAATTTTTTAATAATTTTAACTTGACGAAGAGAACTCTTAAAACGTACTGAAAACGATGTGTGTTCTTAGAAGCAATGAAACCTTAAGAGCTGGTGATAACAACCGTTGGCTGTCAACAGCTTACGTCATCACTGATTAAAATTATATGTATGGAGGGGTGAACAACTTCCAGAATTTGGTTTCACTGAAAGTAAGGTCGTTCGCTACTACTTATCAGTGTTTTTTGAATGCTCTTCCTCTTAATCAATGTATATATTAATTCTGAATTCACTGCAAAAACTTGAAAATTTCGGCTAATTCGAGTTTTAATTAATTTTATAACTCCAAAAAATATTAAATATTTTCGTTTTAGTTTATTTTGCATTCTTACATTTAAAATTTTCATTTTCTGAAAACGTTATACCCATTCATCTCCAAGATTAAGGAGTTTAATTATTCTTGGTCAGCTAATAATCTTAACTAACGATTGTCATCACCTTCGGGTAGATATAAAAAATATAATGCTTATTTAATTTTAAAATTCTTTCTCTGTATTTTCACTAGAAATAAATATCGATTTTTTTGCATACTTACTTAAAGTGATAGGTGCCGTTCTCGTAGCCAAAGAACGGCACCGTGTACGTTAGCATCCAAATGTTGCCGCCACCGCAGTCGTAATACGGTTTTGACCATCTGCCATCCTCATATTTCACAGCCAGTGTGTCGTCCTCGATTCGCTCCTCCGTGCGGTTCGAGTAGAGATGAAAGGCTGCAAGGCAACAGAATGGTTTCAATAGCGTTATCCATTATGCAAACTGTAATTAGAGGACCCAGAAATCGATAAGCCTTTCACGGCAGTCAGCAGCTCTGTGCTTCAGCGAGCTATTCAGTGCACCCCATAGGGTACACGGCGAGAAATGTTCCATTTTGGGATTTTGGTTTCATTAAAGTTGATTAAAAACAATAATTTTTACTTAAACAACCTAGAGAGAACTCCATTGTCAAGTACCTCGACTATCAGATACCCGTTACTCAGCTAAAGGAAGTGCGAGGGAGATGGAGATATGCATGCAGCAAAGCAACTGCTTGCACTGCTTGAATTATATTATTTGCTCACAACTTTTAAATGTATAATTTGAAAAATTTCTTTTACTTTTCAATTGCAACTAAATTGCATTTCCTTTTTTTCGAAATCGTTACTCAAGAATATAAGAATGTTCCTCTCCAGAAAATATTACTTAAATTTAAGTAAATAATTAAATATGGGTGATTAAATTATTAAAACAGAGTCCTCGTAATGAAAACTATTCTAGCTAGTTCGCTTTTTCGAGTGCTTCACCTTGATTATTTGCATTGCCTAAGCCATTCCTGCGACTAATGACTTTATAAATGCAAACACGGGGCCTTGGATGACTTGGGGGATTCTCTGATGAATAAAACAAAAATGACAAGACATTAAAAGCAAATCATGAAATGCAATGCTTTGCGTATAAAAACCCCTTTTCCAGAAATCTCTGTTTTAGAAGTATTCAATCGAAACCAGTGAGATGAAGAAGCCGCTCTTTGAACGCCTGCAAACGGCATCACTTGACCAAAGGATCAGTTCCTTGGCCGCCAGTGATTACTTTTATCGCATTGCGTTCGCCTTGGGTTGGACGCCGCCAAAAAAAGGTGTACTTAGATGGATCTACTGCCTGTGGACTGTGACCACCATGTGGCTGGGGATTATCTATCTTCCCTTGGGACTAACCCTCACCTATGTGAAGCACTTCGATAGGTTTACGCCGACCGAGTTTCTCACCTCCCTGCAGGTGGACATCAACTGCATTGGCAATGTGATCAAGAGCTGTGTGACCTTCACCCAGATGTGGCGATTCCGCAGGATGAACGAATTGATTTCTTCCCTGGATGAGCGATGCGTTAGCCCATCGCAGCGTCAGATTCACCATAAAATGGTGGCCAGGGTTAATCTCATTCTGATCCTGTTTCTGTCCACCTACCTGGGCTTCGGTTTGCTAAACTTGCTTACATCCGTTTTGGCCGGTAAGGCACCTTGGCAGTTGTACAACCCATTTGTGGACTGGCGGAATGGCTATTGGCAGTTATGGATTGCCTCGGTCTTTGAGTACTTGGTCGTCTCCATTGGAACCATGCAGGAATTGATTTCGGATGCTTATGCCATAGTGTTCATCTCCTTGTTTCGCGGTCATCTGGCCATTCTCCGGAGTCGCATTGAGAATCTGCGACAGGATCCGGAGCTCAGTGAAAGGGAGAACTACGATCAGTTGGTGGCCTGCATTCAGGATCATCGCATTATTATACAGTGAGATTTTGTGATAAATAATTTTCCACTTAATCTTAGAGACTATTGATCTTTAGATGCTCCCATATTATTCGTCCCATCCTGTCGATCACCATCTTTGCCCAGTTCATGCTAGTGGGCATTGACTTGGGCCTGGCCGCCATAAGCATCCTGTTCTTTCCGAGTACCATCTGGACCATTATGGCGAATGTCTCGTTTATCCTGGCCATCTGCATGGAGTCCTTTCCCTGCTGCATGCTCTGCGAACATCTGATCGAGGATTGTGCCCGAGTCAGCGATGCCCTATTCCACTCAAATTGGCTGACGGCCGATAGGCGATACAAATCGACGGTTATTTATTTTTTGCACCGGGTTCAGCAACCCATACAATTTACAGCTGGCGCCATTTTTCCCATTTCGGTGCAGAGTAACATTGCGGTGGCCAAGTTTGCGTTTAGTATCATCACAATCGTCAATCAAATGAATCTGGGCGAGAAGTTCCTAAGCGACAGGGCAAATGGCGGGGAACTGGAGCCTTGAAGTGCAGTGCAAAGAGAAAAGTTCTAACACTAATATTTGCATCCCGACACTTTCGCACTGTATCAGTAGAATCCCATCCACCAGTGCTTGCACACGCACTAAACTTTCTAGAAGTGAGCACACACTTGAGGATTTCAAGTATCTGTAAGGCCGTGTAGAGATGGGATATCAAGATGAAGCGGGTTAAAGTATAAATCAAATACATGCTTAGTTCCGATTTTTCAATCAGGAAAAAAATAATAATTTTTATTTTAATTTGTAACTGTTTATAATCCTTTGGTTCCTTTTTAAAATATATTTATCCCATTTTAATATCATTGAATATTGGAAATTTATAATAAAGGATCTCCCCTTAGACCATAAAATCGCTATCAAGTTTATAATAAATAATTTGTTCAGTAATTTAAGGGGCAGCAAACCATTTGCCCTTTAAAATTTAACAACTCAACTGTCAATCCTTGATTGATTTATTAACCAACACCCGACAACAATTAACTATTGAGCTGACTAATTGACAGTTGACAGGCGTGCTTGCACCTCAATAATAAATCCCCCATAGCACTTAACACCTGACCATGCGGTGGTTAAGTCTAATTACAGGCTGCAAAACGAAGGGGCGTGTTTTTGCCAGGGAATCGGGCACCTGTTCAATTATCGCTGGTCATGGGTGAGAGTATAAAAAGCAGGTGCGAGAACTGACCAGGTATTCAGTAGCCATCATGGTGGTGTTCCAGCTGATTAATCCGGCGCCGTTGACGGAGAAAGTACAATCCCGCCAGGGGAACATATATCTGTACAGGGCCATGTGGCTGATTGGCTGGATTCCGCCGAAGGAGGGAGTCCTGCGCTACGTCTATCTCTTCTGGACCTGTGTGCCCTTCGCCTTCGGGGTCTTCTACCTGCCCGTGGGCTTCATCATCAGCTATGTGCAGGAGTTCAAGAACTTTACGCCCGGCGAGTTCCTCACCTCGCTGCAGGTGTGCATCAATGTGTACGGTGCCTCAGTGAAGTCCACCATCACCTATCTGTTTCTATGGAGACTGAGGAAAACGGAGATGCTATTGGATCACCTGGACAAGAGGCTACAGAACGACAGCGATCGCGAAAGGATACACAATATGGTGGCCCGCTGCAATTATGCCTTTCTGATCTACAGCTTCATCTACTGCGGATATGCGGGATCCACTTTCCTATCGTACGCCCTGAGTGGTCGGCCTCCGTGGTCCGTCTACAATCCCTTCCTGGACTGGCGCGATGGCCTGGGCAGCCTGTGGATCCAGGCCATCTTTGAGTACATCACCATGTCCTTCGCCGTCCTGCAGGATCAGCTTTCCGATACCTATCCCCTGATGTTCACCATTATGTTTCGGGCCCACATGGAGGTGCTGAAGGATCATGTGCGAAATCTGCGCATGGATCCCGAGCGAAGTGAGGCGGATAATTATCAGGATTTGGTGAATTGCGTTTTGGATCACAAGACCATATTGAAGTGGGGGATTTTTATTAATGGAGATCTTAAGTAAATGAAGTGTGTTTCTCCCCCAGATGCTGTGACATGATTAGGCCCATGATTTCCCGCACCATCTTCGTTCAATTTGCGCTGATTGGCTCGGTTTTGGGTCTAACACTGGTCAATGTGTTCTTCTTCTCGAACTTTTGGAAGGGCGTGGCTTCGCTCCTCTTCGTCATTACCATCCTGCTGCAGACCTTCCCGTTCTGCTACACCTGCAATCTCCTTATCGACGATGCCCAGGAGCTGTCCAACACGATTTTCCAGTCCAACTGGGTGGATGCAGAGCCGCGTTACCGGGCTACCTTGGTCCACTTTATGCACCATGTCCAGCAGCCGATTATTTTCATAGCAGGCGGCATATTTCCCATCTCCATGAACAGCAACATAAGCGTGAGTTAGCTTTTTCAGTCCAAGATCAACTTAATTTAACATTTGACCATATTTTAGGTGGCCAAGTTCGCCTTCAGCATCATTACAATAGTGCGACAAATGAATCTGGCCGAGCAGTTCCAGTAGAATTAGCTCACAAAAATGATTTCAAATTATCCTGCACAGAAATAGCACCCCAAATAAAGAAAAAAAACAGCCTCCCAGCCTAACTGTATACTTTATGCCCGTGATTTGCATAAAATGTGTATATGTTGCGGCTTATCTCATAAGATTTTGGCTGATTTAGTTGGTAAATGGTAATGGCCATGGCAAAGGATGTGAAAGTCAGACTGAATTTGCAAATTGCGTTAGCAGACGGAAATTACAACAGCCAGACGACGACGACGAGTGTAACAACAAGGCAGTCTGAGCAAATGGTTTGAGCCCATATCAAATATTTCGCTTGAGGAGAAGACCCAAAGGGAGGAGCAACCACAGGAAGTTCGTATAACCGTTTACATATTGTATGCGACTTTTATTTAAATTTTATGTTAAACACGTGACTTGTGACCAGCGAAAAGGCGGAGCTGGAATACATACAATAATATAAAACGGATCGCCCAGACTGTGGCAAAAGCAAATATTATGACATATTTTTGCGGTTTACTTGCCGCACACGCGTCATCATATCCCCCGCAAAACGAATGTTCCACGAATGAGTACATAAACATGTAAAGTGGTTGCGGGGGTGGGCAAGATAGATGGACTCCGATATATGATTGCACTATACGTATACGCTTAGTACACGTTTGTGTATACATATAGTCGACGGGAACCAAGAATAGAAAAGCAGACATCCTAGAAGGAGTCCACCTATTTTCCTTGCTTTTTCCCGTTTCCTTTGGCCATCGAAACCTTACTTAAATGGACAGAAACTCATGTTTATATGGCAATTTAATTTTATTTCTGGCTTTATCTATGAATATGAATATGAGTAAGCTAATATTTAAGTTAGGAAAAATATTCACCAAAATATGATAAGAGTGAAATATCACGTTAGTAAAACGTTAATCAAATATTTGCCATTTCTAGCGTTTCTAAACATTTCAATTTGCAAACCATTAGCAATTAGGCCACATTATAATATTGAGTGCACTTAAATCGACATTATTAATCATTTTCTGAATATAACAACCCATAAAGTGAATGCAATGAAACTGAAAAGGCTATTAAAAGCACTCGATTCGTATTGATTGCGCAATTTTGTGGGGCGCCAGTAGCCAATCGTCTAGGGATTGGCAAAAAATATTATTAATTATGCCATGAAAAGGTAATCACTTCGCGAATTGCCTTTTTTCGGTGGCCAATAAAAAGGAGCAACATTTGCATTGTGCACCGCAAACATATAGTCAAATTAATTGCGCATGAATTGGCCGCAAATTGGTTGTGGTGCGAAAAAAGGTTTCACTGCTGAAATGTCCTTTGAAAGCCGCGGAAAATTTAATAAAGCCGCATTAAAGCGATTCACTCACTGAAAGAAAGTTTCCGTGGCGAAAGTTTTTAGAGGGCGAGCTTTAACGGCGAATGCAAATATGCAGAAATGTGCATAAATCGAAAGGCAGCCATCCGGCAGTAGTTTCAGCACCCCATAAATCATAGTTCGCCGGGGCTTACAGAACTTTCCGCGCTAGATAAATGACCCGTTGTCAAACAGGCCCTCGGCCAAAACGGAACCGCTTTCGTTTATTGTTAGAGCTACAAATATAATTTGGCAAGCTTGGTTTTTTCCTTTTTCTGGTCGTCTTTTCAATTTGCAAACAAACGAATGAGGAACGGACTTCTATCTATGGCAAATAGTTGGCTGCCAGCCTGCAATCAGCTTTTGGCCGGGGCCAAAACGCTATTAGTATGCATGGGCTAGTGGAACGGCCCCGCCCCTCATTTTCCGCCCGCTCTGCAGAATGTTTGTTTTCGATTCCATTTGTTTTCCCTCAGCCACAGAGGGACACACGGACACGGACACTCGGCGAGTGTGAGTGGGCGAGTGTCACAGCCAAAGTCACAGGGAACAATCGAACACACGGCGTATACGTAACACACACACTTTTCAACGGCATCTCATGCAATTTCGCCCATGCAATTTGCGGGCCTAGAGCCTGCGGCCGAGTCCGGTTTTAAGGCCCGGATGCGGGTGAAGGAATGAAAAGGGGTTACGCGAAGGAAAAATAAAATATAAAGTTTGTAAGTATATAGGGCAGAGTTGACGCTACAGAATTCTTTTAAAATAAATCTACTTTAAATGATTTTTAAAACAAAATTTCAAAAATAGAGGCCTTTTGCAATGATTATTTATTTTAAGAAAATACAATTAAGTCCTAACCCGCAATTACCACAGGTGTTGAAAACTATTAACAACACAACGATAGAAGTTAAAATTCTAAAATCTAGATAATACAGATCTTAATTGTGGGTTTCAAATTAATGGTATATACTAACTAGTTTACAATACTAAATTTAATTTAAAGAAAATGGTACTGCAAACTGATAAGATAAGTATAAGAGGATATTTATATCGAGATTTAAAGCTAAATCTTATAAACTGGTATACAATTTTTGTTAATGTTTAAAAATTTCATTAAATCATTTTAACGGAGAATTTTAATTTAATTTAATTCATAGCTTTAACTACTTCTTTTAATCTTGTCTCAAAGAAACGTAACAAGTGAACTAAAAGTAAGATAATTTTTAATATTTACCTTAGGTATTAATCGCAAAATTCTCTGTGAATTTTAACTCGAAATAAAAATGGAGAATGTGCATAAAATTTAAAAATAAATTTCGTAATTTAAAACAGAATTCAGAATTTGTGTCCGCTGTAAAGGAAAAAACTTTTCTCCCAGTGTACATACCGGGGAAATACCAAAAAGCCCATGTACTACCACAACCACGGCATTTAGTATTAGTTGTAGGCAAGATAACAAATATTTTGCATGCCACCGTTGCACACGCAAGCCGGAAAATGGGAAAACATGGGAAATTTCGCGATGGGTCAGGGGATGGATGGCGATGGAGGAATGCGGGGCGGCGATGCGACGTGGCGTAACCGTAACCTTTAATTTGCAAATTATTTTGAAATGTTGCGGCAGGGTCGTGTCAAGTGCATTTGTTCTCCCCTCGACGACAGGGGGCCTGTGAAAGTTATGCAAACTGGCGGACAAACTGGCGGACAAGTGTGAGTGTTGGATGGGCCAACATCATTAAAATTCATTTGACGCAATTTGAAAGGACATCGACTTAAATATTGAAGATTTAAAGGGGAAAGCTGAGCGTTGAAAGTTCTGACAGTCCTGAGGCCCCGGACTAAGACGAGTCGGAACGGACAGGAAGCCTTGCATAAAATTAGCTTACACGCATCACTGTCAAATACGCCGGACAGTCATGCAGAAGGCCGTGAGAATGGATTAGGTGCTCGCCGGAGCAGACGGAATCCGGCTAATTACAAACGGAACTCGGTAAATTGGCAAGGGGCCATGGGTCTAGGCAATTTCCATTTAAAGTGGAAACGAGCTTCCCAAGTTAAAGGCGGCCTTTATTTATTATTGCTTAATTGTTGCGCTGTCAGTCGACATTTTCGGGCATTTGGCCCGATGATAAAGCTGGGTGAAATATACGCAATTAGGCAGGACCAACGGGATTGGGGGCGGTGACTAATGAAGTTGCAGATTAAAGCTCCCCGAAAATATCTATATGTATATGAGGGGCGGCTTTCTGCGCTATCGGGGCGCCATAAATAAGGCGAATAAATCAGGGACATTCCCCCGAAAAGCGCAATACTTACACTTGAGATACTGCTCGTTGCGGGCTATCACCTTCTCGGCATTCTTGCGGGCCAAGAAGAACCACTCGGAGGTGTTGCCCAGATAGTGGTACTCCATGGCCAGATCCTTGGCGAACACTGCCCCCAGATTCGGAGGCGGCAGGCGGTAGGCGAAGGGGCAGAAGAGACCCGGCTGCGCGGGATGCTCGTTCCAATCGAAGCAATTTCCGGCCGCGAATATATCATCGTCGAACTCCACCATGGACAGCACGGAGGCGTGCAGCAGGTTGACATCCTCCTGAACCGAGCGGCCGGTGGTCTTGAAGATTCTGCCGGAGACAACAAGCAGGGCATACATCGGATATTAGTTGCAAGGCAGGGCAAAAAATTGAATTTATGGCCCTGGCATGGCCAGGAAATTGCATTCAAAATGGATGAGTTAAGAGGCCGCTGCAAGTGGCGAGAACCTAATACTCTTTCCATCATCAAAAGGAATATTAAATGATATTGGTTTTAAATATTTAACTGATTGGTCAAGAATTTTAACCGTGTTATCAAAGTTCCACAATATTAATATTTAGGGTATTCAATTGCGTTGCAAACGTTTGAAAAGTGTAAAAGTTTAAGCAGTTCCAACAACAATTTCCATACAAAATAGTTAGCAAGGCCTACAACACCCCAGCCTATGTATACAAATCTGTTGTACTTGTGTAGAAATAATGGTTTAAAATAGAGGTTTTAAATACTAAAAAAATACTAAAAAGTCGGGTTTGAGTCTATGGTGAGTCAACCTAAAAGCCAATTGACGCTTAAGAATTCGCGTGTAGATTTTGTTGCTCTACTTTTGGCGACAAATTTTTTTTTTTTGGTAAATGCTTTTGTTAAACTATGCATATATAACATCCATATGCCAAAGAATTCGCGGTTTTATTTTCGGTTATTTTGATATTTAATTGACGGCTTGCTTTAAGCAAGTTGCTTATATAAGACGGTAAGGAAATGACATACTTGACCAAGAAGTTGGCCACCCAATAAGCTGAAGAACTCGCGGTTTAAGCAAATTTTTGGTAAAACCAAATAAGAATGACTATAATAATGAGAATGAGTATAATACATGTCCGTCCTCAGCCATTTAACGCCTAAGAAATCGCGGACTTCTCATATTAAGTAAAAAGGGGGCCATTTTTGTGTTAATTTGTCAATTTTATTTTAGGCAAAGCCTCCCTTGCATTTCTTTCTTCCTCAAAAATCATCAAGCAATACCAAAAATAGGAAGTTAGCATTTTATTGTACGTCAATATCTTGCAACGATTTTGGAAAAAAGGTCGTTCACAATTTTTGTCTGGCAAACTTACAAATTTTACACTTTTGCAACGCAATTGAACACCCTAATTGTTTCTCAGAAAGTAACAAGTAAAATTGGAAGTTAGAAAGACTTCCAAAGTTCCATAAAAATACTTTATAGAGCTCCTATCTTTCTTAAAATGTACATTAGAATTGTTTAAAAATTAAAAATATCTCTGGTTATTTCTTAAAATATAATAATTAAACGACTCCAATTAAGCCTAAATCTTTAGTACAGCAATTTATTATTCTTAAATTGTCCCCTCATTTTGTTTAATTTAGTTAGTCTGCATTCCTCTTAAGTAATCGCAAGAGGCCGTTAACCGATTTATTTTGAAATAATGTAGGCACGTAGCTCGTCTTAACCCAAAATGAGGCGCAACCCTTTTGGGTGGCAGGGCATGAATAATATAATAAGTTTTGTTGCAACTCAAGCTGAGAACCGAAAGTGGCTCGGTGGACCTGGCCCGGGAACCCCGCCAGAATTGGCTTCCTTTCAGTTTTGTTGGTCTTTCATTTTTTACCCTTGCAGAGGGTATTATGATTTCAGTCAGAAGTTTGCAACGCAGTGAAGGAGACGTTTCCGACCCCATAAAGTATATATATTGTTGATCAGCATCACAAGACGAGTCGATCTAGCCATGTCCGTCTGTCCGCCTGTCCGTCTGTCCGTCCGTCTGTCTGTTTCTACGCAAACTAGTCTCTCAGTTTTTGAGCTATCGGGATGAAACTTTCCCAAAAGTCATCTTTCTATTGCAGGTAGTATATATGTCGGAACTGACCGGATCGGACAACTATATCTTATAGCTCCCTTAGGAAGGATCGGAAAAAAAAACGTTAAAAAATTCTAGCTTCGGTGTCTTTTCAAGTATTACCTTCTACTCTTGGGAATATTATTTTTTATATATATCTGAATTTCGTATTAAATATTTTAAAAATCGGAGCATATAGCTGCCATAGGAACGGTCGAAAAATTAAATGGAAATTAATAGGAAAAAAATTATATCTTTGTTGGTTTTTATTACATTCCCTTCTACTCTGGGATATGACTATTTTTAAATATTTCCGAATTTCGATTATAATTTTAAAAAGATCGAACTACAATATCATATAGCTGTGATAGGAACGATCGAAAAATTAATGTGAAATAATAAGAATTTTAACATTTTTGCGATTTGTAAATTAATAGAATGATCTGCAAGGGTATATAAGCTTCGGCTTGCCGAAGCTACCTTCCTTTCTTGTTATTGTTATAACCCAAGAAGGATAGAGGGGTGTTGGGTGGTCTTAGCCCGCTGGCTGTTACAAGTGCATACTTATAGGCGCGGCGCATTCAAGCCGCCTCAAACTGTGCTCAAGTGCGCTCCTGGCTTTCTATTGTCTGCGGCCCCAGCACAGGATGGCGGCATATCCTTCGCCCCCCAAGCACCCCAATCCTCGCCCACAACCCACTTCCTCGAAAATGGGTAAACGAGAAAATTACATTGAAGATTTCTACTCAGGGTGAGGCCAAATTACCACCTTGTTCCTGTCTGCGTAATATTAATTAAATTGTTGCCCTAAAAGGAAAAAAGCAGGCTGAACAAAACGAAAAAGACTGTCACAGCATCGACTTCAATTCCATTTTCCAATACATTAGCCAGAATCCGGTTCCCTGGCCGAAAAAGACTCTGGATCTTGCGACTCTCTCATGTGACACACTCGCTAATTGGGCGTGGCTCATTAATTCGCTGGCGGGCCTCATTTGTAAATGTCAAAGGCATTTTGTCAGTTCCCCTGCCCCACCCCCTAACACCCACCACCCACTGCCTACCCAATCCGGCGACACCCATCCAAATCCATGCGAGTGACCAAGGCCGTGTCGGGGGCTCAAAAGTCGCCTAATGATGATGACGCCGTCGACATTGTTCGCTGGTGATAATGCTGACTTAGCTGGGAGCTCGACATGGAGTTGACAGCTTTTTTCCACCAGCCTCCCATTATTTATGGTTCTTTTTTTTGTTCTGGGACAGGGCCAATGATGAGTGCAAATATCTCACTCTTAACACTGCATTCGGGCTATCGAAGAAATTTTCAAACTATAAATTCTTATCATATTTAATGTGTATCTACCGTTTCTCAACCATGCACTGTTCATTAAGAGGTCTTTGAAACTATTGTTATTCAAAAAGGATAACATTTAAGATTTAAGAGGTCCTATAAGTAATTTTTAACTTTTATTAACTAAATCTTATTATTTACTCAATGCTTTTTTCTTACAGTATAAAATATATATTAATGTGATTTTAGAATTTCTGTATCTTAGAATGTAACTAACTATCTTGATCCTCACTTATATTGAATGCCAATAAAATCCAAATACTACTTTTCTGCATATTAACCTTCTTCTCTTGCATGGTAAAATTGTTTACTGTGCAATCCGGCAGGTCCTCGTTCCCCAATTAACATTCTCCGCAGACAACTTGAACTGCTGGTGTGCTTATATAGTTTGGGACGCTTACAGTTGCAGTGTTGTCTGTTTTCCGGCTTTTCCCCTTTTCCACCGCCGCCTTCCCCACCACCCACTGCCCCCTGAGACTGTGTCCTAAAGTGTGCTAAAAACACTTTTCAGCACTTGAGTGCTGGGAAAGAGGTGAAAACAAGCGCAAAACAAGTTTCGGATGCCGGTGCCCAGGACGGGAGCTCTAGATCCAGGAGTAAGTAACTCACTAAGTACTCGAAAGTGTTCCCCACCCTTTTGGCCTTTGTCTGGGTGCGTTTTTGGGGCAGTCGAAAGGGGTTAACAGAGTCGGAGGCTTAAAGCCCTGCTTAAAGGCTTCCTATGAGCCCCCGTATGATGGTGGTTTCTTGGGAATTCTGCTCCGTTTTTTTTTGATGGCCCACCTGTGCTGTAATTACGCAACTGCATCGGAAAGTTGAGCGGTTAATCCCTCTGACGTTTAATTAAAAATATGTTCGCCCATCAATGACTAAGGTTTTCCATTTTTTTTTTTTTTCGTTTTAGGTTGCCATTCTATTTTAGCCGGCAGGCAGCATTACAATTTATATCCGCTGCTTTGTCAAAATCCCCAGCTACCGGGGATTGTGAAAAATCTTCAGGGGACTCGAGATGGCTGTTTCGCTTATTTGTTTAGCACATGATGCCAGTCAGCCGAATAAAACGCGTACTAGAAACTTTAGGCGCCTTGAAAATGCCAAAGGAATGAGGAGGCGGAGAGACGCACCTAAGAAGCTTTTTTTTTGTTATTTGACTTGAGAAGGCCGTTGCATGTCGACGATGGGGCTTTCCCGGCGCTTTTCCGCTTTTTCCTCGACCTCTTGTTAGCTCGTATTTGCAATCAAGTCGATGCCAAGGTCTCTATTGATTTTGAAAATAATGCTAAACAGCACGCTAGGCGAACAAATAATTTAATTGCCTGTCCATAAACAAGGAAATTAAACTCTATTAATGCCAGAGTGTGAACAAAAAATTAATTATGCGTGGAAAATGAAATAAAATGGCAAATTTTGAAATTTCGGCACCTGAAGGAGAGACTCACGAACGCACCGAAAGTCCTGGAGAGCCCTTCAGGCCGGCCGTGTCCTTTGACCAAAGGACTCGAGCACCCGTTGCTTTTTCGACTCTGACTGCGTGTCGACATCTTAATTGAAAGCGAAATGCTCCGGTTTTATTATTCAAAGCCAGGACACTTCGGCACACTCCTTAGAAAACCAGCCTGGCCCAATGACTGAATGACTGAATGGCCATGATGATGATGATGATGCCTTTCTGGGACCCTCAGACGACTTTCGTCCCTTTTGTCTCCTTTATTTGTTTGCCGGGTGCGCTTTTAATGGCCCATAACGGTCAAGGCTTTTTGCCAATTTTAATTAGGCCATAATTAAATGATCAAACGGTGAGGCAACGGCATAACTGATAATATATATATTTAGATATGATTCTCTGCTAATTGACTTCTGCCAATTATGTTTTATAATATTTGTGAGAAAGCTGGGAAATTACATTTATATATTTTATGGAAATTTAAGATTGTATTGGGTAACTTTTTGAGATACAATTTTGTAGAAAAACAAACTAAAAGACAACTTAATTATTGATGATAGGAAAAATGAAAAACTTTTCCATGCGTTAACCCAAAATATATGCTAAATTTAACAGGCAATTTTGTTAGCCAATTTGACATAAAACACAAAAGATCTAAAGTTGAGCTGGAAGAGGAAATCACTGGCGAACTCATGCGCCATGGCAATATGTGTGTTCAATTAGGAAGCAGGAAAAGGAGTTCAATTAATTAAAAGTTACCCCATGTTGGCCCAGTTTGGTTGCCTGGTTTCTGCTTTGTTGGCTTGCAGCTAATTGAGCCTCCAGGCACTTGTTGTTGACATGTTTATGCTGGCCGCAGCATCTACAGCCCCCCTTGGACTTTTTCCTATTGTTCAAAAAATGCTTTTTGATTTAGTCCATTAATTGCTTTCTTTTCAACGTACTTTGCCAGCCCGATGATTATTATTATTGCAGGCGCGCCTCGCGAGGGCGCCAAAGTTGGCAAACATTTTGGCCGAAAAGTTTCCCTTTTTGATTTCCTGCCGCCGAGCATAATGAGTCGAGAGCTCGCGCCTTTCAGAGCTTTCAGAGCTGCAAAGACAAACTTTGTCTGCGGCTCTGGGGTTGTGAGTTCTGAGTTCTGAGTTCCGAGTCCTACGTTCTGGTTCCCCCGATCCAAATGTTTTTATTGCCCAAAAATAGACTCCGAAAAAAAGGAGATTTGCGGCTGCTGCTGCTGCGGCTTAAACGTTACGCATTCGCCAAGTGGGCCAGCCACTTGAAAGCGACCGAGGCGGAGGACTTGTTTTCGGGGGAAACTCGACAAGTTTGTTAAGCTGTTAAGTTATGGCAACATGTGTTGCACAAAGCGCGGCAAAGCGATGCAGTCGTGTAGGTTCTGTAGTTCTTGTAGTTTTGTAAAGCCCCCGAAAGGGGGTAACCGGCTAAAAACATCTCACAGACGATCTACCATAAGTTGAATCGTTTTGCAGTTCTGCAAACACGTCTAAATTGAGTTGAAACAGCGTTTAGCGATTAAACTTTCTACAGTTTTATTTGATTTACCCAAACTTTGAGATTTCGCAAACGTTTTTGGTCTTCTCAAACTTAAATTGAATATAAGCCGCCAGCGAAAATTAATAAATTATTTACATGGTTGGGAAATTAAAGTAAAATTACAATTTTTAATATAATATTTTTGTTTTGGTATACACTTGTAATAATATTTATGGATTTTGCCCACTGACAAAGGATTATAAAAATATTTTATAAATAACTTTTGAAAAGGTATCTTCAAAATACCTAACTAAATATTATTAAAAGTTTAAGAGTAACATTTAAATTATATATTTCTATTTAAAAAAAATTAAAACTTGATAATATCTGATTATATAAATGGTTTACATTTTTTAATAATTTTAAATACATTTTAATTTTTTTGGAATAAAATATATTTAAATTTTTAATAAGAAATCATATACTTGAGTGGTTCGTGTTATAGAATTTCGCCTGTAGCCTGGTGAAATGCGTCAAAGCAGGGGAATCACCCCAGCGAGCGCCGGAATCACAACCAGAACCATTTGCATCCAACATCGCCAACAGGCTGCAGACAAGGGCAGCAGCATTCGTCGGCACAAGAGTCAAGACCAGATGTGTGTGCTGAAATAAACCATCTGGAAAAAGCGCCGCGGCCAAGTGGTGCAGTGGTGCGGCGGTGCAGTGGCGCAGAGGAGCCAAAGGAGCCACCCCCACGACGGCCCAGGATGGGGCCAAAAGCCGCCGTTGGCCTACAAAGGCATGCATGTCCGCGTCAGTTGCATTTGCAGTTGCGGCTTTCCTGGCGGGCGAAGTACGTTAAAATCCACAATCCACATTAGGATTGTTTTGCGCAAAATGAAAACAATTTCCATTTCGGGGCTAGACAACTGCATTCTGCAGCGGCTAACAATAAAAATAGCGGGAGCAAAGGCTCGTGGGCGCGGCAGGTTGAAAGGGTGGGGGGTTGGTAGCTCGGAGGTCGGGGGAGGAGGCAGTGTTATTAGCACCGCCTGCTGGGCAAAAGCAGAGTCGAGTAAATCAAGCGGCACAAAGTCCCGAAGCCATAAGCACTGCGAGAAATCAAGTGAACAATTGATTTCACTGACCTCGTTTTCTGCACGCAGAAAAATGTTGTACCAATTTGTCATAACTTTGAATTTATTCTTTGTAAAACAGTTTTAAGAAATCGAAGTATGGTAGGTAACACCTTATTTTCGATTCCATATATTATTTTTGATTTTATAAATACAGATTCTTCAATAAGTGTTTTAGAAAATATTTTTGATTAAGTATTCATTTATCAAGCTTTGATTAAAATGAATTTATAAATCTCTTAATAAGTAGAGCTTAAAAAAATATCGACAAATATTTAATTATTGTTTCCCCATCAAAACATCGATATTATCAAATCAATATTGTGAAAATATCGAAAATATCGACGATTTTTCAGGAATACTCTTTTATTCTTTCACTGTGCGAAACAGTTTCCTGAACATTGACTTGCATAGATATTTGTTTGCTTCCGTTGGAGAACTTTTGAAGGATGTTGACAATGCCGCGGCAACGGGGACAGAGACAGGATCCTCCTTTGGTGATGTGGGGTTTTAGGGGGGGTGGGATTGTGGGCGTCCTTGGTGCTGTCGCGTTTTATTGCCGCTGGCAATTGGAAACTGCACCGCTTATGCAGATTTCAATTTCGATTTGTTGTATGAACTGAACGCAAACGCCACTCGAATTCCAAAGGCATTGAGAATTGAAACAAGAGACGGCGAGGCAATAAATTATTTGCCAAGTTTATCGCCGAACTTCCGCTGCAAAATAACAAAATCATTGCCTGGCAAATAAGAGAGATGTGCACTTGAAGTTTGGCAAAAAGAGCTGGTTTTAACTTGGCCAACAAAAGAGTTTAGATGCCAAAGAACAGGCAACCGGAAACTCAATTTCAGGACAAGCCAAGCCAGCAGGTCCTTCGCATTTCACTCACTTGCTCACTTGCTCACCTTCTCTCCTCAACGCGACGACAACACATTTAAGTACTTAAAAGTTTTCCGATTCCATCCGCCATGTTGCCACACTTTTGCTTTTGTGCCTTGTGTGCCTTTCAGCTGGAATCGCCTCGCTCCTTCTTTCGCCTTCTGTTTGCCGTCTACACTTTTGGCCTGAACGGCGTGAACGGAAACTAACGAAAAGTGGCCAAGGCAAGAAAACAATTGAAGCTCGTAATTTCAACTTGAATTGATATTGTTTTTCCTGACTGCCATTTAGCCCTTTTCCCTCACCTTCAAGAGCTCCGCTTTTCCCCGACCCCTCCATGTTTTCCTTAAATGCTATTCTTGTTTTTGTTTGAGCAACAAAGTAAACGGGAAATGCCCAAACACAAAAAGTGAGTGGAGAACAAGGAGCAGGAAGGAAGGATTGGGATAAGGATCCTTCGCTGGCAGGGCGATAACAATGTATCACAAAACAATAACTTCAATTAGTATCTATCTGTGTAGCAGGAACCTCCTTGTAATTTCCTCTTTTTCTCACTCGCTAAAGGAAAAGTTTTCCGGCCGTACCCTTGATTATGTTAACACAAGCAAAACTGATTAAAACAGACCCTGATTAGCCGCCGCTGTTCTTGAAATTATGAACCAGGGATTTGGCCACAGTATCTGTATCGAATTTACGGAGCCAGTCGAACTGGATAAATCAGCCCAGAGTCCCCGGGGCCACATTCCCCATTGAAGCAATAATGAAAACAAATGCCTGACATATGACACTAAATGCAATAATGTTGATCCCATGGCCGGGCGCAGTTTAATTTATTGACATTCGACGCTTTGACATTTTATTGCTCCCCAGGCCAAGTTATATCCATTGTCCGCTTTCCCATTTTCCCCAGTTTTCCTTTACCCTCTGTCACTTAATTTGTCAAGCTGCTCGTCGCTTGGGTTAATTGTTTATTTGTGCCTTTTATTGACAACGCGGCATTTGTTCCTTAGATTTGTCAGTTTGTCATCGTTTCGCTGCGGCTTTTAGCAAATGAGTTTTTTGACCAACAAATGGCCTTGATTTCCTGTCGCCAATCAGTGAGTGTTTCCCGGAAAGTTGTTATCTTTTGCTGGAAAATTATGTCATTGGTATTTGGCGATATCCTTTGGCCTGTTGCACGAAGCCAACCGCACCCAAAGTTTTTTCTACTTTCGCTCACAGAAAAAAGTTAAGCTTTTTCTTGATTTCTCCATTGCTATTTTCCTATTTGCCACAAAAACCGAAGACACGCCAGAGGCACTAAAGAAAAACAGAAAGACATAAATTCCAGGTCTAATGTCTGTATGGAGCACATCCACATCCCCAACGGCATTGACACACAGGATGCGTGTATGCAGGCAAGGACATTGGGACATGGGAAAGCAAGACTTTGGACTTTGGACTTCGGACCCACATATGCGAAATCTGATGAAACTCTGTGTTTATTGTGCCTGGCTGCTGGGCAGCAAAAGAAAAGCAGAGCTCAAAAAATGTTGGCTAAACTTAGGAAGAGGGCTGCTTGATGTCCTTGTCCTTCGGATTGTCACTTGGGCGCTTATCCAGATACACGATATACTGCTAAATCGATGATGGAAGCGGAATGGACACGAGAAAACAAAGCACATACATCTCAGCTGGCTCGGTTTGGACAGCTGGAAGTTCTGGGACAAGAAAAAAGAAATCAAATGAATTGCCATCGTTTGGGTCGCCCAGGTAAATCAATGTCCTCGCTTTGCTTTTGGCCACAAGAATGCCGCAAACTTTTCTTTTTTTCTTCTGCCCGGCACGCCTGCTCCGCTAAGTAATTGAACTTTTATCAAAAAATTGCACGCAGCCAAGCGGATGGGAGGAACTGGAGACTGGAGAGCGGGGAAAAGTGGAGGAAAATTGACGGAAAATATAGGGAAACCGGAGGTAGTTCTGTCAACTATGGCACAACAAGCGCCAGGAGCAACCGCAACAAGAAAAGCACATTATGCTCGTTGTTGACAAAGGCCACTTGCCAATCTGGATGAACTGAAATTGGCGAATAACTAGTGAAACGTGAACGCCGAACGATGAGCGAAATGGAAAGTGCTCAGCAAATCCTGGGGCCCTAATACCTATTTTGGTTTTCAACCAATGTCGCCGAGGGTCCTTAAATATATTTGGCTATATATTTAAATGCTAATTTAAATGTCTGTTTTTATAGAACACGAAAAACAAATATTTTATTTCTAGCGGCAATAAATTATGGATTGATTTAAATGTCTGTTTTTTGCGAGGCAATAAATTATCTTCCGATTAAAATGTCAATTTCTAAAAATTTAAAATATATTCCTATTCCTATAAAGGTTTGTGAATACATTAACATAAAGCATTTATTATTTCGTATTGATACTGTCAACTGTTATCTCTGATTTTTTGAAAAACAAGAGAGTACGCTATATTCGGGTGCCTCGACTATCAGACACCCGTTACTCAGCTAAAGGGAGTGCGATTGGATCACGCATAACTTATTAACGAATGGTCAGATTTGAAAAATTTTCTATGCATTTCAATATGTATTGATAAACACAATAAAACTGCAGACGGACAGACAGACTTTATAGGGTCGGAAATGCTTCCTTCTAGCTGTTACATACTTTTGCACGAATACAATATACCCTTTTACTCTACGAGTAATGGATATAACAATAAATAATGTACATCACATTTTTCCTACACCTATGATAATAAATGGTATATCCTTAAGTTCAACTTTCGCCCACTTCTTTGGTTTGTTTTCATTGCACTCATCACAATTCTGTTTCACTTACATTTTTAACTGTCACTTTGGCACTTTCAAATTTCGTGTAAAAGTTGGTATTGTATAAATTCCAAAGGGCGCCCTTTCAGAGGGGGGAGCAACTAAAAAAACCATGACAGTCATCAAGTTGCAGTCCTCCGATGGCGAAATTTTCGACACCGATTCCGAAACTGCGAAATGTTCGAGTACCATTAAAACCCTGCTGGAGGACTGTGCACTGGAGGCGGAGAATGACCCACTTATTCCGCTGCCGAATGTGAATTCGACGATTCTGAAAAAGGTCCTCATTTGGGCCAAGCACCATCGGGGCGATAATGAAGAAGAAACCGAGGGGGACGAGACGGCCAGGACAATGGTGGATATCAGTACCTGGGATGCCGAGTTCCTGGCCATGGATCAGGGCACTCTCTTCGAGCTCATCCTGGCGGCCAACTACTTGGATATCAGGAGTCTACTGAACGCCGCCTGCATGACAGTGGCGAATATGATTAAAGGCCACACGGCCGAGGAGATTCGCCGGACATTTCATATTAGCAACGATTTCTCGCCCTCCGAGGAGGATTTACTGCCCACGGAGACCGAGGCCCCGGAAGAGGACGAATCAACCGAGTATGGCGATATATAAATTCGGAATGACTATAGCTTAATAAATACTTCGGAGAAAACTGGGCTATTTCGAATTGCAATTTCTTGTAGCTAATGTTTTGCATTCTTGAAGACAATCTGCCTCTTTGGTGCTTTAGTCCTTTATGATTGTAATTGTCCTGACACATGATATGATATGACATGATATTTTTAATTGCTATCCTTAACGAAAAAAATTAATTTTTTAGCTTGTGATAAAATTACAATTTCACGCTTTAAATATGGCCAATCCTAATCACTCTCTGTCTTCTTTCCCTCTTGGCGCTATCTGTAGCTCACAAACCTGAACGCCTATGCTCTAGAATCATGAAACCGGTCTGCGGATCGGATAACGTAACCTACAACAACTATTGCATACTCGAATGTGAAGCAAAGGACATACCAATTACAAAGGTCAAGGACGGAAGGTGCTAGTAATTAGAATGTCAAAGTACCGAAAAGTAATATCTGAAGAATAAAATGTTCACTATTCCTTAACTCGTTCTGGCTTATTATGTTTTTTTATATCCTTTATGATAATTTCCCCGACACATCTAGTTTTGTCTGCGGATCGGATGCATAAGGAAATACATCGAAGTATAGAAATCTAATCCATATGGGAAAGTATCGTTCTTCCACCTCACCCTACAATATAATAAGTTTGTCATTTTATTTTAACGTGTTATTATTAATAGCTACGCTTAAGATTACAATTTCACGCTTTAAATAGGAATAATTCCCTGGTGCATATATAAATGGAAGCTACATTCTGGAGTGATCAGTCTGAAACCTATACGATACGATGCGCTGGCCAATCCTGATTGCTCTCTGTCTTCTTGCTCTCTCGGGGCTTTCTGCGGCCAACAAACCGAGACGCATATGCATGTGCCCTAGAATCCTGGACCCGGTCTGCGGATCGGATAACAAAACCTACAGCAACGAATGCGATCTCGAATGTGCAGCTAAAGACAAACCAATTACAAAGGTCAAGCACGGAAGGTGCTACACTCAAAAAAAAAATCGACTAAAATCGCCCTTGGTTTTAGAAAATCGCCTATGAATTTGCTTTACTGGCGATTTTGTCTATATTAAAGAAAGTAGGTTTCTTAAATCAAAGGCTTTTTTTTTTTAAATCAAAAGAAAAAAGACTACAATTTAGAAATTTCTTGCTAGAAAGTAGAAAAAATTTTTCTTAGAATTTAGAAATAAAGGTTTTCTAAAAAATAGAAATACGTTTTTTTTTTAATATAGACAAATATTTTCTAAAATACAAAAAAAAATCCTCAAATCCAGAAAATACAAAAATCTTTTTTCGGGCTTCGGGAATTGGAATAATGCCGGTTGTTTCTGTGACGCCACGTCCCCTGCCCTTGTGTTGTTGTATTTCGTTCTTGTTTGTCATATTATTTGAATTTCCTTTAATTGAGCACATGGGTGGGTGATGTATACATTTATGTAAATGCACTTGTAGT
Organism: Drosophila lutescens; assembly: GCA_037075285.1. Lineage (NCBI taxonomy): Eukaryota > Metazoa > Arthropoda > Insecta > Diptera > Drosophilidae > Drosophila > Drosophila lutescens. The sequence continues at coordinate 579,659 of JBAMCF010000598.1, forward strand.
TTCAAATTGGAACTGTAATAATAACTGAAATGAGTATACAAATTACAAATTATAAATATAAAAACCCAATAACTTACTATTTTGAGAAAAACATCTTGGGTCGCCCCACGCGGGAATCGAACCGCTTGCCTCTCACGGTTTGCAGTCAAGCACTCTACCAGCTGCGCCACGGAAGCATCACGTGAGGCGCTGTACAAAGTCTATTCACATTTTGTTCTCCTCTTTTTAGTCAAATTGATCTGACTCTCTTCTAGTTATTCCCCCTAGTTATTCATTTAATTTTGCTCGTAAATATTTCATGATTAATATTAATATTTATATGCCAATATATATTTTATTATGGTTTAATAGTAACAGTAATTGAATGTTTCAAATTTGAAGAACCTAAACATCATTTTTACCAAAATATAACTACTCATGATTAAAAAAAAATGCAATACATTTTTTTTTATTAATATGTAAATATTAGGGATAAAAAAAAAAAAAAAGACAACATGAGTGTTTCGGCTCGACGTGGGATTGAACTCACACTTGCGGCTATAAACTTGAATAACATATACATGCACGCACGCGTTAGACCCCTAGGCTACCAATAAAGGAAATTTTTTTCGATTTAAGACAATTTTTTCTAAGGTTAAAAAAAAAATTTCTAAAAAGTGTATAAGAAGGGAAACTGATCAAATAAGGTTACATTTTTTATTTTTTAGAAAAATATTTCAAAAAACAGACACATTTTTTCTGAATGTTAGAAAAATAATTAATCATTTTTTCTGTTTTCTAGAAAACCAATATTTCTATGTTGTATAAATATTTATAATTTTGACGGCGATTTTTTTTTGTTTTTAGAAAAGTTTAGTCTTTTTTTTTCTAAAATCAATGGCGATTTTAACCCTCAAATAAAAAAAGGAAGATTAGAAAAAATCACCTTATAATTTAGAAAAAAAAGGAGTTTTCTGCATTTCAGAAAAAAAATTCTAAAAAATTCGTTTAATAGAGAATTTTTTCTGAAGTTTAGAAAATGTTTCCTCTTTATAGAATATATTTCTAAAGCACAGTAAATTTTTCTTTTTTCTATATTTAAGAAAAATAATTTTTTGAGTGTAGTAATTAGAATGTCATAGTACAAAAAAATATTTTTTATTTTATTGGCATTTCTGGATCATTTATAAAATAGTACCTATATCTGGCAAGTCTAAATATTATACTGATTGCACTCTACCTGCTTGCTGCTTAGGTCCTTTCTGAGATTATTGATGATTATAATTGTCCTAACACCTCTAGTTTTATCTGCGGTTTGGATATTCGGAGCTACCATAGCTAATCTTATCCAACCGAATCCATATACGAAAGTATAAAGAATATATTCATGCATTTTGAATAATACTGTTTTCCTGCAACACAGATATATAATATGTATACAGGGGTGGTCAAAAGCATTTGCACATTTCTAATGAGTAAGTACGTGTAATTTGTGCAAATACTTTTGACCACACCTGTACATTGAACAGTAGGAAACGTTTCTCATTTTTTTATATTTGCATAATAATTAAAATTGCACCCTTTATATTTACTGTACCTGAACTCGTTCATTTATGCGTTGCCATGCGTTGCCTAGTTGCTAACGGAAAATATTATTATATAGCTTGTGATAAAATTACAATTCATCTCTTTAATGTAAATTATTACCTGGTGCATAAACTTATAAGTAAGTGCGGATGATCAGTCGTCTGATCAGTCTAAAACTTTGACCATGCGCTGGCCAATCCTGATTGCTCTCTGTCTTCTTGCTCTCTCGGGGCTTTCTGCGGCCAACAAACCGCGACTCCTATGCCCGTGCCCTAAAATCCTGAGCCCGGTCTGCGGATCGGATAACGTAACCTACAGCAACGAATGCATACTCGAATGTGCAGCTAAAGACAAGCCAATTACAAAGGTCAAGGACGGAAGGTGCTAGTAATTAGAATGTCAAAGTACCGAAAAGTAATATCTGAAGAATAAAATGTTCACTATTCCTTAACTCGTTCTGGCTTATTTGTTTTTGTCCTTTGTGAGATTATTTATGATTATATCCTTTATGATAATTGCCCTGACACATCTAGTTTTGTCTGCGGATCGGATACATAAGGAAATACATTGAAACATAGAAATCTAATCCATATGGGAAAGTATCGTTCTTCCACCTCACCCAACAATATAATAAGTTTGTCATTTTATTTTAACGTGTTATTATTAATAGCTACGCTTAAGATTACAATTTCACGCTTTAAATAGGAATAATTCCCTGGTGCATATATAAATGGAAGCTACATTCTGGAGTGATCAGTCTGAAACCTATACGATACGATGCGCTGGACAATCCTGATCGCTCTCTGTCTTTTGGCTCCTTTGGCCGTGTCTGCGGGCCTATGCACGTGCCCTAGAATCCTGAGACCGGTCTGCGGATCGGATAACGTAACCTACGACAACCAGTGCATACTCGAATGTGAAGCAAAGGACAAACCAATTTCAAAGGTCAAGGACGGAAAGTGCTAGTAACTGGAATGTCAAAGTACAAAAAAGTAATATGAAGATAACTAAAATCGATCTTCTTTATGTAATAAGCATTTCCGAAAAATAGTATATTTTGGGAAAAATCAGCTATATAAGAACTATTTATGGGAAGCTCATTTAATAGGAAATTATTTCCCAATATTTACAAGGGAATTATTTCGGTTGTGTATTCGGTTGACCCCTGAATAACCTTCGGATAAATGATACTACATTCTTAGCCCGAACTGTTCACATTCAGTTCGAAATCCATTTCCATTTCCACTTGCATTCGTGTCCAACCGTCTGGCCGAAAAACTTTCGATTGGAAAAGTTTGGCATGTGAATATGATGTGGGCAGAGAGAGTTGGCAAAAACTTTGCCCTGGCGTTCACTCACCTGGTCAGCATATTGGCGCGATTGACGGCCACCTCGGCCTCCACGCGGAACCTGTCCTGGGCATACCGGTCGACCACACCCTCGCCGAGATTCAGTGAGGTGCCGGCCACACAATTGGAGCCCATCAGGTGCTGCTGTTCGATGTACTGCAGGAACTTGGACACCAGATCGATCTTACTGTCGCGGGCGTTGATCACGTCGGCGGTTATCTGGTTGGACTCCATGTTGTCCTCGGCCTCCTCCTCGCCCACCACATCGCCGATGACCAGCTGCTTGGTCTTGTCATCGATCTGCACATCCGGCGGATACCCATCGTCCATGGTGACCTCGGAGGTATCGAGAGAGGACTCGGAGTCGGAGTCGGAGCTGTCGAAGCTGATCTGCTTGACCTCCATGCTGGAGGCTACCTGGGATCTGGCCTCCGCCTCGGGCTCCCTGCCTCCGCGACCCTCGTCCATCCACTCAGTGGTTCCGAGGCTTTCGTTGATTGACGACTGCTTACCAAATGGCTGACCCTCCTCCTGCTCCCCCTCCTCCAGGGCATTGCTTTCGTAATCCGATTCCGGGGAGGAGTCTCGAGTCAACGTGCCCCTTCGCTCCCAAGTGCCATTCACCGGCAGCAGGCGGGTTCTGGTTATTTTCGGCTTCGTGGTGGTGGATACAGACCCCTCCTCCTCCTCTTCCTCCTCCTCCTCCTCTGCGCCTAGGGTATCATCCTGCCCCTGTTCGTTCTGGTAATTGGCCTCATCACGCACAAATTGGCGCGCCTGCTTGACACCGATATCCGGATCACCTGTTGTTGTGGGGGCCGCCGCCGTGGCGAATGAACTCTCCAGCTCAATCTCATCCGCCAGCTGCATGACCTCGCTGAGAGCCGTGTCCTCGGTGTCCTCGGTGCTGGCAGGACGACCCTGCAGATGCTCGGCCTCGGCCAAACTGCGATGATTCTTGGGCGGATGGAGGAGGCCCAGACTTTTGTCCACACTCTTGCGAATGCTCTCGTTTATTTTCTTCTTGTGCAATTTGCGGATTTTATGCGTGACGGGAGCTGGGGATGTGCCACCCACCCCTGGCAACGGGGTGGGTGTGATAAGGAGGAGGCGGGTGGTGCCCCCACTCCCACTGCTGTTCGAGTGAAGGAAATGCGAACGAGAGCGCCCGTGGCGAATGTTGAAGCTGTCGCCCGTCATCAGGGCATCCGCTTCCGCCTTGATGCGGTTCCGAGGGGATGGGCCAGGGAATCCAGATCCCGTTGATGCGGCCGCTCCCGCTGCTAGTGCCTCCGATTCCAGCTGCGCCTGCCCTTGCATCACCCACAAGCCCATCACAAACAGCAGCTGCACAGCCTGCGGCATCCACATCCACATCCGCATCCTGGGGCTCGGGGTTCTAGCTCGCTTTCTTCTCTCCGCTTTTATTCGGGGGCACGCTTTGAGTGCACCCCTATATCGCTAAGTTACTCGCCTTGATTGGCTGATCAGCACTTTGTGTGCTGCGGTTATCGATTGGACGAAGCACTGCTGCTGCTTAGCTACCTTTTGACATTTTCAGTTGTCAAAGGCCTGGGCGAGAACATCACGCATCCGCACCGTGCCCGGCATCCGCTGGTTCGGGCGGATGGACTCGCGGACGGCGCCCATTTCCCCGTGCCACCTACTCGCTCGCCTTATCCTCTAATTTTCTGCAAAAAGCTGAAACGTAAAAGAGAAAATCAAATGATTAGCCCCGAAAGTTGAGAAAACGGAGAATGACGAATGATGATTAGTTTGATTGACATGGATAAATAAACTTTTATAAGTATTTCAACAGTATCGTATTATATTATTATACATTTTTGAAACATCCATTCAGTTCATAACTCATGTTGTTTCTTATAAAAACAAATATTATAAGTCTTTCCGCAAAAATATTATTATTATATGCTGATAATATTCGTATTTTTTTCTTATTAGCAAACTAGTTAATAGTATACTAATATTTTCCTTTCAGTGAGCGCGCCCTAATAAAAATCTCAGATATTCTCCTGGGATATGATAGTTTTCCCTTTATTTGGCCTGGCTTTTCATTATTTTCCCCCTACGATTCCAATTTCTTTATGCCCTTTGCTGCGTGTATTTTTTTTGCGGAAAGTAATCAAAATGTTTTCTTTGAATTATGTACATTTTGGTGTTACGTACTTTTTTCCCTGAACAAAAATGAAGGTCGCGCACACTTTTTCAGCCAAATTTAGAGAAGGCAAGTTAGCGTAATCGGGCTGCCGGACCGGGATCTTAGCCACAGAAGCAACTGGGGAAAAACACAAAGTCATGCTCTCAAATTCGCTTTAAGTCGGCAATTAAAAATTTCCGCATCTAGGCAGCGCGAGAAACAACACAAATAAATAATTGTTTCCCCAAGAGTCGTTGAGTGAGGGAAGGCGAAAATTGCGCATACGCCGCGTGGCACCGCTGCATTGTGGAAAGCAAGTGCCTCTAGCACGCAAATTAAACGCGATTCCAAAGAAGTGCGCTTTGATTGTCAGCTGGGGGATTCCGGGGGGCTTTCGAGGGAGGCATTCCGGGAACCGAGGCAGCCAAGTGAACATAAATAAAAGTGTACGGCCACAGCTCGCATAAATATTATGGCGCTAACAAATTATATGCCATTTAAATGTAATACTAATTCTGAAAAGAAAATCCACTTGGCTGGACCAGATTTCTCAACGATGAGCAGAGCATAAACATTTTATACTCGGCACGAAGGCACATACAAACGTATATATATAGTACATGGAACATGACATGTTTACTATATATCTGAGAGGAAGGCAGGCAGCGCCAGTTCTAATTTCGAGTTTTATGAGCCATAAAAATTTTTCCAAGGCGAGTCCAAACATCAGCAGACAAACAGCAAGCACAGTGGCAACAATGGATTGTTGGTGGAGATATGGGATGGATGCAGGGTGGGAAAGTGCTATAATGGCTACGGCAGCAAGAGTAATTGACACTCCTGCCACATGGAGGTGTGACGCTCACTTTCCAGCTCGGGATCATGCGGCACTATGTATGATTAGTGCAGATTAAGTTGCAGTTTATGGGAGACTTTTAGGATCTACTTTAGATTTATTCTATGTTTCTTGAACTCTGATGTAGGTAAATGCTAGCTTTTCAGTTAAATCCTACCATTTGCAAATTCTATTGTGGATTTTAAACAGAAACTGAAGCTCTTTCAAATACCTTATATATTTGTATGGGTTTCTTTATAATTATTTCCTCTATTCAAATACATAATTTCTTTCAACTATCAAATCATTAAAGTTGTTATGGTTTAAGAAGAAAGGAAGCTAGCTTTGGCCAGCCGAAGTCGGTTCCGACTTATATACTTCTAACTTTACTCCGCATAAACACAGTTCGTGAGTTTTATTCTCGCTGCTCACAATTGCAATGCCAAAGTCCATGAATTTTGTATATGCAAGTGTCGCGGTTCGGAGATGGTGGTGGGGGCCAATCGAATCGGACAATAAATAAACAATTGACATTCTCGGGGCGTGAGGGTGCCAGTATCTATTATTCATAAAGGCCACAGCAAGTCAAACGGGTCCCCAAGCCAGAAAAGGACAACTAAATCGGGCTCTTTTTGCCAGGGGCTTTGCTGTCGGACAATTGGAAATGGTGTCCCTGGAGGAGAGAAGGCCAAAGTTTGATTCCGGTTGCGGGCTTTGGTTGGCCCGTGATTCCACGGACACGGCTAATGCATTACGACAAACGAGCGGGAAGCGGACTCTAGGCAGCGGGGGGTCAACTCTAACGGTGACACTCTCATGCACTTAACCCATGACACCCGACCACCCCGAGATCCAGCTCAGCATGCGGGCAGATGCGAACCCGTTGACAGCTCAACTTTCTCTTTTTCCGGGCGTCAGGCGCCAGGAGCCACCCTTCGTCACAGGTGAGTGGCTGCTGATGCAGGTAACCCAGCACAGACCTGGGACCTCTGACCCCTCCACACATGGGGCCCAGAATGTTTCAAAACTAACAATCCAATTTCCAGCGAAGAGCAATTGCATTTGTGACTGAACTGGGAGTAAGAGTGTGCTTAGTCTGATTAATGCCCACGGCCAGTCCTTTGCCCAGCCAACTCTAAAGCAATTGGATTGTCCAGTTCAGAAGGCAAGGTTCTCTCATTCTACATAGAGAACAAATGGCATCCAAGTGTAAGTTGAGTTAAGGGAGTAATCACAGGAAATGAAATGGCATTACAATAAATTAAAATAAATTTAAATCAATTTTGAAAGAATCAATCTTCATATTATTTATTAATATTACCTAATTATTAAAATTGCTTACACCTTTATTGCTTTGGTTTTTTTTTCTGTGTGACACCCTAAACAAAACCCTTGAGAATCGCACTGTTTTTGCGCTGCTTTCCCATAACCATTCACCCAGGCCCCAAAAAACATATCCTAGTCCCAGTTTTTGCCTCCTTTCCTCGCCTGCAAATTTATGCAAACACATTAACAAACTCAACGCATTTGCTTTGCATGAGTGTCCTTGTTGCTGCCGGTGACAAAGTTGGAGCGTTAAATGAAATTCGGGTAATTTTTCTGTCGTTGCCAAAGAAAGAATGAAATGTCTTTTGCCGAAATAGCAAAAGAAACGGAAGCGGAAGCAGAACCCGTCAAAAAGAAGATTCAAGTTAGGCAGGTGAAATCAGATCGCCGAAAAGGTAATACTCTTATTGCCAATTTTTGTAAAGAATATTTATTATAAAATATCCACAAAAGACAAAAGACCATTGAAAAACCTGTGCAAAAATACAATTTTGAAGAGAAGTTAAAGATGAGACAATACAAAATTTATAAAGAAAATAATCTTTAATCTTGAAATTAAGCAAGGCTGTCGTACATTTAATTTTAAATCACTTTTCAATGCTGGCAAAATATTACTCTTTGTAGCACTGTTTTATTCTATTTTCTACTGATTTTTATTTCAATCAAGTTATTTCTGCAAGCCTAAAAATGTTGCCAGCAAGGAGTCATCGTTTGCATTCCAGTTTCCATACCTTCCGGAAAGCGTATTCCAAGAGGCTGAAATGGAAATGGCGGCCCGTCACCTTGGGCTCCTTTTTGTGCTCGTCGCCAACTTATCAGCAGGGCCACCTTTGTTAGGTAATTCACATTATGGCGTCGAAAAAAATATAAAAAACACACAGAGCAACAAACAAAGAGCAGCGTGCAAGGAATACGAAAAAATGACATTTGACTTTTAAATTGGATAATTTTTTCTGGCTCCCAGGCTGACTGGCTGGTTGCCAATCAACGGGAAAGGGAGAAGGGGTCTGTATGCTGGCATCGCGTCCAAATAACTTAATATGGAATGTAATTGATTTAGATCCGAAGTTGATAAATACACACTAGACAAAGGAGATTGATTATAATTTCAATTTCATACGAAAACAGCGCCTGCACATGCATCAGCCCACTCCAAGTGGGGTGATCCCTGAAAGATGCTGCCAATTTGCATACAAATGATGCAGAAAACTCACTGCCACAGCCACACACTCGAGCTCATCTGGGGTGTGTTCTTTACAGCCACTAATACTAGCTACAAAAATCACATAAAGCGCTAGCAAATTGCTCAGATTATGAGCCACTTGGGCCCGGCTTTCTCGGCTTTTGCTCGAAGTGGAAGGAAAACAGAAAAAACGTGGAAAAGCGAGGGTGCCGTGTGCGCTGCGTTTTTATGAGCTGGCAAACATGCTTTGAGAATTTATGAAAATAAAAATTGCAAAAGGCAGTCAGCAGTCGCATTTCTGTGGAAGAAACTCTTGTTTTCTTCGGCGCAGTAAAATGATTCCTTCATTAGCTTCTATTTGTGGACACAACCGGAGGTGCGGAAGTATTTATTTATTTATTTGTTTGTCTGACTGCTTTTGTATTGTATTTTTAATGCTGTGAATACTATGAAAGCACCTGGTCGTGTTCTGAAATTAAGTGATTTTAGTATTAGTATTTTAATTTAATTTTTATGAACTCTGAAATTCAGATTACTTGCACAGAAAAAAAACACGCTGTGGTAAATTTCTGGTATTTGTACGGATGTCGTTTTTACCATGCAATACTATTAAACTTGATATTAAATAATATCATTTTGCCGAATTCTCTCTCTCGGAAATTCTCTGACTTCGAAAAAGAGAGAAATAATTTACGTGAGCGGGAGCGAGAGGAACGAATTTTCTCTTGATTCGATTCAAATCCAGTTTTTTTTTGGGTGTACTAAATTTGTTAAAGCTTTTCACATCGGCAATTCTCTCTAGTAAATTACTACCAGGTATTTCAAAATCCTTAAACAGCAAACAATATCAGTTGCATTTACATACTGCATCCCAAAATCCATGGGAAAATAATGCAATAGTTTGAAGGGCCCCTGGGATTAATTTCGCCTTAATCAGATTCGGCTACGAAAACACAACAGACTGCCGACAGCTTTGAAAGAACAAAAATACAAAATTCCCGTGTTATTCCGACATAATTGTTTTCTGGTGCTGCCAAGTGCTCCTGACTGGGAATATTGCATACCCCTGTTGTGTGTGTTTTTCCTTGTTTACCCAAGCCCATCCTCGCATAATGGAGTATCCTGAAAATGGATTCGGATTTGCACGCAGCTTAAAGACACGGCGATAAGGATGCCAGACCCACGTACGTGATGGCTGGGAAGCGAGTGCCAAATGGCAGATTATGTCGCCAGACATTAAATCACCAGCGGAGGTAAAATATATGCGATGCTTAAGCAAAATCAATTCTATTTATACGTGAGGGCATAAATTGCACGGTAACAGACTTCCAGGTAACTCAGACGTGTGCCAGATGCCCCTGGGCTATATATACAGGATACGCAGGATATGGCATAGCAATCAGGCCGACAACGAAAACGTTCCCCCAATAAAATGGAGCTGTAGTCCTAATCCCAGCTTACAGGAGAAAAGAATACACCTGCGAAGCGGAGAAACTGTTTATTTCGAGGCGAATTTATAGCCGGAATTATGTGCTCAAGCAATGCAAACAAAACTTTTGCACACTCTCGCACAAAATTTAAATTGCCTTTAAATATTGCCTTGGATGGTTATATTAGTCGTTTGCATAACACACGAAAAAAGCCTGGAAGCCTTTTTCGCCACAACTTAGCCGGGGATTATGCTAATTATGTGTTTTGATATCCCCGACATTTATTTTCAACCCTTTGGGCGCCGAAATAATTGAGTTTTAGGAAATTACTTTCCTTATAATTTTCAATTTTCATATTCAAATTAATAAATTATTCAAAGCCTTGTTTGGGAGTTCATTTATGATTAAGGTAAGCAATATCCACAAAAGTTAAACCACTAATTCATATTGCAAAACAAACGCAGTTGACCTTGCCGCAATGCCAGTGAACAATAAATTCCGAAGCCAGACAATGTCTAGCCAACAATACAAAGAAAATGCTAAATTACGCATACGCCATGTGGAACGCGACTTTAACTTGTTTCCCTTGCTAATGGAGTGCCTCGAAAGTTTGGCCTTTAAACCGCTTCCTAATGGACAAAGTGTGTGGCCATAAATTGGCCCAAGGACCAAGGACTCGGCTGAAAAAATAAAGAGCGCATAAAATATAAATATAAAATAAATAGAAAATAAATAAAGAAAAGTCAAAGCCGAAGACGAAGCACAAAGTCAGGGCACAAAGCTCAGTCAAATGGAATTTGCCCTAATTTATGGGCCTCGTCGACATGAGAGCCAATATAAAGCATGACGTTGCCCTTTTATTGACCAAACAGACCAGCCGGGATGAAATGGAAAGGCAAATCATCAGCAGGCCTCGTCAAGCCGAGATTCCCCCAAATCCCATTTACCCATGGAAATCTCCCATGGAAATCCCCAAGGCGAAACGCTGGCGTTGGCAAAATCTGAATCGTACTAAAACTATTAACTAAATTATCGAATAAGGAGCAGCGTTTTGTATCGTAAAGATACCCGGGATGACGCCATCCTGGCGCAAAGTTTAAAGCCAAACAACGCCAGTCTGCGGAAATAACAAATGTTAAATGCTCATCAATAACACTTCCTCTTACACCGAATTTCGAGGACTTTTGTTGTGCTGTGTAATGTGATTTATGACATCGTTCTTTTATTCTTTTATTTTTTTGTGGCCGATCACGATGCGATGCGAGTTTGCTCCTCGATGTTCCCTCATGTATAAATAATCAAATCCAATTTCGTTAATGGCCTGCTGTTTAACCGATATATGTTGGTCGCTCCGAAAATAATGCATAAACTTAAAGCCGAGTCGCACGGCGACGAACCTATTTTAATTTCCTGTCCGTGTCAATCAATTTGCAAGGACCTTGAACGTGGAGCCTGTCTGGTTAAAAGAGTGAAAGGCGGAGACATGCCCATGAACACGTGGCAGGAGCAACAGCCAACCGCCAACAGCAGGTAAATGTCGATATCCCTGGATATCCCTGGATATCCCTGGATGGCCATGTTTATGGGCCCCCATGTATTTTCAGTTCCATCTGTTACATAAGTTTCGGTTTATGCACTTCTATCCACCGTCGATCAAAGGCACCACCCAAGGCCAAGGGTCATTTTCATTTGGTTTCGCCTTTATCGCAGCTCGTAAATTAATAAAAGCGGCGAACAAGTGAGCCAGCAATCAACGCATCAACTCGGGCCCCCGGACGGACCGAACTGACGACAATGGCGTCATTAAATAATACAGGCAGCACGGCGAAAGGATACTCGTATCCTGACAATGCCAGCGAAATACAAACGAGTGTGTGTGTGTGTGTGTCAGTGCTTGAACACAAACACTTTCACATATGGCCACGTAAGACAAGGAGGTATTTTAGGGGTGGAGCCCTTTAGGATTCGACTGGGGGAATATCCTACCTTTAAGAACTGAAATACTAACTTCTTAAGGCATTTCAAATGGATTTCTAAATATTTTATTTATATTTTTATTTATCTAACAACTGTTTATAGTAATTATGTTTTTACTCTGAAAATCAATAGGGGCTTCCAATCAATTTCAAGATTTTAAGTAACATTTAAAACTGTTAGATTCCTTCCATTAATTGTGGATTTTATGTGCAATTTTGCTTCTCATTATATATTCTCCTGTTTGCCTACGCTTTCATTCTGCATTATTATGCTTGTGATATTTTCTGGTTCTCTCATTATCAGAAATATTATTTTTCTGAAAACGTATGTCTGTTTTTCTTTCCTCTTCACATTTGCCATAGTTATTTGCTTTACTGAGTGAATCCCTGGGCTTCTGCTGATTACCCTCTCAGCCAAATGCCAGCAAACCCAAACTGTCTGCAGAGGGCAGCAAAGTGAGGGGTGAAAGTTGGGGGCGGTGGCATTTTCACAGCGACCACGACCTCACGCACGACTTGTCAGTCAAGTGACGGTGAAATGCTTGTCTTTGCTCCGCCACCAACCTCCATTGTCCTTTGGGCCAGGAGGACGAAAGCCGCGAAGGAGGATGAGGTGCCCTGTGTGCGGGTCACACACACAGATGACAATTTAAGAGGACAATTTTCGCGAGCGTGTCCTTGCCCCAATGTCTGCATTCAGCCGTCAACCTTGACACTCGACTGTTGCTGAAGTTTGAGCTTCAATTGGAGCAGAAGGCAGCAGGCAGACGGCAGATGGAAGTTGCAAGTTGGCGGCTCTTAGGGCTTGACAAATGATATGCTTGCCAGTGGAAGTTTCGCAATGCCAAATTCCTTATAGCCCCTCAAGTGCAGACGCATCCTTTGCTTTTGTCTCTCCGTAGGCAGCTTAAAAGTTCCGCTGACAACTGTCGCCATAATTCACTTTTACAGGACAGCCGGGCAACCCTTACCGTTCAACCAGAACTGGAGAGACAGAACCGGGAAAACTAGAGGGAAAACTTGCAAACGACACTTGGCCAAACAAGTTCCAGGGAAAACGTAACGCCAAGGGAGGCGTACCCATAAAACTGACCCCCTTTTCCCATTTCCCCTTCATCTTTGGCCATTTGTTATTTAGAGAACCGCCGCAATTGTAGCCATTTGCAAGCGCTTCAATCACTGACAGGCAAAAGAAACCTCGGCTCAAAGCACCTGCTGCCTCTGGCTAGAACAAAAAGATAGAAAATAAAAGTGCTGAAAGAAAGGCACAAATCATCTGCAGGGAAAAGTCGCAGGATGGACTGGCAGGAAAAGCCAGTCGCTTAGATTGTAACTCAACTTTGCCATTCGATGGCAATTATTCTGTCATTCGTTTCTTTTACTTTCACTGACCGCAAACAGAACGGCTCTCTTGGGGCCACGCAATCGAGAACTTGTATGTTTATAGATCTTGATGAAGAGGGATGACTATAAACTAGTCCTTAAATAATATAAAGTATACAATTTAAGATATCTAAGAACTAGACTTAGGCCAAATGTAAAAATGTAAATATATACACTAGAAACAACATAAATAAATAAATAAAAAGGAAACTAAATAAGTATATTAATAGAAAATTAAATTTAAAAAAAAAAAAAAATACATTTAAAAAAATTAATAAAAAAAATCATAAATAAATATATAAATAATTGAATAAAGATTTCTAAGAAACGATAATGCATTTTAGGATATTACAAAATGTTTTTATAATAATTTACTGAGTTTCTTTAATAGTGTGGAATATTTTAGAAATATTTAAAAATATTTTCTTAAATTATAACTCATTAAACTGATATTTACAAATCAATTTGTCTTTGTCATCCCTAATCGCAGCCTATAAACAAGCCTTCGACCAAAGCATACTCAATCAAAGCTGGAGAGTAAGTAACCTTTTACCTTGTTGACCCATAATTGATGCCCTAACCAAACCAGAGCCAGGCAAATCGTGGAAATCTATAGCCATTAATGAGTGGGTGTGCGTGAGGGCGTGATTTTAACAGGCCGTCAATCAGGCCGGGGTGTGCATTTAAAATCGCTTAAATAATTGATTTGTTTCGGCCGCACCGCAAATCAGGCGAATTTAATTAATGTTTAACACGCCACAATCATAACTAATTTAATGTGAATTTGTGGGTCGGTAAGCGGATGTGATAAAACAACTAAATAGTTTAACGATGGGGCGTGTTAACCAACCTTTGGCCCCACTAAAGGATCAACCTTTTTGCCTCTTTGGTGGCCTTTTTAATTGAGTCTTTCTGCTTTTTGGTCGGTCAATTAGATTGATTGCCCATGGGTTTTCCCCAAATGAGCTGTGAACACCGTTGTCCTTAATTAATTGGTTGCATGCCGAATGGCCAAACAAACACTGACCAAGACCATGAAAAGTTTAGTGAAAGGGAACTAAAGGGGACAAAAGTATGCACTAAAATTCCTATTTGAGTTAAGGTTAACCTTCGAGTGGAATTAGGGAATACTCATGAACACATTCCCCGTGCATAATTAATAATTTTTCGCAGTAAATCCGCAACGGCGACCGTTTAAGCCGATTTGTAGGGCTTGGAAAAACACACAAGTTTGATGCCTACACATTCTCATTGCTTGTTTAGTAAAGTACAGGCTTAAAACGAAGGACGGCGAAAATTCCCAGAAAGCATTAGCCATTTGCATACATTTTCGGTCTAAAAATAGTCAAAAATTGCTTTGGTGATCCGATTTTTAATTATATTTACAAGAAATGATTTAAGGCCTAAGTCGAAATCATAATTAAACAGCACAAATGATAAATTTCAATTTTGTTTCTTGAATTTCTTTTCAATGATAGACAAATACCTATGCAATTAAATTGCTGAAAGGAGGATTAAATAGTTGTCTCGAAAATTACGCAGAATCATTCACCGTTTGGTGAATAAGGATAAGGCGATAAGCCACAAAAGGCCTCAGAATTAGTGGGAAGAAAGCTATATTTAAACGAATCTCAATGAAATTTGAGCCCCAGCACGTGTATCTGTTTTCAAGCCATATTTTCAACCGGCTTTACTTGGCTGCCTCTTAGCTTTTTGCCTTTAATCCGTTCTTAGGAAGTCCGCGTCTGGGATATCTGTTAAGTTTTAGAAGAGCCTCTAAAAAAAAGGACTTCACAAAGTAAACGCCGAATAAGTGGAAGGCAAAACAGCTGCCAACGGGCAACGTGGGGTGCAACTATTTGCCGCTTTTTCTGTATTTTGTAGACATTTGCTTTTTTTTCTGTATTTGGTTGCTATTGTTGACGAGGATACACTAAGAGAAAGAAACACAAGTAAAAACAAATGTAATTAAATATTTAAGAAAATTAAAAAATATTTAAATTGAATTAAAACTGAAGAAGAAGTGAAATTAAATCAGTGAAAGAGGTTAAAATATTGTAGAAATAAAGGCAATAGAAGTTGCATGTTGCATGCCCTAATAAATATATTTTTAGGTCAAACAAAAATAATAACATTTGCATTATCTTTAGAAAGTAATTTTAATAAGTCCGCTTCTAATAAAGTTATAGCCCACAAGTTCAAATTTGTTTTCAGTATTTCCCTAAGCTTGCCACATTTGAAGGCACCCCGTGAACAGAACCCATCCCTTGAAATTTTTCCAGCTGTATGCAAATAAGTAACTGAAACTGACAGTGACACCACAGTATCCTTCGCATCCTCCATCCTTCGCAGCATGGGTCAATGGCAAACTGCAGGCATCAGCAGGAGGCTGGGCAAATTTGCATTCATAAAGCAGAAGCGCCCAGTTGGCCCATTTGTATGCAAAGTTAAGTATTAATGGATGGCTAAGGGATGAGAAATGAGGGATGGGGTATGGGGGGTAAGTGAAAGTAAACACCGGCTAAGAGCGTGCAGGTAAATGCCCCAAATTAAAACAATGAGCTGAAACAGAAGCTCGGGATTTGAGGTGCTGATGGTAATTAACTTGGATGAAGCGTATAATAAGTCGGTTACGAATTCGGGTAGTAGGGTGCCAGAGAAATGTGCTGACATCAAAGAAGCATAATTTCTTTATTTGGCGAAATGGCGCCGAGTTAATTGGTGCCCCGAATTCTCGAACCAGACAAAGGAGTTTAATTAATTTGCCAAAAATAAAGTCGGGGGCCCTGGTTTTCGGCCAGGTTCCGAGAGTCAAACTCAATGTGGAAATACAATTTCACACTTGGCCTGGCAGCGCACACACGGCGTATGAATGATTTCGCTGGGCTTCCATTTCGGATTTCATTTTCCATATGGACTTCTTATTCCGGCCTTTCCCTAATTAATTGACTTGCAGGCCCGTAGGTGGGTGCTCTTCACCCACTCTTCCGTTTTTGCAGCCTGAATATAATCCCCCAGTGGAAAATAATGAAATTTATTATTTACTTTCACTTGGCCAGCATTCTCATCCTCCGTCAGCCAGCCTCTGTTACATAAGGATTTTTTTGCCAGTTCATAATTTTTTGTTAACTTGTATATGAGCTGAATTTTTCTTTTTTTGGCTCCTGCTGATCCACAACATATGTCCGGGTATTTAAGTTCTTAACGACTGTGTGAATGCACGCCGGTGCAGGCGAGCAATTGAGTTGAACTGAATGCGATTTGCGTAAGCTGTCGTTTGGACAATGGCATTACGCATACGCCCCACTGGCAGACATTTGCTGTAAGCAGTCAGAGGATCAGCACGAAGCACAAGGTACAAATTGTTCCCTGTATTTTATCAATTTTATTTTTTTTGCAAATTGATTAACTTATTTTTTGGTTCAGCTACTCCTGTTTTCAAAGGTTATAAAAACACGGATGAATCAACTTTGTATGGTAATTTGTTTGTACTATTAAATTTATATTTTTTGCATCATTTTCCGTACCTACCTTAAGGGATTACTCCGATATTAATATTAAAGAAACTTTATTTGGTTTATATGTATGTATTTTGAACTCTCACAGCTTTATTTGTTTCACAAAATGTTTGCTGCCACTTTCACAGACTTGTCATAAATCTTTTTGATCACTTCACTAAACACGCGATCTTTGGTTCGATGAGATCGGGTTTATTTTTTAAAGTATTTTTTTGGGTTTATCTCGATGAACACACAACCACGCCGCGACGCGTTTCAGAACGAACTGTAAGCCGCTGCTCGACATCGGAACTTCAGCCTTAAAGTCGGCTTCGTCCGCACGGAAATTCACCACGGCCCGAAACGAACCAGAAAAGCCGAGCACTACGACTTCGAACCGAAGCATCCATTGTGGGTCTGTGGACCAGCAGTGAAAGTGAAACACTGGCCGCTATTGAGGCAGGTTAGTGCCCGCTCTCGCACTCTCTCTCAGCGGGAGAGAGAAAGAGTCTTCCAGCGATGTTTCTGATTAGACTGGAAGCGATTCTGATAAGGCAAACTTTGTCAGTTAAAAGAAAACTGTTGCATGCAACTTCGCTGAACTTTACAAGGACCTTAGAAAATTTAAAAATATATTTTTATGTATTTTAATTTTGATAATATATAAGAATAATTTCTTTGAATGCTGGAGATTTATAAAAATATTATTTTCAAATAAATAAGTTATACGTTAGGAATACAAAGTTAAATTAATTCTATAATAATCTTTAATTGGGGTATTTCATATATTTTGACCATTTTGAAAAAAAGATTCGTAGGTTTTCCATTTCGCAAAGAAAAAAATTCAAATTTGTTGTCATTTGCTTTCAGATAAACTTTAAAATGTAATGTTTATACCCACGCAGATAGTATTATATATTTATTTAGAGATTTTTATATTTTCTCAAATTCATGTTTCATTTCAAAGCTAGCGTGGTTTTAATACACCCTTTCCATCAATCCAATGTATCTCTTTTATTCCCAAATTAGTTTTAAAAATCTTAGAAAATATTAGAACTTGATTTGATTTGACGCCTGCCACATTTCGATGTTTTTCTCTCCGCATCCTGGACATGCGCAGCGGAAAGGAGCCTCCTCACTCAGCTGTTAGGTGGTGTAAAAATGTCCGGCTTTCCAGAGTGGTGAGTTCGGCTTCCGAAGCACTGATAAGAGTCACTGATAAGAATGCATTACGGATGCAGCTGCATCCGCCCCAAAAAGCAACACGTACCGCATCTTTCATAAATGCGGAGCAATTGCATAAGAGTTTCATCATCGCAATTTGCGGTCCCAGCGGATGGAAGAGGGGGATTTTCAGGGGGTGGACAAAGGTGGAAGGGGAACCGCAAAATGCGCAACGCTGCAGACGCAATTAATGCGCCCCGTTTTACAATTAGCGACCTGGCCCAATTATGCAGCTGCCACCCCGTCGCCCCATTAGACCCCCACCACCCCCATCCCCCTTTCACCCTTGGAACAACCTCCGCCGTGAATCTTGGTCGTTGTTTTTGTCACTGTTAATAGGAAATTCATGGCCGCCGGTCGACGTTCTCCGTAATTTTTTTTGCAGGGCACGTGGGTGGGCATGGTTTGGTTTTGGGTGACTGGGGCTGCCTTTTAATTATGATAATTACATTGTTGTCGTTCTCATTCGCTGACAGCAGCTGGGCCACGATCTTTGGCGCTGGACAAGAACGCTCCCCTAAAAATTCCCCAGTTCATGGGAGTTAATTTTGTATGCAAGTTGCACATCCCATCCTGGGTCCACACCAAGGCAAACCAAATTGGGCTTCTAGTTTACCGGGTGGTGTAAAAATTTAAAACTCAGCTGGGCCAATTAAAATTTTACGAGAAATTGAAACTTTATGGCATTTCCTTCAAAAAAAGTAAAAGTATTACCTCTCTAAAAAGTATTTAAAAGTTGTTTTTATAGATAACTTATAAATAATAAGTTTTAAAAGTCTGAGACAAACTATACATATTATTAAAACATTCATTGTAGGTACCTTAATATTTAATATTTCAGGCAATACTTCTTTATTTATTTTAATAATTCTGTTTTAATTAAATGTCTAATATTTCTAATAGTACCTTACATTGCAAAACGGAAAATTTGCTTTGAAAAACATTACCTTACATTTTTCTACTAGGATCTAATTTTTTTTTACATTAAAATAATTATATTTAATTTTATGAAAAAGGAGAAAATATCTCATGATCTACCAAGCGCACTTATAAATAATAATTATATTATAATTTAAAAAGCTTCTCCTCTCAGGGCAGTAATATTCTAAATTTTCGGCTAATTGACCCCAATAACGATATTATTCTCCCTCAACTTTAGCGCTTGGTAATTTTGTTTCCGCCGCAGCGGAGGGTGCAAATAGTCAATGCACTGCGCTCCGCATAGGATGACATTCTCATCCGCCCGGCAACTTGCGGCATACGCCGTAATTGGGTTATGGCATCCACAATCCGAACATGGAAGCATTTCCGGAGCGAGGCGACGGATTTTGCATACAATAAATGGGAGACACTGTGCGACAATGTCGCTGGGAAAATTGTTGGAAAAATGCAACAATTAAGACCTTAGATTGTCCTCGAACAGCAAGCTGCGATGCATCTAAATGCGCATATATGCGATGGCCGCTAGCTGAGGTTATTTTCCCCGCACTTTCCATCCCAGCCCCCCTATTTGTGTGTTGGCCCTCTGCCATTTCGACGTGCATGCAACAATTTATGGGGCTGTCAACAATATGGCAACATGTTTTTTGCTCGCCTGCGCCTGGACATGCTAATTGCACCATGCACCATGTGGAAATATCAAGTAAGTCCCGGGCCATCGTTGAAATTTTTACGAAGCGAATAATTTAATGCGCCATAAATTCGCATGTACGCTTGTAAAATTGACAGCGAGTGGGCCATAAATTCAGTAGCATACTTTTTAGCACACGAATTTTTGAGCGACAAAAACCGCTGACAAGAGCAGCTATGCAAAGTGAGCCAAATGAGAATACAGATTTATGTGTCGGTTTTATTAATTATAAAAGCGGCAACGCAACGAGAGCTTTGTGCTAACTGCTCACCTGAAACTGTGACATTTACATTTGTATTTCTATAATTCCGCATTTCAGTTGCCATTGTTGAAATCAGCATGGAGTGCAAATTGTTGCACAACAAAGTCGCGAATGCGAGCGACGAATTTCATAACTTTTGCATTTTGCCTACAAAAGGTATTCATATTTTTTCTAAATTTACTATTTTTATACTGTGTACCTACCAGGTTCGGTATATAGAATTTGAGCAAAGAATGTGGCAGTCAGAAAATATTATGTTAATTTTTAAAAATCTATAATAGTTTTAAATATTTTAAAAATCCATTCAAAAAGAAAACATTTTATTAAAATAATGGTCCTTAGAAATATATTATTTTTTTCACAGTTAAATCTGAATACTCAGTTTAATATACTATGGTCATTTAGTACCATCCTCTAATTCATGGCATTTAATTGAAGTTTCAGTGCCCATCCTATGCCTGAATGAGAAGCCTTAGTTCATCGGCAGGTGGCAACAATAGGCCTAATTCCTAATTGTCCTGGCCACGCAAGCTTAATTACATAATTGGACAATCGAACCAATGGAGCCATCACCAAATAGTATTTAAATGAAGTGCTTCCCCCAATTTAAGGCTAAGAAATCGAGGAACCATGAGGCAAGTCACAGTCGACAGTCTGGAATTTTTCAAGAGCCATTGGACAGCCTGGCGGCTCCTGGGAGTGGCCCATCTTCGTGTGGAGTCCTGGAGGAACCTCTATATGTCCTACAGTATCTTGCTAAATCTGCTTGTGACCCTGTGCTATCCCTTTCACCTGGGCATGTCGCTCCTTCAAAACCGTACTCTCACCGAGGACATTCTCAACCTGACCACCTTTGCGACCTGTACCGCCTGCTCGGTGAAGTGCCTGCTGTATGCCTACAACATCAAGGATGTGCTGGAAATGGAGAGACTTTTGAGGCTGCTGGATGAGCGAGTCGTGGGTCCGGAACAAAGAGGCATCTACGGACAGGTGCGGGTGCAGCTGCGGAATGTCCTGTACATTTTTATCGGCATCTACATGCCCTGCGCCCTGTTTGCCGAGCTCTCCTTTCTGTTCAAGGAACAGCGCGGTCTCATGTATCCCGCCTGGTTTCCCTTCGACTGGCTCAATTCCACCAGGAACTACTATATAGCGAATGTCTATCAGATCGTGGGCATATCCTTTCAACTGCTGCAGAACTATGTGAGTGACTGCTTTCCGGCGGTGGTCCTGTGTCTGATCTCCTCGCACATCAAAATGTTGTACAAGAGATTTGAGGAGGTGGGTGTAAATCCAGCTAGAAATGCGGAGAAGGAACTAGAGGCCTGCATCACGGATCACAAGCATATTCTAGAGTAAATATTGTTTTGTTTCGATTTTTTTTATAAAAATAATAAATCTCTATTTTTTACAGACTTTTCCGTCGTGTTGAGTCCTTCATATCCTTACCCATGCTAATTCAATTTGCGGTGACCGCTTTAAATGTCTGTATCGGCATTGCCGCCCTGGTTTTTTTCGTCACTGAGCCCATGGCACGGATGTATTTCATCTTCTACTCGTTGGCCATGCCTCTGCAGATTTTTCCATCCTGCTATTTTGGCACCGACAACGAATACTGGTTTGGACGGCTCCATTACGCGGCCTTCAGTTGCAATTGGCACACCCAAAATCGGAGTTTTAAGCGGAAAATGATGCTGTTCGTTGAGCAATCCTTGAAGAAGAGCACCGCTGTGGCTGGCGGCATGATGAGAGTCCATCTGGACACCTTCTTTTCCACCCTGAAAGGTGCCTACTCCCTGTTCACCATTATCATACGGATGAGAAAGTGAGCAGCCGTTGAAAGTAATTTGGGTTTTTTTCTAAAGATATATCTTAATGTGTATAATATAATTTGTATTGTAAATTAAATGTTTTGTAAGTATTTATTTTATAATTATTTTAACTATTTTACTGTTTTATAGTTTTTCCTTTAAGTCCTAAGAGCTACCTAAAGCATAGTTGACTTTTTGCCTTAAAACGAGTTGGCTACCTGGGAAGCCGCAGGTGATTTCAATTACTTCATATCGACATTATTAAGGACAATTACGCGGACCCCAGAATTTCGTATAAAAGAAAAGTGACTAGCTCAATGTCAAAGTTATTGCGAATTCGGCATGTCAGCCATCGATAGCTTAAGCTATTTTCAAAGCCATCGATTTGTGCTGAAAATACTCTTCTTTGATCCTGACAAACTGGAATCCAGCAGGAAGTTATACTCCTTTGGCACCATTGCAGTCAGTCTGCTTTTCACCTTCGGATATCCCTTTCACCTGGGAATGAAGCTATTCCGGAACGAAACAAAGAACCTGGATATGATGAACATTGCCACATTCCTTCCATGCCTGGGCTCGTCCTTAAAATTCATCATATATGCTTTAAACTACAGAAAGGTACTTCGTATGGAGGAATTGCTAAAATTGCTAGATGGGCGAGTTATTGGATTGAATCAGAGGAGTATTTATGCCCAAGTTAGGTGGCATTTGCGCCTAATGCTGTGCGTATTCATTGGAGTTTACACCCCCTGCGGAATAACCGCCGTGTTGATGTTTCTGTTCGCTGAAGATTGGGGCCTCATGTTTCCCGCCTGGTTTCCCTTTGACTGGCAAAGCTCTCTATGGAACTACTGCCTAGCTGTTGGTTATCAAACGACCGGCCTCTCATATCAATTGCTTCAAAATTACATAAGCGATTGCTTTCCATCGGTGGTTTTATGTCTCATCTCGTCTCACATTAAAATGCTGTACAGTCGGTTGGAGGAAATAGGACAGAATTCACTGGATGCGGAAAAAGAGCTGGAAAGATGCATTACGGATCACAAGAATTTGCTCGAGTGAGATGAGATGCTTTAAAAATTAAATATAAATATAATTTAATAAATGTATTTCCACTAACAGACTTTTCCAGATTACGGAGGCCTTTATGTCGCTGCCCATGGCTCTACAATACTCTTTAAGCGCCTTTACCAGCTGCTTTGGAATCGCATCACTCTTCTTTTTTGCCAACGAGCCCATGGTGAGGGGCTTTTTCATAAGCTATTTCGTAGCCATGATCCTACAAATATTTCCGTGCTGCTACTTTGGAACCGATTCGGAATTCTGGTTTGGTCGCTTGCATTATGCTGCCTTTAGCTGTGACTGGACAGGTCGGGAGAGAACCTTCAAACGGAAGCTAATGCTGTTTGTGGAAAGGTCCTTGAAGAGGAACCAGGCCATGGCGGGTGGAATGATGCCCATTTCGGTGGGCACCTTCTTTGCCACCCTGAAGTTTGCCTACTCACTGTTCATGATCATTCTGCGGAGGTATTGATTTAATAAGTTCCGAATATAAACATTCCCAATTTGATTGTTTATTAAAAAAGTACTACTGGGATTTTTGCTTCTAAATATAAAAATTACCACTGTTAACTACAAACCACTTGTTTTTCATTTATAAGCTTTTTAAATATTTTACGTGTATTTCCTTATTAAAAATTGTTTTTTTAAATCACCGCATTTGGCATCGAGTACAAAGGCCGCTTCCCTAAGGATCTAATCAATGGCATTTAAAGCCGGAAGCCATTTTCTGTATTTGCATACAAAATGGCGGAAACGTTACTTCCGTTGTCCCATACAAAAATGTCACAAAAAAGGAAAAAATTAAAAAAAAAAATTAAAAAGGACCTGGCAACTAATAACTCGACCTTTTCAACTGATTTTATGACTTTGTCTGCCCTTTATATTTTCCTGGTGTGCACTAGTTTATTAAGTATACGCCACGTGTGTTGGACTGGACGTTCTGCTAATTGAATCACTCAGCGAAATTTGCATAAGACAGTTAACGAACAAATCAATTGCTCAACCGGGATAACAAGACTTGAGCCGAATGCCATTGCCCGCTTATTTATTTGCACAAGCGATAAGACATTAAAAGACTTTGCCTTCCTTTGGCATCCGAATCCGAATCGGAGTCCGGAGTCTGAGTCCCGGAATTGCCGTAGTCCGTAATGCGCTTAAGTCGGCACAAAGTCCGTGTTGGATCTGCAAAGTGAACATTGTAAAACGGAAGCCAAAAAGGGACCCGGCGGCTAAAATTTATAGCTGGCAAAAACTAAAGAGCATCCTGGGACATCCTGGTCAATCCCGAAGAGCGTGTGTGTGTGGGAGTGACTTTGTGTTCCAATCGATTTGATGACCATGTAGCCGGGGCATCCAAAGTTGATTTGAATTTATTACAGAACGCATTTACTTCTGCTTGCCGCCTAATTCCCCAAGCCGGGCACGTACTGGAAGTCCCTGTTTCAATCCCAGTCCCAGTTTGCGTCCAGGACATGCTTAATTTTTAATCAAAACAAACAACAACTCAAACTGCCAAAGCCGTGTTGTTTAAGTTTCTCCGCACTGGATCTTTGTACATTAAGCAGACTCAGCTGTTTGCCGTCAGCCGGAAATTGTATTTGGTCACTTGGCTCATTTCGTCAGGACCTCGTCATCGCCATCATCATTTTCCGTGCTCATCGTTTCCCCATCCCCATCCCCTTCCCCAAAAACCCCGATTCCAACCAACTGGAGCCTGCAAGTCAGGAACGCGGTTACTTGAAAGCCCCACTGCACTTGGGAGAGATGATTTAAGTTAGTTGGCCGGACGTGTGCACTGGGAAAACGGGAGTCATCATTATAATTCCGAACAAATCACATATTTTAAAACTTTATCTAAAACAAAAGAGAACACTATCAAATACCCGATACTCAGCTGAATGAGTGAGAGAGATATGCAAGCAGCAAAGCAGTCACTTGCAAGTGGCGCCATCTATCGGAAAATGCCTTATTTGCTTCTAGCTTTTTAATGAATGGTGCGATTTTAAAATTTTCTTTAATAAGCACTACAAAATGTCATTTATACTTTTACAAAATCTGTATAGATGTGGGCGCCATTTTTTAGGGACTTTTAAGGTCTAGTTGTTTAGTTAGAACTAACTTTAGTTCTTTTTCTGATTCTTTCTCCATGCCATAGCCAGCTGGTTTCTCGCAGTGCACAACACTCAGCTGAAGTGGCTCATTGGCCACTTCCCCCGCCTGAATGTAATTTGTTGCTAAGCAGAATGTTAATACGGTTGCAACAGCAAGTGGCTGTTGCCGTCGTTGCTGTGACAGCCACAAGTAGCCAACGGATGAGAGTAAGGATGCCCCTGCTGATGAGGATTGAGGATTGCTGCGTCCTCGAGCGTCAAGTGGTTACGTACGTGGGCCACTCGAACTTAAGACCACAGAACCCAACAGGTGCGGGCAAGAAAATTCTCCCCTTGCCACCTTTAATATTTGTTTGCCGACTTTAGATTTAATTAGCAACAATCACTGGCCGGAGGAGAAAACGAAACCCAGTAAAACTAAATCCAAACTAACTCGAAATTAATAGTTTCCACATTCGAGTGAGCAGGCCAAGAAGTTTCAAATTTTCCAAAGTAAATCAAAAGAAAAATGGCGAAAACTATCTCGGTGAAAGTTTTGTCAATGGCTTAACTTGGCCAGCAGCCACATGCGACCGGAAGATGGGCCAAAAGGACATCTGCCGCGTACTCAAGTAAATTACAAGCTTTCTTAGTCCTGGCATATTTAACCAAAGCTATGTTGGCGCAAGTTTTATCTGACACTTAAAGGAAATAATATAAATCTTAAAGGAAAATAATTTAAATTTAAACCTATTATAATTTTTTAAATGCGGAAATAAAAAGAAAAGTCTTTAATGAATATTTTCCATATAGAATATAATATAATAATAATAATAGAAGTCCCACGATTACCACTTCTTCGAGTGCACCAAAAAAACATGGATGGTGGCAAAAACAGGATCCATATGGTCCCATATAAAGAGGGAAATTTTACAACCGGCATAAGAAAGTCACTTAACGTGGGCAATGGCACATTAAGTGAGCGATGAGGGGTGATGTGGCGAGTGAAAGTTAATTTTGGTCGGGAAATGTGAGACGGGGAAAATGTGCAGAGGCAGAGCCAGAGCCAGAGGATTGTGCAAAATTTGAGGATGTGGATATATATTTTTGGAATGGAGAGTGAGCGGCAGGCGTCAGTAAAAACATTTTGCCTAAACTATGCCATTAACATACAAAACTTTCACAGCAGCCGGCCTGCGAGTAACTCTAGCCCTCTCTTACCAGGACTATAGCCTCCTCTCTTTCTAGACCCTATAGACCCCTCTCTTTCTCGGCGAAGCACGTAAATACTTGCCCCAAAACTTGCTCGAATTAACAACAAAAAGTTCGTCCTTGTTGTGTGACGGAAAACTTGCATAGAATAACACAAGACTACCGCTGGCAAGTGACAATAACACAACAGGAACTATGTAGGATTTGAGTGCCAGTGCGAGGGAGATGGCAGGAGGTGGGTGTGAGCGAGACAGATGTTTCGGCAGCAGGAGTTATAGAAGGTTGCTCGGTTTCGGGAAAGGATTCTTTCGGGGGGACCAGTGCCAAATGTCAAACAATTTGCGGTCTCCTTAGCCAAATATCCCCAACCCTTTGGAGAAGGATCTCTAGAACACCCACCCATTTCTCCATTTAAAGGCCTTTGGCCAAAGTATTTATAGCTCAAAACTTTATGACTACCAGGGCCATAAAAAGCAAAGCTCCTCCGCCCCCAAGCATAATTGCCGCTAAAGAGTGTTTGGCGTCCGATGTGGATTGTAGACCAACTATAACTCATTACGGCTAATGAGCGTTATTTGTGCCCCAAACGCCATGCCCACCCAGCAAACTTCCAGGGGGCGGGGCGCGACGAAAGGTCGAAAATTAGTTTGACTTGTGACACAAGCTCGCAAATTCACAAAGACGAGCGGATTTTAACTCTGCCGAAGGGATTACGTTTAATTGACAGCGACAACAAGTGACAGACACTGTCGTCTGGGTGCGACAGAGACGGGGAGAAGGGGAGAGAAAGAGACGACCTGAACTGATAGACAGGGACAGCAGAATCGTGTTCGAGCTCAGACTTTTTAATCTGTGTTCAGACACTCGTCCAAAACTGATTCCATTTATTATTAGAAAGTTTAAAATATTAGTTTGTGATTATTATTATTATTATTTATTATTATTATCCTAGCGCAGCAAGTTAACACTTATATTTGTAGCACTAGTCACATTAAATACGAAAAGCAAGCTTTTTAGAGCAAAAAAGACTTAAAACTATTACTTATTACTAACAATTTTGAATTAGACATATGTTTCTTTTATTATTTTTACATAGTGATTGATTAATATTTGATTATAATTATTATAACTTTGACTTTAATTAATTTTACGATTTGTTTTGTTTTTATTTTACTTGAAATGTTCTTTAATTTTAGATTTAAATTGAGTTGCGTTCCTAATTGTTTTATTATAATAAGCAAAAATGTTACACCAGGTAAAAAACTTTTTGTTTTATGGTTTTTGGTTTTTATATTCATTAAAGACGCAAACTTAAAAAAAAAAACTATAATTATGAATAAGAAAATGAATGCGATTTGGTCAATAGCCTTGCCATGGTCGTACGATATTTTCGATCCACTTCATATGGTATATAACATTCGTAAAAACCGACCACATTGTGCATTTATCATCTCCATAGCTGACTAGTCCAACCTGCATAGTCCGGTTTTGTTCATCTATCAAAAAAGTAACGGAAACAGGACCTCCGGAGTCCCCTCTACAAACATGCGAGGTGCGGTCTCCGGCACAAGTATGCGACATATCCACTGTGCGGTTATAGATATTGGAGCAATAAGAGCAATGCACTTGGGTCAAAATGGTGGTCTTCAATACGTTGCTTCCGGATCCGAATTCCGTTGCACCCCAACCAGTGACAGCTATGTGAGGGGTTTGGGGCAAGGGATTAAAGGTCAGGGGCAGGCAGTGATATTACCCGTGTATTGCACCGGCCACCTCAGTCGAAACAAAGCTATATCATTCCGGTCGTCATTAACATATGATCATCGACGGGAATTCCAATGGCATTTGGCAAGCAACCTTTTGAAGAGCAATCAGTGGGGGTTCACCTGTCGAACTCCCCTAGGTATACACTGTAATCAGATGGTATGGGCACATAACAAATAATAAAATGAATACTGTATAATATTACTTACATGGGGTTCTTACTTGTAAAATGTCCAGCAGTAAGAACAAATCCTGAAAATAGTAAATTTTTTATTTAAATATTAATTTTATATTTTTTAAATGACAATACTTACGGTTTGTGATGAGCGAACCACCACAGGAAATGTCGCTTAGTATCAAGGCCATTCATGGGTTTGCGAACATGTCTGCCGTTTCACCGCCTATGATCTTGTATTGCGGACCATTCGAATAGCCACAACTGGATTCCAGGAATAATATAGGAGGTTGCCCATTTCCAATATTAGCCCAAGAGAGCAGGGTAATAATAGCTGCGACGATCTTCATGGTTCTGTCCAGAATAACTGACTTGTCTTATAATGCGTTGCAATATTGAGGATAAGCAGCATCTAACACAGTAATGAATTTTCAAGAATTTCATTTTACAGCGCAAAAGCATTTCAGGAATACTAATTAACGAATATTTATTTAATGTGGAATTAGGACAATTATGTAGCGGCACGATTTAGTTCTTTTTCGTTAAAACTTAGTGACGATCGCACCTTAAACTACTGCTTTGTCTCAAGATTGAAAAAGGGTTGGGAAAAATAAAACTTTTTTTTCGAAAAAATTCTTTATTGTTACAATGGAAAAGCTGGTTCAAAAAACATCTCAGAATGAAAAGCGGATGAAATAAAAATATATTTTTTAAACTACCTACTGCTTTTTTATTTTTATTAATGACGCAAACTCACAAAACTCTCAAAAATATTATGTTGAATCAGCGAATACGGTATCTCTTATCCAGTTCATATGGTATATGACATTCGTAAAGACCGCGAACTTTTTGCATGTTTTATGTCCATAGCTGACTAGTCCAACCTGAACAACCCGGCGAACGCCGTTTAACAAAAAAATAACCGAGAGTGGACCTCCGGAATCCCCATTACAAACATTCGAATTCTCGTCTCCGGCACAAATGTGCGACATATCCACTCTTCCGTAGAGAGCTGAGCAACGCCTGCGATCCGCTTGCGTCAAGGTGGTGATCTTCAATACGTTGCTTCCGGGTCTGTTTTCCGTTGCACCCCAACCAATGACAGTTAGGGATGTGTTGTGGGGCAAGGGATCATAGTTCAGCAGCAGGCAGATCGGACGTATGAAGTCTAAATGGTACATTAGTTAGTTTGGGAGATTCGTATAAAATAGGTCAGGTCTATTACCCGTGTACTCCACCGCCCTACGAAGTCGAAACAAAGCTATATCATTGAAACATTTGGAATATCTTGGGTGACTTATTTGAGTATCGACGTGAATTCCAATAGCCATTGGCATGCAACCATTTCTAAAGCAATCAATGAGGGTTGACCTGTCGAACTCCCCCAGGTATACGCTGTAACCAGATGATATGGTCACCTGAGGGGATATTGTATAATATTACTTACATGGGGTTCTTACTTTGGCAATGTGCAGCAGTAAGCACAAAACCTGAAAATAGTACATTTTGTATTTAAATACATACATATGCTGTTTTCTGTTTTCAAATCAAAATACTTACGGTTCGTGATAAGCGAACCACCACAGATAATGTCGCTTAGTATCAAGGCCATCCATGGGTTTCCGAACATGTTTGCCGTTTCACCGCCTATGATCTTGTATTGCGGACCATTCGCATAGCCACAATTGGATTCCAGGAATGATATAGGAGGTTGCCCATTTCCAATATTAGCCCAAGAGAGCAGGGTAATAATAGCTGCGACGATCTTCATGCTTCTGTCCAGAATAACTGACTTAATAACTGACTTGTCTTTAAATGCATTGCAATATTAAGGAAAAGCAGCATGTAATGGAGTAATGACTTGTCAAGAATTTAATTTTACAGTGAAAGAGCATTTCAGGAATACTAATTAACGAATATTTATTTAATGTGGAATTAGGATAATTATGTAGTGGCACGATTTAGGTATTTTTCGGAAAAGTTTTAACTTAAAACTTAGTGACGATCGCACCTCCAACCATATTGTGACGAGAAATGATTATAAATTAATAATCAGTTAGAAATGGTTTGAGTAAACTTAAATATTTAAAAAAATATTTAAACGTAGCGTAAAAAGAATTAAAAAACAAATTAAAAAAAGCGAATTTTCAAAAAAAATCTTTATTATTTCGTTGAAAACGCTGTTTCTGCAGAATAGACTGGATTTGAAAGTAGATGTATTTCAATAAAATTAACTATATTATAGCACAAGAGTCTGAAATTAAGCAAATTAATAATTTTTCACTAATAAAAAAAATCGTGGTAAGTCCACTAATTTCATATCTGTTCTGTTTTCTTTTCCAATTATTAATCAGGTTCCAATCTTCAAAGAAGATTGTTATTACGATTATGAGAAATCCTAAGATTTGATCTTTGCCTTCGTCGTACGGTATCTACGATCCAGTTCATGTGATGCATAACATTCGTAAAAACCGACCACTGTGTGCACTCCATATCGCCATAGCTGACAATTCCCAACTGAACAACCCGGTTTATACCGTTCACTCTAAAGTTGCTGAACACTGGACCGCCGGAGTCCCCACGGCAAACATGCGAATCGTAGTCTCCGGCACAAATATGAGACATATCCACTCGACCGTATATGGCGGAGCAATACGATCGATCAGCCTGCGTTAAAGTGGTGGTCTTCAAAACGTTACTCCCGGGTGCGTCTTCTGTTTCGCCCCAGCCAGTGGCAGTTAGGACTCTGGTTTGGGACAGGAGATTAAAGTTGGTCACCAGGCAAATCGGTTTGATGTAGTCTATATGGTATAGAATATAATTAAGGAGATTCTTATACAAAAGGTCAGTTCTGTTACCCGTGTACTGCACCGTCCTGGCCAGTCGAAACAGAGCAATATCATCCCGGGAGTGATGCACATATCTTGGGTGCGCTATCTTAGCATCGACAGGAATTCCAAAGGCCCTTGGCAAGCAAGCTCTTCCGGAGCAATCAGTTCTGGTTGATGTATCGAACTCCCCTAAATAAGCTACACTGCAACCAGGTGATAAGTTCATCTAACATCGATAAAGAATATATTTAAAAAGTACTCACGTCGGTCTATTCTTTATGCAATGAGCAGCAGTGAGCACAAAACCTGGAACAATTCAAAAATATAAATAAATTTCTGAAATTATTCTGTTTTAAATGAAAATACTTACGGTTTGTGATAAGCGTACCGCCACACGAAATGCTGCTTTGTATCAGGACCATCCATGGGTTTCCAAACATGTTCGCTGTCTCACCGCCGATTATCCTGGATCTCCAACGACGCGATCCCGCGACCGAAGTGCCACAATTGGGATCCAGGAAAGACACAGTTGACTGACCATTTCCGAGACTAACCCAAGCGAGCAGGGCAATAATAGCGGCGACGTTCTTCATGCTTATGTCCGGAATAACTGACTTGCATGCCCAGGGCCTGGGCTTTTATTGCATTGCAATATTAAATGATAAGCAGCCTCTGAATGGTTTCCCAAGAAATTCATTTTACACCACATCATCATTTTGGGAATACTATAAAACGACTTTAAACTTAATGTGTAATGAGAAAAATTATTAGAAAGATTTACACTATTATCCCAATGAATTCTAAGTGATTATTAAATGACAAGCGCACTAAACACCCGCCTTGAATTTTATAAATTTTGCGTCCATTAATTTTTTTCACAAGTAAACAAAATTATATAAATTAGTATTTCAAAATGAAAGAAATATTTCCTAAAATTTAAAAATTTCTAAAATGTCCGTCAAATAGATTTTTGAGTGTATATTAATATTAGGCTGTTTTAAAATAAAGGTATGCCTGTAAGTCTTGATTTTGCTGGTTTTGCAATCTGATTTTCCATTGAAAGGCTTTCCATATTTTGAATAAGCTGATAACCGTGAATATTGATAGTCGCCTATAATCACATATTATATTTCAGCTTATTCAAGAAAAGTCTTTGCTTTGCTGAGTAGAATGAAGCTGCACTCACTAACTAAATTTCGTGCGGAAACCTATGGGAAATACCCGGTCGCAAAAATTAAAATCCAGCCACCCGCTTAGCACCCAAAAGTCCGGAATGAACATGGACCTACAACTGCGAGTTAAACGATCACCATAAATCCCTTTGCTGAATGAGCTGGTTACGAGCAGTCCTGCAGTTGCGTTTAATCACAGGTAACACACCGCCGTTTAAATGCAAATGATGCGGCGGCAATAAACGTGGCCAAGAGGCATTCCGCCCCACATATGCGGAAAATGTGAATGGAAACGCGAGTAAACAGAAAGAACGTGTGTAACCAAGGCATCGCGAGTACAGAGAGAGAAAATCATTACAGAAAAATCGACGATTTAAAGTTATTTTCCTTGAATAAAATTAAATAATCACTTAAAATATTTATAAAATGATATACCTCTACTAATTTATATTTATTCCCTTTTTAGAGCTCCGCCAAAAATGATAAGTTAAATATAAATACAAATATAATAACATTTATTAAAAATTTTTTATTTTTTAATAATAACGAATTCATTTAGAAGTTTGCAACGAAGTGAAGGAAACGTTTTTGACCACATAAAGTATATACATTCTTGATCAGCATCACCAGACGAGTCGATCTAGCCATGCCCGTCTGTCTGTCCGTTTCGCAGAACTATATCTTACAGCTCCCACAGGAAGGATCAATAACCTCCTATGCTTGGAAATAACATTTTTTAACACTTCTGAATTTCTGTAATTAAAATGATATAAAATTATTAATGTTAATATATGTGATATGTGATATTTTCTTTCTGTGCACCTTGTTATAGCAGGCTCGGTGGGCGTGGGCTTGCCGGGGGCGTGGTCGCGACACGTGCTGGTCTCGATTGGCGGAGTTTGGAGGGCTGGCGGCGGGACAATCGAAATTTTTAATGCCGCCGAATGGCAATGACAATAATGAGCACGATGACGAGTGTTTGGGGGGATGGCTGTGGCAATGGCCACAATTATGCTGATGACGTGTGTACTACACCCATACCCTTAATGGGCCTGATCCGATTGCTTACTCTCCTTTGGAAAACAAACAAACAGTCGCATGGTGTTTTTTTATGGCTTTGCCTGACTGAAAACGGGTTATTAAATGTATTTTTAAATGGGTTTTAATGCGATTTTCTGTTTAATGAGCCGTTTCATAGCCAACCCCCTAGCTCTGATTTGCAATTTTTTGTGCATGCCTTAATTTATTTAGCTAACCGGCTTACCAGGCAAAAGGAAAGCACATTAAGGCAGCTAGGAAATACCACAAAAGCTTTGGATATGTTTATGGTGACCAAAAATGAATCGAAATTCCAGTTTGCCACATGACCACAAAGGTCAGCAAACTTGCAAACTTGCAAAATATGGAGCAACCATTTTTATTCTGCATTTGTGCTTAGGTCTCTTAGTAACAAAAGGTAGACTTTCTATGCATGTGTACAATTTGTTAAATGCACATTTTTCGTTTTCAGTAGAACTTTGAACCTTAGCCTGCACTTCCAAATGCATACAAATGGTTGAACATAATCGGCTTTGGATTTATTCGTTTTCTCTAGCAAACGGTTTTTGTTTCAAATTGAGGCAATCTAAACTCGTAAATGCAATTTTCGAAGAGTTATTTATATTTTCATGATTTCTAAAACATTTCTCTTTGAAGTAAATCATCCACATACTCCGAATTTAAAGGTACACCTCCATTTCGACCTTGACATGTTTTGGTTTAGTGACTCGCTCACGTCCGAACAGATAAACATTTGTTAAAATGACATAAAATTACACGAATGTCGGCTGACAAGGGGCAATTTAAAACTAATTTCGCGATCATCAAATGCCACCACAGCCAAGGCAGATGATATAATTGCACAGATTTAAAGATAAAAGCGACCACAGCTGAAAATAAAAACATTTCTAAAATTTAAAATTTA
The DNA here is from genome assembly GCA_037075285.1 of Drosophila lutescens. NCBI lineage: Eukaryota > Metazoa > Arthropoda > Insecta > Diptera > Drosophilidae > Drosophila > Drosophila lutescens. The sequence goes on from JBAMCF010000598.1 coordinate 613,558, forward strand.
ATTTATAAGAATGCCAGATGCCTTAATAGACAACTAAAATTCCGCATGACTATTTTATAAGGGTAGGTACTTTCTTATAAAACATAGACACTTTTCTTGCACTTCATTAAACCCAATCAATCAGAGATTAATCACAATGATGGCCTGAATAATAGGGTGTGGCTGGGTAAAGGAATTAGTTAATCGATTCTATTGAGGCTGAGTCAGATGTCTCTTGTTGTGCGAGTGCTTTTGCTTGCGTCCAGCAAACCCCTCCAAGTAAATGCCCCACCAATGCCGTAACCCAAAACAAACCCGAGCCCAACTACACGTAACCCAAGACCCAGAGTCTGTTGATGTTTAAGGTCATTGCTGGCTGTGATTAAAAACTGCGTGCTGTAAAATAAACTTGAAACGTAATGTTCGGGTGTGCACTCGGCGGCATCCACGAGATTGGCATAATTGCAACCGCAGAAGTAAATAAAAAAACCAGTCAAAATCCCAAGAAGCAGCTGCTTCTCGGCAGAGTGTGAAATTAACATGAGACTTGGCACAATTTCCGCATTGATTTATCTGTAAAATCTGTAAATTCAGCATTTAGGGGTATACTTACTGAGTGAGATATGTATATACCTTACCCTCTAACAATAAATTCTAAATCTTGTAAATTCTACAAGTAAAGAAATACATACATATAAAAAATTATATATATTTAGCTGACAACAAAAAAAAACTAGTTACGGGCAATTTTTAAATCTATGTTTTAGTATACGTTAATCTCTGTTTCAATTTACGCAAGCAAATATTCCACGAATTGAGTGATTCAAATGAACTCATCAAAATATTTTTTTTGAAAAAATATATAAACGTTAATAAATCTATACAATAATTAATCTGTGTATATTTTTTTCAAGGCCGAATAAAAATAAGTCCTAGAAAAAATACAATACAAAATAAATCTAAAGATTTCGTTTGGTTAAAATTTACCGTTTTCATAAAATAATTTACTAAATGTTTAAATTTTTTTTCACTGTATTTTGTTATTAAAGTTATGATTCACAAAAATCAATTCACAACCTAAAATGTACAAATATCTGATATTGATAGACTATCAAAAAGTCGATATACCCAAACAAAGCATTCCCATTTGCCTTTGCTTGTGTTTTTTCGGACCACAATATTGGGGATAAAGATGAGGATGAACTTGGAGCTCGAGCTGGAGTGCATTCATTCAAGATAACCCTGCTGATTGTGGCCAGAAAAAGGGGATGGGTGGAGAGCCCACGCACAACTGACCATAATTGAGATGCCAAATGGATTCACGTGTGTGCCGAAATTTCCCCCTCCCCAAGAACCGAATTCATCTGCGTGAGCCATTCAGTTCCGAGAAATCCTTCGCTTATTCAAACATTTCCGGGAACGTCGGGTGGACCTACTTCCGCAATAGAATCACGTAGAAGTCCAGGACCAATTATTGTCCTCTGCCCCGAAATTCCGTATGCAGGAGTTTCGGGGTGCGAATTAAAATCAAATTTGATTTCGAGGCAACCGAGAAGGAATCCCGTGGCGAATCATTAGCGATTGGTTTATGCCCGCATGCTTTCGGTTTCGAATACGTTTCGTCACACTCTGATTCACATTGAGGGAATTCGGTGGCGAGCAATTAAAACTCTGGTTCAATAAATATCAATAAAATTCGCCAGCGATTTCCCTATTTTGGCATAAATAACAATAGTCGCCGGCGTGCGTTTGTCAGTTGAGTGGAGTTTCTAGACCAGCGAACAGGTCAAATATCGATAAAGTTTAACCGGCAGTCAAATCAAGTGTGAACCAATTGCAAACAAGGTAAAGTACAAATAAACTCGCACCCAGATCGGGATAGACCATGCGGCGTATGAGTGATGCAGCTGACTCATCCGCCCCGTAGACCCGTCGACCCGGTGAAAGTTTGCTCCCACCACAGTTGCAGTCTACGCTTTGCGGTGCATGGCGAATTGATTGCCGCATATGCGGAAAAGAAAGTTCACAACCGGCTGCCAAACTCAAACAAACGTCAATGCCCCGGCAAAGAGTCCAACCCAACCCACCAGCTACCAGCTACCGTCTACCAGCCACTCGCACTCGTTCATAATATTAAATAAATTATTTGCGAAGCAGGGGGAGCTTCGAGTATCCAAACGGCAAACAGCAATCGGCAAACGGCAACTAATCAGTCAGTCACTCAGTCAGTCAGGCCTAGCTGTTGCCTTTTCGCACCACTCAACAAAAGCAAAAAGCAAACAAAAAAGTATTGAAACAAAACCGGCGGAATGCACTAACTGATCGACAGATACCCTCGGAGTTAACTGACCCGTCGAGCCTCTAGAAAATTAACTTCTGAATAGTTTATTGATCCAGCTACGGATTTTCCAGAGAGCTCACTTTACAATGCGTACATAGCACTTTACATTAAACAAATTGACAGCGAATTTCTCATCTGTTTAACATTTTTTGTAAATAATTATTTTAGTATTTTATGGGTTATTGAAGTCAAGTATATATTTTGCAAAATGCTAGCATTTGAGTGGAATTTTTCAGATACTTTTTGAACATATTTCTTAAAATCTTTCTAAATTTGTAGCTCTTAACAAACTTTAAACTTGTTCTTAGATAAAACTAACAATTTTCTAACAAAAATATAAATGCGAATTTGAGTTCGAACTTGTAGAATTTAATATGTTATTTAATTTGTTCATTACTAAGTTATGTCTAAAATATCTTAGTTCGTGGGAATTTTCCAAGTTTTCGATGGAGCAACTGCATTAGTTTTAACTTAAAATATTTGATACATGATTAATTTCGTTTAAATTTCTTTGTTATTTAAAGTATCTTATGTGGGGATTTTCCTCACATCTTCGGAATTTATTTTGAACAGAGTATTAGTATGTTCTTAATATTGCTTTTTCACTTTTTCCCTGTGTATCTACACCGAGCAATCGGCTTGCGAAAGGGTTTGAGCTGCGCACGCGCAGCGCGTACGAAGAACAGCTGAGCTACGTGCTCGGCTACTTACCCACCCAGTGACCACCTGCCCACCGCTTCAGCCCCTTTCCCCCCAGACCACAGCTAAGCCAGCCCGCCACCCTTCTTCTGAGAGCCCAGAGCAAACACGTTAGGCGCCAACAAAGCTGAGAAACTCGCCTGGCAGCCCGCTCAGCTCACTAAAACCAAAAAAAAAAAATCTGAAAAAATCAAAAAAACGACGCAAACGAAAAGAAAACAAAACGTGAGACGCTTCGTTGCCGGCTTGAGTTGGCCAGAGCGTCAGAGCCAGGCTTGTATATTGTAGCTCGGGGCCTGAGTTCCGAGATATCTGCGATCCGAGACCCGAGGTTTGGGGTCTGGGGTATACGGTTTGGGGCTTGAGTGGCGGGTAAGAGCACTCTTAAGTGCTCAGCTCAGTTCAGTTGCGAATTTCATACAACACGAGACGGTTGCCTCCGAGCGGTTGTCGTTCTACTATTCAAATACCCGAATCCCACGAAACTCCACTTCCATTCTGCAACAAGAGTTTGCCAAAAAAAAAGAGAAGTTTCGCGATTAAGCGGAAATTAGTCAAGCAAATAATTATTCAAGTGTGAGTGCTCGCGAGTGAAAAGTGGCTGGAGTTCCTCAAATTGGTAGTATATCAATTAAGTGCCCAAAATGATTGAGAGACGCAGTCAACTGGATAAGGTAAAACCCAAATCATCTAGTTATGCCACGAAGTTCTAGCCCAACTTCTATTACACTTTAACGTTTGCGGTCTATTAAATATTACCTAAATTACAAGAAACTTTTCCCTTTCGCTCGCCTCTATTTACACAACGTTTTTGTATGCGAAATTCAGTAATTGACTTTAAAAGTTTCACAAATGGCAAACTCCGGCAAAACGTGTGAAATTTTTTATGCGAACCCCATAGTTGCGAAACTTAATGAATTCCGATAAACAATATGCAAAGCAAGTTGAGTTTCAAGTTCTTAAAGTAAATTCAACTTTAAGTAAACTATTTCGGTGCGTTTGAAACATTCATTATGCAGTGGAAATATCTGGTTTTTTGTTTGTTCATCTAGTGAACAAAGTTAGATAATTGTTGGGTAGATAATTTGCAAATATTAATTTTCGAACAATAAAAAAATTTAATTAGTGTGTTATTTAAAGTCGCTTAAAAGTTATATTTTGTACTTAAAGAAAGCAAACAAATGAAATATATGTTTTTCAATATACAAAATTTTATTTTTTATGAGATTAAAAACGCAGTTCACAAAATTCAAAAAGTATTTAATTTGAAATCAGCTATTGATTTCATTTTATGAAAAATAATTTGTTTGTAAACAGTCAGCTCAACGCGTGCACATTTAATCAGATTAGCAGGCAGCACTTAAATATTATATTATAATTAATTAAATTAACTCAATGTAAATATTTATAATTTAATTAGCAGCTTGACATAAGTTTATATACAAAATTTTAGGATTTTGCACTAGAGTATTTCGATCTTCGACTTTCCGTAACCAAATCCATGCGGATGGTTAATGACTGCTCGAACTGTTTGATAAATAGTCTTAATGATACAAGACACAGAACATATTTATTTTCATGATTGCGATCACCGCAGAGGGTGATAGCTGTTCGAAGCGTAATCTCTTGCGATTCACATAGTTGTCGGACCTCTAATACAGGTTTTTATTCTGTGTTCTGGGTTCTGGGTGGTGGGCTCAGCAATCTGATTAATCAGCCCAGCCATGTGCTAGGTTTTCTTTTCAGGTTCTAAGCTTCTGGCAGATCGCACGATCCGAGAATGAGAATGAGAACCGAGCTCTGAATGCTGTGCTTTCTGTATCTTCGTCTGCTTATCTAAATATTCGCAAAATTTGCTGAATCTGTACGAAGATACTGGGAAATGACTCAGTCGTAGCTGCGACTCATTTGCATTTGTTTGGCAGCTAAGAACTTTTGCTTTTGTTTGGCTGTTAGTCTGGTCTGGGCACTGAAAAATGTTTGAGATTCTAATTAATTATGTGCGTGTCAAGTTACGTAAGATGTTCCGGCGACGAAACGAAAGTAAGCGCTCGAATGTCTAATTTATGCGGGATCCCATCGATCGTTTCGGTTACAAAGTATTTAAAGCGCGAAGCGTCACAGCCAGTAATCTTGAATGTTCAGCGGAAATGCTTTAGTATTTTTGGCCAACTGAACGATATAAAAAGCTATATAAAGACTTACGTCAGGGGATCTGCGTCACTGCGCATGCTCAGCTGCATTCATATGGAGCGTTAAGTTGGTTCTGAATGAATCGAGATTAGTTTATCATTCTTGGCCGTGATCCGTGTCACGTAGACTCCGACAACAAGCCACCTGAGAAGGGAACCTCGGGAACCCCCATATCTTATTCTCTAAGCGGTAGAGAAGTTAAAGCTCTATTACTAATGAGCAATTGTCTCACTTAGTCTTTAAGTCGGACAAATGACCATGATTCTCAGTAAAAGATTAAGTAAATACAAATACAAACAGAGTACAAAAGCGCTGATTAATTAGAAGCTAAAAGAATAAACTTTAAATGAAACATCAGTATTTTCTGAAAACCTGATTAAACAAATATACTTAACATTTATTAAAAACCTCAAAAATCCGTCAATGGCTTGATTTATTAATTAACAGAAGGGCCTTTTTTAACTTAATCCGCACATTTTCAAGTATCATCTAATTATGAGATTAAAAACGCATTTCACAAAATTCAAAAAATATTTAATTTGAAATCAGCTATCGATTTCATTTTATGAAAAATAATTTGTTTGTAAACAGTCAGCTCAACGCGTGCACATTTAATCAGATTAGCAGGCAGCACTTAAATTAATAAACGCATTAGCATTTCTGTCACTTAATTAACACTTCAATATGCACATTTTAATTAATTAAATTAAATCAAAAAAGTGAACGCATTAAAGAATGACTGTCTAGTGATTTAAAGTCTTTGTAAAATGAAGAATTATTAATGTTAGGAAAGGTCTACAAGGGTATTAAAGACCAATAAGTCAGCTTCAGTTTTAAACGTTAACATGTTAAATCAATTACTTTTTATTACTCGGTTAAATGCCAATTGTTTTTGTTCTAAGGAGTAAATTAAATAAACAAACAATACCCACTTTTACCAGACAATTGAAATAAAGCGAATTAATTAAATTGATTTTATTGGCATCGAGTGTGTGCGATACTCTGCTCCTGCGGCTTCATTCGATTCCGATACCTATGAAACCGATTGCTGATTGTGGGTGGGTGCTTTTGGCATTAATTAGCTGCATGATTAACGATAGCACACGATGGGCGGGTTGCCTCCCCCTCCCCACCCCTGCATTAAGCCCGCTTTAATTGTAGTTTAACTCTGCCATTGAACCTTGTTCATTTCTCTCCGAGCACTTGGGGTATTATCTCAATTACGGGTTAGCTAACCACCGCCACTCGAAACAATAACAAACTTGGCCCGGTAATTAAATCAAATCCGCCAAGAGAAGAAAACGTTAGCATGGCAAATAATACATGTGCGAACATAAGCATACAAACATAAACAACAGCGCAATCAAACAACAAACGCCAAGCCGCTAAACAAATAATCAAAGCTGGAAAGCGAAAATATGTAGTTATTGTGATATTTTGTATCTCTAGGAACGTTTATCTGCACGTGTTCCGATTCACGGAGTTGTGGGTGTACGGAAAGGGAAAGGGAGGAAAAAAAAAAGAAGAAGAACAAGTCGAAACGCTAAAAATATCCACCGATTTTTTCCGCCAAAAGGTCACGTACAAAAACAAAGTCAAAATTCGACGTCAAAAAGCAAAAGACGCGATTCAAACAAACAGCAAAAAAAACAAAAAAACGAGCGCAATGAAATTAAAGCAAAATCTGGCAATCAAGCTTACAAAATGGGTAGTGTTTTTTTATGGGCATGTGTGTGTGTCGGTAACCCCAAGCAAAGTCAAGGCCCTCTCGCTCACACTCTCCCCCCGGCCTTTCGCTTACTCTTTCGCTATGCTGATTAGCTTCGCATTGTACAGTTACTCCATGACCCTGAGCAATGTCAGCCAGAGGCTCGCCAAGGGGGGATTTAAATTTATTAAAAATGTCTTGACTCTATAAAGAAAACTATAATTTATTTAGGTTTTTATCTTTTGGTTTACTTACAGTAACATTGAAAACCAAGAACATAGAGGCTTCCTATTATAAATTAATTTTAAAAATTAAAAAATGTTTGCTATGTGTGAAATATTTCAATTTAAATTTAAAGATAATTCAAATTGAACTCTACATATTCAAGCACATATATAAATTAATTTGTAGGCCCCTTTCCAACATACCAAGCCATAAATTTAATTCAACAATCCCCTCTTGTCAAAGTTTATGTTACGCCCCTGACTGTAACAGTTCACACCCATTTTCATCTCCATCTTCAGTTTTGAACACATAAGTGTGACCAGCCATAGAAAAAATAGGTGCAAAAATCGTTGAACGGCAAATTTGATGCTGTTCACTGTTCATTGTTGCCATTGTTTGTTGTTGCCGGAGATCGTTGTTTGGCTATTCAAATTTTATGCATTGTCAGCGGACAACAACACAATTGGACAGAAAAATATATGAGTGGGGGGTGGGGAGGGGGAGGCAAACAGCCGGCTGAACATACAATTCAATTTAACGCTATGCGCCCCGCCCGGTTATTTGGTTTTCTAGTTCAAGTTGAGGGTCAATAGCTGTTTTGGCTTGCATTTTGGCCCGGCTTTATATGTTTGTTTGCAATTTGTAAAATTGCCAAACAAATATTGATTGGCGAGCGAAAAAAGGCAAATGCAAATAGCCGTATCTGCTAAACTCTCACAGTTGCTCCCTTCAACTGCCCCACCTTAAATGTTTATATTTAGCCAGGGCAAACTGTACAAGGAGGACGAGGTGAGGTGTTCCTAAGGGCGTAGCCGGTTCAACGTGATTCACTCGCAGGTTCAATGCATCATCAGACGTGTTTTCTACACCTAAATTAATAGTTTTATAGAACAATTTCCCAATTTTTTAATGGAGAAATTAAAAAAGAAAGTAGAAGTTTATTTTAAATTAGTGATTATATTTAGAAACGTATGCTGAATAAATATTCCAAAGCATTTAAAGATTTGAAAAATCGTAATGGATTTGGGATCATATTCATTTTACCTTTTTCTTAGCTTTCCTAGATTTATGAAATCCAACTGTAAATTTTAAGTGAAAGATTATCCTGTGATGTGCATTTTCTGCAAGTGCAGCGACTTAATTCAGTTTTCCGACGAGGTGGGAAGATTAAAGCCACAAAAGGGGCACTACTAAATGGAATACGGAATGGGAAATAAATTAAACAAGGTGGAAAGTGAGCGCTACACGTGACTTGCTGTGCGGCAGATTACTAATTAATGCACAGGTAAACTAGCCAAACAATTATTCGGATGACTGATGCACAGTCATTCCGCAGGCCAAAGGTTCTACTGCCCTTTGCCTGCGAATATTAATTGGCCAATTGAAATGATCAGTTACTAAGTGATTTGTCTACCGTCAAATCAATTTGTATTGAGGTAGATCAAGTCTTCAATCAAAACAGGTTTAATCTTACAAACGATAAGATTTAGATCTTTTGCGAAAATATGATGGCGATAAGTATATGTTTTTAGTAAACCTATTTCCTTGATAGTGATTGATTTTACTGAAATAAATATTATTGATGAGCCGAACATTTAACTGAAAATTAACCGGAGGACAGAAATCACATGTATTAATGCAGATTTATGGAAATGAGCTTACCAGATATAAATACAATTTTGTTATGAAATTCACTGAACTTGTTTCGAGTTGGATTCTACTTTTAGCCAAATTTGTTTTCGTGAATTTCGGTTTAAAGATAATTATTCAATAGCTGTTATATGCGGTAAAGTAAGGGTGTATAAACGTTAACTTGCTGAAGCTAAGTTAATCAGTTTGTTTTAAGAATAGCCAAATTAGTTTTCGTTAATTCCAACATTTTAATAGGTTTTCATATTCCTTTTGGCAGTTTTATATACTACTCATATTCTTAAAATCTGTTTCTGGTGTTGGGAAGCGGAGTTCAAGGCGGTTCCGGTCGATCCCCGGTGCAGTTCCATTGTGCAGCCCACTTATCATCGGTATAAAGCCGTATAACTTTAATGGCCGAAATCGTAGAACAACGAAACCTGGTCTGGGATCGAAACTCGGTCAGACAGATGAGGTGAGCCACTTGCGGTAATGCTGTGGCTACACTGAACCACTGACTTCAGAGATCCCCTGAGTTAGTGATCCACAGAGAGCAGGTTCACTGAACTGCACTCACCTACGGCATGGCATTGGGAGAGAGCGAGATGGCAAGGCGCTCTCATCGTGGGTGCAAAGAGTTCGACGAATATGTGGGTCAGGCCGACAATTACACTGAAAGTAGGCGGTCCACTTTTCCTCAAACCCGTTTACAGTTAACAACGGTAGATGCTGAGAAAGCTCGGCAAACGCAAAGAAACTACAAAATTCGCAGCTCTCTTTGGCTCTCTTTCTATAATTTGCACGACTTTAGATTGCAAGATTGGCTGTAGAATAACAGTACTGCAGCCACTCTCTTTCACTCTTTACGGAATGAAAGAAGGGGCTCTTTCTTTTGCTCTCTCTTGTTTTTCACTAGCACCTTTTTTTAAGCTCTTAAAATTTATATTTTTACATGCCTTTAATTTATACGAAATTTAGAAATAATAATTTTGTTCCTTGTCAAAACTTAGGCATTAGGGATAGAAGTAAAATTACAATTGATGTTTCTTCAAAAAATAAATTCGTAAAAAAGACATAGAAAATTGTGACTTTTGCAATTGCAAACTTTTACATTGCGATTTTCTCTGTTATCTCTCTCTCTCTCTCTCTCTCTGGCTCTGTTACATTAACAGCAGCCGCTCTCATTACAACGAGAAAGTAGAGAGTGAGGGAAATGCGATCGCATTGCTGTCTTCCTCTCGCTAAACCGCTTGTGTAGCTTGGCTCCCTCTCCCCCCTCCGGCGCACTCAAATGCAAATTTGTACATTGCAATTGCAGAGAGAGAGCGAGGAGATGAGCTGTTGCTCTCTTCTTGTAACAGAAGAACGCAGGCTTTAAAAGCGGCGCATGCGCTGCGTGCTTTCCACAGTCGCGCAGCTGCACTCGAAAAGAACACCTTGTCCGGTTGATAAGTTCTGCCAAATAAAGAATAACCGACTTAAAATCACTGCCACAATGACGGTCACAGCAACAAGAACAACGCAACGCAGCCTCTACATCACGAACGAGGTGAGTTCCTGCTTTGCCAAAAAATATAAGCCAAAAATCAAAGGCAAGCAAACAAACAAACGGAATGCGCCGGCTTGAAATAATTTATGAAGTCTGCCGCGGGCACTTTTGATTCTGATTATGAATCTACTTCTGATTCTACTTGTGATTCTGATTCTGATTCTGCTTCTGCTTCCGACGAGTGGCACTCCGAAACTGGCTGCTAATTAGTGCTGCCTCATTAAAAGCGAACCTAAAGCGAACGAAACTGTTGCTCGGACACTCGAGACCGCTCTTCAGGAAAAGCCAGGCGAATGCCAAATGCCAGAAACCAGAGAGCCAGTGCAAAAAGTCGGGCAAACAAATCTGAATGCCCTGCTGCCTTGTAATTGCAAAACAAAGGCCCCATTTACGCCAGGTCAGAGTTTCCTGTCCTGGGCGAACATGTCCAAATTAATAATCAATGAAAACAATTAGCGCGCGAAATGCTTTTGGGGAAAAACTCGTTCCATAAACTTTTGCCTTTGCTTGGCGCTCTAAAGGCTTACGGATCCCAGAATGCTGGCGCAATATTGGATTTGAAATGATTAGAATAAATTAGTATTCATTTTCACGAGCAAACAGCTGCCGGCCAAAAGCTTAAAGAAAGCAACAGTAAAACGCAAACAACCAATATCCAGATTTTTGAGTTGCCCTGCGGGCTGCGTAAAAAACAAAAAAAAACGATGAAACCAGAGGCAGAAGCAAAATCAAATGCAAATTATGAAGAAATAATAATAATAATGTGGCTAATTATGAGTGAAATTTCAGGAAATCGAATAAATAGAAAAAGAACAAAACAAAAAACCGGTCATTGGCAGTGGAGTGGAAAAGTGGTCAAAACAAAGAGGGAAAATTCAATTATTCAAGAACGAACTTTTTAATTTCGAAGGAAAATATGGAAAATGAAATAAATTTACATAAAAAGACATCTTGCAGTCACAATACAACTTGTTAATATTTATTATTTAAGTTAAAGTTAAAACTTAACCACTGATAGCCATCAATCAAGAAACGCTTCAAGTTTCACGTGGCTTTAAATAGAATTCAGTCGAACTGCTGCGGTTAGCTCATTAGCAAAGTTGAACGAGATTGTGTAACGCCCACCTCGCCCACTAATATGCAACCGAAACTATAATTAAGCTTGAGCGACTGAATAAGAAGAAGACGCCAATTGCCACCCCCGATGGGCGGCAGCCCAGTTTGTTGGCAAAGTAATTAACGTTTATTGGCTGCGGACAAACAAGAAGTTTTCGTAAATTCAATCTTCTTTTCGAAAATATGTACATATTTATACAAATGTGGATCCTGCCATCGCTTGGCCACGCCCCCACAAAATGTGCGCCTCTGCTTATTTGCCGCGCGCTTAGGCTTTTGTTTGTTCGCCCAATATTTGCCCCAAAAATTTTTGAGCAAGAATAACAAAAAGATTTCTGTGCGCCCCAGTCAACAGAGTGTCGGTGGCACAGTAAGGCGAAAGACCCACAGATCTGTGTGCATACGTACGTAATATACTATCGATGGCAACAATTACCAGACATCGGGGCGTATGCGTGATACTGCTCGTAGACATATCACGCATACGACTCGTATGCAAACGGAAACGGCTTGGTCCGCAAATGTTTTTTCTTCTCTTTTTTTTGGCCCAGTCTGTTGCACAGCAGACCGTAATTCAACTTGGCCAGCTGCAAAAAGATTCAATTTGAATTGCGAAATGCAAATGCAATGGTCAGAATGAAATCCCACATTCAGGTCTGGCCTCGGCCAACTTCTTCTTCCACTCTCGTTTCGTGCCCCTTTTATTTTGTGGCATTTGTTCGGTTTTTGTCATGCAAATGGAATCTCACATTCTTACGCACAATTCACTTAGCAAAAGAGGGTGTATTGCTTGATTGGTGGGCTCTTCTAAAAGTCAGGAACAAGGACTCGAGTCTTTGAGCTCTGGCCTGTAATTTATATTTGTTGAAAATGATTTTTATGTATTATTAATTGCACATTCGTTACTTTACTTTGGACAAATCTTCCCAATTTGGCTTAAATTGCTAGCTTTTTCATTTTGTGAGCCTGGGTCTACCGTGTATATTTGCATTGAAAATGGTCACAAAAATGTGATAATTGTATGGAATATTTTTGCAAATTTCAATACATTTTCCCCAAACTCGGCTAACATAGTTGTGGAAAAGCCTTTCGCATACATTTGTAAGCATTTAAAGAGCAAATAAATAAATGTGGGACAAATATCAGTTCCAATTGATATGCGCATGATTTTATGCTAACGGAATATAAAATGGTTTTTTCTTTTCTATTTTTATATTTCAACTCCAGTGAACAACGAAGCCCTTGTTAAATTTTAAAATCTTGTCGGCGCTTTTTTTTGTTTTTAAGCTTTCAAGTACAAAGCCAACAGAATCTTTTTGGCCAACTAGGGTCAGGGCGCTTTAAAATGTTCGCTTAAATGCTTTTCGAGTAACAATTAGACAACAGCAATTGCAGGGTTAACTGCTGTCCCCTTTGGAGCCCCGCCCCTGCTGGCCAAAGTCGTGGAGTGTCATGGCCCGCTGGACTTGCTTTTGACCTGCTCTGCACTTGCTTTTTATGTTTCCATTTTTGATGGCTGCCTTACGAATTACGAAGCCAGACAGCACAACAAACACAGACGGCCATTGATGGATGTATGCTGGGATATATTTTCGTTGCCAAATGCGGGCTCACAGTCCGTTGGATTTGGATTTGAGTCTGAATTTGAATTTGAACCTTTCGCCTTGGACGGACGGACGGCTTTCGAAATACTTGGGGCGGGAAAATTCACTCACTGCCAAGTGGAAAAACTCGATGCATCCAGCTGAAAGCTTAAAACTGAGAAACTGGTTGGCTGGCCTTGGTCTAATCCACATTTCAGAACCCCAGCCAGCCATTCAGCAACAGGCAGCAGATTCTGTCTCGGATCTCGACTGGGGTTTCCAAACTTGATACTCGACTGTTTGGCCTACGTTTTAGCCATGGCTATGGCTGCTGGCCAGAACGAAAATCTCGTATCCATGTTTGCACTGCTGCATTGCTGCAACTTGACTTTGCAATCACTACGTTTTGGACCGCCGCACACCAAACAAGTGGCGTTCAAGTGCGGATTGCCAAGATCAACGTGTCAACAGCATGAGTTTATACGATGATGTATAGCGTCATCTCCACTGGTTGCTCATCTCCTTTAATAAGTGTTTTTTACATCTCTTTTTCTAGATAATCATCACGGCCATGGACCGATTCGTATGGTTTGTCCTCCTGGTGGTCATGTCGCACCTGGTCACCGAGTTCACCCGCGTCTCCGGATATGCACGCGGCCAGCGTCACGAGTTGGTGCTGCTGAACGATGTAAGTAGCCAAAAGCCAGCTCAGGTGCTATTAAAATTTTTACTGACTGAGTGGCACACAAAATAAACATCTCAAGAGTAAAATATTGCCGTTTTTCGTGTTAAAAAGAATCAGTTTATTTTATGTTACAAAAAAGTGAACTAAAGTTTAATTAAATTTTGACTGCACACAACATTTTAAATTAATAAACTTAAAACAAGTGAAACCTTTGGTTAATTTGGTCAATTTTTTAAATTTTTTAACTAATTTTAATGTGTTTTTATTATTTTATGAGGACATTCCTAGACCATTCCTAATCTTATAGAATTTTCAAGGAAACTTAAGAAAATATTTTTAATACATGCAACATTTTAATAAATTTGTTTAAATTTATTCCTTTGAAACTCTTCTATACAATTTAAGAATTTTACATGATTTTGTTATCAGTGCAGTTCAAACTGAAAATATTTAACTAAAAAATTCTGATAAAATTACTTCTGTTTTGAAATGTCTTTAGAGAGGGTATATTAATTTATAATTTTTCCATAAATTATTATAGACAGGATTTTTCCTCTGTGCAGCTAAAAATACTTAGCTCACAATTGTTGAATTAATTTTGCCGAGTAATTAACATTCTGTTGACCTTTTCAGACTCTGCTGCATCCGATGCCCGTGCAAAACATGGTGCTCTACCCCAGCCAGGATTACGGGCAGTACCAGCAGCGTCCCTCCTCCGCCTCCTCCGCCCCCGCAGGATCCATAAGCAGCCTGCAGCAGAATGCCGCCCTCCTGTTGAGCAGCTTGGCGGCGGGAGTGAGCCCGGGAAATGGAGCAGCTGCAGCGGGAACGGCGGTTCCCGGGAGCAACGCTGCCATTTTGTCCCTCGGCGATAGCCAGCCGACTCACACGGCCGAGAGCTCGTACCCGATGTTCAGTTTGCGACCCCTGATCGACAGTATTTTCGAGGTGGGTTCACGCCATTTGCCCGCGGCAGTCATCAAATCCCTGTTTTACAATCGTTCATCCGTATTTCGACAGATTCCGATTTCAACGCTGCGCGCTGTCAACAATCTGGTGGGTCGATTGACCGGAGGATATCGCCAGGCACCGACGGAAATGTCGCAGAAATCGGTGGCAGCAGGAACGGCGCTGCCGTCCGGCAGACGAAATCCCACTCTAAATGCCCATCCCAGTCAACAGCACCAAATGAGAGAGGAGATGGCGTAATTTAGGGCCCCACTTTTAGTCAGTAAACTATGTTGAATGCGTGAATGTTGTAATTTCTGTCACTGTATGTTTCTAGTGTGTGTTTTTCGTGTGCATTTTGACCTTTGTGATATATGTGACCTTGCTGTAAGCTTAGTTTAAGGGTATTTATGTCAATCCAAGAGAAAATCAAAAAAAGATTACGATTATGGAATAAATGTAAAACATATAAACAGGTAGCATATGACATTTTGGCAATGTGTTGTGGGTTAAATTATTTAATTAACGAAAATATATGCATAATTTAATTTAATATTTAAATATTAATGTGCAGTAAAGGTTAATGACATTTGTTTATGAGGTGCTCGCAGCTTTGGTTCATATGAAACCATTAAAAACCATACAAAATATCCATCAATATTTAATTAAAGAAAAAGTAAACATTTGTTAATATTTATTTTAACACTTTAGTTGCAAATGAACATATAACAAATTTTTTTAATATACATTTTTTTTATAATTACTGTATTGCAAAATGTACTTGTCTGAATTAATTAGTGCCTAGAAAGCCCTTCAAAAATGCACTGTATAAAATATGTTTTTGTTCATCTGAGACAACAGCACAACAGTAGACACAGTATGAATTGTACACTCATAAAAATTAATTTCTAAATTTTAGAAATCTCGCCATTAAATCGGCCTACCTTTGAAAATAGAAAAAAAATTTCTTGTTTTTAGAAAATTTGCCTTTGAATATAGAAAACCTTTCTAGATAAAGAAAATTCAAGAAAGAATTTTTCTTGAAATTAGAAAAATTTAAATCTCATATGTTTTTTTTGCCGTCGCAGCCAAAACAATTTCTACGTATTTAATGGCAAAATCGCCATTGAATATATGAAAGAAATGACCCTAGAATTTAGAAAAGTAGCCATTGAATTCCTTCGGCTACCGAATGCTAACGACAAGAAAAACGAAGTAGGACGAAGGGCCTACTCGGCCCGACAACTACCCGGCTACCGACTTCTCTGATCACCCGAGCGTCAGTTGTGAAAAAAAATCGTAAGTGATGGACGTGATTCTTAAGCGGATAAGAGGTGAAGCCTTTTTCCAAATATTCAAAGGTAAGTACATATATAATTTTTTGTATAGCGCGCGTACAATTGTGTGTATGTAATTAAAGGAAAAACTCGAAATCTCTTAACCAAGTTTATACCAATTTAGTTGAATTGTTTTTTAGCTAAAAGCTACGTACATACATACATTTGTACAAAAATATGTTGGTGTACAGTTCTATAATAACTTCACCTTATTACTCGCATTATATTTATTTTTCAGAATGAAAAATTACAGATGAATCGCCAAAATACCTTCAGTTGCATCAGCCAAATAATTTGTTTGGCGAAGCTGTAATTTTGTTTTAAAACCTTCTAAGGTTAGAGTATATCATAAAGAAAAATATGTTGTATTTGTTTGACATACCTAGGCATCTAAATATGTATGCATGTACGCGGCTCACCCGATCTGAAACCCGATTTTCAACCCTTTCATATTCTGCTCCTGTCTCTCGCTCTCTCGACCGAAGCGTCGCGACTTTTCTCTCTTCTTCTTCTTCAAATTGTACCATGATCTGACCTGCTTACATTCGGGCTCCCTTCGCTCAAAGGCCTGTTTGTAAATATGAATGTAGTACGTGTCTCTCCCGGTTCTCTCTCTCTGAAATTCGATTTTCAACCCTTCCATCCTTGTCTTCTACCTGTCTTGCTCCTCTCTCTGTCTTTTGACCAACGTGATTGTATTTTGGCTATTATTGTTTAAAAAAATGTTGTTTATCTTAAACCAAATATTTGATATCCCAATAATTCTATATTTTACAGATGTGGGAAGGCGAAGAAAATGGTTTTTGATACCTGCAACTACATACTGAGTTTTGAAATCACCTTATGTCATATGAAGTTCAACAGACCTTGTGTTATACAATATTAAATTATGTGAATTAAATTCACCACCAATAATAACTCGTATGCTTAAAAATAAATGTTTTCTTAAGTCAAAAGTGTGTTATTTAAAAATGTTTAAATGTTAAGTGTTAAATGTTTGAAATGTAATAAAATATAATATAAAAAAAACTAAGTTACATTTTACTTTGAGGGTTTGTAAAACATCCTTTCAAGAAATATTATTTCTTAAATCAAGAATTGCTTTTCTTGTTTTAAGAAATATTTTTTCTTGTTTAAAAGGTGCCTTTCTAAAAAACCATTTCTTGTTTTAAGAAATTTAATTTCTTGTTTAAAGAAATATTTTTTCTTGTTTTAATGGTGGCTTTCTAAAAAACCATTTCTTGTTTTAAGAAATTTAATTTCTTGTTTCAAGAAATATTTTTTCTTGTTTTAATGGTGCCTTTCAAAAAAACCATTTCTTGAAACAAAGGTGAGATCGCCTTTGGCAAAAATTCAAGAAAGATTTTTCTAGATTTTAAGGAAATTCTTCGATTTTTTTTTATGAGTGTATCTATAGGCAGCCCCAAAGCGCTCTATAAAATATTTACATTGCCCGGTTTTTTTTTGGCTTATGGCAATTTAAAAACACTGCATACTTTAGCGTGCGCAATAATATGTTTAATCTTTTGTCAATTCAAAAAATATTTTTTATATTTGGGGATTTGCACAAATATTATGACCCAGTGATGAGTCAATAAACGCATATCATCGAATTGGCAAAAAGCACTTCCCCATTCAAAAGGTTATCAGTAGAGAGCGATGGCACTTCCTGGGATTTAAATACTATAAACTCTACTACGTAGCTAGAATAAATTAATTGATTTAAATGTAATGAGATTTCCATTTGGCACACAAAAAAGTTCTCGCGTAATTAATGTGGAAAAAAACCGATGATGAAAAAGAACATCAAGTGATTTTTTTTAACGAGTATCTGCTATTTCCCAAGGTAATCATGCGTGATTAAAGGGACAGGACCAGAGCCAACCCAATCGGCAATGAATCGAATTTAATTATATTTTTTCTTTTTTGGACCCTTTTCGGTGGCATTTGATTTCGGCCATCGCATTCTAAATTATCCAGCACGTGCGCTGCGGATTTGGCCAAAAAAAATCGGAGCCAGAGGCAGAGGCACATTAAAACACACCCGACTCTGTTTGTCATTTGAATACCTAATGAACAAATCGCGGGGACAAAAGAAGAGAGTCCAACGGCGTTAAATTGGGAATGGAATGGATGGGTAGCCGAGTCCAAAATCAGCCAGGCGAATTGGAGAAACCCCAGAAGAGAAAAACATCTCTAATGGAAACTTAGGCAAAAAAATTAAAAAAAAAGATGCAATGCTTATTAATTTGTCCGGCTGCAAGTGGCCAACCCAATTTGCCTGCAGCTTCGGTGAAGCGTGAACGAAAATAAGACCAAAGTCGAATTTATGGCCAAATTCAGTCAATTGCACACCACTTTTGAGCCAACAAAAAGTGGCCCCAAAAACCGGTTTGCCAATATTCGCCAAATCGGATGCACTTAATGGGGCCTATGAGTAATGTAGTAGTTTTCCGACCATTGTTTGATTCTGTAATTCCGAGTTATGCCTGGCAAATCTGAGGTTAATATAGATTATCTCTGAGGGTTAATCGATTGCTCATGGCAATGTACTTTAGCTTACGGCTTATAAATACTAGCATTGATTCAAGAAATTTTAGTTTCTGATTAGGTAAGAAATACCATAAAAATGGTTCTTTCTTAAGAACTGCGATATTTCTTATTTAAATTTATTTCACGTTTTGTGTGAATTTTTAGCTTTCTAATTTATGGATTTTCCGAAACCTTTTTTTTTGTTTTAATGAGTTTAAAGCATAAATGTAACTTGATTCTCTTGTTTAACAAAATAAAAAAAATAAAAAAAAGATTATTTTATTTTTTATTTTGTCAAATTAAAACTAGTATAGAAATAAATGAAGTCCCAGGGCCTGTTTGTAAGTTTATTTTCTCACAAATCCCAGCACTTGTTCAAATTTCATATTTTCTAATGCTGAATCCCAGAACGACCACTGACCACAAAAACCAAGCTAGTCCGTCATGTCTGAGTTGTTGCCAAATTCTCACCGAGTTGTTAGGACAGGTGCGGGCAAAGTGCTAATAGGTCGCCGAAACACAGAAGCACCACATACAGTATATGTTTCCAAAAATCTTGCATCATCATTGCAGCCTCCAGAGTTCCCTGCACATCGTCTTCAAAGATAATAACCTATACTATAGTACTACATGAAAAAGGAAAGAGGAAGCGACCAGAATCAAGTGCGGCTCCTATATAAATAGACCCCTGCACATGAAATTGCGACACAATTCCAGTTTTGCGAGGCATTACAAGCCGCAGACAGTAGACCTCAGACAGCAGACCGTAGATTCCATTCCCCTTCGGCAGAATTCAAGTTTAAGCCCGGCTCAAGCCACTCGACCACTCAGTTCAAAGCGAAATCGCGACGCGACAACAACGGCCGCTCAGACCGAGAGAAATAATAAGAAAAATATATAAATAAAATTATAATAAACGGAAGGCATCTAAGAAAAAGGTACAACAAAGAGCTGGAGCTTTGTTAATTAATCAGAAGCAGAAAAGTTGAGTTCGCATGTGAAAGCCCAGCAATTATGCTGGGCCGCTCCCCCAGAAAAGTGCGAGGAAGAATTCTTCGAGACGCGATTCGCATACAAACTACAGACTCGCCTGGAATTGATTCCGATTTTGGATTTTGTTTTCTAGGTGTGCGCAGAATGTTCGTCTTACTTGGAGCACTCTGTCTGCTGCAGACGGTGAGCTTGGTGCCCGCCCAGGTGAGTCCTCCCGATTCCGGTTCCCTAAAATTAATTAAGGCCGTCGCCGACTGACACCTGCCACCAAATTGAAGCGCATTGTTGGCCAAAACTCGTCCGTTGGCCAAGTGCTGCGGCTTGAAATTATTTTAATTACTTCGCAGTCAGGCAGCTTTATGGGTTTTATAGGTTTGCGACCGATTTACGTTTATTCTGAGATCAAACTCCTGAATAAATAAATTGAAACGCAGCTGACTCACAGAAATTCCATCAGCCAGTTGATTTTCTCGCCTCTAATTGACGGTAAATTCATCAACTTGATTAATAGATCAATCGATGAATTGCATTTCCAGTGATGATTTTTCTTTAAAAAAATATATGTAGAAATTTAATTAAATATTTTTGAAACATTTACAAAGAGAATAGGAAATAAATAAAAAGATATAGGAATATTTATATGTTATTTTCTTTTAAAATGCTATAAAAATATTTTTTTTTTAATTTCCACTATATTTTTGTTAAATTGATTAAATTAAATTAACATTTCTGTAAACCTTTTGACTTAAATCCGAGAATAAACGCACTGCCAAATCAGTGTAATAACTTTTTTAACATGCCTTAAAATAATTAAAGAAATAATAATAGCCAACTTCTGTAAAACTTCCAAATTAATTTTAAACTATTTGCTGAAGGGATAAAATTACTAAAATTGCGTAATAAAATAAGTGAGAAATTAAGCCATTACAAACCAAATTTACGAATTATTTTATCGAACACGCAATTCTAAGTAATTTCTGTGCATTCAAAAAAGATCCATCTCAATTCCTACCATTTAGCGAGATTAAATTCCTTGGATTTCCGCCGGAAAAACGATTTATACCCCGTTGAGTGCTGTCCACCACAAAATGGAAATTTTGCATTAGAACCGCTGGCCATCAGTTTCGCATCGCGGAAATCAATGCCATTGCCATGGCCTGCAGATGATTTTATTTTGGCTGTGGCTCGTGGCCACAAATTCAGGGGAAAAGGCGACAGTGCAATATTCGATTTTAGCGTGAACTTTTTGAATGGCCTAAACCGTTGCACAATGTCCGTCCGGTAATGAAGAATTTTTAGTACGCGATTTCGCTACACGCCGCGCCTTTAATTGCAGGCCAAGGCAAATGCTCGCTCGGTTTTCTTACCTGTTAGTGCCTGGATTTTACCTGCAATTACACGGCACAACCAACTCACCACTCGCTTATCATTAATCTTGGCTTCACGAGCCGCGACCAACTATTATACATCATTTTAATAACTGCCGCTGGTTTAGTGGCGGCCGCTTTAGTGGCCACCTTGAACTTTGGCCGCCTGGGCTAACTAATATCAATTTAATTGCATTTTTCACCACCGATTACTCATACGCAGTGTTGCACACAACTTGCACGAAGGGTAAAATATAGTGTCGGTATTTTATGGTAATTTAGGGTTATAGGCGGAAATATCTGAAATATATCGTGTTTATTGGTTTCTATTTCATTAGTTTTTATGCGTTTTTAAAAGAGAGTGGATTTTACGTATTTGGTTCTTTTGCGTAAATTGTATTTATAAACTATTATTTTTTTTTTAATGACAACATGATTAAATCTTTTGACAGATGATTTAATCTAAAACAAGAGAGAACGCTATAGTCGAGTACTATATTTCGACTATCAGATACCCGTTACTCAGCTAAAGGGAGTGCGAGGGAGATGGAGATATGCAGTCGTCAAAGCTATTGGGTCTACCTAGCGGCCATTTAATTTTTTGCTTTTAACATTTTAATGGATGGTCCGATTTAAAAATGTTCTTCTACATTTCGATAGGTATTAAGAAACACAACAAAATGGCATTTAAACTCTTACAAAATCTACACATTTTCATAGGACACACATCTTTTCTATTTGTGGCGTCTTAAAAGCCTTAGCTAATACCTTTGATTTTTTTGTTATTTTTGGTGAAAGCCAAGCATTTGACAGCTTCAAGGTGAACTCATCTGACCAAAAGAATTCTCACACATCTTGCCTGAAATTATATTCGCCAGCACACTTTTTCGCCCTCAAGCACCTTTTTCTATTGTTTTCTTTCATTGCGATTTTTTTTGTGACAGAAAAGTTTATTTCTGTTTGCGGCTTGAGGGCTAAAAGAAATTAGATTTTAATCAACGCATGCATGAAATTTGCATTTACCAGCTAAATGGAAAAGCCCAAATAATTTTTTGTTTATTTTCTATGCGGGTCGTGGGAATTGAAATTAAGAGCGCACGTAAAAAGTCCTGAGAAGGGTTTACCGCCCGACCAGCGAAGGTTACAATTTGAGGCGGCCATTCCCAGGAATTCATGCAAATTACTAGCCATTCACTCCATTCCGTTCCATTCCCAGGCTCAACCAAGAAATCCTTTCAGTTCTTTCGCTATCTTTGTGGGTCATGACCCAAGCTTATGAATTTCCGAAACTGCTGGCGGCAATCTTTAATCTCCCGTTGGGAGAACACAATTGTGAAACTTTACTGTCAACTTAAATTAGCCAAACACAATTGTGGTATTTTGCTGTCAACTCGGAATGGCCATTTGGCGATTTTTATCAGGCAAATGGATGTTCTGCAAATATGGCAAATGGCAAATGAAAACATCCACTACCTGCAGATTGTGGACAGGTAAAAACATTTAAATTGTTCCAGGCAAATATTGAACAATGCAAACAAAAGTTCTGCTTATTGTTTGGCTAAATGAATTTGTTGTTTACAGAGCGGTAAAATAATTCAATTATTTAGTTAATTTACCCACCCAGTTTGCCAGTAAAATACAAAAACTTTTTGATGGCTTACAGCACAACACGAGAACAATTTCATCAAAACATTGCTTTGTTTTGAGGGAAACTTTTTAATATCCTCCTACATACTGCGTTTTCATTTAATAAAATATATTTAGTTTTAACATTTCATATTTTCCCTGCGTTAAAAGTGTTTTCCATCATTTGAAATTACTACAAGGGTTGAAGATTGGGCTCATGTTTGGCATTATAAGCTTTAAACGGCTTACTTTGCACTTGGCAGCAATGGAAAGGTGCTATTTGAGGATAAGCCGAATTGCAGGAGTAAAAAAACCAAAAAAGAAAATGTGACAGCGGCTTACGGGTTTCTTTAGCATTCGGTTCCAACTTACGTAGTTGTCAGCCTCATTTCCATAGAAATATAAAAACCCGACAGCCTTTAAGCGGCGTCCAAACTTCACAGCCACTTGCAACTTTTCACTTTTAATATTATTATTTTTGAAGCGACTTTTCAGTGTCAGTTACAAAGTTTACAGTCGAAAGAGCAACTAAATAATTTTTGTACGATATTATAACATTAAATTTCGCAACGACTAAAACTTATCTTTATTATTACGCCTATGACAATATTACAGTATATTACAAAACAATATTAAAAGGTCGACTTCACTCAAGATAAAATTTAATGAACGTTGACGTAGGATGTTCAGTGTCACTAAATGATTACTTTTGTACTTGCAATTCTTGATAAAAGCCTGTATGCATACTTATATCTATATAAATAAATTCACACGTTTAAAAGAGCGTAAATCTATGAAGAAAACAGAGCATCTAATAAAATTTCATTATTTAGATAAAATTAAATTACAATTATACTATTAAATATAAAACATGAAATTAAATGAAAATAAATAAAAATATATTTTTTTTTTTTTGGTGAACATATTAAAAAATTGAAAAATTAAGAAAGCATACTAGAAATGATTTTTTTCTGTGCAGTTTGGTTTGCACAGCTGAAAGTTCCAGCCATGTTCTTTGCTAATTAGTATTTACAATTTCTAGAGAGCTTACTCTAATAAGATAACAGAAACGCCCTATAGTTCCACTCCATAGAGGGACACCTCGAGATGAGCTGGTTGTT
The DNA here is from genome assembly GCA_037075285.1 of Drosophila lutescens. Classification (NCBI taxonomy): domain Eukaryota; kingdom Metazoa; phylum Arthropoda; class Insecta; order Diptera; family Drosophilidae; genus Drosophila; species Drosophila lutescens. The sequence continues at coordinate 637,189 of JBAMCF010000598.1, forward strand.
CTGGTATCTCCTTGGAACCCTGAAGTCTCCTGCAATGAAGAACCACAAACTGCTGGCCAATGCCGCCTGCGGTGAGAAGAGCCTCGGCTCCTCCGTTCAGATCCTCGACATGTATGCCCGTAATTCGGTAGTTATCGCTGGCATTCTGTCGGAGATTCCCAAGGAGATTAAGCAATTTGCAGGTTGAGCGGCCTGATATATGTAAATCTCACCTGCGAGCCGTAGACGAGATCTTGGCCCGGGGTACTCGGCGTTAGGTAAACATCTTCGGTGTGCAGCACACTGGCGTATTTGTTGACATGTCCCCAGGTGACCGAGGCGGCATTGCCGAGCAACACCTGCCCAGGCAGCAGAAGCACCGACCACAGCAGCCACATCGGAAACATCCAAAACATCACTGGCAACCGCTGACGGCCTCTGAATTCCCACTCCCTCGCCCTTGTCAACATGACAACATGTGTCCGCCCTTCTGGTCTCAGATTCTGATGGTGATTCTGGTTCTGATGATGATTCTGATTCAGCTCCTCCACCTTGTAAGCCACCCTCCTCCTCCTCTGCTAGTCTGCGTGTGAAACCCAAATGAGCTGCCGTCAGGAGGCCAAGTTAAATATTGTCGTTGTGTCTGCCTGGAAAAACTGTTATCAGCGTCAGGTGTGTAGGCTCTCTCGTTCGTTCTCTTTTGGCCACAGCCATTTACTTTATTGTCACACTTTCGGTACCCTAACTTCTGGGGTAATATGGAATATAGGGTAGGAATGTTAAAGACCTTAAAACTATCTCTTTGTCTTAATTTACAATTAAAACAGTTAAAAAACAGTAGGAGTAATATAAAGTTGTACCTGCTAATGTATAGTGTACAATTAATAAACCGAAAATAAATATAAGATTACCAAATTAGTAATACTCCAGTGTAAATTATGAGTATTTTGAACATATTTTGCAACATTGTATATATCAATTTATCATTGCAAATTTTTGGACACCCTCATCAACTTTTATATTTTATAAATATTATTCATGTCAATATTAATAATTTATAAATATTATTCGTGTCAACTCTTACATTTTATAGACACCTTTTACGAGGTATTAAAACTCAATTTGAATATTATTAAATACTAGTAAATACAGCATAGTAAATCTAAATTAGAACATACAGTTATTAGTTTCCTTAAAACAATACGTAATCTCAATAAAATATAAGCATTTACTTATTCTAACAGTCGCATAATGGTTATTTAAAATAACTGAAAATACGGGTCTAGAATAATAAGAGCTAGGGCATTTATAAGTCGCCAAAGCAGAATTAAAACTATAACTCATTTGTTTGTTTGGGTTTGTTGAGCTAGCTGTTAAGTGTCACAATTATTGATAACTTCTTTGGAGCGCGCTCTTTGGTCTCATTACTGGAGTTTCACTATCTAGCACAACAGCACTCTCCCAATAACAGGCGTTATCATCGAATCGCATTTTTGTAGCTGGGTGTTATGCCCAGCTTATCTTTAGTTCTTTACATTTTAATTTCCCCTTTTTGTTCTCTTTCGGATGACGGCTAAACGAACTGTGCAAATATTTATCAACAATTCTGAACTGACTGAATGTCTGCGCTACGAAACTTTCGACCTTCACCGATTTGAGCCGTTGAGAAATTCCGCTTAAATTGATTAACACACAGCAACACAACACACACAAAATATTTACAAAACTTAGTTAAGCGGGCGCAAAGGGTGTTTGCCTTCGTTTTCCGCGCCAGGCCAAAGTTGGGCCACAACTTTACAACTATTAGTGAAAAGGACGGACAAAACATCTTGGGCCCAAAAGTTTTTAGAGGGGTGGAGTGCAGGGGGAGGGGGTGAGCCAAATGCGAAGGTCGTGGCTAACTTTGAATAGCATTAAGTATACGCAACGTGCCCAGAACTTTGTGCTAAAACTCTCACATCTTCGCATTCCCATCCGCCATAGCTGATTACACTGCGCGACGGCAAGGTGGGCGTGAATTTTGCAGGATTTCACGCGGATGCGGGACTCGGAGGACTGCTCACGGGCAATTCTGCCCACGGCGGACTCAGCGCCTCGGCCGGAACTCCATGGGGTGCGAGGGCAGCCGCCGGTCTAGGCGGCAATCTGGATGGTAAGTGCTGCCCCCTAATTGATTCGATTTACACACATAGTGGGTAACCCAACCCAACCCTCTTCTTTTCCCGCAGGACGAGCCGCCGGCGTGGGCTATGCCGCCGCCCAGGCAAATCCTTTGGTGGGAGCCAGTGCCCTTTTGGGCGGCAGTGCCGGCGAACGCGGCTATATCGGCGCCGAGGCCCACAGTCCGGGTCGCAGTGTGGTCTCCTCTTCTCAGTCCCACCACCTGGTTCAGCCGGCACTTCCTGAAAACCCCGTCCCCGCTTCGCCCACTTCTGGTCCTGTCGTCACCAGCCACATCCAGAAGGTCAAGCCCCCCAAGAAGTACTCGCTGATCCACCAAGATGTAAGTAAAAATAAAGGCTAGGAGTAAATCAAACAAAAACACCTCTTAACGAGGTATAAAAATAGTGACGATCGCACCTTCAACGTACAAAAGTTCTGATATCAACTTTTGTGACGAAAAATGATTTTAGATGCGACTAAATAAGTACGATACCTAAAATTTACTCGTTCGGCCCGCTTTAGCAAATATTTAATATATGCACGAAAGTTTTCTGTTATAGCGTGCCGAATGAATAAATTTTAGGTATCGTACTTATTTAGTCGCATCTAAAATCATTTTTCGTCACAAAAGTTGATATCAGAACTTTTGTACGTTGAAGGTGCGATCGTCACTATTTTTATACCTCGTTAAGAGGTGTTTTTGTTTGATATCAGAAGTTTTTGTTTTGACCATAGTCAAAGTACCCCAATACCATGACTAGGAGTCGTCCCCATATGGCTTGGCTATTGAAAAAACCAGAGCACACAGTTCTGACCCCTAATCTTAGCTGAACGCCACCTAAGATTAGGCACTGTAGCGTCATTACCAGTCGGCACCCTCGTGGAGGGTTCAGTACGGGGATTTTTGCCAACCAAAAAATTTAAAAATTGTGTGCACAACTTTTTATTAATTTGTATTCTTCCTTGTTATTATATATCATCAAATAAAAACATTATTTCTCCTCGTAAAAAAGTATGTAAAGATCTTTGCTATTACGGGGCCATGAAGATTTATATACTGTTGCATCATCGGCTTTGTAAAAATGTCCATCTTTTCGTAAAATGGATGTATAATGTCCTTCATTAAATCCGTGACCATGATGAAATATTGCACTTGATAAACGATATCTTTTATTTTCAAATCTTAGCTCACTCTGTGATGTACTTGTTAAACTAAAATTGGTTATTTTCATAAACGATTGATCGACTAAACAGAGTGAGAACACAAGTACCCGTCCTGAATTTTCAATAACGGACTGACTTTGTAAATGATTTCCGCAATGCGTACACGAACTACTTTCAATATTTCGCCATGAACCATAGTTGAAGCTTATTAATTCATTTATTGTACATTTTCTATTTTCAGGAATATAAAGTTGAGCAATTAAGTTTTCAGACATTTGTCTATTGCCCCTATACTCGCAGTTAGAGCACTTTAAAATTTCAACATGCTTATGTATAAATAATGGTTTAATTTGTTCCAAGGATGGACATTCTAAAAGCTGTCGCAAAAAGTCTCCACTGTCTTGTTGTTCAATATTATTAAAAATTTGCGAACGTAAATCAGTAATGTTTACATTATTTCCCATTAATAAAGGGTTTGTATAATCTAAAAATGGTGCCTTTAAAATGTTATCATTTTGATCATTTAATACTGATTCCTTAATTAACCTAATATTTATAAGGCACTGGAAAGCCGAGTTCGCATAACAAGCATTATTTGGATTTTCCATACCACGTATATTGTATAAGATAGCTGTATTAAAGTTATTTTTGCTGGTAACTTTTGTTTTTTCTTTTTCTAGTACAGATGGCTCAATAAAAGCCGTTGTTTTCCATCTCAAATATATGTTTTTATCAGAAATATTTATATTTTTTTTATTATTACCAACAAGATGTAGCAGATCTTTTCTATATAAACTTCTTAATCTATTGTATTCTATTATGGCCCCATTATTGGTTTTAATACTTTTCGGATTAAGATTAAGAATATGTAAGCCAGAAAGTGTTTTTAAACGAGATAATGCAACATAGGTTTGACCATTTGCGAATATGCTATCACCAATATCAACAACTCCGGATGTAATTGTTAGCCCTTGGCTTTTATGAATGGTTATTGCATACGCTAAACATATTGGAAATTGTTTTCGTATTATGAAAACATTTTGATTAAGCTGAAATTTTGATTCGATACGTTCAATCTCATATTCATTTTCTTCGAATTGGACAGACAACTTCTCAACTGTTTTATAAGTGCGGGCGTTCACAATATTTACTGCTTCATGTAGCTTATTTATAACCCCTATAGCTCCATTAACCAATCCTGATGCAACATCTAAATTTCGAAGTAAAATTATTTTTGCACCTTTTTTAACTTCTATTGTATCTGATAAATTGGCTGTTTCTGAGCATTTACCTTTTCTTTTAAGTTTTTCAAGAGATTTTGCTGCTTTTACTTTTTGAAGGGCAGTCTTTGCTTCAATTAAATCTTCAGCGTTAAGAAATATTTTTTCTGAAGGAATTTGTTCCAACATTCCCGCGTTTAATTTTGAGCATTGTTCCCTTGTCGGAAATAAACATATTGTATGTGCAGGCAGCTTTCTTATGTATTCGATGAGTTCGGAAAGACATGTTTCAATTGTATCGCTATTTAATGTTATTTCTCGTTTAGATAAAAGCTCATAATCTTTCTTGTCTAAAATGCCTAACCTTACATGTGCTAAGGTCTGTGAAAAATCTTGATCTGATTGTTGCCTGACATTTTGTGTTAACTCATCATAAGAAAATAACTTGACCCATAAATTAGTAGGGTGCAATCCAGAAAAATGTTTTTGAAATCTCTCTTTAGTCATATTAACAAATGGAGATGGTTCGTTTACAGGGTCTAATTGCAATAAATCTCCAAGAAATAAGATATTTATTCTTCCAAACCAGCCATCTGGATGGTCCAATGTATCAAATATTTCGCATAATCGTAAATTTATATATTGTAATGTTACATTGGAAACCATCGAAATTTCGTCAATTATAATAAGGCAAATATTTTTAAGGTTATCTCGCATTAATTTTAATTTTGCATTGTTCAGTTGCGTATATTTGGCTATTCCTCCATGCTCAACGGGCAAATTTAACAATCTATGTATAGTTAGGCCATTTACATTACGAGCTGCAATTCCAGTAGGACCAGCCACAACGACCTGTTCTCCAAGGCTTTTTATAATAAATTTTCTTAGTACATTAATTAAAAAAGATTTTCCAGTGCCTCCAACTCCAGAAACGAATTTACGTAACACATTTTTTGGAGATAGTCTCGGATTTTTCAATGTCTTATTTTCAATCTCTGCTTTCCATGTTATACAATATTCAGATACAGTATTGATAATTTCGTCAAATATTCTTTTTTGGTCAATATTAAGCTGATTAATTTCGTCAGAAATTGAAATATTATTTTCATTTAAAGCGAGATGGTCCATTTCATGTAATTCGTTTTCTAATAGTACTTCAAATCCAACAATATTTTCACATTCATCGTCATCTTGTATTGTATTTATATTTTCCAAAGCGTTAGATTCTCTTGCTAATTCACTTTCAAACTCTTCACGTATTTTAAGCAATTCTTCTAATTTATCATGATACTGCATGGCTTCTACCAACTCATCTTTACACATTGCAAAGGCATCGAAATAGGTTTACTTATTTACTTTATTTACTTATTTACTTATTTACTTATTTACTTATTTACTTATTTACTTATTTACTTATTTACTTATTTACTTATTTTTTACTTATAACTTTGTTTATTTATTTATTTACTTATTTACTTATTTACTTTATTTATTTATTTATTTTTTTATTTATTAAAGTTAATAATTGTATCAAACAAAAACACCTCTTAACGAGGTATAAAAATAGTGACGATCGCACCTTCAACGTACAAAAGTTCTGATATCAACTTTTGTGACGAAAAATGATTTTAGATGCGACTAAATAAGTACGATACCTAAAATTTACTCGTTCGGCCCGCTTTAGCAAATATTTAATATATGCACGAAAGTTTTCTGTTATAGCGTGCCGAATGAATAAATTTTAGGTATCGTACTTATTTAGTCGCATCTAAAATCATTTTTCGTCACAAAAGTTGATATCAGAACTTTTGTACGTTGAAGGTGCGATCGTCACTATTTTTATACCTCGTTAAGAGGTGTTTTTGTTTGATATCAGAAGTTTTTGTTTTGACCATAGTCAAAGTACCCCAATACCATGACTAGGAGTCGTCCCCATATGGCTTGGCTATTGAAAAAACCAGAGCACACAGTTCTGACCCCTAATCTTAGCTGAACGCCACCTAAGATTAGGCACTGTAGCGTCATTACCAGTCGGCACCCTCGTGGAGGGTTCAGTACGGGGATTTTTGCCAACCAAAAAATTTAAAAATTGTGTGCACAACTTTTTATTAATTTGTATTCTTCCTTGTTATTATATATCATCAAATAAAAACATTATTTCTCCTCGTAAAAAAGTATGTAAAGATCTTTGCTATTACGGGGCCATGAAGATTTATATACTGTTGCATCATCGGCTTTGTAAAAATGTCCATCTTTTCGTAAAATGGATGTATAATGTCCTTCATTAAATCCGTGACCATGATGAAATATTGCACTTGATAAACGATATCTTTTATTTTCAAATCTTAGCTCACTCTGTGATGTACTTGTTAAACTAAAATTGGTTATTTTCATAAACGATTGATCGACTAAACAGAGTGAGAACACAAGTACCCGTCCTGAATTTTCAATAACGGACTGACTTTGTAAATGATTTCCGCAATGCGTACACGAACTACTTTCAATATTTCGCCATGAACCATAGTTGAAGCTTATTAATTCATTTATTGTACATTTTCTATTTTCAGGAATATAAAGTTGAGCAATTAAGTTTTCAGACATTTGTCTATTGCCCCTATACTCGCAGTTAGAGCACTTTAAAATTTCAACATGCTTATGTATAAATAATGGTTTAATTTGTTCCAAGGATGGACATTCTAAAAGCTGTCGCAAAAAGTCTCCACTGTCTTGTTGTTCAATATTATTAAAAATTTGCGAACGTAAATCAGTAATGTTTACATTATTTCCCATTAATAAAGGGTTTGTATAATCTAAAAATGGTGCCTTTAAAATGTTATCATTTTGATCATTTAATACTGATTCCTTAATTAACCTAATATTTATAAGGCACTGGAAAGCCGAGTTCGCATAACAAGCATTATTTGGATTTTCCATACCACGTATATTGTATAAGATAGCTGTATTAAAGTTATTTTTGCTGGTAACTTTTGTTTTTTCTTTTTCTAGTACAGATGGCTCAATAAAAGCCGTTGTTTTCCATCTCAAATATATGTTTTTATCAGAAATATTTATATTTTTTTATTATTACCAACAAGATGTAGCAGATCTTTTCTATATAAACTTCTTAATCTATTGTATTCTATTATGGCCCCATTATTGGTTTTAATACTTTTCGGATTAAGATTAAGAATATGTAAGCCAGAAAGTGTTTTTAAACGAGATAATGCAACATAGGTTTGACCATTTGCGAATATGCTATCACCAATATCAACAACTCCGGATGTAATTGTTAGCCCTTGGCTTTTATGAATGGTTATTGCATACGCTAAACATATTGGAAATTGTTTTCGTATTATGAAAACATTTTGATTAAGCTGAAATTTTGATTCGATACGTTCAATCTCATATTCATTTTCTTCGAATTGGACAGACAACTTCTCAACTGTTTTATAAGTGCGGGCGTTCACAATATTTACTGCTTCATGTAGCTTATTTATAACCCCTATAGCTCCATTAACCAATCCTGATGCAACATCTAAATTTCGAAGTAACATTATTTTTGCACCTTTTTTAACTTCTATTGTATCTGATAAATTGGCTGTTTCTGAGCATTTACCTTTTCTTTTAAGTTTTTCAAGAGATTTTGCTGCTTTTACTTTTTGAAGGGCAGTCTTTGCTTCAATTAAATCTTCAGCGTTAAGAAATATTTTTTCTGAAGGAATTTGTTCCAACATTCCCGCGTTTAATTTTGAGCATTGTTCCCTTGTCGGAAATAAACATATTGTATGTGCAGGCAGCTTTCTTATGTATTCGATGAGTTCGGAAAGACATGTTTCAATTGTATCGCTATTTAATGTTATTTCTCGTTTAGATAAAAGCTCATAATCTTTCTTGTCTAAAATGCCTAACCTTACATGTGCTAAGGTCTGTGAAAAATCTTGATCTGATTGTTGCCTGACATTTTGTGTTAACTCATCATAAGAAAATAACTTGACCCATAAATTAGTAGGGTGCAATCCAGAAAAATGTTTTTGAAATCTCTCTTTAGTCATATTAACAAATGGAGATGGTTCGTTTACAGGGTCTAATTGCAATAAATCTCCAAGAAATAAGATATTTATTCTTCCAAACCAGCCATCTGGATGGTCCAATGTATCAAATATTTCGCATAATCGTAAATTTATATATTGTAATGTTACATTGGAAACCATCGAAATTTCGTCAATTATAATAAGGCAAATATTTTTAAGGTTATCTCGCATTAATTTTAATTTTGCATTGTTCAGTTGCGTATATTTGGCTATTCCTCCATGCTCAACGGGCAAATTTAACAATCTATGTATAGTTAGGCCATTTACATTACGAGCTGCAATTCCAGTAGGACCAGCCACAACGACCTGTTCTCCAAGGCTTTTTATAATAAATTTTCTTAGTACATTAATTAAAAAAGATTTTCCAGTGCCTCCAACTCCAGAAACGAATTTACGTAACACATTTTTTGGAGATAGTCTCGGATTTTTCAATGTCTTATTTTCAATCTCTGCTTTCCATGTTATACAATATTCAGATACAGTATTGATAATTTCGTCAAATATTCTTTTTTGGTCAATATTAAGCTGATTAATTTCGTCAGAAATTGAAATATTATTTTCATTTAAAGCGAGATGGTCCATTTCATGTAATTCGTTTTCTAATAGTACTTCAAATCCAACAATATTTTCACATTCATCGTCATCTTGTATTGTATTTATATTTTCCAAAGCGTTAGATTCTCTTGCTAATTCACTTTCAAACTCTTCACGTATTTTAAGCAATTCTTCTAATTTATCATGATACTGCATGGCTTCTACCAACTCATCTTTACACATTGCAAAGGCATCGAAATAGGTTTACTTATTTACTTTATTTACTTATTTACTTATTTACTTATTTACTTATTTACTTATTTTTTACTTATAACTTTGTTTATTTATTTATTTACTTATTTACTTATTTACTTTATTTATTTATTTATTTTTTTATTTATTAAAGTTAATAATTGTATAATGGAACGGTTTAAAACAATTTTAACAATTCCTTGACCCTAAAATACAGTTTGGATACGCACATACTAAATTCAATGCTTTGGCTGCGTAAGTTGTTTTGGCCTGGCAAAAGTGGCTATTTTCGTTTCTAAATAACTTTTAAACGCGATTTTTTACAAAAACATGATATATACCAAAATTTAAGGAATCTCAAGGGCTATACAGTTCAAAGTTGTAAGGAAAATCGTTAGAGCCGTTTTTGAGAAAAATAAAAAAAAGATAAAAAAAAAGTTTAAAAAAATTTTCTTTTGTTCATATCTTTTTAACTATTACATTTACACAAATTGCAAATAAAAGGCGTTTATAGCATTTAGAAATACCTTTCAAACGAGATGCAGCACAAGTCTGTAGCTTTAGTAGTATAGAAGTTACGGCTTTCCAAATTTTAGCTATTTATAGCTGTTTTCCCGCTAAACTAGCGGGATTTTCCAAAAGTGGTAGAACAAAAGTTTTTTATATCGATGTGATGAACGTCATATCAAATTTTCAGAACTTAAAAAACATATTTTGGACAAACTGACAAACAGAATTAAATTTTCATTTTGGGAAGAAGAAGAATATCTTATTTTGGCTATAACTTTTGAACGGAGCGTCGGATTTTATCATATGACCCCTCATTCGACGGGTATTTTCAATAGGAACACAACAAAAACATTGCGAAGGGGCATTTATCCCCACCGGCCCCAACAGCTCCAAATTTCGAAATTTTCACTTTTTCACTTTCACCGCTCTCTCTCCCAAACCAATTGATTTTCTTGAGGTCTTGGTATGCAATCCTTTAAGTTTTGGCAATACCTTTTATTTGGTGTATTACTCATTACGATCGGACTATCACAGCAGATTTTCAATTTTGCGGCTATATAATAGTAGTCGCCTTCGCACACTCTCCTGGTGCGCTTCGTCACTACATGGACTGCCGTCCATAGTGATAATGGAACGGTTTAAAACAATTTTAACAATTCCTTGACCCTAAAATACAGTTTGGATACGCACATACTAAATTCAATGCTTTGGCTGCGTAAGTTGTTTTGGCCTGGCAAAAGTGGCTATTTTCGTTTCTAAATAACTTTTAAACGCGATTTTTTACAAAAACATGATATATACCAAAATTTAAGGAATCTCAAGGGCTATACAGTTCAAAGTTGTAAGGAAAATCGTTAGAGCCGTTTTTGAGAAAAATAAAAAAAAGATAAAAAAAAGTTTAAAAAAATTTTCTTTTGTTCATATCTTTTTAACTATTACATTTACACAAATTGCAAATAAAAGGCGTTTATAGCATTTAGAAATACCTTTCAAACGAGATGCAGCACAAGTCTGTAGCTTTAGTAGTATAGAAGTTACGGCTTTCCAAATTTTAGCTATTTATAGCTGTTTTCCCGCTAAACTAGCGGGATTTTCCAAAAGTGGTAGAACAAAAGTTTTTTATATCGATGTGATGAACGTCATATCAAATTTTCAGAACTTAAAAAACATATTTTGGACAAACTGACAAACAGAATTAAATTTTCATTTTGGGAAGAAGAAGAATATCTTATTTTGGCTATAACTTTTGAACGGAGCGTCGGATTTTATCATATGACCCCTCATTCGACGGGTATTTTCAATAGGAACACAACAAAAACATTGCGAAGGGGCATTTATCCCCACCGGCCCCAACAGCTCCAAATTTCGAAATTTTCACTTTTTCACTTTCACCGCTCTCTCTCCCAAACCAATTGATTTTCTTGAGGTCTTGGTATGCAATCCTTTAAGTTTTGGCAATACCTTTTATTTGGTGTATTACTCATTACGATCGGACTATCACAGCAGATTTTCAATTTTGCGGCTATATAATAGTAGTCGCCTTCGCACACTCTCCTGGTGCGCTTCGTCACTACATGGACTGCCGTCCATAGTGATATAAGAAAAGCTTATTACTTTCACAGGATACAAACTAGAAACGATTTTCATTATTCATTTTCATATCAGCGGTTTCCGAATTAGGATTTATATGAATGGTTCTTAGGTTCAAGAGAAAAATTGGGAATAACTTGGGTTTAGGTAGTTTAGTTCATTATTCTTATAAATTGCTCCAATTCTTTGTATAAAATGTTTTTAATAAAAGAAAAATGATTTTAGTTATAGGGATTAAAACAGGGATAGCTAATAATAATTACCTATCATATGATAGAAAATAAATCATAAAAAAATCATAAGCTAAAGTAAAACTATAAAAAGAAAATTTATTATTATAGCGATATTTTCTTTTCATTCAAATTATAATTCTCAAATTGATAAAAATGATTAAAGGATTATTTCTTTAAGTTTACAGAATCGCTAAAATAATTCTTTTTATTTTTATTTTTTACTTTTGCTTACGTTTCGAACTAAATTGTGATATTTATTTCTTTACTTCTTATCAAAGTAATCCGATTTTTAATTACGCCCATTTCTACTTTTATGAATTTCCAAACTATTTTCTTTAAGAGCTCCTAAAAAAGTAACCAAAAATCAGCTAGTTTTACCTTTTTACGCCAGCTTACTTTTAATTTACGATGATTTTAACATCCGGCTGAGCTGAACTGTCAAAAAAGAAAAAACAACTCAAAAAGTAAGGCAATGGGGAATTTTTACAGGAAATCAGGAAGTATTAAAAGTGTTTTGCCCAACAGTTTTAAGCATCAGTTTAAGACCAAAAGTTTTTAAAGGATTTTCGAAAAGCAAAGTTATCTCATTTCGGGTGAAACTTTGGTGGGAAAGTAAAATTAAAGGGAAATAGAGTCCAAAATGGCTTTTCAATTGCGCAATTCGTGGCAATAAATCCGCAATGCCCGACTAGCATTTAACTAGGACGTGCGGTTAAATATTGATCAATGCCCTCGTGTCGGCGAACCAACAACAAGCAATCAATCCAATCCAATGCAATCCACCCGCCATTGATGTTTTAGCCGGACCGCAGCGAAATCATTGAAAATCATGTTAAAGCGGCCGCAGATGCCGATGCGGTGGATAAACACCCGCCCTCGGCTTTTCCGGCTACCCCGCCCACTTCGTTGATAATTGTCAAGCGACCACGCCCACATGCAAAGCGACAACGTCAGCGGCAACGTGTCGTATACGTGATGCAGCAGCAGCAGCCGCAGGAGCAACACATTCCCGAGGAGGAAGCCCAGAAGGACGAGCCGCAGTCGACCGTTGAGGTAACACCAACTGCGGTGCGGACATAGATACACAGATACAGATACACCAGCACACAGATACTGGCCTGCACACACACACAAAACAAATTGTTGGCTTTTTGGTGGAGAGCTCTCTGGATGCCAAACTTTCGCTTTGAGGCTGTAATTTTATTTGAAAACATTTGCGGACAATGTGGGGGGCCACCTGCTGCTACCGTGGCATTATAATTATTTTAATACAATATTTTAATACAATTTTAATTTTCCCCCCCACGAACCACCTGCATGTGATGCCCTCTTGTCCCTTACAAAGTAATTTCGGTAACTTATGAATATCTTACCGTCCACAGGTGAAGAGCGAGGCCAAGTCGGTCCAGGTCCACAAGTACAAGTCCGTCCAGCGACCTCAGTCCGTGAACAATCGCTTCCTGGCACCTCAGGCCCAAGGACCCGTGGGTCTGGCCCTCGATGTGAGTTTGAATCAGTGGGGCATATAATGCATAGTTTATCCAGGAACGCATTTAAACCAAAAATCCTTACAAATTTAGTTGCAATTTTGATGAATAAGATTTATGTGGCACAACGGAATAAAATATATTTTTCCAGAGCGGTAAAACAAAAGTTGTAAAGTATTTTTAAGGATACATTTTGTTTTTATATTATTAAAATTTCAGTAATTTGGCTGGCATATTGCAAAAAATTACACTCAAACCTATAGGTTTTTATAGAAACCTCAACTTTTGGTAATTTTTCGGTAGTAAAAAAATATTAAACTCCTATGAAAAATGAGAAAAAATTCGAAATTTGGAGTAAAATGATTTCCCTGAAAATAATGAGTAGTTGTTTTTTTAGCATTGGGCCTTGATTTAACGAAATAATGCTTAAAAAAATATGATATTAAATTACATAATATCCTACAAAAATGTAATCCTAAAAAAAAACAAGAGAGAACGCTATGGTCGGGTGCCCCGACAATCAGATACCCGTTACTCAGGTAAAGAGAGTGCGAGGGAGATCGAGATAGAAACTTTGAACACGCATAACTTTTTAACGAATGGTCCGATTTGAAAAATTTCTTCTACATTTCGATAGGTATTGATAAACACAATAAAACTGCATTTTTACTTTTCCGAAATATTGAAATTTTTAAAATCGTATATAAGCGATTGTGGGCGTTAGAGGGGGCGTGGCACCTTTTTGAAACAAACTTGCGCTGCGTAGGAACTCCTAGAATCTGTATGCAAAATGCCAATCTTCTAGCTTTTATAGTTTCCGAGATCTCAGCGTTCATACGGACAGACGGACAGACAGACAGACAGACAGACAGACAGACAGACAGACAGACGGACAGACGGACAGACGGACATGGCTAGATCGACTCGGCTAGTGATCCTGATCAAGAATATATATACTTTATGGGGTCGGAAACGCTTCCTTCTAGCTGTTACATACTTTTGCACGAATACAATATACCCTTTTACTCTACGAGTAACGGGTATAAATACCGTTAAGTCGTGAAATTATTATTAAACGAACAAATACAAATTCTTTTATGTTAGTAATATTTATCGTATCCTGTTTTCAGATCCCCATTGGCATCCTGCGTTCGCTGCAGCAATCTTTGGGCGCCTTAACTGGTGCAGTAGCCCCTCCCCCTCAACAACCTGCAGTTGCAGTTGCAGCTGCTGCGGCCAACGCCCACTAAGTTCGAAAAATAACTAAATTTATAGTCACGGTATTTTTAAGATCCCCTTAATACATAAAACAACCAGTGGAAATTAATAAAGCGTTTACGCAAAAGACAAAACCAAATTGATTGAGTAAAGATAAACAACGAACTAAATATGCCATCACTCAGCTGACAAAAGCATTTTGCAAGCTGAGAATGCAAATAATTTGTAGGCACAGTAAATACAAATCTAATGAACTATTTAAATGTAATAAATAACGCTCAATTGCACTTTAAGAAATTGTGTAGTTACATAAAAGTTAACAAGTTTAGAATCCACGCTATCCAACAAGTTTTTTTATTGTGAAAACACTTATTTGCCAAATCCCATACATAAGTACACTTGCGATTTACTTGATGTGTACTGTAACATGAGTTTTCCTAGGACTACTCTTAGCAAATTGGTTTTTAGATAATTTCGTGAACTAATTGAAAGTGTTAAAAGCTGACACGTGTATTATCTTATGTTCACCGCTTTTTCTCCCGAAAATTCCTGCAGAAAATCACAGGCTGATTCAAATTTCGTCTTATCCCTTAAGCACTGCACACACACACACTTTCCTGCAAAATGTCGAGAAATAATTAAATGTTGTGTACATACTTTTCGTGCTGAAAATCGAATGGAAAATCAAGCTTCCGGCTTATCCGTCACTTATTTACGTTGGTCAAAGCACTTAGGCACTCGGAACTCTTGGTTTCCATGTGATTGCCTGCCAGTAAAATTCAACTCTTGCCTGCCTTGTTTGTTGTTGATTAAAGGGGTCTCTCGCCATCAAATCAAATGCCACAACACAATGCAGGGAAATGAATTGAAATGGCATCCGCATATGAGGACGAAACCACATATTGCCGACAGGAAGTGTGAAAATTCGAGGGAAATTCAAGTTGGAAGGCAACGGGCCCTGTTTATTTAGGAAATGTGTGTGCGGGTGTGTTGGAGATCCAGACCTCAGACAAGATATGGCACTCACACTATACCATACACCATTAAGTGTGAGAGAGCAAAATATTTCACACTCTGCAACCGCAGGCACTTGGGTGCCCCAAATTTAGATGGCGTGTATGCCACAAAGGGGGGGCATCACACGTAAATGAATGCACGGTACAGACTACAACATGCATTGTGTGAATGTGCTTAAATGCTCGGGGCCTTTTATGCTCTTAACCCCTCGGAAAGTCACGGCTTGTCGACTGGCCATGGGGGTCAGTTTGTTTAGGCACCCGGCTCACATCCTCCAGCGGCCATAGTGGCCGCTATTTAAATTTCTTAATTAGTGCTTGGCCGACAATTTATTGCGCGTTAGTCGTTAGTCGGTGTACTAAGTACTCAATGGGTAGCCTTCCCTCAAACCCTAATACCATCCATTCTTATGGCTATATATGTACAATGTACATATAGGTATGCCAGAGCAACAGGCTTGTATGGCCTCCTGCATTTTTCCTTCACTGAAAGGGGACAAATTAAACGAAAACAGGAAGGAACAAGCTATTGTTGGATATTATGCAAACTGAAAACAGATTGTTCCATGTCGAAGCTGTTTTTGAAGACGAAGCATCTGGATAAGACTTTCATTTCAGTCCTTTAAAGCTAGAAAGTTCTTCAAGCTTGGTACAGAAATCACTAGATTTACGGTAAAAGTCGTAATATAAAACAAATTTAGTTTTAAAGCTCAGTAGCTAAGCCCTGTAAAGAACTTACGTTTTATTAGAGACGAAATTTACATTGCTAATTTTGCATGAATTAATCACCCTGCTAAAGAACCTGGAAGCTACACCTGAAACACCTTATGTCCCATTAATTAGCTCGCATATATCACTTTAATTAAAAATAATATCCCTACTAATTTTGCTCCAACGAAATTCAGTATACAGCGGATACGGTCATAACTTAAATTTCTTTAAAAACCAGAAAAATGCCCCAAAGATATATGGCCTATAATGTTATGCATATAGACATAGTTGGGTTTTTTATTATACGTGTGGCGGCCCAAAATCAACAGGACGTTTTGTGTGTTTTTTGTTGCTCTTTTGGCGAGGAGCCTGAAGGAAAAGCGGAGGAAAACCAAGAGCCCGGGGTCAAAGGCGGCGCAACTCGAGCTCGATTCGTGGGTCGCGGTTGCCTCATTAAATTTAACGCACGTGCCGCACAAATTATGTTTACCCACACACATACACTCACACACGCACTGTCCGACTGGCATACATTTAAACATTTTCCTAATTTAGAGTTCGGTACAAGGAAAAACGTTAGTGGAGAATTGAAAAGGTTTTTGCTTTTTATTTTGTCTACAATTTACGTGGGCCACAAGAACGAATGAATAGGTGGTAGGTTAAATCATTCAACAAATGTACTCACACATTTACAAGGAAACCACACACACACACACACTTGTGCTTATTAAGTTGCCTTCTTTAGAGCGCCCGAAGGTAGGCAACATAAAATTTCCGTAATTTCCCAACGAGGACCGCACTCCAAATTGAGCTGTTGAACTTTAAGTTGCAAACGAATCGAATTTCCCTCACTTATACACATACCTTTTCCCATTTTTCCACTCTGCTTAATTGAAGAAAGCTAATTTTCTCCCGCTTTTTATTTCCCAGAAACTAATTCGCTTTTGATAGGGTTTCCAAAAGGCAAAAATTACATGTTAAAGTTGCAAATAAATCGTAGCTAAAAATACGATAAAATACAAGATTAAGTGTAAATTTAATCTAATTTATTATTAACAAAATTGGGTTTCCATATACTTAATATTTAAAGGTGTTTTTAACATTAAGCTGAATTTATTTTCTTAATACTCAATACTTATTGCAACCAAATTATTTTCATAGAATTTTGTTTTGTTTGTTGTTAAATATTATTACGTTTGCTTAAATTAATTATTTATATAATTTTCTATAAAAAGACTACTTAAAATTGTAAAATTGTTACAAGTTGCCAAATTATTTGTTTATTTTATAATACTTAATACTTATTGCGACAAAATTATTTTTATAGAATTTGGTTTTGTTTGTTGTTAAATATCATTTCGTTTGCTTTATATTATTTATTTCAATAATTTTCTATGAAAAGACTACCTAAAGTTGTAGAATTATTACAAGTTGCTAGTTTACTTGTGTATTTATAAACACACTTTAATATTTTAATTGTAAATTTCATCGCACATCGGAGGAATTTCGTTGCCACGGACAACGGAGCGTATGCTTGATGTCTAACTTCATCGCCAGGTAACTAACTGCGGAACTTATAAATATTCAGTGCCCCGGCTTACGCAGATCGGGTGCGAGCTGCTAGAGCATAAATATTCATAAATTCAACGGGACCTTATGTGGGAGTTGCAATCCTAAAAAAAATAAAAACGCCTCCAAACTTTCGAGTCGAGTCGAGTCGCTGCTGTCGCTCTTCATTAAAGTTTTCTTGTACCTGAGCGGGGCAAATGGCTGTCCACACTTGCACATGCCAACAAACAAACAAACAAGCGGCCCACACAGGTTCAGTGTACATACACTACATGGCATCCAAATATGCGCTGTCTGCATTATTAATGAGTCGAGTCCATTTAATTGAAGCAATGTGATTGCGGCCATTGCGACAGGTGGTAAAAGTGGGCGGTGGTTTGGGGGGCGTGCCCAGATCCCAACGAGGCCGAAACACCTGCCATGTCTGGGCATATGCAAATTCGGTTTGCCACGGGCTCCGGGCTTCGGATTCCTGGATTTCTTCCCTCTGAAACGTGGCCTACCGGCGGCTTCCTTTTCCGTGGAAATGTCCTCTTCGTTATGAATGGAAGTTCGTGGAAGCGATATTCTTAGCTTTAACAGTCAAGCTCAGTTACCTCATATCGAAATTTGGGCTTTTAATAAATAATAAATTAAAATAATAAAAAATTATAATTTAAATAAAAATTATAAATTTAACAAATATGTTTTTGTTAAAATTTGTTTGAAAAAATTTAAAAAAGTAAATGTCAAAATATAAAAGAAAATTAAAAAAATATTTGAAAATTCAATAAAATTTCTAACAATTTTAGGGGTATTTTCATCTTCGTTTCGAAACCTCTAAAATCGTACCCCTTTTAATATTTTATGTTAAAACGTAAATAACCCAAACTAAAGTGTGTTCTGGGAACCCTTTATTTTCTGCGGCAACCCAGTGAATAAAAGGGAAGGTATGGTCGAATATACAGCTCAATAAATCGTGTACCTAAACTGCGAATCGTAAACTTCCTTGAGCTTAAGCTAACTGCAAATACTGAGAAACTCTGTCAACAGGTTTTGGCTGCAAACATTAATTTTCAACCGAATGCGGTAAGCAAAAAAGGTCTTTAATGTTCTACATTTTTCATTGGAATATTCAAATGATTTTTTTTTGGAAATCAAAAGCTGAAAATTCGCGGTAAACCGCAAAAACACAGATCGCAAAATCTCTTTGGTCCCGAAATAACACAGATTTAAATCCAAATTAATGAAAGACTGCGGCCAGCAAAACGATCAAATTGCAACCTTTGCGAAAAAAACAGCAAAAACCCGGAGTTGAGTTACGCTGAAAAACGCGCAAAAATCGGGGGAAAAGGGGCAAAAATGTTTCCGCCCTTCGAGCTACGTTGTGCAGTGCCTTTTCGTAATAAAATCATAAATCCCAGGGCGAAAAGTGGGGGAAAAGGAAAGAAGTTGCCAAAAATACGGACTTCGGGTCAGGAAGCGGAAATTATGTTGGCCTGTCTTGGGCTTAACCTTTGTCTTCTCCGCTTTTTGTGTCTGAATCCTCGAATGGCGCCATGAATGATTGCAGTTTAAACTCCACCCGAGCTCACTTTTACACTTTTCGCGGAGTTTTCCCTTTCGCCTCTTCCGCACCCTTGCCGCGCCACCCCTTTTATGATGCTCCTTTCGGCTGGGTTACATTTTTATAGCTGCAACAGCAGCATAATTAATTTCATTTTACGGCGAGGCGAGTTGGCAAAAATGCATAAAGTCAATTAACTGAAAAAGCAGCCGGCGAGAACGGGAGAAGAGCCAGGGGCAAATCCCGAGAAGGACCAGGACCTCGATGAGGTTGTAGTGGCTTAACTGAGCATGCCGTAAATAAATCAACGGGTCAAGCCGGTCTCGGGCATAAATTCCTGCTGCTTCGGCCAGAGAAGTCCATTATCCAAATGATAACTTGTATACAAGCGCTGATTCTCAGTGTTCACTGAATCTTCCAAGCGGAGTTAATGAAATCCAATTGAAATGAATTGTTTCCTGAGGAAATGCAGAGCTTTTCGTTTTACAATTATTTAAATTAGGGTCAGTTATGAAATATGGAAGGGACTTACGCATTTAGGTTCAGTCAGTGAAAACTGCTCTAATTATGAAGTTTACCGCATTATTCGTTGTTTAATTGATGCAATTACCAAAAAAACTTATATAGTGTAGAACTTGCGGTCTATAAAGTGAAAGATTGTTACTCACAAAAATTCATGTTTAAAATTATGTACACATTCCGAATTAAAGCATTTATTTTTCAGAAATATTTTGTTAACCTTAAGTACATTTTTAAATTATATTTGTAATCATTAAATTATAAACATTCACTAATCATAGTTTAAATCAGAACTTACCCACAAGCTTCACAAGTTAAAAAGCTAAAAAACATTTATATTTATATTTTTGTGTAGAAATTTTTTTTAATAACATTTTTGGTATTTAAATAAAGTATTTAAGTTAGTAGTAGTATTAGTTTGTTTATAAGGATTTTTCAAATTTGAAACAAACCAAGAACCGTTACAGAACAGCGTTGCCACCTTACGGCTTCAGAGCGAAATGCTGCAACTGGTCACCCTAACAGCTGATTTCTTAACATAACAAGAAAACAAACGAAAGCAATTCGCGACCGGCTTTTCTTTTTGCATATATTTGCCTAATTTTCCTGCCTTAATAGCTCCTTCAACGGAAAGGAACCCACCAAGTTACCTGCCAAATCCTTCAGCCTTCGCCTGAAATGAGGCAACACGCAGCGGTCAAAGAAGGAAAGCGGTAAACAAAGAAAATGTGAGTAGGTGGCGGGGGTGGAAAAGCGCAGGAAAACGCGGCAATGTTCAAACCGCGTTCGGATTTTCCACTCCATTCGAGTGGCAGCCGAGCAGCAGAAAGGACACGCGCCGCGCAACGCTGGGAAACCAGAAAGACCCCGTTGGACCCAAACAAACCATAAATCTCAGCTCCCACCGAAAACCCACAGCTAACTTGCAGTTGTGTTTGCCATTTTCAGCACCATGGAGGACTTTGCCAGCATAAAACCCAACAGTTCGGTGGTCAAGTTGGCCTCCTGCCTGGAGAAGATCTACGCCAAGGTGGTGGACAGCCGGGAGAAGCAGGTGGCGGAGCACCAGATCAAGGAAATCGAGTTCCTCAAGTCCCAATGCAAGCACGACCACATGCAACTCAGCCTGATGAGCTGCCAGACGCTGGTGCGCTTGGTGGACGAGGGCGTCCTGGAGGCCAACGGGGTGCAGAACAGTCTGCTCTCCATGCTGGCGAACGCGGGGTGAGGATAGGGGCCTAACTATCTGGCCAGAGAACCCGCCCACGACCCACATATGTAGCTCAATTCCGCAGGGGCGCGCCTCTGAACTTCCGGAGGGCAGTTAAAGCAGCAGCAGGAGGCGCAGGAGAAGCAGCCCCATCGTGCAGGACTATCAGCCTAAGTGGAGCGCAGCGATTCCAATTGCAAAATTGCCCGCAAAGGTGCATAAATTACCCGCCAGACTCAAACTCACTGCGCCTGTTAATTAACGCGCCATTTAACGCCTGGCCACCAAGTGCTCCCAACATTGTTGACCCTCCTTCCGTCCGTCCGTCGACGGACACGCAATCCCTCGCATTTCCGCTGGACGCGTGCCCCAAATTAATTGCCCAGCACTTGGCACGTCATGTTCGCAAATGTGCAAATGAATTATGACTCGAAGTTAATCCAAAATCCCAGTTGTTTGGCATTGACTCGGTTTCCGCTTGGCCGCAATCCGCAGTCGTCAATCTTCGGGGATCTCAGCAGCGATTATGCCCGTGGGCGCCGTAAAAACTATTAGCCACTTTCTGCCACGCAACGCACCCACTACACCCGCATATCATATCCTGCAGCCTTGGCTAACAAATATTTGATGAATGCAAAGCAGCTGAAAGGTCTGACATTGAACCTGAAATGTTTGCCGAGCGGACGAAGGACGAACAAGCGGTCATGTAATGCCGGAATTAACCTTGATAAGGCAGCCTAGTCGAGCTGCAAGTGCAGGCAAAAAGGATTGCATATTAATTGGCCCGCAATTAGAGGCCAAACCCAGTAGACCGCTGGCCAGAGCGTGAATTGTAATTACCTCGTCAAACGCAAAGCGATTTACTCCACCTCCGCCGCAAAAAAGAGCTCCTCGAATCCTTGACTGCTGATTTGCGGCTGCTACTCCGGAAGTGTCCGCTAAACGGCTGTTACAGTCGTTCCACCTTAATGGTAGCCCGGATTGTATATGTCACTCATAGTTAATGTTTCTTTAGCTCTAATCCTGATATCTCTTAATTAGAATCCTCACTTTTTAAGCTAACACTCAACTGTAACCTCTTTTCTTGTAGTCCCATGCACTTTGCCATCATCACAGAGAGCATTTTAGGTCTGCAACTGCTGAACTTGAAACGCAAGACCTCGTCTCTCAAGGATCAGGAGTCCTACCAGTGTGCTTATGGCCTGAAAACCCAGCAGCATCCGCTGATCTCACTGCTTCAACACTCGAGTGCCAACATGCATGATGTGGCCAACAAGATCATTGGCATCTGTCAGCACCACGACAAGGGGTGAGTTGTATTTAACTTACAGCTTAGTTAGCCACCTATCACATATCTTAACTTCCCCCTCAGCATTCGGGACTACAGCATAGAGTTCTTAAGGCCCGTCTTCCTGTACGTAATCTGCAATCCCCAAACGCTGCACGATGTAAAGCCCATTTGGACTTGTCTTCTAAACCTAAGTGGCAACCAACCGGAGGCGCGTGCTATGATGCAGGAGCTGCTGGCATGGAGCAAGTTTAACAACGCCAGCACCTGTCTGTGCACCAGCATCCTGGTTATCGAGGCCATCGA
Organism: Drosophila lutescens; assembly: GCA_037075285.1. Classification (NCBI taxonomy): domain Eukaryota; kingdom Metazoa; phylum Arthropoda; class Insecta; order Diptera; family Drosophilidae; genus Drosophila; species Drosophila lutescens. The sequence goes on from JBAMCF010000598.1 coordinate 659,795, forward strand.
TCACTTTCTGCAGCGAGAAGATCATGCCCAATCCATCGACTTGGGGCTCTATCAGGCCTGTCTTATCAAACAGCTGGCCAATTACGGCATCGATCCGCGACCGAGTCTGCAGTGCCTGCTTAGGGTGCTGCATGCCACGCGGGAACACACAAAGAATCACTATCATGTCCTGCTGGTGCTTCTCGCAGAGGTGTTGCACGTGCTGTCCCCCTTTTACCTGGCGGATGTGCTGCGCATTATCGTTTTCGTGGTGGTGCAGGAGCGCTGTGGCCATGAATACATTCTGAACATGTGTCTGGACGGAATTATTCAGTGGATGTCTCAGACTGCATTCATACCCGCAGAGGGCTTGGCTTTGGCTCACCAGATAGTCCAAAGGGTGTTGGATACTGAGCGAACAGATCAGGAGGGGGAGATAATCTCCACCAAGCAATTGAAACCCGCTCATATGCGCAACTATCACCCGGATATAGCGATCGCTTTTGATTTGGCCACTTTGGTGGAATCCTTTGACGCCTCCGACAACCAGGATGTGTTTGCCTTTGTTGACGCCCTGAATGTCAAGGCCAACACGGCTTTTTGCCAGCGCCTGCATCTCTTCCTACGTGCACTATTCCTATCGAAGAAGCCGCCTGTAGATTGCTGGTTTAAGATCTACGAGGTGATCCTGCAAATCGTCAAGGTGAACGAGGGCATTGCCTACGATTTCCTCATGACATACATCTTTAAGCTGGCCCACGAAAACAATCCGGAGTTGCAGCTGGAACTGCTAAGAGGATTGGCCAGCTTTGCCGTGTCCAAGGTACGGATTTAATTTAATATTTTTGAAATTCTTCATTCTCTAATGTCAATATATTCTTTTAAAGGACAATGTACCCATGATACTCAACACTATAAGGAATCTTTCCACCGAGAATGGCACCTTCTGCGTAGATTTGTACTTGCGTTTGTGGCGAGTGGAAGCGCGTACTTATCCCTTCCTGTTGAAGCAGATAGCCCAACCACTGCCGGATAATGACAAGCGCTGGGAACTGCAGATAGCCCGCACACATGCCATGCGGGAAATTTGTCAAGAGAAGTAACTAAGTAGTAATTAATACTCTATGAACTACCTGACTTACTGAATCTCCCTTCCAGACCCACTTTACATGGCTCAGAGCTGCTGCCGCATCTCAGCAACACCTTGAACAATTCCTTCGACGAGGCGGGGGATCTGGCCACCTCCTTGGCCCTGGATGCCATATACGCTCTGTGTGATAGTCACACCGTAAACATTGCTTCCACTTGGCAGGCTCTAGGCAGCAAGTTCAGGAATGAGCAGCGGCCGCAGACACTTAAATCGCTGTACAGACTCTTTGGATTGGTTCCACTGCTGCAGACACCTACGTTGGAGTACGAAAAGCTGGCCGATGATGGCCTGGAGCAGTTGTGGCAAGCCATTAGCCGACCAGGCACAGATGCCGCCCAGGTGCGAAATGCCCTAGTTGCTTTGAAAAACTACGAACCTGGAATCACTTTAAACCTGCGCCACATTCCGGCACAATTTCGCTTCGAAATCGTTGGAGGAGGAGTGGCAGTCGGACGCGAAGTGGTGGATCTGCAGCAGGAAACCGTGCCCGGCGAGGTGTGGGTTCAGCTGCTGCAGAAGATCCGTCCAGAGTGCGGCGATGCCGCCGCGGATTTGATTTCCCATCATATAGGCAGCGAGATTGGCGGCTTCCGGAGTGGAGTCTATCGCCTGCCGGAGGGAAAGCCAGAGCCACGGAAGCTAGTGGGTTTGTTTGTCACAAGTCCATTGCGAGCTGTCACCAATTACCTGGTGAGCCAGGCGCGCTTCGGAGACTACGTTCCAGAACCGTATGCCGTGACCTTTGCCCTTCGGTCGCTGTCCAAAAAGTTTCCCAAACCCATTCCTCCGCTGGACTGGAGCTGTCTGACGAGCTTCTTCCACTTGTCCTTCGATGCGAGAAAATATTGCATTATGATAGCCAAAAATCAGGCAGTGAACTCGGGAACTGCCAAGCGTCTGCTGGAGAACTTCCTGGTGGACTTTGAGCCCAACTGTTTCGAGGAGGATCTCCTGCTGCTGTTCTCATTGCTGCCGGAGATTGCCAACAGTGTGAGCCTGCAGATCCTGAAGAACTTTGCCGAGAAAGTGGCCGTTTACTGCTTTAAGGAGTCGCAGCTTAATGACTTTGTCGAGGGTTGGTTCTAAATTAACCCTTATTTTAATAAGAATTTTAAGCTAAAACCTTTTTAATCTCGCAGGTTGCTTGTTTGAAAAGTTCTTGGAAAGCGTTAAGTACATCTTCACCGGCAAATGCGACATACCCGAGGTCTTAGATGTTTTCACACTTATTGTTGAGCGCTACATGGACTCGATGAATCTGGATTCAAGGCTCTTCGAACGCTATACCGAAGTGGTGGCCACTCTGCATCCAAATGCCATTGATGGCCTTACGACTCCAGCTAATTGGTGGGAAACGCCGGTGGGCAAGCTGAAAAAGGCCACCATCATTCGATGCTATTTGGTTTTGTACAACGAGAAGCTTCCGAATCCCCTGAAGTGGCTCACGCCCATCATCGATGCCTACGAGAAGAGGGCGGAGGAGAGGACTTTCTTCTATCGCCACTTGTCTGCTACTCTTTATGCCTTTGGCAGCGATGAACACGCCTCCAACTGGATATCGGAGATGTTCCTGGAGATCCAGATGCTGCTGGCCGAGGCTTCCAACAAGGAGAAGGTAAACAGGGCGCTGTACTTGGTGGACATCTTCATCCTGGCCGTGGATGTGCTCTCTGGCTGTGCCGTGCTGCTGGGCAGCGTGGATGTGGTGGCCACGGACGACAAACAGCGACTGTCGCTATTCCCGGAGAGCTTGCAGTACCTGTGCGATCACATCTTTTGGAAGGATCAGGAGGCTAAGGTTTGCAATCATAAACCTTAAACCCCTAAAAATACTTATGTAAACCCTTACAGATCTACGAATTTCTCTGCAATCTCTACAAGCACACGCACATGCCATCCAACTATGCCGATGTCTTCAGAGAGGCCATCATTTGCTCTCGGAATAAGGCATATTTTGATAACAAGGGCGTCTGGACCAAATACGTAGGACTGCGTAAATGAACACAAAGACGAACACTCACCGCATTTTGAACCTTCTCCGCCCACGCCTAAAGTGCACTTGAATGACTAAAGCCCCAACCGCCTACCGTCAATGTTAGTCAATTTTTGATAGCAAACGCGTTCTTTGTTACTTGTATGTGTTTAAAGTTGAAGCCTTAAACTTTAACGTACATTAAATGCATTTTTGCGCACAAAATTTGAATTTGCCCTGGGTTGCCAGATGGGCGCAAAGTGTGTGGCCACTGATATCCGACGAAAGCGGTTAGCCGATAACTTCGGGGGTGGTTACTATCGACTCGCAGACTATCGCTTTGCAGAATTATTATTATTCCGGAATATTTATAAAAAAAATGCAAATAAAATAGAAAACACGAGTGCACTTCAACCCAATTAACGACGCTCTTTTAAGTGAGCTTGCTAACCGGTTGGCAAACTAGTGCAGAGTGATTTCCGAAGGCGTGTTTTAACGGGAGGCAACAGGAAAACCCAATCAAAACGTAAACAATGGACGAAATAAAGCTCGCCAAGGTTAGTTATCAGCTTAATCAATGCGATAGGGTTAGATGCAGTCAGGGTCATTACACGGCGACCATTGTGGAGCACCTGGATGGGCACCTGTGAAAGGATTGTGAGTCATCCGATGGCCATTCGAAAATCGATGGGATGGGTGTTTCACCTGGAGCCGTGGGAAAACGACCGGCTACTCCGCCCACACATTCCCACCCCATGGCGGTCCTACCTCTTTAAAAAAAAAAGCAAAGTCCCGTTTTACATCTATTTATGTGGCCCCAAAACATGCGCATAGAATGCAAAAGTAAATAAGTTTCGACCCCGCTCTCTTGCCAGTTAATTCAATCAAAATCACACCCACACAGGCGCACTGTGAGAGCCAATTTTTAACCGTGAAAATGTTGTTCATTCAAATCTGTGTCTGTGAAAAGTTCCCTCAGCATCAAGTCCAAAATCTAAAAGGGATGGTTTTGCAGACTCCATCTTGCCCTTTGACGTGGCCTATTTAACTAGATTCGTATTAGGGTCAGTTTCTTTACAGTTTTCCGACATCACCGAAATGTGTTCCTTACTTGTGTTACCATAAATACTTGTTGGATTTAACTATAACTACAAATTACTACTTCTTTGTATTACTTAAAAATTTAAAAAAAAAATTTACCTTTCGTAACCTTTTGGTTTCAAAAGTGAGTTATATAAATAAATAAATAAACGTTGGTAAATGGAAATTTAGAGGCTTTTAAAATTAAGATTTTGATTTTTAAAAAACTTCTACAATTTTAGGCCTCTTTTTAGCCGAATTAATTGAATTTTAATTTTAAACTTTTTCATACATAAAGAAAATTATAGTTCGTCAAACAAATTTTAAAAAAATCACCGCTGATTGCCATGGTTAAATTACCAAAAATTCTAAATGAAATTTTTGAGGAACATTTACTTTCAAAGTATTACATATTTCTGTTTATTAAGGAATTCAGTGAATGGCACCCCATTCCTTAAGGATATTTAAATATACTAAACAGTCTCATCCTTCACCCTACTCTCAAGGTGAGAGAATTTCCCTTTGTCGAATTTCCCCAACACAGAAGGATAGCCCGCTTTTAAGCGCGCGCATTTTCATTTGAGTTCTGTTCCAACGCTCGACGGGAGCACTTGGCGCGGTCTCTTCCATCCAACAGAAAACCTAACACATACTCGTATAGGAAAATCACACAAAAAGGCACACCAATTTACAGTGTACTTTCGCGTTTCGCGTTCGTTTCGCCTGGCGAAAAGTGAAAGTCTCAAGTTATTTCACCCACACTGCGACAATTCCATTTGATTTGCTGCTGTGCGGTTGCTGATTCAAAATCAATAAACCATCCAGCCAATAATGGACTTCACCCGATTCATGAACAAGTTCAACGAGATCGAGCGCCAACTGTCCCCCACCTCCGCCCTTCGCCTGAGCTTCGACAATATTTCGCCGGAGACGGAGGAGCCGCCGGATGGAAACAAGAGGCTCTGGGGCGTGCCCGTGCCGCCCTTCGTCTCCGACAAGGTGGTGTCCTGGATCGAGGAGGAGTTCAACGAGGCTCCGGTCTTCTACAACGGCAACAGTGTGCTCAAGAAGGTACCATCCCTTTTCCTTATGCAAATCACGTCGAGAAAATCGTACTAATTTTCCGTTATACGCATTGCCACCGGCTAGTGGCCGGAAAATATGCAAATCACCAATATGTTTAAGGGGCCCCAAAAGTGCTGCCAACGCCCCCGCCCCCCAAAAAACCATTTCCTATTTGGGTCAAACGTATATAGGAGCAAGTCCTTGCCATCCCGACTGCATCCTGGCGCCATGTGCGTCACCACAATCGCAATCACTCCCCCGACCACACACAAAGTCTGACAGATTGTTGCATTGTCAGCAGGACACTCGAGTCCGGAGCTCGGGCAATTAATGGGATGGCTTTTCCATCAAAGTCGCAGTTGCTATTGCCACCGGGTGGGAAATTGAACTCGTACATCAAGTATTCGCCACCGTGAATTGCAGTCGGTCAACTTCAAAGGTTGAGTCTTAATACTATTTCCTGCTAAAATGTCGTACAAATTGAGTTAAAGGAATAATTTAATTCTTCGAAATTGTCAGTCAATTTATCATTATTGCTAATATTTCTGTGACAGGTTTTTATGCTGTACGTTTAGATAACATATTCAAAAAAAATTACATTTTTATTACCAATATATTCTAAATTCAAACTGCAATAATCGTAAGGAATTAACTACCTTCGTATATCACTCAAACCAAATTTAATAATCCAGGCTCATTTAGTTTATTTTCCAGCACCCGTTTCCGCCCAGATTCATTTTAGTAGTTTAAATATGTGGGTTTTACTTTGTTAAAATAAAAATAAAATTTATTCGCCCATGCATCAAGTATTCGCCACGTTGCCCACATGCTAATAGCCATAACTCTTCTCCTGCATATATAATACAATCTAATTAAAATTAATCGAGTTTGATATACGTGTTTGTGCTCACAGATTTAAATAATAAAAGCTAGAATCTTGGTTAGGGTAATTCGATTTTAAATCAATATTTTAAAGAGGGAATTTTAAAACAGTTTGTTATATAATAGAAATTAAAACGTATAGCTCAAGTATGAGGTATTAATCCTGTTATCTATGCAGATATAGTGAAGATTGATTGTCTTAAAGCAGAGAATTCAAGGAGGTTAACAAAATAATAATATTGAATTGAACTTTTTAAACAATTTTTTTTTGAATATGGAAATAGTGCAGATAGTTTATATTGTCAAATTAACTATTCAAAATATGGCTTTATTTAAATAAGCAGCCATGTTGACATGGTTATTTTCCAACATCGTCTTAAGTACAATGGATACAAATGTCTTATCGGGTATAAGACAGAACATATTTATATTTAGATAATAACCGAATAACTCAATGAAATTCATATAATTTACATATATACAGTATGGATTTTAGTGAAGCTTATAAAATAATTTATTTTAACCTATCTTCAAAGTAATGCTTTTATATCAAAGCTGCTGCAATTTGCATGTTAAATTGAATTGTCTGCCCGCTGGGCGAGAGTAATGAACTCCCACTGGCTAAATCAGACAATTAACTAACCTTATCTATCCCGACAATGGACCCGGCTCAAACAAAGGCCTCCATCTAAGTGACATGAAAGGAAATTAGTCCGATGATGAACAGCTCTCGGGACACGGAATATGTATGTAGGCCTCCTGGGCAATAAAAACTGCCGCAGGCAGGCAAAACGGGGAAGCGATGGGATGGGGATGGGATAGGATGGGTGAATCGGGGCCTGAAGGACCATCAAAGGAATTAATGTGCTGGCCGGCTGACGGTTTTATTTAATGGCTGAATACCAACTAACCGCAAGGGCCTATCTTATTCGCTGCTTTAAAGTTAACATATCCCAAGCTTTGATGGAGATCGCAGCAGCCGGGGATTCGCTGAAAGTTGATTGAAAAACTTTCCTCCTACTTTCGTGTCAATGCAGTTTATTTTTTATCGTATGCAATGTTTTCGAACGAGTGGGTTTTCACGAAACTATATGGATTCCACTGACGTCAGCGGGCACAGCTGAAGTAAACCAACTACTGCTGAAATTTAAACCGAATTGTAACCATTTTTTTCTTTTTCTCCCTCGTCTGTTTGTGCAGGTGGAAAATGTGCGGATGATAGATCGCTACAATACCAAAAATCCCACGGTGGGCACCCTCTATCTTACGGCCACCCATTTGATTTTCGTGGAGCCCGACAGCAACAAGGAGACCTGGGTAAGTTTTACCCCCTAATGACATCATCAATAGTAGTGTACAACCCAAATAACAAGAAAAAAGGAAGCTAACGTTGGCCAGCCGAAGCTCTAATACCCTTGCAGATCGTTCCTATTGAATTACAAATGACAAAATATTAAATTTCGTATTATTTGGACATTATATGGTATATGATATAGTTGTCCGATCCGGCTGGTTCCGACTTATATACTACCTGCAATAGAAGAAAGACTTTTGGGAAAGTTTCATCACAATCGATTCAAAACTGAGAGGCTAGTTAGCGTAGAAACGGACGGACATACGGACGGACAGGCGGACAATGATGCTGGTCAAGAATATATATTGTTTATGAGGTCGGAAACGTCTCATTTACAGAGTTGCAAACTTCTGATTGAAATCCTTATACCCTCTGCAAGGGTATAAAAATACTTCATTGTTAGCTAAGAACTTTCTCAGCTCAGAGTGGCGAATGTTTATTTGCGTGGCCCACAAAAACGTTTTGAGTGAGTCACCTTTGTGCTCGCATATAAGTCTCCTTCTGGCGAACGTGCTCAAATGGGTTTCTTTTCGGTTTAGCACCGACCTCGCAGCTGTCAAAAAGTTTAAAGCCCCTTTCAAAGCGGCAAACGGAAAACTGAAAACCGAGTGATGTCTGAGGTCCGCTGCATTTCCGCCATTTCCCCGAGAATGAGAATTCCGAGGATGAGGATGAGTGCGGAAAAGTTTCTTTTAACAAGTTGCGCCAGCATGTTTCAGCAGTCGCTTTAAGTTCCGCATGTGTTTACCCAGGAATTTAATTCGCCTTCACAAAAGCGTGTTGCGTATACGCCCCATTGCACACATACAAATTGAATATGTTCAGCTTTTGTGTACATTAATTGCACAGCTTCTGCAGCTGGAAAACTCTTTAAATTCTGTGCACGAGCGAATGGAAAAGCTGCTGCAGCTTAGTGCGATTATTTATCCTGCAAACGAGCTGCATTCCTTGCGAAATTGAAAGGATAATGTGACAATAAGCTGGGCCAGGCTTAGCGCTGGATTTCAGCTCAAATCCTTTGACACACCCACCGTTTTCACTGCTCAAATCCCAGCACATGTAAGTGTGATTGCCACTAAATGCGTTTAATTATTCCATCCGTGTGTGAGTTACGAGTTACACACTGCGTATACGTAACGCTGTTTTTGGGCAGGAAGCAAGCATGCATTGCATTTTAATTGCCACGCCAAATTGTATTAATTATGCACTCCCCGGGGCAAAATGGTGGATCCGAGTGCCACAAGTGGCCCAGAGGAGCCTGGGATCCACGGATCCACCACAAAGTGGTTAATTAAAAGTAAAAACACTTAGCAGCAGAGCGAGTAAACCCACCGTCGAAAGGGTGGGAGAAAAACCAGAGAAAAAGAGATATCGATTTTCTGTGCCATTGAAAATTGGTTGCTAAGTTCCTCATAATCCAGCTGCTTCTCCCTTCGACGCCCCCCTGACTTACTTTTTTTACTGCCCGCCACTGGGGCGCATCAATTATTTAGTGGCGAAAGCAGTTCTGGCCAGGCACGTAGTCGGAATGTCCAAAGGGGGGAGTCAGTAAAGTTCAGTTGGGGTTTCTCGAGCGTTGCATAAGAGCAGCCTTGGGCGAAGTCACGGCCATAAGCTCCTTCACTCACAAAAGGAGAAGCAAGTTGTAAGCAGCAATCATCTGAGTAGCTGGCAAATTAATCCAAATCCTACAGCTTTAGTAACTACCCTTATATTTATAGAATGCTTCTAAATCCCCTCCTTAGTCCGCCTTTACTTTATAAGATACACCCGGAAAGAAAATGTGTTAAGATCAATTTGATATGTATACCATTTTTTCCATGTAGCTAGCAAATTAATTTAAATCTTACAGCTTTAATAGCCACCCTCATATTTATAGAGTGCATTTAATGCCAGCTTAGTCTGCCCCAACTTTATTAGTTACAACCAGAAAGAAAATGTGTTAAGATCAATTTCATATGCCTACCCTTTTTACCATGTAAATTTTAAAATGGTAATTCCTCGAATTTTTTGAAAATTCTCTTAAATTAAAAATGGGAGCAGAAGATAATGGATAGAATCAATAAAATCTAATTCGCTTTATTTAACTAAAAATTAATAAATTTAAATTAAATTAATATTTATTTATTTGTGAATACAAAATATTAATTTCCATTAATTATCTCTTCAGATTCTCCATATGCACGTGGCCAGCATTGAGAAGCTTCCTTTAAGCACAACAGGATCCCCGCTGCTTATCCGCTGCAAGACCTTCCTATCGGTCACCTTCGTCATTCCCAAGGACTCCGAGTGCCACGATGTCTACACCTCGCTGCTAAAGCTCTTCCAGCCGGGTAAGAATTTACAAACAAGAAAAAAAATCAGTTTGCACATTTACAAAACCACAATCATTTCCCGCGGGCAGTGTCCATCAACAAATTGTACTGCTTCAACTACCAGCCGAACAAGGATGATTTCCCCAAGAATGCTGGCTGGGATTACTTCAAGCTGGAGGCCGAATTCAAGCACATGCTGGTGCCCAACGAGGCCTGGACTTTGTGCTCGATGAACGAGAAGTACGAGCTGTGCGACACCTATCCGCGTCAGATTTACGTGCCCAAGGAGGCCACCACGCTGATGCTCATCAGCAGTTCGCGATTCCGCTCGAAGGGGCGACTTCCAGCGCTCACCTATCTGCACAACAACAAGGTGAGTAAGAATCCTTATCCCAATTAAAATAAAGCTGTAATGTCTACAATTATCCTTTTAATCCACTTAGGCCTCCATCTGTCGCTGCAGTCAGCCACTGTCCGGATTCAGTGCCCGCTGTCTGGAGGATGAGCAAATGCTGGAGGCCATACGCAAGACGAACTCCAACACGGACTACATGTATGTGGTGGACACACGACCACGGGTGAGTGACAGGGGGTGGAAATTCCCCTAGAGGCGCCTGGCACATGCAAATAATCCATTTACGCTGTCTGCAGATTAATGCTATGGCCAACAGAGCCGCCGGCAAGGGATACGAGAACGAGGCCTTCTACGAGAACATCAAATTCCACTTCCTCGGCATCGAGAACATCCACGTTCAGCGCGCCAGTTTGCAAAAAGTCCTGGAGGCCTGCGAACAGAAGTCGCCCACTATGAGCGCCTTTCTGAATGCCCTGGAGTCATCCGGCTGGCTGAAGCACATTCGCTCCATATTGGACACGTCGAGGTGAGGAAAATTAATGTGTAGTCAGCAAACCAGAAAGTGGTTGGGGCTATTATTAAACCAACATTTCCTTTCCCTATCTTATAGCTTCATAGCCAATGCCGTGGACAAAGGTGTCTCGGTGGTGGTCCACTGCTCCGATGGCTGGGACCGTACGGCCCAGGTCTGCTCGCTGGCCCAGCTCATGCTGAACCCCTACTATCGCACCATCAAGGGCTTCCAGGCGCTGATCGAGAAGGACTGGCTGGCCTTCGGCCACAAGTTTAGCGAGCGTTGCGGTCACATTCAGACAGATGCCCGCGAGGTGTCGCCGATCTTCACACAGTTCCTGGACTGCACATGGCAGCTGATGTCGCAGCGCAGCGAATCCTTTGAGTTCAACGAGCGTTTCCTGCTGATCCTCCACGATCATGTGCACTCTTGTCAATTCGGCACCTTTGTGGGCAACTGCGAGAAGGATCGCCTGGACTTGAAGCTGGCCGAGCGCACCTTCTCACTTTGGGGCTTCATGGCCAATCACCTAAACGAGTATATCAACCCGCTGTACAAACCCAATGTGGACGATACGATTAAGGCCAACCTGGCACCACAGTGCATCAAGTAGGTGTGGTTTAGATTCATCCAAAACCTTGTGTAACTTATGGTTTTCCTAATAGATTCTGGCGCGGCATGTACAGTCGCTTCGAGAGCGGCATCCATCCGCGGGAGCCGCTCGGCGATCTGCTGCTCGATAGCAAGGAGCACTGCAACTCGCTGGAGGACCATGTGCAGCATCTGACCAAGCGCATAGCCAGCTTCAAGAACTACATCTCCAAGTCGGCCAAGAAACTGCAAGACGCCACCAGCACCACGGCGAAGGTTAGCAAAGAGGTCACCAGCAACGAAATCAATGATAACAAGTGAGGAATAATTACCGGAGATATATTATCTTATCTAATTATATCCTTGTTCCACTGCAGATACAACTATGACAAAAAGCTAAGTGAACTGTCGGCTGCCGATGATGATCACCCGCTGAAGGCCAGCAACATGTCCTTTGCCAATCTCTCCCTGAATGCCGAACAATCCAGTCCGCCGCAGGCCTTGCCCGAGGAGCTCAACTCCGTGGCCGTGGACTGGAAGCCCATGCGCAATGTTTCCACCTGCTCCTGCTCCACGCCCTTCGATCAGTTCAGCAAAAAGGTGGGTCAAATCAGAAAGTCAAGCCAAACCAAATGAGTTACCACTATTGATCCTCAAACAGACACATTGCTGGCGCTGTGGGGACATCTTTTGCGAGCGCTGCATAGACAAAAATGTGGCGCTGCCGGGACACGACAGTGGAAAGCCGGTGCCGGTGTGCCGCGGCTGCTTCCGGCAAATGCAAAAGCAAAGCCCGTAGAAAGGATATCGTTAGGTGAAGAGGGCAGCCGCAGGCAGTGCGCTATTGAAATGGAAACTCTATTAATTATATTGTGTGCATTTGTAGCTGTAGCTGCTTATAGAAGCTCATTCAAGTTGTTGCAAATGGAAATCGAAAAGGAGTAAAACCAAAACAATCCACTAGCGATTGGCTTCCAGGCATCGTCCTAGTCTTTAAGCCGGGCACAAAACTGTATTTTGTTGTTAGAATTTAGTGCGACTAATTTGCCAATCACCCCCCCACACAAGAGCAAGTACAATTAAATGCAAATTATAAATGTAAAATACAAGTAAAAGCTAGTTTGCTTTAGGTAAGATTCAAAGGGGACCGCTTATCAAGAGATCTGTAATTTCCGAAGAATTGCCGGACTCTAAATGTACAGACACTTGCGGCTAAGCCACCTTAACAGCGGTCCCTGACATCAAGTATATATTCCACTAGCATTAACTTGCAAGACACACCCGTAAATTATGAAAACTATGCAAACTTGTTTATCGATTTGATCAAAGTGTAATAAAAATTATTTATTCAACAACTGCGAGTTGAGCACTGAGCGATCGAAGGAGTCCAATTTAGTAGCCAATGTCGGGCTTGATGCGCAGAATAACGGGAACACTGGTGCAGGGCAGGATGGCCACTTCGGTGACGACGGCACTCACCAGCTCCGGCGGAGTAATGTCGTAGTTGAGGTTCAGGGGCATCAGCTTGCCCTTGGCCTTCCAATTGTTCAGCTGGCACTTGTCGCCGCGCACAAGTTGATTGGGATCGCTCAGCTCGTTGTAGACAATGGCGTCCGTCTGGAAGCGTTCGCTGAATTTGTGCGTCTCGCAGCACACGAGCACGGGCACATTGTGGGCATTGGCCACCAGGGCCACCTGGGCGGTGCCCGTGCGTGCCATTACATAGCCATTGGCCAACAGGGCGTGGGCGCCGAGCAGCACCTTGGTGGCTTCAGCCATCACATAGCCCACGGCATTGATCAGCACGTAGGTGCATGGGATGCCATAGGCGTGCAGTCGGCGCAGCATCTCCTGACCTTCGCATCCGGGCCGGGAATCCACCACAATCACACGGAAGGCCACCTGACGCCGCTTGGCCTCCTCGCAGATAAACTGGATGAGGGAGGAGCAGGCAAAGGTCAGCAGCACATCGCCATCGGTGATCTTTTCCTGCAGGAAGCCGCTAATCGCTTGGGCTGCCTTGCCGATTTGATTTTCAATGTAAGTATCGATGAAGTGTCCCAGGAGCTCCTTTAGCTGTTGAATTAAGGGGTTTTGTTAATGGGAAAAGCAATCGAATTAAAGGTAGATTACCTCCGTTTCTGGAATATCCGGTGGTAACTGTGTTAGTTGGTTCTTAAACTGTTTGTAGGCATTGGACACGGACACAGCCAACGGCCGGCACTTGTGCAGATGGTCGACATGGTGTTTTACTGCGGCGTCCAAACTGCGACCAAACTCCTTCTTGGCGGGCGTCTCAAAATCGTGAACCACCTGGCGCAGGGCGTGCAGGAAGGCAATGCATCGGGCGTTGGAACCGACCACCGTGCGCTTGGCATACTGGACACCCAAGCGCGCTATGCTCGGATGCACGAGCGGATCGTTGATGAACTGGCTGTCTTCCTTGGCGCACACGAGGTGATTGAAGAGCTTTACCCGACACTCTCCACTGGGAGTGCTCGCTGGACATTTGCTGGGTGAGCTGCTTGTGGTGGCTGCTTTTGTGGGGGAGACGCTCTCCCGCGTGGGTTCCTTGGGAAGAGCAGCGGTGGGAGGAGCCCTTCCAGCTGGCTGGGGTTTCTTAACCTGTCCTTGGGCCTTTGCTGCCCGCTGAGCTTCCTGAATGGCCCGTCGCTCCGCCTTGCTGAGTACTGGTTTTTTCTGCGAAAGAGAGGAGCTGTAAATTTTGCAGGGACAGTCTAGTTTAAGGGGTCAAACCTTTTCCTGGTCGTCTTCTGTGGCAGGAGGAGCAGCTTTAGGTGGTACTGCATCTTTATCCGACACTTTTAGATCTGCCAACTGTTGGCTGGCGGCCTCTACCTTGGCTCCAGCTCCTTTGCCAGCTTTTTTGGCCGCCTTCTTGGCCTCGCGTTCAGCCTTTATCTGTTCCCGTGACTTTTCACCCGCCTCCGCATCCTTGCCATTCGCCACCGCAGGCGGAGCTGTCTTGGGAGCCACTGAATCTGGTTTCTCCAGGGCTTTGGTTGTGGTGGTGGTCGTCAGCTTGGTGGTAATGGTCGTCTGCTCCACCTCGGTGATGATTTTGGTGGCCGGAGTGCCGGGAGTAGCAGGAGTCGCTGGCTTATTCTGTTTCTTGGCCTGTTTGGCCAGCTTTTTCGCCTCCCTTTCGGCCATTACTTGGTTACGCGACTTCTCCGGATCCACTGCATTCTGAGTTTCGGGCATTGCACTGGCAGAATCGGTGGTTGAGGTCTCTGGGGTCGTTAGATGGTTATCTTCCAGGCGATTTCGTTTGTTGCGCGGTCGATTGCGTTGCCTTTGCTTCTTGTGTTTGGTCTTCAAAGTCTGGACGTCAGTCTGTGGATTGGTAATACAGAATTAGTTCTGGATTTATGAACATAAAAGGTCAGTAAACTCTATAGATCCAATTCAAAATCAAATCGGTAGACATGCAAAATGAAAAACTAAATTTTTGCTATTTGCTACTTAGGTACATAAGTGAATGTCACTCAGCTGAGTGAGGCTAGCTACCTGTGGCACCTGTTCGCTAGTTAAAACCATTTTGCAAGCTTGAAAAGAGAGAGACAAGGCAATTTAAGGATGTGAAAGGTTAAAGGTTCAGACTCCTCTATCGGTGATACTAAGTTCCAGGCTGAATTTTTGGGATTTTAGTACGTATGTAGTTGAGGTAAAATAGTTAATCGTCTTTGCAGTATGCGTGCACTTACCTTACTGTTTTCAGTTATTATTTAAATAGAGTTATAAACTTTTGCTCACGATGGCAAAAAGTCTACCAGCTGATAGTGCTGCAAGTGAATCGATAACCCTTTCGATAGTCAGTGGTAAACACATGGCAGGCGTTGCCAGAGTGGCACATTTAAGCTGCCATTTTTAGTGCTTCTGTAACCCGACAAGTTGTCATTCCCATAGCTGTCTTTTATTTGTGAGGTTCGTATGTTCGTCTGCCGCTGCTGAAAATTACATAATTTTTCGCATAAATTGAAATCCTTTGCTTCAACCCACTGCAGCTCTGAACGAATCGACTACCATGGCCGACAAAGCTGCTGCTGAGAAACCCGCCGGACGCCCCATGCGCTATCCGTACACCTTCTCGGCGAAGATAGCCCAATTCCCCATCAAGCACTACATCAAGAACCAGTGGATCTGGCGCTACTACTTCATTGCGGCCGTCGCCTGCGTGCCCGTCTTCTACAAGATCAGCAAATTGGGTTCGTTTAATATCGGTAACCACTTGACATCGTTGTTAATGTCCTGTTTTCCTCCCATTTTAGCCAACTCGCCCGAAAACAAGAAGGCATGGGCCGAGTCCCAGGCCAAGGAGCATGCCGAGCACCACTAAATTAGTCTTAATTATAACATCGACATTTCGGAGCTGTTTGTGTTGGATTTAACGTGAAATCGGCGAATAAATGATTTGAATCGAGGTTAAAATTGATCTTTATTAAATAAATCTCCTAAAAAATAACTAGCTAAATACGGTCTTACTGTGCACCTGTGACACGACATTAAAAAATTCGAAAAGTTTTTTTCCAACCACTTTTACTTCAGTTGAAAATACAGAAATGGGAGAGTTCATAATAATAGTTCCTTAAAATCCATCAGCAGTTCGATTTTTCCTTTCTTAGGGTTTTCCAAAAGCCCATCACTTTTAAAAAATTAGTTTTAAAACACATGTATTTTAGTTTTTAATTTTCGGCTCGAAAGAATATTCTCTAATTAGCACGAACCGAAAGGTTTATCCCTTCCAGGAAAAAAAACTAGGGCTATAAAGTTTCAAATTTAGATACATATGTTTTGGAGAAATCTGCTGAGAAACTTTTTGACATAACATTAAATGTCAAAAATTGTCGAATTTGTGATTAGTAATCATACTAATTGTCGAAATTGTGATTACTAATTTGTTCTTCTGGACCGCTTTATCCCAAGTACATAAATACATGACAGATTTGAGGCTAACGGCTAATACCAGTGATGCATGTACTGGGATCGTGGGTTTCGCTTTGAGTGGAGAGTTATTTTACAAGGGAACTAATAGGGTATTCCAGTTCGGTATTGGCAGCTACAGATCTATTTCCTATAACAAAGCTAGTGTTTACAAAGATGTCACTCGCCACTTGAACTGGATAATGAACAAAATTGACGAAAATTAAGATCCCGATTTTGTAACCTCAATTCAATGCCAATATTATTCCGTATTCAGGCTTCAAGGAAGAAAAAAGAATAATGGTGAATTTGTTCATTGATCCATATGGATAAAAAAAAGAAAATTGCAATTTCGGTAAGATGCAATTATTCAGTGCAAACGGTTCTTAACCGGGCCAGTGGGAAAAGACTATCAGAGTGCGACTAAAATATACCGATGACCTATCGATAATCCCGTTTTGGGTTATCGTTCAGGGAAATGTTTTGGTGACCGGCTGCAGAAAAAACGCGGATTATTGTTTTAGTTCTCTGTTTTGTGATTAAATCGGTAAATTCGCTGCTGAATATTATCCAACAAGAGCTAGAATTGCGGAATGTGAAGGAAAATGAATTCTTGCATTGCTTTTGGTACCATCTAAAAACGCCAGTGGCGCTTGAAAACGCGACCACGTGAAATCCAGCAACAACAAGTCGGCGGGACCATGGATTTGGCCGAATTCTCGGACTTCAATATTGACCAGCTCCTGGGCTCCTCCACACCGCTCGAGGATGGCCTGGTGGCGCCATACAAGCAGATACCGCTGCCCAGGATCAACCAGGATGTGCGAATGGCCAAGCGCAGCCGGCTGGCCGAGCGGATAGCCCAGAACGACGAGCTGATCCGCCAGGTAAAACAGCTCCAGGTGCAGAATAAACAGCTGGCGGACCTGCAACGCACCGCCCAGGAAGTGACGGATCTGTACCAGAAGGAGAAGCAGCAGCGAATCGAGCTGGAAAAGCGCTCCAAGCAGTTCAGCGAGCGATGCGACGAGCTGGAGAAGCAACTGGATGCCCAGGCTCAGAGCTGCGAGAATCTGCAGGACGAGCTGCAGGTCAGGGGACTGCCCGTGGAAGCCAAAGATGTGCTGTCCATACTCCTGCAGCTGTCCCAGCGACTAGGCGACGATTCTGGGCTCTTGCGGCGGGATCAGAACATCATGAAGAAGCTAAAGGAGCACTGCAAGACGCTGGACATAAGTCTGCCCACGCCGAAGAGTCCTAATCCGCGCAGCAAACGGAAGAACCATCAGCCTGGGGTCAACCAGTCCACACAAACCGATGTGGAACCCGTAAAGGCCAAACCCCTACCTTGTTCAGTGGCTGTGCAGGTGGAGGGTCTGATAGAGACCCGCAACCAGGGCACGCAGCACAAGAACACTACCACTACGCGGGGCACCACAACGGCCTCCTTTATCCGGCAGCACGATGTGGGCACCTGCTTTCCCGAACCCAAGCCCCTCCCAAATGTGCGACAGATTCTCGATGAAATGCTCTCGTGGCGGGATGATTTTGTAATTGAACCCATGAGTCCACTAAGCGATCCGCAGCCAGAGTTGGAGGAGGCTGAGGACCTGCCAGCCACAGCGAGTGTGGCCACCTGCACCACTCTGTGTGATATACACCGCGAGATTGACTTCATGTCTGACCTGTCGTCGCAAATCAAGGTGTCCGCCTCACGGCCGCCCTCGCGAACCATGTTGGATAGTGTAAAGGAGGAGGCCAGGTCCTCCAGGGAGCTGGCCAAGGAGCTGCTCAACTTTCTACCTCAAAACCAAAGCTGCCTGGCCAATCTGCCGCCGCAGGCCTTCGAGGAGCTGTGGCAGGTCTTTGGCCAAATGGTTCTGGGCCTGCTACAGAGGCGCTCCAATCCGTCGCTGACCACGCCACCAAGCGTCAGCCAGGCGGATTTCACCAGCTGGCTGTATGAGCTCTACGAGGGCACACAAGGCCAGACGGAGCAGACTTCCGACTGCAGAAGCGGTAGTAAGAGAGGTAAAACAATCAACTACGCGTCAGTGAGTGGATTAATTCAGACCACATTCTTTTTAGATTTCGCCACCAGCACAGAATGCATGGCTGTTGGAACGGATCCCATCATTGAGTCGCCCAACATCAGCCACGGAGGAGATGTCACTCCCATTCGCCTGCCCTCCAAGCCCAAAGAACGAAAGCGAAAATCCAAGAAACGCAAAGCGGTTTCAGTACCGAATCCCGAAATTCCTAAACGAAACTGTCTGGAAATGGAGTCAGTATGTCTGGGGACAAATAATCAATCGGATAAAGTAGAGCATGAACAAAAGCCAGAAACGGCAATCCAATTTTTAAGTAATTTGAAAACTTTTAACATGGCCAACTGTGATAATCTCGATTTGGAATTGGATGAGGAAGAACTATATCTGCTTCAGTTGACATCCAACGCGAAAAAAGAAGAAAATGAAGAAATCATGAGAGACGAGGTCCCTGAAGACTTAGAATGCCCTGCGGAAGACTCAGAGTTCCTACTGCCAGAAAATAGTAATACCGATTCTCTAACTGCAGTCCAAAAAGCAAAGGATTCGTCTTTAAAAGATGATGACGGGAAACAAGCTGAAGTAAAAGTCCCGAGGAACGAGCTGCTTCTTAATAAATCTCATTTCTCGGAAATGAATACTTTTAAAAAACCGGAAATCCAGTCAGAGATAAAGAAGAAAATTAAGAGCCTAACAGAATTCTCTCCAATTGAAGATATTTCGTCGCTCCCATCCTCCTATGAATGTAATTCCGATGTGAAATCAAATGCGAGGAAAGAAATATTGGCGGAGGAAAGGTTATGTTTCGACTTGAACACTTGTGAAGAGCTAGTGTCTACAACAAGCAAAAAAGAAGGAAATGTTTCAACAAAAATAAATGTTTTACCCTTATTCACAAGTGACTCAAATCTGGATAAGAGCAGAATAAAGTCTCCTGAGGACCCTGTACCTCCTGGAGAGACCGAGAGCTTATTAAACCACGAGGATTGTGATATTTTTCCAGCTTCCACAACGTCCCTATTCAGTGGTTACAGTGATTCCGATTTGGAATCCGAATCGAGTCCAGATGAGAGAAGTCCAGAGTTAAGTGAATCGGAGGATGATAGTGAAAAGAAGCAAAAAGATACCAAAAAGCCTACAAATACCTCCTTGTTCGGCAGTGATTCGGATTCGGATGGAAGCGAGGATGTGCTCGAAAAGGATTCTACTGAAGCAGAAGGCAAGCCAGAAAGCAAGGAATTAGAGCTCAAAGTTCCTAAAAATCAGCCGAATTCCATTGGAAATGAAGATCAACCTTTTGAGGATACTGATAAAAATAAAGATGCCGTTTCCATCACATCACCTAGTCTGCCTTTACCCACTGAAGCCGATTTAATTACCATAAAGCAACATTTGCTAATGGAAAACTCTGAGCCTGTTTTTAAAGTAAAAGACAACCAGCAGTCCGAAAAGGAAATAAGCTCTTATGACAGCCCAAACTCAAGTGATGATTCTGCCGACGAGCACAGTCTGGTTATCGATGAACCAATCTCCACTAAGCCGCCGGAGGAACCACCTTCACCTCCTTTAGTACCCACGAAACGTAAAAGAACGCAAAGTGAGGTCAAAACTCCTTCGCCACCGGGAGAAGTTCGTCTAACTCGTCAGAGAGCCAAACAACTGCTAGGCGAACAGAAATCCAGTCCTGATAAAGGCCTTTCGCTTGTTGACCAAATTAGGAACCAGCTTAAACAAGCATTTACTGCTTCAGAGCCTTTTAAAAAGGACTCGAAGCTTGATTTAACGCCCGTTGAGCCAGAAAGGCAAAGGGCAAAGAAGGCACATGTTGAACTAGAGGCCATTAAGCAGATTTACACATTCAGCGAAGAGTCACCAGCGTCTCCAGCTTTCGAGGCTATAGACGAACATGTCAATCCACCGACCGAAATCCCACTGGAGCAAGCTGCTATCACCCGGGAAGATGGCCAACCCAAGTCGCTACTACAACATGTTATTGAAAGGGACAAAGGGATGGCCAAGCTCAACCAGACGAAAAAGAAAACTTTGGGGAAATTGCAACCTCAACTTTGCGCCTCAATTGGTAAATATCTTGAGGAAACCGTGCAATTGGAGTCCACCTGCAGTGACTTGGCCCTGGAGATCTACAGGGTGACCAAAGATGAGGCTGTTATTGTGAATGCCATGATAACAGTCATCTGCAAAATTGGAACAGATGATAATCCAGTGGAACGTTTGCTAAATGCCTTGAAGTATTTTAATTTCTCGCAGAGATTTCTGGCCGAACTGGAGGAGCGTCTGTTTCGAAACACCAAAGAGCGGCCAGCCACTGAGGTGGCTCTGAAATACGTAAAGCTCTACTTGAAGGCGGTGTCTCTACAAGCGACTATGTCGGCGGGATATGCGAATCCAACGAGGCTTTTGCTGGCTAAAATTCTGTACCACTTCGACCAAAGTGTGGCGCCTCTAGTTCTGGAGCTGTTGCGCCAGTTTCCAACGGTCCTTCCACACCGCGAACAGCGGGAATACGACAACTCGGATCCCCTGATCACCGTGATTAAGCATCTGCTGATGAGTCGGCAGTACGACATGCAGGATCCGGAGGGCCCCGAACGACTGTTGCTATCCAAGCTGCGCTTTGAATATCACTACCAGCCCTTCGAGCCCACCAAACAGCAGGTGTTGGAGAATCTGGTGGGCAAGCTAAAGGCTGGCCGTGTGGAGGAGCTGGGGTACGCCTTTGCGCTCTTCTGCCGGCGCTCTGCGCATCTCAAAGTGTTGGACAGCGTGCTGGGAGAACACCTAATGCCGCTTGCCATCAGCTACTGTGATCTCGCTGCCCAGAACCAGTCGTACGACGCCCGGCTCATACATCTGCTGCACTGCATCTCTCTGGTTCTAAAACCCCTTCCCCTGGAAACAGATATCTCCGCCTTTGTGGGATTCCTGAAGCGCCTGCTAGTGGCAGTGCCACGATCTGGAGTTCAACTGGCGGCAGTGCAGGCCTGTCTGCGCCTACAGAGATTCGGATTCAAGTACACTTTGGATGCCCTGAAGGACTACAGGCCCAACTATCAAATGGATCCGCTAACGCGCTCCATGATTCGATGCTTTGCGGAACGGCGAAGGCACTTCCGCTACGTAGCGGCCACTGGGAAAGGTGCCACCTCAAAAGATTAGAAATCCCCTTGTATGAATTGCAACTATTTATTTATGTATGTAATATTGTATAGATTTTGAATTAAACTAAATGCCAACTGCGCTGCGGATCTTTACAAATTTCAACTTATAACTAAAATACACAAAATGATTGCACTTAGGTTAGATTGTGGTTAAGTGGGGGGAAATGGGGGATACTATGGATCGCAAGCAAGTGAATGCCGGAAACAAGGAAAGCTTAATCAAAATTTACAAAAGTGCTTAGCATGAGTTTGGATAGAAGTAGCTATAGTTAATTAGTGGACTGTACAATAACATTGACCTAAATATGGGGTTACACACACACACATCAACTGCTTCTACAAATCGAAATGCCTGCAGAATCAGCCGGAACCATCCATCTCTCATAAGCCGGAGGTGAGGTATAAGGTACTTGTGATCTCGGGCCAATCATTCCGACTTTATTTGCGGTCTAGAAGCGTCGCCGGGCAGGGCTCCCAGTTCCAGTCTCCATCGTAGAGAGCCATCAGTTCATGCTAGATTAGTTTGTTCAGCTGTAATAGTTAGCAATGAGTTTAATAGTGATATATCAGGGCATATATATGGTGGCTCCTACCAACGATCGCCTCTGGTGCTCCTTTTCCAGGGCAACTTGGGCCTGCTGCGGCGAGAATTTAAGCACCGCCGATATCACCTTGACCAGAGTCTCGTTATTCGTGTTGCCGGTCAGGTACTGAAAGAGATTAAATATATTAACGTTTTTACTTGTATATTGTTTGACCAGATTTCTTACCTGGAACATGATGTTGCGCAAGTACTCAAACTCCGTGTTAGCCGGAACAGCCTCGCTATGCTGCATGGATACCTGACGAAAAACAAAAGCTTTCAGCAAAGAAATTAATTTAAATACCCCTGATAAAAACTCACCAGTGTTTCATCCAATTGCCGCGAGAGCTTTGCATTCTGCAGCTTGAGTCGTTCATTGGACTGCTCGAGTATCAGGTAATTCTCACATTTTTGCTCTAGGAACAGGTTCCGATTCGTCACATCCTGCACCTCGTTCATAATCTCCTTGAGCTTGGCCTCCAGTTCAGCCTTCTCGCCGGCAGCAGCTGCCTCTTGAACGTTTTTGGGTGCCATGCTGGCGAGGAGCTGCTGAGCCTGGATGCCCGCTCGCAGAGTTTCCAGCTCGTTGATGCGCTCGGCCATCTGCTGGTTGTTCGCCTGCAGCTCCTCGATCTCCTGCTGCATATTCGACTCGGCACCCTCGCTCTTGTGCTTCAGATCCTCCAGTTCCCGCTGCAGTCGCTCGTTAAGGCTGCGCAAGCTATCGGTGTCCGGTGTGGACCAGTCCTTGAGACTGGTCACCTCTTGATTCAGGCTTTCCACCACGGCCTGCAGATTGGCATGTTCTTCGTGGGCCTTTGCTAGTTCACTCTGTTTGTCGTGCAATTGCTGCTGCGCTAGGAGCAGATCTTTTTGGACAGCGTCACTTTGGTCGGTGACAAAGCTAGCGTGTTCCTTTTGGCGGGTTAGCTCCACTGCCTGTTCCTCGATGGCCTTTTTCAGTTCGGAGACCTCTGCCGTGGCTGCCGCACTTTGAGTTTCCTTTTCGGTCATTTGGACAGCATGCTGTTCGGCCTTTTCCTGGAGGACATACAGCTCACATTGCAGAGATTTGAATTTTTCCTTAAGCTCCGCACCTTCAGTCAGCTCCTTCTCCAATTGTTTGGTGTGCTTGTTCAAGTACTCGTTCTCGATTTGAATCTCATCGAATTTGGCCAGCTTTTCTGAGGCGTCTACCTTGTCCTTCAGCTGACTATCCCTTAAAGCCATGGCTTCTTGAAGTTCTACTACCTGCCGATTTTTCTGGGCTATGGACTCCTTGACTTCCTCACGTTCCTGGCTGTGCTTGAACTTCAACTGTTCCATCTCCAACTGCAGGGCATCGTTGGCTTCGTGGAGGCGCTCCACATCAGAATTCGCTGCACTCCAACGAGCTTCCAACGTGGCGATTTGCGTGGCATACGACGAGCTGGTGGCCTGGATTTTCTCCTGCATCCCTTGTTCTGACTGCTTATAACCATCAAGTTGCTCCCGAAGATTGCTGATCGTGGCCTGCAATTGAGATTCACTTTCGGTGTTTTGTGCCTCCAATTCCGCGCATCGTTCGGCTTGATCTTTAAGCTGCTGCTCCTGTTCCAGCTGACGCTCTCTCAACTCCAACAATTGTTGCTGCTGTTCCTCCAAATCCCGATCTAAATTGGCCTTAACCCTCTGCAGTTCCTCACTAGCCTCCTGCAGACAGTCCAGCGTATCCTTGGTCAGCAGCTTGTCCTTTTCGTAGGCATCGCACTTATCCTGCAGCGTCCGGTGGTCGTGATCCATTAGCTCCTGGGCATTTTGCAGTTTCGAGTGCTCGTCGAGGACCTGTTGCATTTTCACCTGTATCTTGCCCATCTCGTCTTGTTTGGCTTGCAGCTGGGAGGCTAAGTGATTCGCTTGCTCCTCCAGCAGACAGTTGCGTTCAGCTAGCTTGGTGTTTTCACTCTGGATCTCCTCCAGCTTGGCCGAGGTCCGTTCATCCTGGGCACTGCTGTTAACCTGTTCCTTTTGCAGTGATTCAATACGGGATTCCAGCTTGCGCTTTTCGCGTTCCAGTTCGCTGTGTGAGTCCTGCACCTGTTGCATTTGCGACTGCATGGTGCTGATTTCCTCCAGGATACCAGTGACCCGTGTCTGCAACTCTTTCTTATCGCTCTCCGCCTGGCGGGAGTGAGCCAGTCGATCTTCCAATTCACTTTGTAGCGTTTCGAGGCGAGCATTTTGTTCGCTTGATTTTGCCTGATGCTGTTCGTGTTGCTTTTTCATCTTGTTTAACTTATTGCCGCTGGCTTTAAGTTCTTTTTCCTTGGCCAGAAGACTTGCCTGACTGGTGGCCAACTCCTGACTAAGTGCCTCCAGTTGACCTTTTAGAGCAGCCACAGTTTCGCTTTCCGAGTTGGCGTGCTGATCCTGCAGGATTTGAATCTCGCGCTGCAGCTGTTCCAGCTTAAGGCGATGCTGTTCCTCTAGTGAGGTTTTCTCGGAACTCAAAGCGGCCACTGATTCTCGCTCCATTTCCAGGCTTTTTTCGAGCTCAAGAGCATGTTGCTCCCGCTGCGATTGAATGGCTATCAATTCTTCTCTGGCTTCAGCGAGCTGAGCTTCCCAGTCGTTTTGCTGATGACGCTGTACAATTTCGAGCAACTGATCGTTGTGCAAACGTAGGTCCTGCAAACTGTGCTCGCTTTCGGTTTTGAGAGCATTCAAGTTCTCCTCCAAGGATGCAGTTTGCTCTTCCTTGGCCGATAAAGCGGCCTGAAGGGCATTCAAACTGAGTTCCGTAGACAAAAGTTTAGCCTCGGCTTCATCCTTAGCTGCCTGAAGTTTAGTAAGCTTTTCCTGGGAATCTGTGCTTTGGGACTCGCGATGCTCGTTGACCTGGCGCAATTTTTCAACATTTAGCTCGTTTTCCTCGGTTTGAGTTTTCAGTTTGCCTTCTAACTCGACCAGCTTATCTTCCTTGGCTTTGTGTTCGTTCCTTAGGGAACTTAATAGTTCTTCTGTGGTTAAGATCTTGGATTCGGCTTCCTCTAGGGAAGCTTGTAGTTTCCTTTGCTGATCGTTAGCTTCGTTGGTTTGAGACTCACTAGCTTCTGTGTTTTGTCGAAGTTTATACAAGTTTGTTTCGTTTTCGTTTTTCAGGATTTTCAGCTGCTCCTCCAGATCCTTCAACTGTTTCTCCTTGGCTGTGTGTTCGCTTCTGAGAGACTCCAAAAGTTGATCCCTTTTCACCAGCTCTGTTTCGGCTTCTTTTAAGGCTGTTTGCAGTTTTTCCAGCTGCTCGTTTGAATCACTGGCTTGGTTGTTGCGATCTTCGTTCTGTTCTTGCAATTCCCTTAGCTTTTTTTCGTTTTCCGCTTTGATGGTTACAAGTTGACTTTCGAGGGCGGACACCTGTTGCTCCTTGGTAGCATAGTTGCCTTTCAGGGTGTTCAGCAGGTGCTCGGTGGCCATTAGTTTGGCATCGACCTCCTGCTTCGTGGCCTGGAGCTTCTTAAACTGTTCCTTGGCCTCGTTGCTGTGGGACTCTCGCTGGGATTCCAGCTGCTTCAGTTTCTCCTGAAGCTGACGCACTTCGATGTCCTTGTGCTCCAGTTCCGTGTGGATGGCCTGCTTTGTCTGTGCCAGGAGCAGGACATTCTCCTCCTCCTGCTTCCTGAGAGCTTCGTACTTGTCAGTTACTTTCTTAAGTTCCTCTTCCCGGTCTTTGAGTAAACGCTGGAGATCGGAAACCGGTTCAGCCGAACCGGAGCCATTTGCAGACGGCGGCGACGACTTTCCAGCCGACTCATCCAAGTCGATGAGCTGCTCCGTGTCCAGCAATTGACCGCTTCGCTCCAAAGCCGCCGTTATATTTTCTGGATTCTCTCCCAGCAGCTGGAGCTTGGTCTGATACGCCTGCATTTTGCAACTCATGTCGTCCATCTCGACGCGCAAGGCCTCCTCCAGATGCGCCTTGGCCTGCTGCTCCAGCGTGCACTGCTCCCTTAGCTCGCTTATCCGGCGCAGCGCCTTGTCTTGCGTCTCCACCAGCACGGACTGTAAAAGTGATTTTATCGTTAACATAAGTTACTACACCACGAGCTTATCAATCGCCCCGATAAGATAGTAGATAGAAAGATACCCTCGCCTTGGAGCTGTCGCGCTCCAGTTCCTTGTACTTTTTGGCCAGATCCGTGTAGCGACAGCGGTACTTGTGATACCGATCCAGGGACTTTTTGTACGCATCGTACAGCTGGTCCTTGGTGATCACATCCAGCCGGGCGGTCGAGGCGGAGTCGTCGAACTCGCTGCTCGTCTCATCCAGATCGGATTGCAGATGGTAGACCTGGATAAGGCCAAATAATTAGTGGTATTTTGGGTAATGGATGTTTGATCTTGGAATACTTACAGCTGGCGCTTCGTAGGTGGGCAGGCGAAAGGACACATCGCTGGCCATAGACGAGTTGGACAGCTTGCGGGTCCTGGAGGTGGCTCCATTCAGGGATTGGGTCGAGCGTCCGCGCAGCGAAGATGCACTTGTGGCCGGCAGTTTTTGTATGCGATAAGGCGAGTTCTGAGGTGTGTCTGGCGGGGATTAGGGGGAACGTTATATATGATAAGAATAGGGAACACCCAGGTGACTCACCCTCCTCCGTGATGCTGAAGAAGTTCTCATTGTTGCTGGTGTTCGTTTCCGAATTGGGTGTTGTGCTTGACGATGAGCTCACGGCGGCCTAGAAAATTTGAAAGAAAAGAGCCATGAGCAGCTGTTCACTTCGCTTGTCTGCTCCCCGAGAAATGGGTCACCAATGCACTATTTCCGAACCCTTCCCAGCGTTACCAACACATACAAATATACATGTGCAATCCCCATCGGTGTTTGTATGTTTTCCTTAATTTGCATTTTTCATCGGCACATAGCCCCGCCCCCCGCTCCCATAAATACCTGTGCAGCATTCGCAAATTGCTGGAATTTGGACGGCGACGCCTTCACCTCCTCGATCAGCTTGTTTTTCAGGTTGGCAAACATTTCGCGGCCCTGCTGCGCTTTCTTTTGTCTGGCTGCGCTACCTGGTTCGAGCACTATTCAATTTTTAATTAAAAAACATCTAAATAAATACGTGTCTGCAGATGTTGCTTCAACGGTCACACTGCCGATACACTCGGCGGTTATCGATAACATCCCAAATAACTGCTGGTGACGAACGCACTTCCGAAACATTAAATTTATAATAGTGACGAATAAAAAGAAAATATTTGTAAATAAATGCTTTCCAATTTTAGCTTAATAGATTTTTAAAATTAACTGAAATAAGAAAATCCTTTCCTACTGTCAATTTCCTTGTGATTCGTTACTACGTCGATCCACAGCCACAAACCAATTCCAGTAGATGGCGCCAGCAAACAGTTATAAGCAAAAATTCGTTTAATTTAAATTTTATTTATTCTGTTAACATAACCAGTTTGTCTCCCATTGAATTCTTTATAGTTATTCCTATTCATTAATAGAAAGTCTAAAAGCATGCATTCAAGTTTTTTAACATCACTATAATAATGAACAGTTTACACGCTAAAAACTGAATGAAAGCTGAGCAAGTTTGCTAATTAGGAGATGATTTTGCATTTTTAGTACCCCACCGCTTGTGCTTGGGGAATTCATTTTTTGTGGATATGAGACGCGGTGTTTTAAGCACCCTACTACTTGTTTACCATTTGGCGCTTTACAATCTTGATTATAGTTCCCATGTATTGATCTTGAAGTTGAAGCTTTGAATGGTTTAAGGTGCGATTGAAGTAGTAGGGGTTATTAGGGGTTAATGATTCCCAAAAGCGTTTGCTTTAGAATAATCTTCAATCAACTTAAGTCCTTAACACTTTTTCAAAATATTTTTTATTTTTCATTACAAGTAGGTATTATTTTGAAACTTATGAAGTAATCTTTTAATAATAATTAAGTTGCATTTCTCCACAACTTGAATATCTTGACCGATAATGCAGGCAGGCGGTAACGCTTCAATTATAATTAAAAAATTTCAAAAGAACTGATGAAGAAATAAGTCATCGAACTTAATGGTTGAACTTACCCGTGCATAACATCTTACCCCCTAGAAAATAAACAGGTATTAAGCCACTGCCATATCTATTACCATTATTAACCTGTTGTAGCACGAGCCACAGATGAGCTTCCGAGACTTAAATACTGCCAGATTTATGTTCAATTAAAGCCATCAAAAAATGGGTGTTTTATTGATGCGGTTTGCAAATACATTTAACATTTTTTGAGTTATGGGTAGTATAGTATATATCAGGGGTGCACTTAGGGGAATTCAAAAGAGAGTGAAATGCATTTAAGTAAATGTCTCGAGTTAACGCATCTGCGTGATCACTTTCTCCCGGCGGATCCCCGCTCACTTGTGCAGGTTGTCGAGGAACTCCTTGTGGCGCTGAATGGCCTCCTCGTGCTCCTTGATTTGCTGATGATGGAACTCAGCCTGGTGGATCTGGTCGTTCTTCAGACGATCCAGCTGCTCCCTTTGCTGCAACAAAGCAAATTAAACAGAAATTTCCGATTAGAGCGGTATGAAATACAATTAAAGATAGCGAGTCGTAAAAAACTAATTACGGGTTAGCTAAGCCCGCCCACCCCTGGAGCTTCTCATCAATAATGGACTGTCATTATTAGCTGCCAGCCATATAAGAGGCTTTGGCCCAAGCCGTTCCCGAGCGTAAGCAATTCCACCTTTGTCACCGTCCAAGAGCAAATATTTGGTTAACAATTTTTAGCACGAACGAGCCAGTCAATCGAACCCACAAAAAAAATGTTAATGCCGCCTGGCTGACCAAGAGAAGCAGGCAACATAAGACAGTAAGTGAGCGAAAAAGGCCGGGGGAAAACCACCTGCCAATGAACCTGAATCAGCATCTATATCCACATTGCTTGCCGTTCTGCCTGCTCATCTTCTGCCGCCCCGAAAAGCCTGTTTTCAGTTGATAGTTGGCTTCCGATGTGAAGCGACAACGAAGAAAGTGTTTGTCCGAGATCGGGGTCACCGTATTAAATTATTGCGCATTTAAGGCCGCATCTGGCCAAATATCAATAGAGTTTAGCACTCTTAATTGGTCGTCAACAAGTGGGCACAAAGCCAGGCCGCGCTCCACTCTCTTCAATCTCCGCCAGCGCCTCTCTTCCACTTATCAGGCAACCGACTTGGTTGATAAGCAGACGCCCTTAGTTCGACCAGAACATTTACCATCCGACTCTGCGGCGGAATGGTGACTCTACGGATGATATTGTTGATCGCCTTCACGCTGACCCTGGCCCAGGGATATGGCGCCGGTGCTGGAGGATCGCGTCCCGTGCGTACTGTGGAAACGATGACGCAGTGGCGCCAGCTGGAGTACGGTTTTCCCACGGCCCAGGATCGGGAGAATGCCCAGACGGCGGGTAATCTGGTGCCCGAGAACGGCACTCCCATCGATGTCCAGGCGCAGTATTTGGCCAATGGCCAAACCAGGCTGTTCACCACCATTCCACGTTTTGTCACTGGTATTCCCTATACATTGGCCACCGTTTCCGCGACGCAGGGCAGGAATGGCCCGCTGCTGCAGCCGTATCCCAGCTACTCCTGGCACAATGGCAACGGCGAAGACTGCGATCGCATCACCTCCGCCTTCAGAGTGGCTGTAAGTTGGAATGTTCAATATCAAGTGGGCTGTTCTGAGGACTAAATCCCTTGCAGATCACCGAGTGCAACCAGTTGTGGGTCATCGATTCGGGTGTAATTGGCACCACCCAGCATTGTCCCCCGCAGTTGCTGCAATTCGATCTGAGTACCGATCGCCTGTTGCATCGCTACCGCTTTCCGAATAGTACTTACATCCCCAGTGGTTCCCTCTTCATCACTCCAAACGTTCTGGTGCAGGATCCTCCGCCGCGGGGAACCTGCAGTCGCACCATGATTTATGTGGCCGATGTTAGTTACCACGGCTTGGTGGTTTACGATCACCAGGCGCAGACCTCCTGGAGGGCAGAGAACCGCTTCATGTACCCCGATCCGGATTACGGCAAGCATACCATTGCTGGCGAGAGCTTCTACCTGATGGATGGCATGTTTGCGCTGAACAATGACAAGCGCAATCTGTACTTCCATCCGTTGGCCAGTGCGAGTGAGTATTCCGTGCCATTGAGTGCATTAAATCGTCAGGAGAACTGGGCCAATGGGCCGGAGGCGTTGCCGGAGCAGTTCAGTCTGCTGGGCAGGCGGAGGAGCGAGTGCGCCGCATCTGCCATCGATGGCAGGAACAACGTCTACTGCGTCACCTTCAATCCCATCAAGCTCTTCGTGTGGAACGTGAACTCTCCTTATAATTCGCGAAGCTTTGGGAATTTGCCGGCCAAATCCGATGATCTTCAGTTCGTCAGTGGGATGAAGGTGGTCCGAACTCCCGACGGGCAGGAGGAACTTTGGCTGCTCTCCAATCGCTACCAGGTGGGATTGATTAAGTAGTATTATGTGTGATTTGTAACTCAACTCTTTGTTTCTTTCAGAAAATCGCCGCAGGAACGTTGAAATCCAACGAGGTTAACTTCCGCATTCTGCGTCGCAAATTGGATGACGTCCAGGGAGGCGTCTTCTTTTCTAACGACGAAGATCTTACCAATCGCCTGGTGTTTAACTAGTGATTTACCAAACCAACTAAATTAATATATGTAAATATTATTGTTGTTGTGGAGTTTATTGGGGTAGTGGCGACCATTCCACGTGAGTGGTTAGAAAACGAAATGCTAAGGGAATTTTATTACAGGCAATCTTAAATTGTAAATTATGCAAATGAGAAGATTATATACATACATATATTTCCCTGGAATAGCGAATTTCTATTTAACTGTTGAATTTACTTGTACATTTTTAAACCTCTGCCTAAATAGGACATATAAAAAGACGATAAGATGGATAAAAGGCCAAGTTGCTAATTAAATGTAAATAATTATCTTTACATATTCTTTTTAAGCTTTATAAGAATATGAAATGACTGTAATCCCTGAAATGACTTGAAATTCTAAGGAATTTACTTTACTGTTTCAAAAGAATCGAATTTCTTTAAAGAGACTTGAATCAAGTCACTTGATTAAAGAAAGGAGATAGTAGATGAAATAGTTGGTACACTCATAGAAATTTTCCGGTAAAATCGCCCTAAAAACAAGGAAAATCGCCCTAAAACGGGGGTCAATGGCGACTAGGCGACAAAATAAGGGCAAATTACCCTAAAAATACGGGTGAATTAGTCATACATTTAGGGCGATTTTTCGTAGATCTAGGGCGATTTTTCTATTTTTAAAGGTAATTGCCCTGAAAATAAGAAATGGGACCTTTAAACTAAAGGCAGTTTTTCGTAAATCTAGGGTGTTTTTTCTTATATTTATGGTTTTTTTTTCTAATTTTAAAGGCGAATCGCCCCAAAAATGAAACCAAATAAAAGCAAAAAAATCTATTAGTTTTTTGGTTGTGGTGGGGGGGGGGGGGGGGTCGGGTTGATATTTCCTGGGAACTGGACTCAACACATACACACACACGAACATCGTTTCAGATAATTTATTTGTCGAATTGTCGCTATATCGAACGATGCCGTTGGGGGAAGGAGGCAGCAGACTTGTATAACCGCCGGTTATAACTGAAAAATCATCTTTGTAATCGAATTAAGGAGATATATATAAGGAGAAAAAACAACTTACTTGAGAAAAACATTTGGTCACTACGAGGGATCGAACCCACGGCCTCTCGAGTTGGAGTCTAACGCTCTAGCCCTGCACCACAGTCCCATCGCGCTAAGCAACGTACAAACACTGTACACATCTTATTTTCTTGCGGTCTAAGTTATACATACAAAAACTTGTATTTTTTTGCTGATGGCTGTGATACTTTTCTTCGCATGCTTAACATAAATTAGTCTTTAAACTCATAATTTCCATATGTATATAAGGTTTTAAGACTACTTTAAATTTAACATGTGGCCGAAAAAACTTAATTAGTAATAAAAACTCTAATAAAAAAAAAAGTGTTGACTCACACAGGAATCGAACCCACGACCTGTATTTTCAAACAGCAAAGCTGAAAGTGCGAGTGCTTAGACCGCTAGGCTACCCATTCTAACTCACTTGCTTTGACCTGTCAACTACACACACATGTACATAACATGTTTTACATGTATGTATCCGTTTATTGCGTCTTAAAATTTTCGTTGAATTTTGGTAGATTTAGGGCAATTTTTGGTGCTATTTTGTTCTACGTTTTAGGGCGATTTCGCCCTAAAAATAAGAATTTACTTTTGGAGTCCACTCATAAAAATTCGCCCTAAAAAATAGGGCAAATTTGCCTTTTTCAAAAAACTAACCCTAAAAATTATTTTCCATGGCGATTTTTCGTATATTTAGGGCTAGCCACCCGTATAATAAGAAAATTTTTCGTAGTTTTAGGGCGATCTCGGTTTTAGGGCGACTTTTCTAGTATTTAGGTAAAAATTTCTATGAGTGTATAAAACCAAAGTTTAACCATCGGAAACTTTTGACATTTTGTTTTGGTTCTATCTTACATCATTTCAAGCTTAGAGTAAAGCTCATTATTTTGGCTTTCCAATCTCTTGCGGCACAAAAATTGGGGCAAAGTTCAGGGTCTCTTGCTATCGCCAGTTGATTGGGCAAGTCTGTAGTACCAAGCAACAATCTAGCCACATTTTAATCCCACTGGGGGCTTAGAAGCTCCAACTGACCTTAACCGTTTCGGGAATCAACACAGCACCGTTTGAAACTTGATTGCCAACTAAATTGTATCGACTGGATAATTGATAACACTTAATGGGACGATGAACCGTGCAAACGGACCAAATGGGTGGCGGGCATAATTAGCCAACACCAGCAACTTGTTTTCAAAGGTGGACACCAGTAAACAAACTGCCATGGCTCGACCAGAATTTCAGTGCACACAGAGTTTTGTGTGTGCAATTAAACCAGTTACACAAAAGCTGACCCGCTTAGCCTGCTGAGTGGCTAGCTGGCTGGCTGGGATTAGAAAGACATGAGCCAGCGGCCCGTCGCGCATGCGCAGTATCCGCTTGGATTTTAAGTGGAGCAGTTGGCGCGCGAAAGTGAAAGGATTACGGCATGCAGCGTTGGATTGTCTTTGGAGCCTGCTGCTGCTGGTGGCTGGCAGCATCCGTCCAGGCTTTGGAAAGTGTTTTTGGTGCCTATAATCTGGAGTTCGACTTCCCATCGCCGCAGGAAAGGGAGCGAGTGCTGAGGGAGGGCCTTTACGATCCCGGCAGCGTAATTCCCATCGACGTGGATGCTTACTACAAGCGTGAGAGTTGCTTTTTACACCACGCAAAGCTGGTTTAATTTGTTCTCCTTAGATGGCGATGCCACGCCCTCGATTTTCGTGACCATTCCGCGATTCGCCAAGGGTGTTCCCTACTCCCTGGCCTATGTCACCAACGAAATGCGTCCAAACGGAACTCTATTGCAGGCTTATCCCAGCTACGAATGGCACAAATCCCACGGAGCTGATTGTAATGGCCTGACTTCCGTTTACCGCACCCAGATAGACGAGTGTGGAAGGATGTGGATCCTGGACAGCGGCGAGATTGACTTCATCCAGCACTGTCCACCGCAGCTGTACGCCATTGACTTGGAGAGCGGCAAAGTTGTGCACCAGTACAAGATGCCCAAGCGGCTGTACAAGGAGGGTGTGAGTCGCTTTGTGACGCCCACCGTGGAGCTGGATGCCCATAATTGCGACGTGGGTTTCGTGTACATGGCGGATTCCATTGGCGCTGGCATTGTGGTGTATGATGTGGCGGCCCAGAAGTCGTGGCGTATCGAGAACAAGTTCACATATCCCCATCCGGACTTTGGCACCTTCACCGTAGCCGGCGATAGCTTTCAGCTGTGGGATGGCACGGTGTCTACCGCCTTAACGCCGCACGGATTGGGTGGCCGACGAATGATGTACTTCCATTCGCTGTCCAGCGAATGGCAGATGGCCATACCGCTGGATGTGGTCAATAATGGCAGCAACTGGCGGCTAAACGATGTGACTGCCGCATTGGATCAGTTCCAGCTGCTGGGCAAGCGCGGTAGCCAGTGCGTGGGTGCGGCCATGACTGAGTCGGGTTTCCTGATCTGCGGTTTAGTTCAGCCCTCAAGTATTTTGGCCTGGAACATCCGCACCCAGTACAGCCATCAGAATCTCGTGATGCTGGTGGAGGATGCGGAACGTCTGCAGTTCGCCAGCGGCGTGAAGATAGTGCGCAATCATGAGGGTAAAGAGGAGCTATGGGTGCTGTCAAATCGGCTGCAGAAAGCCTTTGGAGCGGGTCTGGATTACAAGGAGATCAACTTTCGCATACAAAAGTGCGGGGTTGAGGAGCTGCTCGGCGGAAGGCCGTGTTAATCTACGTACCTGCTGCTAGTGCTCAATAAAGCTTGTGGATGAAATATATTAGTTTATTATTTAACTCACCTTCTTGTAGAAGTACTCCTCCTCGCGGGCAGCCTCCAGCTTACCAAAGGCGCCTCCAGCCTCGCGGATGGAGCCACCACCGCCGCCTCCCTTGCCGGCGCCACTGCCCAGGTCGCCCACCTGGCTGTTGCTCATCTTGGCCAGCCTGTGGAGCGGAGATAACGGAAATTTTAGAATCTTCTGGTTTCCATTTTGTGGGGTTTGTTACGCAACAGTGGAGTGAATTCAACATGGAAGTCACACACACACACGAGCAGGCAAAGTGAAAGCGATTTGGATGGGATCGAAATTGTTTATCTTATCGGGAATCGAGGAAAATGGAAGTGAGGGGGCATACATAAAATTTTATGTGTAGCGAGTGGGTGGGTATGAAGTACTTTGTTAATTTTTGTAAGCCAATTAACAGGTTAGATATGTGGTTAAAATACAAGTAAAAACTTACTGGACTCCAGCGGGGTACAGGCGGGATGCACCACGACGTACGACGAACATTCTGGTTGTTATTTAGATAGTTAAACTGTAAAAGAAACACAGAAAATATAATTTAAAAATTTAAAGAAAGAGTAAATTTAAAGTCAATTACAAAGCGGTCGCCTTAAAGCCGGGTGCATTCAACTTTCTTAAACTGCCGCGACGCAATAAGAGCACCGTTATTTATAGCTGGCTTCTTTGTTTATTGTTTGCATAAAATATACCCTGCACTGGCGAGGAATACCCGCCCTACATATAAAATTTAATGCCGGAATATTGCGGCGCAGCCGAACTTTACTCACCTTTTTTTTTACGCAAAATGCAAAACTTTTTTCAGCAGTGTGACCGTAGGCGCACCGTTAAATAATACCTTCGCGGTAGCGCTGGTTAGCCATGGCAATCGATGTATCGAAAGCTTGGGCAGGTCGATCTTATTGTTTCGATAGCTATCGATTTAACAGACAATTTCAAACCGGGAATACACTGAAATCTCTTCCAACCAAGTTCGGTTGGTACTTTAAATTCCAATTTCTTTGGCTAGTGGAGATTTATTTATGACTCTGTAATTTTTAAATGCATCTTTGAAAACCAAAACACTTATAATAGGGTGGTCATTTTGCGAGTTTTAAAAAATGTTTTATAATTGTATTACCAAATGTTAAATTGAAATTGAACAAGAAAGGAAGTTAGCTTCGGCAAGACGAACTTTGCATACCATTGCAGTTAAAATATATACTTATCGTTTAATTTAGATTCTTGTAGAGACTCAAGAGCTCCCGCGATGGATTCTTTTCATGAATGAGAGTGCCGTCTATTAGAAAGAAAACTTGACAGGGTATTTATATTCTATATTTATATCTATATTATCATTGAACTGGCATTCAGAACAAAGTTGAGTTCCCCTATTAAAAAAGGAAAATGATCGATATTGCAGCCATTCAGAAAACATCGATAGTGTCGAATAGTTATCGATTTGGTTCCAGCTCTGGCAACTACAAATTTGATTAGATTGATTGGAATTTATTGGTAAAATCACGCATTAAGACTGCAAGTATGGCCGATGTAGACGATGGGAGCGAGCTGCTGTTCTTCGACACATTTTCCCACGAGGAAGTGACGGTAAGTGGCCGCAGATGCGTCTACGAGGAGCTGTCTCTGACCCCACTTCCCTTTTTTTAGGACATCAACTTGGACTTGGTGCAATTCCCCAAGCCGGTTTTCATTACACAGGTGCGCATCATTCCGCTGGGCGCCCGTGTGCAGGCGGATTTTCCCGGCGGCGTGCGCCTGGGGGCCACCAACCCCTCCAAATTCGATCTGGAGTTCTTTGTCAACGACCTCGGGATGCCGGCTGCGTCGGCCTTTGAGAATCTCGGTCTGCTGCGGTACAACCAGAACGACTGCATCCATCTGGACTGCTCGCAGGAGAAGATCGTCACTGATGGACTGGTGCTGCGCGGCTGGTACAGCACCATTACACTGGCCATCTATGGGATCTTCACCAACTCGGTGACGGAGCCCATAGCTAGTCCCACGTTGCCCTGCGAGCCGGTGGGCCCCGAAATCAGCAACCTGAGTGGCGAGCAAGTGCTCCTCCAGGAGCAGGATGTGCTGAAGGACGAGTGGCAGGAGCCGATGCAGGCCGAGATGCTAACCGCCCACAAGGGCAATGTGAGTGACTATGATCCTGAAGATATGGAGTATGGTATTTCGCGGGATCATTACCACCAGCATGCCGAGGACCAGGAGCAGCGGGACATGCGCCGTCTGCGTCGCTCCACGCACTCCACGGATCACTCGCCGCCGCCACCGCCGAGAAGATCGCATACGCACTCGGAGAGCAATGACAGGGAGTACATCAGATGGTAAGTGGTTCTGTTCCTTTAATAGGTTACAGTTAACCTAGGGTCTTTTCATTCCCAAGCTCCCGCGACAAGGGCTCTAGAGATTGGTCACGTTCACCGGAATACCCCACCCATCGGTCGCGTCGCAAGCGCTCGGAGAGATCTCGTTCCGATGTTGACGAGCACAAGTGGCCCAGGACCCCGCCTGCATCGATTGACTCACCCACCCGACCGCGTTCGCCTGACACCATGGACTACGACGACGATGATTCGCGCTCCCACTACAAGATGCAGTCCTCCCACTACAGACACTCCTCGGAATCGCTGCACCGCGGTGATCGAGATCGCGACGACGAGGACCGATCCTGCACGCCGCAGGAGCAGTTTGAGCCCATTCTCAGTGACGACGAGATCATCGGCGACGACGAGGAGGACGATGCAGTTGATGCGGCTGCCATTGCCGAGTACGAACGGGAATTAGAGGTTGCTGCTGCCTCTGCTCCTCCCGCCATCGATGCATTCGAGCCTTGGCAAAAGCCTCTGCTGGTCTATGAAGGCGACATGGCTGCCCACTTCAGCAAGGAGCTGGAAACTCTGAAGCTACTCTTTAAGAAGCTTATTCTGCAAACCCGTTGCGAAAATGTAAGTGCTTTCAGCGAAGAGCACGGCGCAAGTGTGGACGAAAGGGAGCAATTCGTCTACTTGGGAGAGCAATTGAATAACCAATTGGGCTACTTGGCTCAGCACTTCAAGCGGAGAAACTTCGTCCTGCAGCAGTTCTTCGGAAACGATGAGGTTCATCTGCGTCAGGCGGCAAACGTGCTGCAGATCGCCCTGAGTTTCCAGGCGGCCTGCATGCAGCCACAGCCCGCTTTCAAGATTCGGCACATCAAGCTGGGTGCCCGTATGGCTGAGCTGCTGGGATGCAGCGAGGATCTCTTCCAGCATTTGTTAAAAGAGCACAAATTCGACATCTTCGAGGCTGTCTTCCGTCTGTACCACGAACCCTACATGGCGCTGTCCATTAAGCTGCAGCTTCTCAAGGCCGTTTACGCCTTGCTGGACACCAGGATGTGCATCGATCACTTTATGGCCTCGAAAGACAATGGTTACCAGATGATTGTGGAGTCCCTCAAGACCGCCAAGTTGACGAGGACGAAGTTCGCGTTACAGGCGATCATAAAGAAACTGCATTTGTGGGAAGGCCTGGAGAGTGTACAGATCTGGTGCCGGCGACTCTTTGTGGACAGAATAATCATACCGGGTAATCGGGACCAAATGGAGGACACTGTGATAACGTGTCAGCAAATTGAGTTCGCCTTCGATATGCTAATGGATGCACTGTTTTCCAGCCAGTTGAGCTACTTGCAGCCACGCCGCTTTCTGCCCGTATCCAAGAAATTCGAGGTGGTTAGCGATCCCACGGCGCAACGCAGCTTTGGAAATGCCCTACAGTCGTATTTGGGACAGAATTCTGTGGCGGAATCCTTGCTGGTCCTGTTGGCAAACTGCAAGGAGCTGCCGGCCACCACATATTTGAACATGCTTGATTTGATGCATACCCTGCTTAGGTCCCATGTAGGCATTGATTACTTTGTGGATGATGCCTTCCCTGTTACCCAGACGATTGTGGCCATATTGCTGGGCTTGGATGAGATTCCCAGGAATCCAGAGGAGGAGGTAAAGCCTGAAAAGTCAGAGCTAGAGGACAAGGTAATGGAAGTCACAAAAGAAGCAGTGGTCCTGGCTGGTGGCGAGAAGCCAAGTCTACCAACTGCCGAGGAGGAGGTGAAGCCTGTTCCTGTCCCGGTTCCTGTTTCTGCAGCTCCAGTTCCTCCACCTCAGATGCGACCCAGGCCGATCCTTCGACCAGTGCTGCCCCGCCTTGCTAGATTGGGCATCGAAATGTCATACAAGGTGCAGACACGTTACCACCTGGACGCCATTGTGTACGCAGCCGCAGCTCCCGACTACGATGCCGTCAAGTTGGCCACTCATATGCATGCCATCTACTCGCAAACCTGCGATCCCGCTGGACGACAGCACACCGTCGAGGTGCTAGGCCTGAATAACAACCTGAAGATCTTTATGGATCTGATCAAAAAGGAACAGCGCTTGCAGACGCAACGTCAACTGAGTTCTCCAGGCACCAAGTACAAGAGCCCGGTGTTAAGCTATGCCGTGGATATGGTGGACGCTTGCGTTCGCTATTGTGAGCAGTTGGACTACCTCATCGAGCATGGAGGCGTGATCCTGGAGCTGGCCAAGAACCACGAGACCTTCGAGCCGTCGGTGTCGGCAGTGTTGCAAGAGATGTACGTGTATATGAAACCGCTAGAGGCCATAAACGTTTTCGTTTACGACGACATCATGCCGCTTGTGGAGGTGATAGGCCGCTCTTTGGATTACCTTACCACTTTCCCGGGAGATTTGATCATGGCCCTGCGGATTTTGCGTTACCTCGCTATCAGCAAACCGGTTTCAGGCCAAAAGGCTCCGCCTGTGACCGAGGAACTGAAGCATCGTTTTGTAGCCCTGCAGCTCTATGCCGCAGATGGTGTCCAGCTGTGCATCCAGATTATGGAGCGCTTGTGTGCCTACTTCGAGCAACCGGGAGCACATTCTCCGGCCTTGATGACCATCCAAGGAGTGCATTGCTGCCAGATCATGCTGCCCACGCTGCAGATCCTCCGAGAGCTGCTCTCCTATGCCATTCTGTGCAGGGATGGCACCTACAAGGACCTCACTGCCATCGATCACCTGGTGAAGGTGTACTATTTGCTTTACTATTATCCCACGCGCTGCCAGGCGGGTCTCGAGGTGGAGCAGTGCAAGATGGAAGTGGTGCAGACCCTGCTCGCTTACACTCAGCCGAACGAACAAGACGAGGAGTCGCTGCACAAGTCGCTTTGGACGCTGATGATCAGGGAGGTGCTCAAAAACGTCGATGGCCCCGCACACTTTATTCCAGGTAAAGTGAAACTTTGAGGAATTATTTGGAATATTCCACTTATCTCTTATCCACTTATCTCTTTGATACAGGACTTAAACTACTCGCGGAACTGCTTCCTCTCCCGCTGCCAATGCCCCAGCCGCTTTGCGACCAGTTGCAGCAGCAGCACAAACAGCGTCTGATCACCGAGCGTAAACTGTGGTCCGCCCACTTGCATCCCCAGAGCGGTCAGATTGCCAAGCTAGTGGAGGCACTGGCTCCGTCCAGTTTCCCACAGCTGTCCGAACTGCTGCAGCGGGTTTGCATGCAGCTGTCGGATTTGGCGCCCAATATGACGCTGCTGATCGCCAAGACCATCACGGAGCTGCTGTGCACTGAATACCAGACATCCAACTGCATTCCGACTACCAATCTGGAACGTCTTCTGCGTTTCTCAACGCGCCTGTGCGCATTTGCTCCCCTGAAGAGTTCCATGTTGTCCATACTTTCGGGCAAGTTCTGGGAACTTTTCCAATCGCTCCTGGCCCTCAACGAATTCAACGACGTAGTTTCCAATTGCCAGGAGGCGGTGCATCGTATTCTGGACAGTTTCCTTGATTCTGGTATTTCGCTGATCTCGCACAAGTCTACGGCGTCGCCAGCTCTCAATCTTTCGGCGGCACTGCCACCCAAGGAACTCATTCCGCGAATTATCGATGCTGTCTTTAGTAACTTAACCAGTGTGGAGGTAACCCATGGCATATCGATTCTGGCGGTGCGTAATCTGGTCATTCTCACAGAGCACGAGTAAGTTTTGATTTAATAAATATATCAACATATGTAATCTAATCTCATCCGGCAGCTTCACCTTTTATCACCTGGCGCAGTTGCTGAAGCAAAAGATCACCGAGTTTCAGGCATGGATGGAGCGTGTAATCCTTCACAACGAAACGGTGGAGTACAACGCCAACATCGAATCTCTAATCCTGCTACTGCGTTCGCTGACCCAAATCGAACCACCGCCCACTATGTCGGCCATGCCGCATCGCACTTTGAAACTGGGCGCCACGGAGCTGGCGCAGCTAGTGGAGTTCCAGGACATTGAACTGGCCAAGCCGCCGGTGTTAAGTCGCATTCTCACCGTCATGGAGAAGTACAAGGCGGTGGCCAACGAAGCAGCGCTGAGCGACCTTAAGCAACTGATTCTGCTGCAGGCCTCCAAGCAGGAGATTCTCGCCGGAATTAGTACTGAAACGCCACAAGAGGCTGGTGACGGTGAAGCCAATACATCGGCCAGCAGCTGCAGTGGTTCCCTGACTGTGGAACCCTATCTGCCGCAGGCCGAGGGCATTGTCACACAGTACGAGGCGCGTCCGATCTTCACGAGATTCTGTGCCACTGCCGAAAATGCCCAGCTCACGGCTCGGTATTGGCTGGATCCGCTGCCCATCGAACTGATCGAGGACATGAACGAGCCGATCTACGAGCGCATTGCCTGCGATCTTACGGATTTGGCCAACGTGTGTCTCAATCCCGATTTGAATGTGGCTGGAGATAGCAAGAGAGTAATGAACTTATCCGGCTCGCCGCAATCCAATCGCGAGATGACGCCGACGGCACCATGTTTCCGCACACGCCGTGTGGAAGTGGAACCGGCCACTGGTCGTCCGGAAAAGAAGATGTTTGTTTCGTCGGTTAGGGGACGTGGATTTGCTCGTCCTCCACCATCTAGGGGCGATCTGTTCCGATCCCGTCCGCCGAACACCTCTAGACCGCCATCCCTACACGTCGATGACTTCCTGGCCCTGGAGACCTGTGGCGCCCAGCCCACAGGACCCACTGGCTACAACAAGATACCCTCTATGCTAAGGGGCTCCAGAGTGGGACGCAATCGTGGATCCCGCATTTCGGCAGCTGCAGCATTCAGGTAAGTGCATTATCACATAATCAAAGCCTGGTATCTAAGGAAAATTTCACTTACTTTAACAGACAAAAGAAGCTGATGCGCATTGGTTCACCCTCTAGCTGGGCAGACTCCTCCGGATCCTATCGTTCCGGTTCTGACTCGCATTTTAATAGCAGCGATTCTCACTACTCATCGCCCCATTACAGTGGTAGACCGCGTGGCCGTGGCCTGCGCTCCAGACCATCTTACTTGAGATAGGAGTAAATTCAGCTCAACAACCCGGTTCCAATTTCACATCCCATAAAAGGGCTAGAAATTAAGAGCCAGGTGGTCGTTAGTTAAGCCGGTTAATTCCATTACTTAATAACAAGTGCTGATTTCGCTGATTAGCTCACTGTATTTTCCCCAATTTGTATTTAAGCTTAAAGTTAATTTTCTGTAATTACACTGTGCAAACGGACATCGTGCGACTCCATGGGTAGCTCCTCGTTGCTGACTATCTGCTCGTTGAGAGCCAGAGCCATCAGCGAGATCTTCTTGTGCGGATACTTGTCGGCGTGCTGCTTCAGGAACTTGTCATAGTAGCCCATTCCATGGCCCATGCGTGCTCCACAACGGGTGAAGGCCACTCCGGGCACAATGAAGAGATCGATGCCGTGTCCTGCGGTGAGGGGAATCTCTGTTCAGAAGAAGGTCTAAGGAGGAAATCTTAACAACCCACCATTGGTCATGGCATCTTCGCGGGCCTCCTTAAAGTCTGGCTGCTTGATGTTCCACTTGGTCAGCGGGAGACTCTCGTACTCGTCCAATCCGCGCAGTCGAACCATCTTCATCTTGCTGCCCTCGTAGGTCGGCACAAAGACCATCTTCTCCAGGCGGAACATCTCGCTGAGCAACGCCGTAGTGTCCAATTCCGAGGTGGTGCTCAGGTAGATGCTCACCCTCTGGGCCTGCCGAAAAATCTCGCTCTGGAGCACCTGGGACCGAGCTGTTTAGTGATAACCCTTAGACCCTAGACACTTTGTTACCTTGACCGTGACTGCATGGGATTGCCGTGCAATGGTCTCCGCATCCAGGCACTTGAGGGCATCTTTCATGCGCCTCCTTAACGCCACTTTGAGACTATTCTGGATCGCAGCTGCCATTCCTGCTGGGGGATCTTCTACTGCACACTCGTGCGATCCGGTGAGAACTGTTTTCATCTGCCTGTCCGGACGGGGCATCTGTAGGTCTCGTCTCCAGCGTTCTTATCAGCTTCAATTACACTGCCCCACTGCTATCAGTCGGTGGTTCTCCCTTAGAGCTGTGTTCGTAAACAAATGGAAGGGGAAACCAGAAGGTATAGATTTCCAGTGGCTAAACGGATAGACGATCAGCTGATCAGAGATGGGAGTTTTGCAGTTAATTATGTAATTTAGTAGGTCGCTCAGAAAAAAATGTTTCAAATGAAACAATACAAAAATGTAATTTAACAAACTTAATGCATATAGTATATTTGAAGTAAAACTTTAAGTAAATACAATTTCAGACAATATAATGAAGTAAAAGTTTAGATCTTATTAAATTTATTAATCTTTATATCATTCACTTCTTAGGAGCCTCAGGTGCCTTGGGTTCCGTCTTGGTTTTTAGGTTTTTTAGTTGCTCCTTTTGCTATAGAGAAATGGAATATGGGTATTTTTTGAATAATTTACTATATCTTAAGGGCTTACCTGCTTATAGAAGAACTCCTCCTCACGAGCAGCCTCCATTTTGCCAAAAGAACCACCGGCCTCTCGAATTGACCCACCTCCACCGCCTCCCTTGCCGGCACCACTTCCGAGTTCACCGATCTGTGACATTTTCAAGTGTCTGCAATGCAATTAGTTAGAAAATAGTTCTAGAATTCTTATGCAATTTTGCTCCAATTCGTGAAACTTACTGAATCTGCTTCGGATACAAACGCTGACTGAGACGGCGCAGTGTAAACATGTTTGTCTTTTATAGAAACGGTTTATATAGTATAGTTAAGCTATATATAAGGGGGTGATTTGCCGCTGCGATTTCGCCGACTTGTGAAAACAAACTGCTGAAAATTGGACAAGAGCGTAGCTATAAATACTTAATGGGGGACGAAAATAAATGCTCTTTGGGTTGAATCAATTTTCTTTTATAGGGACAAAGACTTTTATTCCTTATATTGTCTGAAATTGTATTTAGTTAAAGTTT
Source organism: Drosophila lutescens (assembly GCA_037075285.1). Taxonomy (NCBI): domain Eukaryota; kingdom Metazoa; phylum Arthropoda; class Insecta; order Diptera; family Drosophilidae; genus Drosophila; species Drosophila lutescens. Next base: position 703,664 of record JBAMCF010000598.1, read on the forward strand.
TACTTCAAATAAACACTTCTTATCTTTAAATGATTCAAATATTTGTATATTTTCAACGCCCCTGCATTCCAGTCACCAAATGGCGCTAAAAAAACGACCATTTGAATTTGAATTTTGAACCAAATCCAGAAATTTTATTTTTGAAAACCCCTTTGAACTTTTAAACTAACAATTTTATTGCGCAATGTGCCATTCGGAAAAGTTGGAATGGTGATTAGGCGTCTCTGAAGTAACGAGTGAGTGTCGAGTAATGATAAAAACAATTAACTATTTTGTGTTTTGCGGATCTGAATTCAGTTCCGATTCAGTAGCAGTGTTGTTAACGACTTTTGGGTCTTCTTGAGCACGATCGTGTAATACTTTTATATCATCTGCGGTCTGAAAAGAAGCTGGTGTATAAAAAATAATACTTTTTGAAAAGGAGTCCCTACCTCATTGAGAAAAAACGCCTCCTCGAGTACATTCTTGTGCTTGTTCATGAACGACGAGCTTCCGAGAGAGGCGTGATCCAGGGTCTTCTGGAACTCATCCCAATTGGGCATGTAGTCGACGTGGTCCTTCTTGTCCCGCATCTTGCACATGAGGTTCTGGGTAATCGAAATGAAATACTCCTCCTCCTTCAGACCGCCCTGCAGTTTGCCTAGTCCACCGCCCCATAGGAAGATATTTAGGGGAGGTTTCTTCTCCTCAGAGTAGGGTTTCTTGGCCATCAAGCCGAGCCTTTGTGTATTTTAGCTGGAAAATTAGAGGAACGACGCAGGATTGGGAGATGGCACTCACGTTTGCTTTAGACCCAGGCTCAGTCTACGCTGCATAAATCCTGCACAAAACATTTTTGTACACGAAAGTAATGAATACATAAGAAAAGATTACGGATTTTTTAAAAAGGGGTACACAAAATGGGACGATATCAACGGGCTGAGACTACTAGACTTGTCTAGCTTCAGAAAGATTTTGCCACGCTTGCTCTCTAAGATATTTGGCTTTGTCGCTGTCTTATTTTCGACTGTTTTTAATATCCCTAACCTACAGCTATTCAAAACAAATTACTTAAAAATAAACTTTTTGTTTAAAATTTTTAAATAAATCATTTATTAATTTACTTTGTTTTTATTTTTCAAAAATATAGTATTACAAACTGCCATTAACTTAAATAACCAATTGATTTTAAAAGCTTCATTTAAGAAAAAAAAAATTAATTATTTATTGCAAATGTTAATTACGACAGTATTCAACAAGCGTGCACTTTTTTAATTCTACGTTCCAGGAATAACAACCATCGCACGGATTCGTAATCGCCAAGGAAAGAGCCATCAGAGTTAAAAAAGTTATACAGAAAAAGTTGAAGTTCATTTTTAAAGTTGAGGTCGAAGATTATATTATTATATTAGCGCAGCTTAATATATAGTAAAGATATGGACAACATGTTACGTACGCCCTCTTCTTCATTTGATGTGATGGAGAAAGATGCACGTAGAAAACAACCAGCGAATCTCAAGGCAAAGGGAGAGGGGTAATCGACAGATTGACTCACCAAAACAAGCAAAGGAATGTGCAATTTGACGATCTTTTGGAGGCATACGGTCAGAACAACGACCGCGATCGACCTACTGGTAACCATACACCGGCAGCTAGCAAAGTGCATCAGTCGGGCATTGACACTACTGATAGGGGAAATCATAGGTGGGAACACCTAAATAACCCAAATATCACGGGAGCCGAGAAAAAGCTCTACACTGGTATAAAAGACCGTAGCCAGATAGAGAAGGTAGACAGAGTTCACTCTGATCTCACAGCATTATAGTGTAAGCACTATATTTCCCAAAGCCTTGAAGACTGAAGCCAAGACCGAGACGATAGAAGGAAGTCCTTAAGCATTCCACAGGACTGCTAATTTTCCTAAAGGAAGTTCCTCCGAGCTGCCCACGATTTCCACTAAGGAAAGTCCTGTTAAAAATCCTAGCTCCGAGAAGGACGAGCATCAATTTGCGAATACATAAACAGCCAGGACTTCACTATGGGAGGAACCAATTCCAGAGCGGACCACAGTACGGCCAATGTGATCAACACCGTAAAAATAATCGATCACAAGGACGATATCCAGGATGTGAACCATAATCTGAAGATCGTCATCGCTATGTTTGTTTTCATAATCATCCTGAAAGTGGTCAAGATGTACAAGCGATCCGTGCAAGGACGCCGTGACCAAAAGCACGCCCTGGAACAGGCGATATGCCGCCAGGTCTAAAAAGGCAACAAAGTGCAACAAAGTGCAAGAAAACAGCCCCAAAAATAATAACCAAAGTTACAGAAATAAAGGCAATTAAATGCCTTAATTACAGACAAACGTGAATCAAAACAAAAAGATAAACAAATTATGAACTCAAGCATTCATGAATGCAAGTGCAGCAACAACGACACAAAGTGAAGTGAGCAAGACATCGGAGACGTCGCTGCTCGCAACTCATCAAATCAGACGTGTGCCGCCGTGGGATACACCGACATACCTGCATAAACATACTTACCTACCTACATATATATATATATATCCAATTAGTGATTGTGTTTAAGAACGAGATTTTTTTTTTATTGTGTCTTTCAACGATAGTGTTTTGCACGTATATATATATATATGTTTTCTAATTTCTTCAAAAAGCCCAGGATCCAGTGCGTCGAGATCTCATCGCCCAGGACTTAAAGGGGTAAGTTTGTCGGAACACGGTTCCTTTTCATATACCAAATATATATATATCCGTGCACCATGATTAATAATCAGGCCCTAGCGGTTACTCTTAGAAAGGAACCCCATTTTTATATTAAAGTCCAATATCTATTGTCTAAAGTAAATTCGCCTATTACTGTAAATGATTTAGAACTTCTATACATTGAGACCTTCAGTCTGATTTTTCCCACTTTTACATTGCACTAAAGTAGAAAAGCCATAGTTTGTGCCACGGTACCCAAGACTGCTGTTTATTCTAAAACTTCTCTAATGAAGTTCTTGGGGAGGTTAGTACCTTTGTCATCCATCTGATGAACTAATTAGATAAATAATACAATAATTGAAACGACACACTTATACATTACCAGCTATTTTTAACTATATCTTTACCTAAGTTAATCTTTTATAGTATAATAAACATTGACTTTTCAGCGGCGAGTATCAGCCTTGTGTTTGTATGAACAATCACAAGAGCCCTCAGAGCGACGTTTGTAGTCGTGAATAGTCAGCGATTTGCTGACGTGTGCACCCTGTTCGGGTGGTAAATTCGATACTCTCCGCTAACAAACTTTGTTGGTCAAGTAGAATTAAACTCATATGTATTCCCCATAACAATATTACTCATAAATGGCACTAGCCAATATTTTATTCAATAAATTTGTAATGTGAAAACGAACTTAAAACCATGCTGTGCTAAGTTTTCAAGCGGGGGTTGCTGACGCGATAAGTGGAGTAGGTGAAGAATAATGACATAACTTTTGACGAACAACCTTGACAATAGGGGATCGTATTGCGCGGCCCGCGACGATCCATTTGGCACACGAATGTGTGAAGGGGAGGGAATGTGGCCGAAACATTGCCCGATCGTGTTACGATCAAGCAAATGCTAAGCTTGTGGGGCAATGTAGACTGATGACCGACGGACTTTACGACTCATACTATTTTTCAGGCATCTCAATATTTATTCTCGTTATGTTGGAGAGGAAAAAGTCTTACCAAGAACCCACCCCATCCGGCGAGCTCATGCCGGCAAAATTGGTGCCTGAACATCGGATGACTTTACCTCGGCCCAAGTCCTTCTCAGGACTGGGGCACTAATATGCCCACGTAACAGAATTGGCGCCCAACGCTTAGGATTTTTCATATTCCCTAAGGACAAGGGTTTTTAAGTAGATTAGCGCATGCCTAGTAAGTTGTTTTTATTTTTAAAAATGATTGAAGTCAAAAGTCCCCAACTTCTGCGACAGTCAGAATTGAGCGGCCGCTCAATCAGAACTTTGTCTCAGAATAGAGGTATGACTTTAGGACCTTCCATTATATTTTTAGAATCATAGATAGCCTTTGTTTCTTTCATAAGAAAATTACTGAAAATTTCCAGCAGGAGATATGAGGTTTCCTTTTATAATACTATATAACTATGTGCCGACTGACGCTTTTTGAAATTAACGTAAATACAATTTAGATGTGCTTTCTGGCCGACGCTACACGACGTACTAGGCGAAGCCTGGTCGTTTGATAGGCTCGAGTCCAGAAGGAGCAGGAGCGCAGACGTTGCGGTAACGCATTTAGCCATTGCGGTGCGGATCTATTGTGCGTTTGTCGATCCAGGACAGAATAGGGGGGTGGGGGAACTGACAGGAAACGTAAAGCCGACGCTACACGACGTACTAGGCCAAGAGTCTGGTCGTTTGATAGGCTCGAGTCTTTACGGCTTCCTTTGACATATATGGGCGGGGGACGTATTTTAGTTTCTCTGGCCGACGCTACACGACGTACTGGGCAAGATGGTTCGGTCGTTTGATAGGCTCGAGTCCAGAGAAATAGGAAAACTGCTGTGGATCCCGAGAATGATCGGTCAGATAGCAGCAGGTTGTGGAGCCCGAGAATGATCGGTCAAATAACCTGATTTCCGACGACTGGCGGGAGGGGGATTTCGGACAGACTTTTCTTCTAGGCGCAGCTAGTTCCCATTGTGAACGTTAAAGCTGACTAGAAGGGGAGAAGAGCTGTTAGTTCAGTGGAACCCAGTTGTGTAGAAGCTGCTAATACCTCTAGTTAGGGATATTTGTTTTATGTGGGGCTTAAATATCGGACAGATTCTTCACCAAAGAGATGCTTAGTAATCGCAAAACAGCACCCCCATTATTTGTTATTTAATTCGCGGTACTAGGCTGATCGCGCGTGTGAAATTAAAGTGTTAAGTGTGTGTCGTTTCTAAAGGACACAAGTGAACACGCGAGTGGAAAAGAGAAAAAATACGTAAGAGAAAAAAGAGAAAAAAATCTTTGGCATAAATGAAGGGGGCAAAGAAAAAAGTGCTTTTCCAATCCGCAGCGGGGAGAATTACCCGATCAGCGACAAGAGAAGCAAATCGAGCACCCAGGAGTGCCAGTGCCGACGACACGCCACGGAGAATCAATTCTCTAGATATAGACAATCTTAGTATATTCCGCGAGCCGGAAGAGCAAGAAGAGAGTAGATCTATTGAAGACAGTATGGATCAGTTAGACGAAACAGAAGGAGCTGTAGGGGGAGAAAAGTTGCCCCTGGGTCAGCCAAAGGGACGCTCAAGTATGCTCCCGCAATATGAGCCCAATCCGACAAGCGGTTTGGAAGCTGCCGAAAGAAGAGAGCAGATAATGCGCTCGGTAATAAAACAGAACAATGACACACAGGCGGCCATGCAAGCGCAGATAGAAGCATTAAAGGCGCAAATAGTGGAACTGCGATCCTCACAATCCATGAGGGTGGAGCAGCCAGTATCACCACCACCACAGCAGTCTCCGGCACAACCATCTGACAGCTTTTTGTGTTTCCAAGTGACGCCGCCTGACGAACCGCTGTCGCAGGAGACTCTCAACAGTCAGAGGCATCGGCTTCGAGATTACCGGCGCCCTGATACATCCCAATCCCAACAACCTCGAAGTAACGGACCGGACACGAGTTATCCACGACACCCCGAATATGACCAGAGCCCCGGATATCAGGCACCAAAAGGAGTTCGGCTGGACAAGTGGAATTTGAAGTTTGACGGAAACAGCCGCGGTATGACCGTTGAAAGTTTCTTGTTCCGCGTTGAACGGCTACAAGTACTTTACCGGATAGAGCCAAGCCAAGTTTTTCGCGAATTCCATAGTCTACTGGTAGGAGCCGCCAGCAAGTGGTATTGGCAGTTGATGGAGGATCGAGCGGACGACCTCACCTTCGATTACTGCTCACTAACGACGGAAATGAAACGAGCCTTTTCCTCCTCCGGAAGTGACCTCATGAAAATCAAGGAATTGATGGAACGGCGACAAGGACAAAACGAATCTTTTAGCGACTATGTATCCGATATGCATAACTTGCATTTCCGGTTGCAGAACAAGCTAGAAGAGGACAAATTCGTTGAGCTCATCAAGGATAATCTAAATGCTCAGATGGGAAGCTTGTTGCTGACATCCCCAATTAAGTCTCTAGCGGATCTGAAGAGGGAAGGACTTAGAGTGGACCGCTGGTTAAGAAGTAACGGCAGAGCGCGAAGCAGGCCGGTCAGTGAACTCGAGGAGTACCAAACACCACAGGATTTTCCGGACGCTGTAACTGTGGAAGAATTTAACCGGAAGCGAAGAGACACCCGATCGGGACTGGAAAATGGCCAGGGATGCCGAGGACCACTACACGAACTAGTCTGCTATAAATGCGGCAGATCAGCGGACTTTTATAGAAAGCATCCAAAAGAGGATCCCTGCCCTACTAGATTCCATGACGCCACCTGTAGAGTATGTGAGGAGGTAGGAGGCGCTGCAGATGTTAACCCCGCGGCTTTTCAGCGGAGTCCGTCAGGCCAGACCGGGGCAGCCGGGCGGACCAAGGCAGTCACGTTCCCGTAGAGACCACGATTCCCAGACAAATCTCTCCTCACAAGAGCCTAGAACAACGAGAAAGGGAGTATGATCTGGCAAGACAGCGTATCTTCCACGGCTCCGAAGATACGGACAACACCACCCGGGACATACGGAAGATGCACAAGCTATATGACACCAGAGCAGAATATCGCAAGCTTAAGCAAAAAGTAGTAGACACGGTAGTAAGCATACAAAACGATAACCGTTTCTTTGCCAAAACGAAAGTCGACGGAGAAGAAATACTAGCGTTACTGGATACAGGCGCTAGTGCGAATTGCATTGGCAGAGGAGCGGAAGCCTTCTTAAGGAACCGGACGCGGCCCATAAGAAAGCTTAGCGAAGAATGTGTGCGCACAGCTAGTGGCGGCGAAACTCGTGTAGTCGGAGCAATAACCCTACCCGTGGAATGGGAAGGCGAGACTAAGGATCTGGAATTTTTGATAGTACCAGGTCTGACACAACGTTTTTATTTCGGAATCAACTTCTGGGATACGTTTGGCCTAACATTCCTTGGTAAGGGCGGAAACGAGTTTGCAGCCATCGAAGCACCACCGGAGTACGACTTAATGACCGGAGACTTGGATATGAACGACCCTCCTAAACCCGAAACCGCGTACATGCCTCATCAGCTATCTACAGAACAACACAGTAAGCTGGGGCGAGTAATCGAGACATACCCATCATGTCTGGATAAAGGTTTAGGGAAGACCAGCTTGGAGCAACATGTAATAGAAGTAACCGACGAGGACCTGCCGATCAAGCAGCGGCATTACCCGATTTCCCCAGCCAAGCAAAAGCTGGTGTATGCCGAGCTAGATCGCATGATTGATCTAGGCGTGATCGAAGAGAGCAACAGCAGCTGGAGTTCACCTGTGACTCTAGTACAGAAAGGCCAGAAAAATCGCCTTTGCCTCGACGCACGCAAAGTCAATTCCCGGACCATCAAAGATGCATACCCGTTGCCACACATCGAGGGTCTATTAAGTCGTTTACAGGAAACATACTATATTTCCGCAATCGATTTAAAAGACGCTTTTTGGCAAATACCCTTGGAACCAAAAAGTAGAGAGAAGACCGCGTTTACAGTACCCGGCAGACCACTATATCAATTTACAGTCATGCCGTTCGGCCTGTGCAATGCAGCGCAAAGAATGTGCCGACTAATGGATAAAGTAATACCGGCGTCGCTTCGCGAGAACGTATTCGTGTACCTCGATGACCTACTGGTTTGTTCACCTACTTTTGAAAAACACCTGGATATGTTGAGCCAGGTCAGTGACTGCTTGCAGCGTGCAAAACTGACAATAAATGTTGACAAAAGTAAGTTTTGCTATAGCCAGGCTAGATATCTAGGCTATGTAGTAGGAGGGGGATGCATACGAACGGATGATTCGAAAATCCAGTCAATCCAAGAATTTCCTCAACCAAGCTCTCCCAAACAAATGCGGAGGTTTTTGGGGATGACTGGCTGGTACAGGAGGTTTATTCAAAACTATGCCCAAACAGCGGCACCTCTTCATGATTGTTTGAAGAAAGACCGCATTAAGAAATTTGAATTGTCCGAAGAGGCAATTAAGGCATTTGAAGAACTAAAAGCTAATATGGCTTCAGCACCTGTACTTGTCACCCCGGACTTTAAAAAACCCTTCACCATTCAGTGCGATGCATCAACAACTGGAGTAGGAGGAGTTTTGTTTCAGACGGATGACTCAGGCGGCGAACACCCGATCGCCTACATGTCAGCCAAACTGAACAAGGCACAGCGGAATTATAGCATAACGGAGCTCGAATGCTATGCCGCCCTTCTAAGCATCACCAAATTCCGCGCTTACGTAGAAGGCATGCCGTTCAAAGTGATCACCGATCATGCTAGTCTGAAATGGCTGATGAGTCAAAAAGATTTATCCGGCAGATTAGCACGATGGAGTCTGAAGCTGCAAGCGTTCGACTTCACCATCGAACATCGTAAAGGAGCACTTAACGTTGTACCAGATGCCCTCTCACGAGTGCATATGGACGAGCTACAGCAAGAGAAAGCTGAGGAACAGGATATCCAGATAAACTTAGACTCACCAGCGTTCCAATCCCAGGAGTATGTAAAATTGGTGAACGCAGTAACCCAGAATGAGGGGAAAATCCCGGACATGCAAACAGCGGACGGCTTCGTATACAAGCGGATAAGGTTCAGCTCGGGGGATGCCGTCGATGAAACTCGAGCATGGAAGCTCTGGGTACCCGCTGAGCTGCGATCTGACGTAGTCTGGAGAGCACATCATGCCATGACCGCAGGGCATGGGGGTTTGCACAAATCCCTAGCCAAACTGAGACAGTTTTACTACTGGCCAGGGATGGCAGTAGATGTGCAAAAGGTAGTGAAAGAGTGCGAGGTCTGTAAGATCAGCAAGACAACCAACAAAAATATCCGACCACCCATGGGAGAACAAAGGGTCACGGAACGGGCCGGTCAAAGGTTGTTTATCGACTTTATGGGGCCATATCCGAGAACCAAAACTGGGAACTCAGTGATTTTTGTATGCCTCGATCACTTCTCCAAATTTGTCTGGCTGCAGCCAATGAGACATGCAGTGGCATCAGAGGTAGTCAAATTCCTCGAGACCCGAATTTTCCATCAGTACGGAGTACCTGAGTACATACACTCTGACAATGGAAAACAATTTGTGTCTCAAATGTTTGCCGAGCTAATGACCCGCTACGGTATTCGACATGTGAGAACAGGGCTTTACTCCCCGCAAGCGAATGCAGCGGAGAGGGTAAACCGATCGGTGCTCCAAATTTTGCGGGCAACAATTGCATCGGATCAGCGAAATTGGGATACCCAGTTAAGCCGAATAGAATGTACCCTTAGGAGTGGCCGACACGAATCAATAGGCATGGAACCCTACTATGCCATGTTTGGTACACAAATGGTGACACACGGCACTGCATACCCAATCTTAAGGAAGCTGGGTGGAATCCAGACTGGAGATCCAGAGATAAGCCTACCGGATAAAATGGATCTGATCCGACAAAAAGTGAGCCAGGGGCTAAACAGGACCCATGAACGAGCAGAAAAGGCCTATAACACCCGTAGCAAACCGGTGGAATTTTCCGTTGGACAAGTTGTCTATCGAAAAAACTACCGGCAGAGTAACAAAGCTGAGGGATACAATGCCAAGCTTGGCCCGAATCGAATTCGATGTGTTGTACTCCAGCGTAAAGGCAAGGCGTTATATGAGCTGGGAAATGTTGGGGGAAAGAGCGTTGGCATATTCCATGCCAAAGACCTCTATATCGCTTGACCCCTGGGTGAAATCCGAGGATCGTCCAAAGTGCAAGAGAGTGAAAAGCTCAGAACGTCGGAATTGGACTAGGGAACATGGAATCCGGGAGAGCGGGTCCGCTATATAAACCCGACAAGGCAACGACACCTTACCAGAAAACAACCATGCAGGCTAATGGATGGTACCGCCAAATTGTGAACACAGCTCGCTATGTGTCCACACTAAGGCGTACGATTCAACGCGACCTGACGGAACTAGGTTCCATCATGGAGTGTCTCTCTGGGCTCGAGAGGAGCCTAGAGTTGACAGAGGATCGGGTACAGCAGCTCGAAATACAGATACTTCGAGAAGCCGAGGAATGGGAGAGGAACGCACCTCTTCATCTGGAGGTAAAAGAACTCAAGCAAAGCCGAAAACGGGAGCAGGACTTGCTTAAGAGGTTTCATCGGCAAATGGCAACAGTGCGAGCGGATGTCCATAGACGGCAGCGGGAGGAGCAGCGGTTCCTCCGACATATGAACCGCGCAGCAGACAAGCTCGCCAGGCATGAACCGGAGAGGTGTGCGGAGGCCCGGAGGGATTTCCGGAAGATTATGAACACCAGGACGTAAACCTATGTGCAAAAAGAAAGAAAAATAAATAAATGAATAAATAAATAGGAAAAAAATTATATATATATTTTCCTATCTTTTGGGGGTTTAAGTTTCGCTAAGTAGAAACAGCGATGTAAAGGGAGTCGCAAAGTGGCGATTTCGTTTTTCTTTCTTTTCCTTGTCTTTGCTGACTACAGCGCATATTTTCTTTTTACAGGTATTAATTTTTGTTGTAACTTTTGTTTTTTTTAGGTATGTATGTATATGTATGTATGTTTCTGTCCAGCGACGGAAAGTTTTTTCAGATAACCTCTATGCACAATAGTCCCCATCAAAAAAAAAAAAAAAAAAAAAAAAAAAAAAAAAAAACACCCCACCAACATAATTATCCGTATAGGCCTATAATTAATAGTTTGACAATAGCCCGGTTAGAGCAGTCGAATGAACATGAGACTCTTGGTGCAGGAGTGGGTCGAAGCCACACGTTTAAGGGCGCCTAAATAATAGAAAAAAAAAAAAAAAAAGGAGAAACCAAGCACTTATTCGATGGTCGTACGAAGATTCCTTTTTGCGAAGTCATTCCATGCGTTTCCGCATCGATATCTTCGAGCCTGTTACGTACGCCCTCTTCTTCATTTGATGTGATGGAGAAAGATGCACGTAGAAAACAACCAGCGAATCTCAAGGCAAAGGGAGAGGGGTAATCGACAGATTGACTCACCAAAACAAGCAAAGGAATGTGCAATTTGACGATCTTTTGGAGGCATACGGTCAGAACAACGACCGCGATCGACCTACTGGTAACCATACACCGGCAGCTAGCAAAGTGCATCAGTCGGGCATTGACACTACTGATAGGGGAAATCATAGGTGGGAACACCTAAATAACCCAAATATCACGGGAGCCGAGAAAAAGCTCTACACTGGTATAAAAGACCGTAGCCAGATAGAGAAGGTAGACAGAGTTCACTCTGATCTCACAGCATTATAGTGTAAGCACTATATTTCCCAAAGCCTTGAAGACTGAAGCCAAGACCGAGACGATAGAAGGAAGTCCTTAAGCATTCCACAGGACTGCTAATTTTCCTAAAGGAAGTTCCTCCGAGCTGCCCACGATTTCCACTAAGGAAAGTCCTGTTAAAAATCCTAGCTCCGAGAAGGACGAGCCTCAATTTGCGAATACATAAACAGCCAGGACTTCACTATGGGAGGAACCAATTCCAGAGCGGACCACAGTACGGCCAATGTGATCAACACCGTAAAAATAATCGATCACAAGGACGATATCCAGGATGTGAACCATAATCTGAAGATCGTCATCGCTATGTTTGTTTTCATAATCATCCTGAAAGTGGTCAAGATGTACAAGCGATCCGTGCAAGGACGCCGTGACCAAAAGCACGCCCTGGAACAGGCGATATGCCGCCAGGTCTAAAAAGGCAACAAAGTGCAACAAAGTGCAAGAAAACAGCCCCAAAAATAATAACCAAAGTTACAGAAATAAAGGCAATTAAATGCCTTAATTACAGACAAACGTGAATCAAAACAAAAAGATAAACAAATTATGAACTCAAGCATTCATGAATGCAAGTGCAGCAACAACGACACAAAGTGAAGTGAGCAAGACATCGGAGACGTCGCTGCTCGCAACTCATCAAATCAGACGTGTGCCGCCGTGGGATACACCGACATACCTGCATAAACATACTTACCTACCTACATATATATATATATATCCAATTAGTGATTGTGTTTAAGAACGAGATTTTTTTTTTATTGTGTCTTTCAACGATAGTGTTTTGCACGTATATATATATATATGTTTTCTAATTTCTTCAAAAAGCCCAGGATCCAGTGCGTCGAGATCTCATCGCCCAGGACTTAAAGGGGTAAGTTTGTCGGAACACGGTTCCTTTTCATATACCAAATATATATATATCCGTGCACCATGATTAATAATCAGGCCCTAGCGGTTACTCTTAGAAAGGAACCCCATTTTTATATTAAAGTCCAATATCTATTGTCTAAAGTAAATTCGCCTATTACTGTAAATGATTTAGAACTTCTATACATTGAGACCTTCAGTCTGGATTTTTCCCCACTTTTACATTGCACTAAAGTAGAAAAAGCCATAGTTTGTGCCACGGTACCCAAGACTGCTGTTTATTCTAAAAACTTCTCTAATGAAGTTCTTGGGGAGGTTAGTACCTTTGTCATCCATCTGATGAACTAATTAGATAAATAATACAATAATTGAAACGACACACTTATACATTACCAGCTATTTTTAACTATATCTTTACCTAAGTTAATCTTTTATAGTATAATAAACATTGACTTTTCAGCGGCGAGTATCAGCCTTGTGTTTGTATGAACAATCACAAGAGCCCTCAGAGCGACGTTTGTAGTCGTGAATAGTCAGCGATTTGCTGACGTGTGCACCCTGTTCGGGTGGTAAATTCGATACTCTCCGCTAACAAACTTTGTTGGTCAAGTAGAATTAAACTCATATGTATTCCCCATAACAATATTACTCATAAATGGCACTAGCCAATATTTTATTCAATAAATTTGTAATGTGAAAACGAACTTAAAACCATGCTGTGCTAAGTTTTCAAGCGGGGGTTGCTGACGCGATAAGTGGAGTAGGTGAAGAATAATGACATAACTTTTGACGAACAACCTTGACAATAGGGGATCGTATTGCGCGGCCCGCGACGATCCATTTGGCACACGAATGTGTGAAGGGGAGGGAATGTGGCCGAAACATTGCCCGATCGTGTTACGATCAAGCAAATGCTAAGCTTGTGGGGCAATGTAGACTGATGACCGACGGACTTTACGACTCATACTATTTTTCAGGCATCTCAATATTTATTCTCGTTATGTTGGAGAGGAAAAAGTCTTACCAAGAACCCACCCCATCCGGCGAGCTCATGCCGGCAAAATTGGTGCCTGAACATCGGATGACTTTACCTCGGCCCAAGTCCTTCTCAGGACTGGGGCACTAATATGCCCACGTAACAAACAGTAATTGATTTTATAAGGTTAATTAAAGCCAAAACATAAAATATATTAAAGCAAATGTCAACAATTATCCATTTATGCACATCTAAAGAGGAAAACAACCATACAGTTTTATAATTAGCCTTAACAATATAAGAATGTTGATATAATCTTAATTTAATATTTTTAAATATATTTGGTATTTTACAAGTCAAAACAAGAAATTACAAATTACAAAATGTTCAATTTCGTATTATTTGTTCTTTCCTTCCTATATAGGCTATAAAATTTTGTTGTCAGATTGTTGTTAAATTTAATTTGACATTCTGTCGTATCCGAGAGTTGAAGAGAATACAATAAAAACCAACGGAGCTATAATTTCTTTCCAATTAATTTCCCATTCATTTTACGATCGTTCCTATGGCAGCTATATGATATAGTCGTCCGATTTTTATAAAATTAAATTCGAAATTCAGAATTATCAAAATAATGTTATTTCCAAAAGTAGGAGAATATACGTCAAAAACATGAAAGCTATAATTTTTTTCCATTGTTTTTCCGATCTTTCCTATGGGAGCTATAAGATATAGTTGTCCGATCCGGCCGGTTCCGACTTATATACCACCTGCAATAGATAGAAGACTTTTGGGAAAGTTTCATCCCGATAGCTTAAAAACTGAGAGACTAGTTTGCGTACGGACGGACGGACAGAGGGACAGACGGCCATGGCTAGATCGACTCGTCTAGTGATGCTGATCAAGAATATACAGTGGCGGAAAAAATAATTATATATACTTTATGGGGTCGGAAACGTCTCCTTCACTTCGTTGTAAACTTCTGACTGAAATCATAATGTCCTCTGCAAGGGTATAAATATGAGAGAAGAATAAAGCAAACTACATTTTGTTCTAAAAGCCCCTTTAACAAAATTTTATATTTTTCAAATGCTTTGAGAAATTAAATAATTTATATTTTTCAAAACCAAACGGATTACAAATTTGACTCAATTTTTACTTTTGAGACAGCTTCTATCAAACATACACCATCCTAATTTTTCCTCGCTAAGGAAAGGCCCGCCAGAGTCAAAAAAGTTAAACAGAAAAATTTGAAGTTCATTTTTGGAGTTGAAGTCGAAGGCCATTATAACAGCGCAGCTTAAATATAGTAAAGCTATTGACGACAGAACTAATTGATTTTAAAAAGTTAATTTAAGGAAAAATATTAAATTATTTAACGAAAATTATCAATTTAGTATGCACATCCACCCCCTCACCTTCGGGTAAAAATAACAAGGAAATGTGATACTCGGTATAAGTTCCTCCCACATCCAATTCCTGGATCCGCCACTGAATAACCTTTAACTGAACATTGTTTATTTACAGTACTTACTAACTTGTTAACTTATTATGTATGGCTCAATTCACGGCACATGTGATAGGCAATTTGGGGTCAACGCTCAGAAAAAATCTCAAATATACCAGCCAGTATTCGTACATTTTTGTATCTCTTAGCATTTATTTTTTACCACTTATTCCAATTAGGCACTTTGTTGGGAAGTAAGACTCGCACGAAACTTTCCAAATTATAGCATAAATTCTTTTAGATAAATATTGTTAACAAATTTTAAATTTTACTTCTTTTCAAATTGCTTGAAAATGTCATGCATTTGCGACTTTATTTACATTTTTGAAAATTAAAGAAATACAAACATTAGTCATAACACTTATTGAATTCATCGCTCCAGGCCCTACACGGTCCTCTCTCTAAAGGACTGGCTACAGAAAGACCCATTAGACTCATAAAGGTAAAGCAACAAACTTTGAAGTTCATTTTTGAAGTTGAATTCGAAGACTATTATATTGGCGAAGGTATATTTGTTGCAAGGCTTGCACTGCAAGATAACTTGAAAACAGAAACTAATTGATATTGTATGGTTAATTTAAGAAATTAAATAAATTATTTAATGTAAATGTCAAAAGTGAATTTATCAGTGCCTATAAATCAACACGCTGTTCATCTAGATCTCTCTGTTTAAAATTAAGGTGATGAAACCAGAATAAAAATAAATAAATAAAAATAAAGGTGATGAAAACGCGATGATTTTGTGAAAGAAATTCATTCAATTGAATTCAAAAGACAATGAACGTTACTGCAGAATATGTACATCTGAAGAGGAAAACAACCAGTCACTTTTAACATTATTCGTATGAAAAAATATGAAAACATGTTTTATTTTTCAGCATTTACTAACTTGTTCGTTCGACTGCCCAATAACCGGTAACAGTTAACCTATTTCCCATTCTTACTCTGTAAAATATTTGGATTTCGGTCGCCTTATTTCTGAATCAAAGGATAGAACCTACTATATAAAACGATGCGTATAATATTGTTATAGATCTATAAAAATCATATAATTGTTATAAAACTCTTTATTTCCATTGTGTAAGAATATAAGCAATTAAAATTTTTGTAAAATAAAGAATTTACAAACTATTCTGAATATTTACTTCTCCAACATCGTCTGTCGAACGCGCACCGTTTTAATTCGTCGTTCCAGACGCTGCAAACTCCATCGCAATATTTCTTTGGGTGTTTCGCCAGGGCCAGGGAAAGTCCCATCAGAGTCAAAAAAGTAATGCAGCACACTTTAAAGTTCATTTTTGGAGTTGCTGTCCAAGACTATTATATTAGCGGAGTTAAATTTATCGTAAGTTAACATAACTAAACAGTAACTAATTGATATTGAAAGGTTTATTTAAGCAAAAAACAAGAAAGAAAGCTAGCTTCGGCCAGCCGAAGCTTATATACCCTTGCAGATCATTCCTATTAACTTACAAAAACATTAAATTTAGATTTACTTGCGTATATGTTACAACAATTACAATTTTAGCTGCTTTCGTATTTTTTTAACATTAATTTTTTGATCCTTCCTATGGCAGCTATAAAGTATAGACGTTCGAATTTTGTTAAATTAAATTCGAAATTTCGAAATGTTAAAGAAAAGCTATATCCCAGAGAAGAAGAAAATATAATAAAAATCAACAAAGTTATAATTTTTTTCCTATCAATTTCCATTTAATTTTCAGAGACTAGTTTGCGTAGAAACAGACGGACGGACAGACGGACATGGCTAGATCGACTTGTCTAGTGATGCTGATTAAGAATATATATACTTTATGACTTCCGACTGAAATCATTATACCCTCTGGAAGGGTATAAAAAATGTATTTAACGCAAATGTCAAAGTTAACCATCCCAGAACACAAATGCAATTAAAGTATCTATTTATGTCCTCTAAAAAGAAAAACAACCAGTCCATTTATAATTAGCCATAAGACTATAATATCAAAATATTTTTTAATTATTAAGAATAAAAAATAATTGCACTTGTAATTCTTTCATTTAGACGCAACAAGGCTTTTTGCAGTGTTCCTTGCTGAGTGTCAAATAATATATACAGCAAACTTTTTTTAATATTTTATTTTTAATGTATTTTTACTTCACTAACATGGTAAAAATATACACGTTTTAATACTCTCATCCCATCGGCGACAATGTCCTTTGCAAGTTTCTTTTGACCGGTTAGCCAAACAAACCCCTATTATGGTCAAAAAAGATATGCAGCAAGCTTTCAACTTCATTGTTAGAGCTAAAGATCTGGACTCTGAAATAATATTTAATCAAATTTATATATCTTAAATGGTTACGGGGTTAATTTTAAACGCTGACCAATTGATTTTCTTTGTTACATTTTTCGCGACAAAATAACTATTGTTTACTGTAATGTCTAAAACTCCAATGTAACGAACATGGAAACAAGCCACCCACCACTATTAAAAAGTTAGAATATAAAAAGAAAAAATTTTTTTTAAACAAGTGCACTCTGAAAAATCAAATGCGGCGCGCAAATATAATACTAATGTTACTTGTCCAGTTATGATTATGATGATAATTATAAGTTGTTTACAATTTATGTTGACATCATTTATAATTAATAAATACTTTATAAACTTGATTTGAAAAAGCATTACATTTTTGACACTCTGGCAACACCTCAATTATTTGAGTTGCCAGGTCGATAATCTCTGCAGTTTATCGCTGGTGTTATCGGTGGGGCAATCGATATGCTCCAGCTCTAAAAGAAAATGTTGTGAAAAGAAAAACGCTGGATTTTCCATGATTTGCGGCCAAATCGGATGTGCTAACTGTGCGGGCGGACTAGTGATAATGCCGATCGAGTGAGGCCAAGACACTAAACGGGCGGAGCGACTGCGCCGCGATCGCCCCGCTTCAGCAATTGTGTGTGTGTATCATGGACAAGCTACGAAACAACAACAAGGAGAATGCACCCATTGAGTACCCCTACCCGCAGCCCCCCCGCCCCTCGCACGACTCCTCGGTCTCCACCACCCCCCTCGAAGCTGGCGAGGATGTGGAGAGCAACAAGAGCACCCCCTACTTCACGCCCCTCGAGTTCCTGCAGACGTCCTTCGAGTTCCCCTCGCCCACAGCGGAGGGTATTGGTGTCCCGGGCATTCCCGAGCAGGAGGATCCGGAGGAGGAGGCCTTTACCCCCCGACAGTTCACCATTGCCAGTCCCCATCCAGCGCCCCATGTCCACCATCCACCCAGCTCGCAGTCTCCCACTTTAAGCCGCAAGTTCAAGAGGTTCTCGCTGTACGACCGCCGATCCTGTTCGCCGCACATTACCAGCTCGGCCGGCGAGGAGCGGGGCAGTGGACACCGTGGCACCACCGACAAGGAGAACACCATGCCCAAGGGCGAGGTGGTCGACCACGACCAGCTGGAGAACAGCTTGTACTTGTCGAAGAGCGAGCACAACTCACCCACCATCCTGTTTAGGGATGAGTCCTCCACGACGCCGGGACTGGAGGCCAGTCGCCTCAGCTACTCCCCGAAGCTGCTGTCCTCCATTAACAACCTGAACGTGTCCGGATCGCCCCTGAACATCATCAACTCGGCGGGGTACAAGAATGGCAACTTCTTTCGCTTCCCGGAGATCGATCACGTAGTGCAGGATGTGCCCATGGATACGGGCAGCCACCTGGATGAGGCTTCGCGTCGGGATCGGAGCCCTGCGTTGGCCGAACCGCCGGAGCAGCACCAACAGAAGTCAGAGGGTCGAAAGAATCGCAAGAATAAGAACAATCTCACCATTCGCATCATGGACGTGCCCATTAAGAACTCGAGCCAGGCCTCGCCGTTGCCCAAGCCCAAGACCCCGACCATCAAGAGTACCAAGGAGAAGGCCCGCTCACTGGACTCGGCGGCCAATGAGTCGGAGCTGTCGATTGTGGTGCACAACATAACCGAATCTCATGGCAGCTGCGATGATATGGAGTCGGTGCAGAGCAAGCCCTCGACGAGTGTCATCCACCCCCACCATCTCCAACAACCCGCTTCCGCCATCCACTCAACGTCGCTCTCGCGACTGGATAGTCACCTAAGCCTGGCTAATCAGCGGCGCACACCACGCCGCAAATCACCCGGAATTAATACCACTGACTGGCTGATGTACCACCGCAAGCAGAACCCATATCAGGTGTCCTCGTCGCACTGCAGCTCTACGGCCCAAAGCTCCTTGGACTTGGACGCCAGTTTGACCCCCAGTTTGGGCGACTCCGAGCTAAAGTCCGCCTGCAGCGTGGACGGTGGCTCCAAGTTTGGAATGGGCGCTAGTTTGGCGCCGAGAAGCGCCCACAAGCACAATCAGCTATTGCACTCGTCCAGCACTAATCTAAAGACGCTGCCCGAGTGCCTGACCCTGGTGGAGTTCTCCTCCTCCGGCGGTGGTGGTGGTGCCAAGGAATCGCCCTTCAAGCAAAAGTCCATGGATCTGCCGATGCCGACGCTGCAGGCCAAGGCCACGGTGTCCACATCTTCGATGAATCTCCTCCAGCGGCGGGGATCGAATCACAGTTTGACGCTCAACCTGCACAGCTCTTGCGGCAACCTGATGAACAGCGGACTAAGCCATTCCAACTACAGTCTGGGCTCAATACTCAACTCCAAGTCCAGCTGCAATTTGGATGCGGGCGCTGCTGGACAGATTAGGTCGGATCAACAGCCGCAGACGCATCTGTTGGCCAGCAGCAGCCAGGGCAGCCGGCAGGGGTTGTTCCGGAGACGCGGATCGAACCACAGCATCACGCTGAAGACGGGACACACCACAACATCGTGCGGGGATCTGAACTCCATGCATCAGCTGCAACAGCAGCAGGCAATGCTAAGCGCTGAAAAGTACAACCGACTCAACATGCGCACCAATTCCACCGGCTCGGGATCGGGTTCGGGATCCAATGTACCTACTCCAAAGCGAGGACTGCTAGAACGACGGGGCTCCAATCAGAGCCTCACCCTCAACATGGGCAGCATACTGGGAGGGGGAGCAAGTACAGAGATTCAGGTCCAGGACTTGGGGCAACCAAAGGTTACGGTTTGCAGTTGTGCTGCCGCCAACCAAGCTCCGCATCAGCGTAAATTTTTCAGCACCGAGAATCTAAACAGCAGCAAGGTGAACAACCAAAAGTTCTTCGGACAGGTGTGCTTTGGATCCGCCTCGGACTTGCAACCCAATCCTCAGCAGGAATCGGCTAGCGCGGATCAGGGCATTGGGATCACATGCACCTGCGCCGGAACCGTGCGCAACATTATGACCCGACCTCTTTCACCGCAAACGACCAGCGAGGAGTTTAAAATATATTTGGCCAGCATACAGATGCTGCAGAGCGCCTCCAATCCGCTTAACCAGTTCGATTTGATCCGGCTGAACTACGTGTTTGATCACAGCTACCAGACGAACAGGAACATCATTGAGCAGCCGCCTGTCTTGGGCTCCAACGCTAGGGATTTGGACACGCCCACTGATCTGGTGCCACCGAGCTCGGAGGACAGTGAACTGCTCGCCTGCTACCAGACAGTGGTCAAGAGGATTGTGCAATCGTTACCAGAACTGGAGGAAACCGAGCAGAAGCGCATCTTTCGGGATCTGCACAAGGAGTTCTGGGACCTGCCGCTTAATCACCAGGAGAAGCCGATGGTCTTTGGCTCGCAGACGAAGAATCGCTACAAGACGATCCTGCCCAACGAGCACTCCCGCGTGCTGCTCGAGACCGAGTCCAGCGAGCTTATCACCCTGCAAGAGGAGGTGAAGCGGACCTACTCCGTGACCGTCAGCGAGGACATGCCCTACATCAATGCCAATTATATCAAGGTAAGAAAGAAAACATTGAATAAATGCAAGTGTTTTGATATTTTAAACTTTTATTTCAGGGACCCGACTACGTGTCCAAGTGCTATGTGGCCACGCAGGGTCCGTTGCCCAATACCATTTTTGAGTTCTGGCTGATGATCTACCAGAATACCCAACGCTACATACGACGCTGCGTGGATGGCGGGAGCAGCAGCAGTCCGCACATCGACCGGGCGCAGATCCTGCAGCAGTACTTCCAAAAGATTGTCATGCTCACCAACTTCACGGAGGCGAATCGGCAGAAGTGCGCCGTCTACTTTCCCATCGAGCTGAATGAGATCATTGCGGTAGCCGCCAAGTGTGAGGTGTTTCAGCTGAGCGCGGCTGCCCGGGACTATTTTGATCGGTATTTGACGCCCACCTTTGTGCCGGACACTGTGGTGGCTTCCTCGGAGGCGATCGACTATGAGCTTAGTGGCCGGCACATTGGCGTGGAGTCGGTGAAGGTGACGCTGGAAGGCGATCTGCTGGAGGCTCTGCCCGCCCAGGGAAGCTTTTTCCTGATCAAGAATGTCGGCATTGTGCGCAGGAATGGTTATTCGGTAAGGAAACTGGTGCTGCTCTACTGCATCCGTGTGCCGCAGAGTGGTAGCTACCACCTGCAAAAGATCTACTGCTACCACTATTGGTATCCAGACTGGCCGGATCACCATTCGCCGCGGGACATCAACACGCTGCTGGACACCTGCTTGCATGTTCTCAATCTAGGAAAGTGCGAGTCGGAGTTTGACAACTACGATGAGAGTAGGAGCGAGAGGAATGCCCATCTGGGGGCCCAGCGGATGGAGATCTACCAGCAGGACATATTTAATGCGGTTCAGCCGCTTCCCGTGATTCACTGCTCGGCTGGGATTGGGCGCACTGGCTGCTTCACGGCCATCCTGAATGCTGTGCGACAGTTGCGCCAATCGCTGGCTTATTCGCTGACGGGAATGCTCACCAAATCGCTGACCAGCAGCTTGGCGGAGGAGCACCAGGAATGCCCAACGGACAGTGACAGCAGCTTCACCTGCAACACCTTACGGCACATCAGGCACATTCTGGATACCCAGGAGACGGAGGCGGTTGAGACGCCCCCATCCTTCGACCGCCTGCCCAAGATGCCGGACATTTTCGTGGACGTGCTGGGCATCGTGTGTAATCTCCGCCTGCAACGGGGCGGAATGGTTCAGAACTCGGAGCAGTACGAACTAATCCATAGGGCTATTTGCCTCTACTTGAAGCGCACACTGGCGTTGAGGCGATTTTAAGAGGGGGAAAACGGAGATCAACCCATTTTATGACGACGAAAGGAAGGAGATGAAGAACAAAACACCAATTTACTATTTGTAATCACAATTTTTGTGGCCCTTATTTTAATGAAAGCAACCACAACGGACAAGTAAGAAGTAAAAAAAGAAACCATGGCTAAAAGAGTCTCGAAAAAGTTACATAAGGTGGCATTCTCCGAATAGGATTGACGAGATGCTCTCAATGTTTGCTAAATATTACTATTACCACATATTCTATATATATATATAAATGTTTATTAAGTGTTGGATGTATGTGTGTTAAATGTGTACATAAGTGTAAATGTTTCCGACTTTTTGTGTGAACTATGCTTAAACTAAAGTTAATTAACAATTATTATACCTTACCTTACTTACCTTACCAAAACCATACCTTATCATAACGAAGCGCATCTATACAGAGCTCGAGACGTTCGGCCGCATCCCTCGGTGAGTTGTGCATCCCGTTTGGGGGCGGAGAAAGCTCAAACCTTTTTCAAGTTGGACCCCTTCCCGGGGGCCTTCTGACTAAAACACCAATTTCCCCAATCCCAAACGGACAGCTCGACCGCCGGACGTTGGCCAATTTACGGACAAGAGTTCATTTGAAACACAAGAGAAAATCTCGAAAAGAAAAATTGAAACCCATAAATGAACTTGTATTAACGTTTATGCAATGGAACTAGTCAAATAAAAATTAGAAACATTTTAAATGTAACTTTAATGTGCAAAATTAATGTGTTTTTTTCTTTGCGGGGATCTTAAACATGCATGAATCGGAGGATTATTTGTTCAAAAGGTGCCAATTACATACTTCGGTTAGGATTTGTAAATAAACTTCCCTACTAAAATAATGAATAACATAATTATTTTCTTTTTAACATTCAAATAAAAGATTTTATTAAATTAAATGGGGACAATTTCTCAATAGCAATGTAACTTTCGGACTAATTGAATAATATTGATATTTTCAGTTATTTTTTTCTAACAGATAACAAACCCTAACATGAAAAATCTTACCTGAGAAGGAATATAATAATATACAAATATATACATAAATGAAAAATAATAATTAAAATACCTTTTTATAAATTTATTTATTTATTTTAAGAAGTGATATTTTTTAAAATTTTGTTTATTTACAATTGCGATGTCTAAAACCACCCGTAGCACCAGCGAAGGGTTAACGCGTCAGCTGTTTTTGACGAGCAAAGTTCAGCGGTTTCAGGTTTTCTGATTGCCGAATAATTGCGGCTGATTAGATTGTTTATGAAATCTCAACTGGCGGACAACTAATTTCGCCATGCTCCGCTCGGGGAGATTAATGTTCAGCAGGTTCCACAGCAGCATGAAGGTAAGTCGATGCACTTTCAGTCTGTAATCAACTTTAAATTCCGAAATTTCCAGGTGAAAGTGCCAGTAAAACAGGGTGTTGTGGTGGGAAACCAAAAGAAACTGGCCAATGGTCTGGAGTACAACAGTTTCCTGGGTGTTCCGTATGCAGAGCCTCCGGTGGGAGAGCTTCGTTTCCGGGTGAGTTAAAGTTAAACCACCTGATTATTAAGAATCAGTTGTAATTTTTACGCTAAAACCCCAATTCAGAGCCCCCGGCCACTAGAACGTTTCCAGGAGCAGGAACTGGACTGCAG
Organism: Drosophila lutescens; assembly: GCA_037075285.1. Taxonomy (NCBI): domain Eukaryota; kingdom Metazoa; phylum Arthropoda; class Insecta; order Diptera; family Drosophilidae; genus Drosophila; species Drosophila lutescens. Next base: position 727,343 of record JBAMCF010000598.1, read on the forward strand.
CAAGGAAGGAAATATGTCCCACCAACGAGACCCCTTCACCTTGCAGGTGGCTGGCTCAGAGAACTGCCTGTTCCTCAATGTCTATGCACCCAAAGTCAGGAATCCGGGATCTCCACTTCCCGTCATGGTGTGGATTCATGGAGGGGGCTTCTTCTTCGGCAATGGCAACAGTGATTTGTGGGTTTCGTAGATAACTAACTAGTATCCAAACCTAATCTCTTATCTTTAGCCACTTTCCCGGCAAGCTCATGGAGCAGGAGGTCATTGTGGTCACCCTAAACTACCGACTGGGAGCCCTGGGCTTCCTTAGTTTACCCGAAGAGGGAATCCACGGGAACATGGGGCTCAAGGACCAGCGTTTGGCCCTGCATTGGGTACAGGAAAATATAGCCAGCTTCAATGGCGATCCCAATAATGTAACCCTATTCGGCGAAAGTGCTGGCGCTGCTTCAGTGCATCTGCACACATATGCCCGCCATGCCAACCGATTGTTCCACAAGGCCATTATGCAGAGTGGAACTGGGAACATGGAGTGGGTGTACCAAAGCGAGGCCGCTGTCAAGACCCGACGCCTGGCGGAGCTTCTGGGAGGCGGTGATTTTGGTGGCGACACCAAAGCTCTTTTGGCCTTCCTGCAAGAGGCGTCACCCACTGGCATATTGGCCAACACATTGAAGGTCCTAACGCCCGATGAGCGGCGACGAGGCCTGCCGTTCACCTTCAAGCCAATTGTGGAGGATAGCAGCAGTCCGGATAGCTTTCTTGATGAGAACATCCTGGAGCTGATGTACAAAAAGAACGCCCTGGAAGGAATGCCAGTGATCATGGGCTACAACTCCGCCGAGGGACTGGCCATGGTGGTGAAGGCCAAGCAGAATATAGAGGCCTACGGGGATGACTTAGCCAGGATGGTGCCTCGAAACTTGGTGCTGGATCCGCAGGCTCCAGAGGCCCAGGAAGCCGCCTCCGACATACGAGCCTTCTTCTTCAATGGCCAGGCGTTGACCATGGAGAACCTGGACAACCTGGTGGATCTCTTTTCCGATTACCACTTCAGCATGGATCTGCAGCTCGCCGCGGAGATCCACGCCAGCTGCCAGACGCAGTCTCCTCTGTACTTCTATCGTTTGGATTACGTCGGTGGTCGCAATATGTACAAGAAAATCTTCCAGAACGAGGACCTTCGTGGAGTGGCCCATGCCGATGATATTTGCTACGTGTTTCAGATGGCAGGTGACGAGACTGAGATGAGGCAGGATGACTTGCTGGTCACGGAGCGGATTTGTAAGATGTGGGCGAATTTCGCGCGCAATGGCCAACCATCGGACAGCTGGAGGCCTGTCCAGAAGCCCCAGGATGGCAAGCCCTTCCAGCTGGACTGTCTACTCATCGATCGGGAGCTGAAGATGTGCGCCAATCCAGATGGCGAAAGGATGGACTTTTGGAGAAGCATGTACAGGAGATACAGGAACAAGTGCTACGAAGCCCTGAGATCTAAACTATAACTCATAATTACTAACCAAACTATCTGAGCAATTACTACATATTAACAGAAATGTGTTCCTTTTTCAGTCCAGAACAAAAACTTAATTCGAAAATGTAAATAAATAATACCTCCTCAAAAGTTTTTAATTTGTGGGTGTTTTCAAAAATTTTAAGTTTTGATTTTAAATAATACATACGCATAACATTACCTTATAGCAATTGCAAATATCTTGATAAGTGAAAAGTCACAAGTTGAGCTCGTAATTAAATTTCCAAATAATAGGCATTCAAAGCTAAAGAGGTTTTTTTTTTAAATATTTTTTGAGACCTTTTTCGTATTTATAATCGCAGCATCTGTCAGAAAATCTTGTATTTAGTTCATTAACATTTTTATTGGTTATATTCTCTTTAATATTTGTGTATATGTTTTTGTGTTTTTTAATATTTTTGTAATTTCCAATTTATTACCAGATGATAAAAGAGGCCGTCTTTGGATAAGACCTTTCGCATATGTAGCGCCTTGTATATTCGCAGGGTCTGTCATTTAAGACGTTGTAGTTGTTGGCATCTCCACGGTATCCCAACTCGTCACAATGTTCATTGTTATTCTGATTATTTGGTTCCCCCGGATACCAAATATCTAACGTTATTGCCTCACCAGTTGAGAACCAATCATGTTTTCCCTGACTCGCCAAATCCGCACCCGAGGTCCAGTATATTTCATAAATATTATTGTTCAACAGATACCGATTAATAAGATCCCACTCCTGTTTAGTTTCAAAAGCTACTAGCTTGGCGTCGATTCTGTGACATGATTCTGATGCATCAAACCAGTTCTTTTCCGCCTTGGTTTCAATGTAATAATAGCCATGGCCAATTTTTACGAAGGGTCTTGTTGTAAAATTTAGATGATCCGGTATTCCTAAAAAGTTGTTCAATGAATTACTAAAACAAATTATATATAATTTCTTAAATATGATTACCATCCTCAATAGTTGGAACTACTTGATAGGCTCCAACTAGGGAAAGTACGCCTATTACAGCACTGATCACTGTGTATTTGATGACCATTTTTTGATAACTGAATGATACACCACCGAATGGAAATGTTTTATACCCATGGTCTGAGTAGCTTTCTAAGAAAAACTATATTTATTTATTGATAGGCTCACGAGATAAAAAAATATTTCTCTTTTGTCAACATGTACTTGAAGCTATTGACGACTAATTAAAATGGCAAGCCAATCAGTTTCGTCCATAAGAATTAAAACAAATCCCAATCTAATGCCTCATTGTTATTCTTATTGATAGTATTAAATTATTTGTTTTATGTAAATCTATATACAAGGAATCTTCCTCGTTAACTTCTGCGACTAAAATGTGTTGTAACTTTCTTAAAAATAGTCATAGTCATTTAATATATGTAGGAATCATTTGAATCAGCTTCCCAAACAAACTTAAACCTTCCCAGATCTTGACGTAGAGTTGTACGGACAAATAGGAATTGACTCAGATACACTTTCCTAACTGGAAGCATTATGAAGATTATAAGTTTACGTGAGGTCACTACTTAGCTAGTTTTCCCATTCTTCTAGTAAACTATACTATGTCGACAGGGAAACAATACAATTTTATTTTAGATACTTTTTACTTTATGAATATGTAGTCTAATAAAAATTTAAGTCATATATAAATTTAATTGTGAAACCCGTTAAATGGGTTTCAAGGGGGGATATAAACAATTCAAAATTTTGGGGAATACCCACGATTCATTTTTAGGGAACCAACTTTAATAAAACATCGATACTTCGCCGTAAAACATCGATATTACTGATGTTTTGAAATCATCGATGTTCTTCCACCTCTAGTGGACTGCCGCGAAAATCGCATTGTTTTTTTTTACAATTTTCGGAATTTGTTGGTGAAAATTAGTGAAATAGCAGCACGCCAGGATGATAATTGAGAAGGAGCATCCGCTGGACAATTGTCAAGTGTTTGTCCAGCTGAGAAAATGCTTCCATGACTACGGGCAAAACTCCAAGAGCCTGAAAAGCCTGGTTTACTGGAGCGGTAAGATAAAATTACAAGAGTTTGGCCAGGAACAAGGGTTTAATTTATTTTGTGGCCAGGAAACGATGAGCACATTGCGCAGATCTGCGACCAGGTGGCTGGCATACTGCTGGAGCACGAACTGATCCGCCAGGAGCCACATGCCAAGCGCCCCGAGGAGCTGGTTACCCGGCCTAATGGCCCAAATGCCATGAATCACCTCCGCGGACTGCTGGTCTACCTGGTTCTGAATACGAGCAGAGAATCGGACTGCCAGTGGAGCTCCCAGGTCATCCATTTGTGTCACCAGCTGCCGGCCATACCACAGTTCCTCACCATTGCCATTGCTTTGAAATGTGGCCTTCAGGAGCCACTGGAGGAGTTCCTCGCCTGCGGACCGCGCTGGCTGACCACCCAGTACTTCGAGGCATTCAGTGAGACTCTATCGCACATCCATCCAGATCATTTGGATGCTTTGCCCCTGGTTTTTGGCGCCTTAAAGGCAGCTGGACGAGCCATTATCCATCATAATCTGCCCGAGGAGAACAAGCGACTGTTGCGCCAGATGGCCAGCATGCTGCAGCGTCATCTCCTGGACTCCCAGGATCGTCTTAAGACTCTCCCGCGTGCAGCCACGAGAAAGGTTTACCTGGCCGAGGTGATGAAACAGCTGCTGGAGGTTCTCCTAGAGATCCTAAGTCCTCGGGATCGCCAAAAGCCCAAATGCTTCAGCATCTACAGCCAAATGAGCTTGGACATCAGTGGCAGCTACTCAAAGGATCCCACTGCAGATTTGCGACTCTATTCCCTGATCCTTTTGGACGCACTGCAGCGCGTTTTGCAGCTAATCAGCGTGGACACCTTCATGTACTGGCTGGAGATCCCCTCGCAACGTTTGCTCTACAGCTACCAAGAGCTTATCTGCAGCCAGACGGCCGAGTTGCTTAGGGTAATCCAACCAGATGAGGAACTCAGGCAGCATTCGGTTTGCAAGCAGGTGCAAAGCTTTGCGGATGCAGCCAAAAGCTTTGAAGATCGCCTCGAGGAGTTGACTCTTGGTGAACTGTTGACCTTTCTCGATGGCGATCTAGGTAATGTGACCAATGATCAACTGCTCGCCGGACTGGACAACCTCTTTGGCCGCTCCATCGCCTTTGGCAGCGATGAATGCGTGGAGACGATGGGAAAACATCTAAAGCTGCTGGGCACTAAGCATTCCGGATTGATACTACTGTACTTAAGTCAGGTGGTGGAGGCTAAGATGGTGACCAAAGATGAGGGCATCTCCATAACGGAAGTGAAACAAGAGAGGAACGATGACGATGATGAGGAGCAGCCCATGTCCGAGGATGAGGAGGAGGAGTATAGCAGCCTCCTAAACCTAGTGCTGCGTCCCTTGTTTCAGCAACTCAGTTTGGCGGACAAAATTCAACTTCTACAAACACGCGACGAGCTCAATGTGACGGAGGGCTTTAATTTTGAGGCTCCAGATCACCAGGAGCGTCGCATACGTTTCTTCAATCGCTTGGATATCCAGAAAAAGTTCCCGCAGGACGAATTCCTGGGACTCTGCTATGAGAACGCCAAGCTGACCTGGCTGGATTTTGCCCAATTGGCTGCAACGCACCACCGCTTTATGCTCTTATTTTGGCGACTGGCTTGTCATGGTTGTCCCAAGCATGCTGCTCGCCACATTCCCAGCTGTGCCGAGGAATTCTTGCTGGACGAGCACCTGCTAATGAAGCCGAACGCCTTGCGTTTTCTACTCTCCTTGTATGGCCATCGGCAAATCCTCAACGGTTTGTACATGCAATCGAGTGTACTTTGTGTTGGCCTGAAAGACGGTGACTGTCCGTATGAAAAGGAGGCACTGAAGCAGGCACAAGCGGACTTCCTGAAGGCCTGTGCCGCCGGCCTCTCAAAATTCAGCGAGTCCTTGAACTATACCTGCCTGCAGCTCATCCTGCGACTCCTGCTGGGAATTACAGTTGCCGAGAAGCAGCTAAATGTACAAGGCATTAGACAGCTACGTAAACTCAAGAGGGAGCACGGAAAACCAGAGGACGGAGACGATGCACCGGTGGTCAAAAAGGCCAAGGAGTATATAGAAATGCACGCCTTTTTGTTGGAATGGCGCCAGGAGAACTGGGCGCTAATCTCTCAGATAATGGTGACCATAGATGCCTTGCGCTGGGACTTGACCACCTTCGAACAAGTTCGCGTGGATACTTTGGGCTTGGCTTTGCGATATTGGCGACGGGGTCTTTCCCACCTGAAAATTCTAAGCGAGGGTGAGTTCAAATAGAGACTAAGACGACTTGTCGCCAGCTAATCATAGTTTTTTTCCCAGAATTTCGACAGAGAATCTTCAATCTAGCAGGAAATTTGAGGCACAAGGACTTTTGGGTAGTCAATCTAGACGAAGAGAGCTCTAATTACAGCCGGCGGCTCATAAGATTGTTGACCCAGGCCAGTGAAATGGAGGCCACCATGATCTTTGGCAAAGTCCTGATTAACCGTACTGATTGCTCTCTTATGGGAGAACTAAGCGAAGTAGTAGAGCAGGCGAAATGCGAGTCCGCTTTACAGGCCTTTCAATACCTTTTCCGAAGCTACTTAATAGCCTATCGGCACTATGTCAGGCACATAAAACCAGGTAGGAGGCGCTACCACTGGGATCATTTGATGACCGTTGTGGAAAAAGCTCCCTCATCGGTCCGCACCGAAATCATGTTGGAAGCTCATTATGCATTCGCTTTGCGTTTGCACTTTATTCCTAACGAGCCGGAGAAGGAAAAGTCCTCTGACACCGAGGAGGTGCTATAAAACTATCATATTAATAACCGAAATCAATAGACCGCCACTTGTCTAACATTTAGAACAGTGTAAAACGGTCTCGTACCTCATGAAATGCGATAATTTATCATGCGATAATTTAATATTTTTGTAATACCTTAAAAAGGACGATAAGAATGAATCTTTAGCTCTTTATTTATTTTTTAAGTTCAGGCAAGTCTTGATGAAATAAAATTTGCTATGGCCAACACTTTCTTGAAATTCGTTTTTTTTTAAACTAATATATTTGGTTTTATTTTAACTCTTTAGTGTAACTTTTCCCTAATATTTTAAAACAAATAGAAATTGTTTAACTCATATTTGCTTTATAAATTGTTTATATTTATTTATAAATTATAGTTCTTCAGCCTGAAAGCAAAGTACAGATTATTGAGCACCGGTGCTATCTTTTAAATAATAATTATAATAATTTGCAACAAAAAGACCGTTACTCATTTCAAAATCAAAGTGGGGAGCTGCCATCGATTTTATATACCACTAGGGGGCTGCCAATCGATTTTTCGTTGTAGCCCAGCTGAGGTCACACTAAACTGCCGTTCACACAAATGCGCTGGCAAAACAAATAAATTGTTGTTGATTTCTTGTTAGATTTTAATTACAATTAAAATTTAAATAATTGCCAAAAATGCGCTTGACAAAGCTCTGGCAGAATCGCTCGCCCGGCGACCGCCACCTGAGCACATATTTTTGCTTTGCGGCAGTGCGTCTGCTGTTGGTCTTTGTGCCCCAACTGGGTTATGTTCATCCGGATGAGTTTTTCCAGAGCGTGGAAGTGATGACTGGTGAGGATGTGGATAAATACCATCTCTTTGTGAGGCATACTACATCTACATATATCCTATATCCTTTACAGGCGATCACTTTCGGCTGGAGCACACGCGAAGTTGGGAGTTCAACAATTCGCTGCCCGTACGGTCAATAGTTCTTCCATTTGCTCTGCTCCGGATTCCCTGGAGTTTCTACGAGTTTATTGCGGAGTGTGTAAAGGCCGGTTGGAAATTGGATCTACTGGGCACCTACACCTATGTGGTGTTTCCCCGGCTGATTTACACTTTGATCTCCTTCACCAACGACTATTGTTTGTACCGCATCTGCCGGCTTTATGGACTGCGCTTTGAAATCCGCTTGTTGGCCATGGGCAGCTCTTGGATCATGCTCGTCTTTGGTACCCGCACCTTCTCCAACAGCCTGGAAATGGCCATGTGCTCCTGGCTGCTCTGTCTGGTGTCCGAATGCATGCTGCGCACGAATACGGTGGTGTATAAGAAGGAGTTTCTGGAAGAGAAGTACGACAAGGCGGAGTCAATAAGCGAAAGAGTGCGCATTTGGAAGCTAAAGAACTCTTTGCCGGCTCACAATTTGCAGCACCTACTTTCAATGTCCACCATCTGTGTGGCTGGAGTGTTCAACAGGCCCACCTTCCTGCTGTTTGGAGCACCCATGGTCTTCTTTTGGCTGCTGCGCGGAATGGGAACCAGGAGCGTCACCTTCAGGGACTTTAATCTTCGCATTGTGCTCTTCTGTTTGTGCGCCCTGCCTGCCCTAATCTTCTTTATCTTCTGCGACTCGCTGTACTATCAACATCTGACCCTTGGAGAACTGCACATGATGCACTTAAGCATCGACAACTTCGTCTTCACGCCCTGGAACTTCATCAAAGCCAATCTGGATTCGGCTCAGACAGCTAGTCACGGAGTTCACCCCTGCTATGTCCACCTGATGGTCAACATGCCGATGCTGTTTAATGTCCTCGCCCTGGCCGCATTGGGAGCCTTTGCCCAACTGCTCCTGAGATTCTTTCGGGCGGAATACCAAGTGCTGCCGCGTTTCCAGAGCATCGTGTCATTGATGTCGGGGGCCATTTTTGTGCCCCTGTTCTTTCTCTCCCTGATCAACCACCAGGAGCCGCGTTTTCTGCTGCCGGTGGCCTTTCCACTGCTACTGTTACATGCTCCCAAACTTATCACAGGATTCAGCGCCAAGTATCCCTTTCAGAAGGATCACCCACTGTTGCGTTATTTCTACGACAGACTGCTTTCAAGCAAAGCTTCGGGGCCTTACCTGCTGCGGATCTGGTACGTGAGCAATGTGGTGCTAACCCTGTTCTTTGGCTTCATCCACCAGGCGGGCGTTTATCCCCTAGCAGCGGACATGTCGCATGTGATGGCCACCAAACCGGCTGCCACGCATGTTCACTTGATAACATCGCACATCTACAGCTTGCCCCTGCACCTGATCAACATTCCCAGCTCAAGAGTGCTGCATTTTAATAGACAAACTCATCAGCGATATCGCCGCCCAAGAGATTTCTATATGTACGAGTATGGAGGCCTTTCACTGGACTCGCTGCTGCAGAAGGTGAAACTTATAAGTGGAAATTGCGAGGTGAAGCGCTCGGGACCGAGTCACTTGCGATACAAGCTGTATTTGGCCATTCCGGCCTCGTTAAGTGCAGATCTTCACGAGGCACTGGTTCACTCCAATGCCAGCAGCTACCTGAACTTCGAGCTGCTCAATGTCTTCTATCCGCATCTATCCACGGAGGCGTTTCCCCGCCTCCTGGGCCGGCATCCCTGCGATGTGGATGCTCCGCATTGGGCACATGACGATCTCCGGGGAACCTGTGCTGTAGAGCAGCCGCCGGCGCTCAGCTTTGCCTACCTGAACAAGCAATTCAGCTCCTTCGTCCATCAACTGGGTCTGGCACTCTACGAGATCGATGTGAAGCGCAAGAAGCCGCGTTCCGTTTTACTAAAGAAAGCCTCCTTGACGGAAACGCCGGCGTAAGGCTTTGTCTTCGGCCATTCCAAGTGCCTTAAGCTTAAACCAAAGTTGTAGGCTAAGATTAACTATTTGTTGTAACTCATGTCTTGTAAAGCACAACTTCCGTAAACTTCTGTAAACATTCCTAATTAGTGCACAAACTAACTTAAATTTATAAATACGCCTAGTCATTACCAAATACTCTCTTAATCGTAAACTAGCAATTAAGTTTTGACAAATACTCAAGGACAATACTACTGAGAGATTAAAGATAATAGAGCAGTTGAAGATAAGAATTTCTATTTAAAAGGTAAGTTAGATCTCTGCCAGAAAATCACTTAAAATGTTCTATCCAACAATCAGTAATCAGAATTGTAATTCCGTTCATTTCAGTTGTCGAACGCTGGAAACGAGTAATCCATTTGACACGCCGTTGGCTGTTAATTCCCGACAAACATCTGAGGGCGTGGGGCGCGGCATCCGCGTTCATTGAACGTTATTACCCGGCAGAAATATCATTGCGGACGCAATTGTGTTCTGATTTAGATTTTTGTATTTGGTATTTGGACTGCCTAAGCCGTAAACCCGTTTCGGCAAAAGCGGCGACAATTGGCCTATAAAATGCTGGAGAATTTTAGACAACAGCATCAGTCACTGACAAACCAACCAACCCAAACAATCAAATCAACATGAAGGTAGGTTACCCTTCGACTTTTTCAGGATGTTCAGCCATTAAAGGATTCGATTTTATCTTCCTTTAGTTCCTCATCTGCTTGGCTCTCTGCATCGCCGCCGCCCAGGCTGGCTACCTCGCCTCTCCGGTGACCACTTATGCCGCTGGTCCAGCTTATGCCGCCACCTACGCAGCTGCTGCTCCCGTGGCCTACAGCGCACCGGTGACCACCTATGCTGCTGCTGCTCCCGCCTACTCCACCTACGCCGCCGCTGCTCCCGCCTACTCCACCTATGCCGCCGCAGCTCCGGCCTACTCCACCTATGCCGCCGCTGCTCCTGCCTACACCGCTTCGGTCTACAGTGCTCCTGCCTATACCGCTCCCGTGGCCACCTATGCCGCTGGTGCCACTTACGCAGCTCCCATCACCACCTACTCGGCTCCGGCCATCGTCAGCCCCTTCCTGAAGAAGAAGTAAAAAGGACCATTCAGTGACCCACATCCAATCGATTCGATAAACAAAATAAAACGCCAATCTATGCGAAATCTATGGACTTTTTCAAAACACTGTTGGCTTTATAAGTAAAGCATTTAAGGGACATTTTAACTTTATTGCTAGAAATGCATATTATGTAGAAAAATTCAGCTCACATTTCCAAGGGTGGCTGATGAGTTTGAATTGACTCCGAATAATTGGCAAATTAATTCGAAACCAAAACTACAAAAGATGTTTACTTTTTACAGAAGAATGCAGTATAACATTAAAAGACTCCCAGCGATCCTGAGCATTTATAATGAGTGCGATCACTACTGAATTAAATCAATTTTCGGTGATGTTTGGTGAAAAGAAAGATATACCCTTTGTCGCTTTGTACTCTTGTCTTTAAAAATCCAACTCATTGGCAACAGAAGCGGTTAGTAATTGTTAGAACCTGTTCAATCCAAGCGCTGAAAATCATAAAAATCATTGTCAGAATCAAAAGGTGTCAAAGAAATCTCAAGCGAACTATAGGTAGTTTTGGCTTTGCTGGTCTCTTGAAAACTCTATGGCTCAGTGGATTTGGCTACTTCATTATAATTCATTCATCATTAGCTTCAGATCTCATTTCGTCATTGTTACAACTCAATTTCTGTTGTAGGTTGCTCAAGTTATAAGTAGTGAACATTTAAAGCGTTTGAGATTTGGTATGATGGTGGCATTTAGAAACTATCTCAATTACGATTGCTTTAATTTGCCACAATTGGGCTTTTATAATAAAATCTGTAAGCCTCTAATGTCATGCGCATCCTTATATCTTCCAGAACCGTAGTAATCAAGGCTTCCAAGGCAAAATATTATTCAAATTTACCTATTATATTAGTATTTGACTAAATGACATTATGTTAGTTACATGTTTATATTCTGATAATATTTATAATGATATTTTGTATATATTTATTTTCTGATTTAGTCACACTATTGGTAAGTTTATTACTAAAATACTATTTTCACTTTATGTTGTTTGCAACTCCAGGTATGTTCCACTACGTCACATCACATGAACTAATCAAATTAAAAAACACGAGGCAAAACAACTAATACGAATTTGACCTGTGTTTTTTCATCACGTGACTGCAAGGTAGTGGCCTATTCCCAGAATTTTGAAATTAAATAAGGTAACTTATAAAAATGTTAATGTTATGTATGTTTAAAAGTTCACCGAAATCAACCACATTATTTTCCAATTGTGCTTTATTTAGCTTAAAAAAAATGCCTCCGAAAATCAGATGAGATATTTCAGATATTTCACTCTGATTTGACAGATGTAGCTAACCATTTTAATCTTATGCACTTTAATTTCATAGATTAACTCACCAAATTAACGTGTATCACTTTATATAATTGTAAGTAATGTGTTGTTTGCTTTTTAAAGCTCATCAAAATCCTGATTGATTATATTCTTTTAAATATTTTCTTTTTGCAATTTTAGCGAAAATGTTTCACAAATGATCACTTTAATTTATTCACCCAATTTGATCCATCAGTTTGAACTGGCTTATCCTTGATGATCACTTATATCTGGACGATCTGTTCCTGATCACGTTTGGCGCGCTACTGAAGTCCCTGGAAGTCCAAAATGACGGTATTACCCCTAACGCCACATAAATCCAGAGATACACATATTTATTATTATATATACAAATGGACGAGTCGAACTGTACATAAAATGTAATTAAATATATGACTGATACAAATGCAAATAAGAAATCACGAATACAACTATAAACATTTTGCAGGCGGTATTCGGGATTCGCGACAAAGTTCTTCAGCCTTTCTGAGCGAATCGCTTTCAAATTTGCTGACTGGTCAAAAAGGGAGCTTAACCCATGATTGTTAACTCAAGTTGTTATCTGGTACAATATTTGAAACAAAAAAGAAAAATTGACTAATGTTTTTATTTTAAATATAAAATTAAACTCAATAATAAACGAAAACAAACCAAATAAATTTTAAACTTTTTTTTATTATTATAAATATTATACAATTATTTAAATTATTATTACATCCCATATTAAGTATCTAGATTGATTCATTAATTGAATTTATTTTCCCTACTCAAATGTACATATGTTTGTCCATGCATGTGCCCATGGAACTTCAATGAAATTTTAGCTTTTTGTCCAAGCTGCCGGCAGCGAGCTGCGAAATGCAATTCTCAGCAGAAAGTCTGTCATCAGAGCACATTTTGACAGTCACTGGCTGCAGTGCAGCCGTGTGAACACTTGTGGTTATATAATGCCAGATAAATCCACTCTCCTGACACTTTTTCCAAGCCAACGCACTTTGGCCAGAAACATTTTTAGAAATACAAATTTTCTCACGCCGCTGCCGCTTCCTGTCCTCCGTCATTCTTTAGCATATGTATATTATATAGACCAGCATAAATCAAAGCCGGCCATGATATGGTAACCTTAAACCCAGACGTGGAATTTGCACAGGTTTGCAAGCGAAGCGTTCTCTGAATTCCCAGAACTTACATTTACAAATTTTCTGTCAATTTATCTGTTTTATTTTAATGAAATAATAATCCTTGAAATAATGGGTAGGGGGAAATTCAAGGCCCCCTAATCACCAACTTATTAATGGCTTGCTTAACATATTTACAGGTCTATCATCTATAACTAATTCTAGTTTTTGTTTTGGGTCGGAGTAGCAGCCGTCGAAGTCGGTGTTGTCGACGTAGCCGTCACCTTGGGAACGGGCCCGATGTTGACCACTCGGCGCAGGGCAGCAGCCCCCGAAGATGTTGTTGCTGAAGATGAGACAACGGCACCCCCCGGTATTCGATTGCCCAGCATTTGCACTGGCAATTGCTTGAGTCCGATGGCGGACTTAAAGTAGATATTTCTTACGGGCGTCTTACCGTCTCCAGAAACTGTTTTAGAAGTTCCCGGAGTGCTACTATTGATCACCTGGAACTGCGAATAGCTCTTGTTGCCCACGGTTCCCGCTTGTCGGAGAGTTCCTTGCGCAAGGCCAGAACCCGTTGGCTTGATGGTCTGCACATTGACGGTCTTGACACTGGTAACCAGAGATCCCGTTGCAGGATCTACCATGATAGGGCTACTGGAAGCTGTGGTAGTGGTCGTCACTGCTCCTCCCGTCTTTGGACTGCTCACTATCCGTATAGGCACGCGATGAGTACCAGTCACCACATTTCCCATTGGTTTTATTGTATTCCGGTTGAGATAGACCACTTTGTTCTGACTGGCAACCGTTCCTCCGGGTGCAGGGGTGAACAACTGCTGAAGGCCTTTGTTAAGCACTATATTGCCCGACTTGGTGGCGCTCGTAATGCTTCCACTGTTGGTGACCATGCCAGGGGGCTTATTAGCCTCCTTTATGATCTTCTGACTGATGATCAGTGGGCTCTTATTGGCGCTACGTATGGGTGCTGTGAAATATTTTGAATTAAAATCATGAATTCAAAAAAACAATATTTAATAAACCTGGTTTAATATCCTTATCTGCCTGTTGATGGTCGGGAATGTTGCCTTCGTTGTCGGCAAAAACTATGGGCATATCGATAATATTGGATAAATCCACACTCCCAGAAGGACTATTGCTTGCTGTAGTGGGTACACTCTTTGTTAGATGCAGCATGGTCATGCCGTTGGCGTTCTTGAACACCGTGTACTTCTGCTGTCCCGACCCTGTGGGTGTCGATGAACCAACTGCACCCGCAGATGAGCCAGCTGTTGCAAACTGCTGCGTCTGTCCCGTAGGCGTTTTCAAAGTGAAGATCTGCTGACCACCAACAGATGAGGTAGGCAGCGTCTTTACAATGCTGCCAATGGTGGCAGCGCTTGTGGTTCCACCACCTGGCTTGTTCAGCGTGTAGTTGATGAGTTTTCCCTGCGCCGGAAGATGCTTGATCTGGACAAACTGGTTGGAGGGTATCATCTTGATCTTGGTGCCGGCTGCGAGGTTGACTGGCGGCAGTTGTTTCCCCAATACACCTGGAGTGATCACCTTGGGCACGCCGGCTGAGCCTCCTGCAGTCGATTGCGCATCCTCGTAGTCCAGGGCATCATCTAGTATGAATTCAATGGATTGGTTTAGTTCATCGCTGCTCAACTTCGATTTGTCTGGATGAGGTGCACCTTTTTGGCTAACAGAGCCGGCCGAGCCACCGACATTAGGGAGGGGGCGAGTTCGGGGTCTTCCAACTGAAGGGGGTAAAAATGTTAGTTGATGATTCGGGTATGACGGCCACACAGTGGCCATAGAGGAAGACCCGGAAAGAATTTACCCTTTCGCTTGGCAGCAAACGGATCAATGAGACGCGGTGGCTTCGGCTTGTGTACGCGAGCTTTCGTCGATGGATGAGTTTGGATTTGGAACGTTACGGTTAGGTGGTTAGTGGGTGAACATGCGGGATGTAGGATGATAAGGTTGTGCTGAGCAGACCGTCCAGATTTGAAATACTGGTACTTACTATGAGGCACAAACTTTGATTTGGCTGGCTGACCCATTGGATCGTCCAGACCGCCGTCCACTTTCCGTTTGCGCATCTGCTGAACGGCCTTGTTTGCATTTCCATCGGCCAGGATGTGTGTTGGCTGCTTCTGTTGGCGTTGATAACCCTGCTGGTGCATTAGAGAAGTCGGCATTCGCGGTCCAGGGGGATTGCTCAGTGTCCTGCTCACAAAGTCGAACACTTCCTCCTGCAAAATTAAATGTATAAAAATATAGTTATTGTAATATTATTATATGATTGGATTTTTTTGTCCTTTGAACTTACAACCACCATGTAATCGACCATAGACTGGGTAACGCCCTCTATGCGGCGTTTGCTTTTTGGAACGCGCAGTGCATCATCGGCACTGCCCACTACCACCAGCGAAGATTCGGACTGCATTCGCTCGCGCAAGCCTTCCATTTCCTCCTGACTTGTACGAGCTGAATTCTGCCCAATGACAAACAGTATGGGCGCCTTAATGTCCAGCATGCGATCATCGGGCGTTCCTCGTGGTCCACGCATCGTGTTGTAGGCAAATCCCATGCAAACCACACAGGCCACACTCTCCGAAAGAGCAACCTGTAGAGCCAAGGCAGCTCCAGCATTGAAGCCGACGAGTATGATGCCTCGACTGGGATTATCCGTGCGCAATTCGTGGATCTTGACGCGTGTAAGGGACACAATGGTTTCAGCCACCTGGTCCAGATTCTGATTGCCAATTCTGTTGTCTAAAAGGAGAACACAGTTAATTTAGACAATTATAATTTGTAATTATTATAAACCTACTTGTATTGGGCAGAGAGATCTGCACCACCTGGGTGATTGTGGCCAATGCCTGGTACCACTTCTGCATGCGATCAGAAACGGGACCACTGGTGGGCATGGTGGGCAGCACCACCATGATGGCGTTGTGCGTGAGTTGACGGCCCTTGGGCAGGATGTTCGGCTCCCAGCGCTTTTTCATCACCGGAGCCAGCAACTCCTGGCTATTGTTCAGCGGCCTGCTGAACAGCATCTTGTCCACCAAAGTGGGCAGCTTGGTCTTCAGTGTCTGCAGAATATCCAGGTAAGAGGCCATATACGAGGGCGACAGGTGCTCCATGAGTAGGGCGTGAATCCACTGTGTGATGCGCGTCTCCCAGGCCACGCTGGCCAGAACTTTGCGCAGCCTAGAGGCGGACTTATCAGCACTCACGCGACGGTGGATGGCCTCGTGCTGACGTTTGTCGTTGGCCAGGCGAGCCAACTGATCCTGATCCAGAATGGCACAGACCTTTTCGAATAGCGTCTGCTGGACGGGCGTCCAACCGAATCTATGAGGAATATATTGAGTTATGATTTCCAAAGAACTTAGGGCCAGAACTCACTGATTTACGCGCGCCACCCAATCCTGCTCATCGGAATTGTTGTTCTTAACGTATTTTGCAATGCGGGCGCATTCATTCATTGCCTCCTTGGCGGCTATCTCATCGTAAGGCGGCACATGTGCCTGTTGCATCTCAGCCAACTCCTCCTGCTGCGGCGGATAAGTGTGACAACTGGGACACTGCGGAGGATGGCGGACCAGGATGTTCCTGGCGGGCGCAAGGCCATTGTGGACCTCGCTTCGAACTGGCGTATCGCGCATATAGCTGTGCTCCATTTTCTCACCAAAGGAGGATTCACTTGGCGCCGAAATGGTGCTGGACTAATGGATAAAAAGGAGGATTATAAGAATTGAACTTTGGTAAGGAGGTACATTAGTGTGGTGAATGATCTGGGGCTGGCTGGGGAAACTTGGGGCTCATGCAGTGCTGGTCTGGTTAATAGGTGATGATAGTGGTGCCTCTAGTTTAATATTACACTCTCGGTTGGCGTGGAGGGCGATGTGATGACCAAGGCGGGCGATTTAATCGCCGCCGGAGCCTTTGGAGGCGAGCTGACTTTGATGGATCCCGTCATGGAGGCTGCGCTGCCCAGAGAGCCGGCCTTGACCACATAGTAGGAGGCACTAGATCCGCCCACTGGCGCATTGTTTGTTTTTGTTGCGGTCGCCGCAGACGTTGCTGTTGTTGTGTGTGTATGTGTGGTATAGGTGGTTTTGCCTGCGCCAACGCGAGTGAGAAATTTGCTGGGGCTGTAGGTTATAATCGAGGAGGAGGCCTCCGAGATTTTGGGCTGACTTCCGATTGGATTTGCCATTTCCTTCATGGTAAATTTTTAATTTCCCTTTTTACTGGCTGCGCTGCCCTAAGTTTTCTTCTTCTTCTACGTTGTTGTCGCATTTGCGGCGTTGAGAAACAACAGCTGAAATGGCCACGAACCCCTTGGCCTTTGGCTCAAGCAAAGATCACACGCGTCTCGCACTGATTTGAACCAATTTTACCAGCAATTCTTATTGATTTTCTGGTATTTGCCTGTGCACTACGCGAATTTTTCGTTCTTGCAAAATATGGCGTGCCTGAACGCGGGGCTGCCACATCGGTGAACTGAAAATTCGATCTGGCAACTCTGTGATTTCCCCGAACCGCAGGCCCCGCGATAATATTTATTCTATTTCACAACAAACGGTCAGGGAAATGAGTATCTGATGTCAAGGATGTGTGGAGGAACTGTCCCACTAGCCAGGACACTACTTACACTCTCGCTGGGCGTGGGGGTAGTGGGCGGCAATAGCTCTATGTCGCCGTCCAGCGGCTGGGCCGCGATTTTCGGTTCTTCCTCCTGCGACACATTCTGAGCCACATTGCCGCCGCTCTGCAGGAAATTGTTGAAGCAATCGAAGAACGACGACATTTTCCGATGTGCGTTCGATCAAAACAGAGACTTATTCACTTTTGACAACAAAAACGCGACAAAAATAAGCGGAGCGTCGAAAACCGAAGTGATAGGGGCTAGCGTTGCCACCTCGATCGGCCCATTGCATACGTAGGGCAACTCCGCGGCGTGTAAAAACAGCTGATCGCGTTTGTTGAAGAGTCAAACTTTCTTAAATTTCCACAAATTGTGTATAAATAAGGTGAAATAGACTCTCTGGGCGGCATGGACGAGCTGCAGAAGTTGGAGTACCTGTCGCTGGTCTCGAAGATCTGCACAGAGCTGGACAACCACTTGGGCATCAACGACAAGGACCTGGCCGAGTTCATCATTGATTTGGAGAACAAAAATCGCACATACGACTCGTTTCGCAAGGCTCTGCTGGAAAATGGCGCCGAATTCCCAGACTCCCTGGTCCAGAATTTGCAGCGCATTATCAATCTGATGCGTCCCAGTCGTCCTGGTGGCGCTAGCGAGGAGAAGATTGGCGGCAGCGGCGACAAAAAGGAGGACAAGAAGTCGCAGCTGATGAAATTGTTTCCCGGCCTGGCTTTGCCCAATGACAAGTACAGCAAAAAGGAGGGCAGCGATGGCGAGGAGGAGGAGCAAAAGCCGGAAAAGGAGAAGGACCGAAAGCCGGAAAAGGAGCGAAAGCCGGAAAAGGAGAAGGAGCGTCCCGAAGCACACAAGAAATCCGACATGAGCGATGTGGATGCAGCCATGTTGGAGTTGGAAGCCCTGGCCCCGGGTGAGGCCAAGACCGAGCTGCAGCAGCCCAAGGAAGCAGCTAGGTCCAGGGAGCGACACAAGCGCAGGAGCAGGGAGAGAGACACAAAGAGGCGCAGTAGATCGCGTGAGGATAGACCCTCAGAGCGCCGCAGGAGCAGATCACGGGACAGGGAACGCCGTCGGCGAAGCAGATCCCGAGATAATCGCCGCAGGAGCAGGTCTCGCGAGGATCGCGACCGAGATAGGGAGCGACGACGCAGGAGATCTAACTCAAGAGATCGACACGAGCGCCGACGACGCAGTCGCTCCCGTTCCACAGAACGGAGGGACCGCAGGGAACGCTCCCAGGATCGCAGCGAGAAGATGCCACCGCCCTCCGCCGCCATGACCGATGATCCCGAGGCGGGAAAGATCTACTCCGGCAAAGTAGCCAATATCGTGCCTTTCGGCTGTTTCGTGCAGCTATTTGGAGTGCGCAAACGCTGGGAAGGATTAGTGCACATCTCACAGCTGAGAGCAGAGGGACGGGTGACCGATGTCACCGAGGTGGTCAGTCGGAATCAGACGGTTAAAGTTAAGGTGATGTCCGTAACAGGACAAAAGGTGGCCCTCTCCATGAAAGAGGCGGACCAGGAGTCTGGACGGGATCTCAATCCGCTGTCATACGCGCCTGAAGACGACGAGTCTCTAAGAGATCGAAATCCAGATGGACCCTTCAGCAGCAGCACTTCCATGTTGAACCTGCAAGGCAATGGCTTGGATGGTGATGAGCACGAGTCCAGAAAGCGTGTAACTAGGATTTCTAGCCCCGAACGTTGGGAAATCAAGCAGATGATCAGCTCCGGTGTGCTGGACAGGAGTGAGATGCCGGATTTTGACGAGGAGACGGGATTGCTGCCAAAAGATGAAGACGACGAAGCGGACATTGAAATTGAGATTGTGGAGGAAGAGCCGCCCTTCCTCTCTGGACACGGTAGAGCTTTGCATGACCTCTCACCGGTGAGAATCGTAAAGAATCCTGATGGCTCCCTGGCCCAAGCTGCCATGATGCAGTCGGCTTTGTCCAAGGAGCGTCGCGAGCAGAAGATGCTGCAGCGCGAGCAAGAAATGGAGGCTCTGCCCACGAGCCTCAACAAGAACTGGATCGATCCACTGCCCGAGGAGGAAAGCCGCAGCTTGGCGGCCAATATGCGAGGAATGGGTGCCGCTCCCGCTGAAGTTCCAGAATGGAAGAAGCATGTAATCGGCGGTAAGAAGTCCTCCTTCGGTAAGAAGACTGATTTGACGCTAGTGGAGCAGCGCCAGTCGTTGCCCATATACAAACTGCGAGATGATCTGATCAAGGCGGTTACGGACAACCAAATCCTCATTGTTATTGGCGAAACTGGTTCCGGAAAAACCACGCAAATCACCCAGTACTTGGGCGAATGTGGATTCACTGCCCGAGGAAAGATTGGCTGCACCCAGCCCAGAAGAGTGGCTGCCATGTCGGTGGCCAAGCGAGTGGCGGAGGAGTACGGTTGTCGGCTGGGCCAGGAGGTTGGCTACACCATTCGATTCGAGGATTGCACCAGTCCGGAGACCATAGTCAAGTACATGACTGACGGTATGTTGCTCCGTGAGTGCCTCATGGAGGCGGAGTTAAAGAGTTATTCGGTGATTATGTTGGACGAAGCTCACGAGCGTACGATCCATACGGATGTGCTCTTTGGACTGCTGAAGACAGCTGTGCAAAAGCGGCCGGAACTTAAGCTAATCGTCACATCGGCCACTTTGGATGCGGTGAAATTCTCGCAGTACTTCTTCAAGGCGCCTATTTTCACAATTCCCGGCCGAACTTTTCCCGTGGAGGTTCTGTACACCAAGGAACCAGAGACGGACTACCTGGACGCCTCGCTGATTACAGTGATGCAGATTCATCTGCGAGAACCCCCCGGTGACATTCTGCTCTTCCTCACGGGTCAAGAGGAGATTGACACGGCCTGCGAGATCCTATACGAGCGAATGAAGAGCTTAGGACCGGATGTACCCGAATTGATTATCCTGCCGGTGTATTCTGCTTTGCCATCAGAGATGCAGACGCGTATCTTTGATCCTGCGCCCGCTGGAAGCCGCAAGGTTGTTATTGCCACCAATATTGCTGAGACTTCCCTGACTATCGATGGTATATTCTATGTGGTAGATCCTGGTTTCGTGAAACAGAAGGTGTACAACTCGAAAACGGGCATGGACTCTCTGGTGGTCACTCCAATTTCACAAGCGGCTGCAAAGCAGAGAGCAGGAAGAGCCGGTCGTACAGGTCCGGGTAAAACCTATCGTCTTTATACAGAGCGTGCATATCGAGATGAAATGCTCCCCACTCCGGTGCCGGAAATTCAACGAACCAATCTAGCCACCACAGTGCTGCAGCTGAAAACGATGGGAATAAACGATCTGCTGCACTTTGATTTCATGGACGCCCCGCCAGTGGAGTCCCTGGTGATGGCATTGGAACAACTGCATTCCCTTTCAGCATTGGATGACGAAGGCCTGCTCACACGACTGGGCAGACGCATGGCGGAGTTTCCCCTCGAGCCGAATCTATCCAAGATGCTCATCATGTCCGTTGCGCTACAGTGCTCCGATGAGATTCTCACTATTGTTTCGATGCTCAGTGTGCAGAATGTGTTTTACAGGCCAAAGGACAAGCAGGCGCTGGCAGACCAAAAAAAGGCCAAATTCAATCAGGCGGAAGGTAGGTGTATCTCTAAAAATATAATATAATCTTGAAAGATTACTAATTACTTTCTTTACAGGTGACCACTTGACCCTGCTGGCCGTTTACAACAGTTGGAAGAACAACAAGTTCTCGAATGCCTGGTGCTACGAGAACTTTGTACAGATCCGTACCCTAAAGCGCAGCCAGGATGTGAGGAAGCAACTGCTGGGCATCATGGACCGGCACAAATTGGATGTGGTATCCGCTGGAAAGAACTCTGTGCGAATTCAGAAGGCCATCTGCTCTGGATTCTTTCGCAACGCAGCCAAGAAGGATCCTCAAGAGGGCTACCGCACACTGGTCGACTCGCAAGTGGTTTACATTCATCCGTCGAGTGCTCTCTTCAATCGCCAGCCGGAGTGGGTCATCTACCACGAGCTGGTACAGACCACCAAGGAGTATATGCGTGAGGTGACCACGATTGATCCCAAATGGCTGGTGGAGTTTGCTCCGTCCTTCTTCCGATTCTCGGACCCCACGAAATTGAGCAAATTCAAGAAGAACCAGCGCCTGGAGCCGCTGTACAACAAGTACGAGGAGCCCAATGCCTGGCGTATATCTCGCGTCCGCCGGCGTCGCAATTAACGGACTCAACACGATTGTGTGTGTAATTTTTTGTATTTTAAGCGCTTAGAAATATAATTTAAGTTTAAACTTCAGTAGCCCTTGCGACCGCGAAAGCGCTGTCTGTTGTCCAACTGAAAGGAAGACATGTGTGTTAGCTTGGGGATAAATTGAGGAATTATAGTGGACCCACCAGGGAGCGCTTGCACTCATAGAAGGTGTTGCGTAGAACTTGGCACTCGGGAGGAACATTGTTATCCTGAAGGCACTGGCGCGGAGTCTTGCCCATTCGGCAGCACTCGCTCTCCAGCAGGCACATCTTGAGGTCCGCCCGCACTCCTGCACATGCCGTCTCATCGGCCAGCCTCTCGTTACCCTCGTAGCGCATCATCTTTGGTAGTTCCCGAGTATTTTTAATATATATTTTAAATATTTCGTGGACCAGTTACAAAACCAGCTGTCCACAGCGTTGCCAGAAGGGTCGATACAATTGGCACCAACTGATATCGATTATCCTGATTAGTGTTGGCTAACGATAGGCATTTAATTAAAGAGGGGATTCCCTTAACTGTTGAATTGCTGAATTGTTGAAAATTCAACAGAAAATTTCCGCAAATAAGGGAACGACCCAAAATGGTTCTTGTTGAATTTTCAAACAGCTGTTATTTGTTGGAAACATGACAACTCTGGTTTTCAACAATTCAACACAATTTTCAACAGCCTCGAGGTTGTTGAATTGCTGACATTTCTGAAAGTTTACTTTGTATGGAACAGCTGATTAACAGCTGACCAAAATTCAACAATTCAGCAATTCAACAATTCAGCAATTCAACAGTTTAGCGAATCCCCTCAGTTACTTTGAGGAAAAACTTTTTGTACCATCAAAAACGTGGATGCCGAAGAAAACAGATGTTTCTATCTCCAATCCCAAATACAATGCTCTTCTAAACGAATCCTAGAATCAATTTCGATTCTTTGAAGATTTTAAATCCCTTCAGAAAGATCTTTTACTACGCCCATGAAACCTGTACTCACAACGGTATTTTCTACCGTTATTGGCGCGGTCATACTGGCTGTCCTCCCGCACAAAAACATTGTTGCTTGAATTTATCTAAATGTAGCTCCCGGTACAAGCGATCAAAGCACTCGAAATGACCTACGACGAGCGCAGCAGTGATGGCAGCAGCTCCAGCGAAACGCAGGACTCCTACGCCCACCTGTTGGCCTCCAAACCAGGCCAGTCCCAGGCCCCGGCCACCACGATGCCGAAGCACATTCCCTTTCCGGAGCACGCCACCACGTCCGAGTGGCTCAGCGAACTGATTATGTGCGCCTTCACCATGGGCTCCGCCATTGTTCAGTTCATCAACATCTATCGGACCAACTGGTGGCTGCCACAGGCGCACACCAGGCACATGGTGGTGGGTTTGCCCAGGCTCCGTACTCCAAATATTCAAAACACTAATGCCACATCCTTTCCCGCAGAACATTGAGCTGATCGATCCTTATCTGCGCTATCTCCTGTTCATACTCAACACGCGACGACTGGTCTACTGCTTGCTGCTGGTGAAGATTAGGAAGGGGACTGAGAAGAGCAGGCAGTTCATCCGGCTGGGCATTAAGTACGGATTCGGAGGTCTGGTGCAGCTGGCCCTGGGTTACTGCGCCATGAAGCTGTACCAGCAGCACACTTACATTCTGCTCCTCTTCCTTTCGTATCCGTAAGCAGAAAACATATAAACTTTCCAGCAGAGTCTTTACCATCTCTTTTCCAGAGTCGTCATCTACCTGCTAATCTTCGGCTTCCAGCTGGAGCCCTTCCTGCGTACCAGATTCGAGCTGCCTGGCGTGTACATTAATGATCTCCCCGTTCACAGTTGCACCACCAATCCGGTGAACATTAGGGACGAGGTGGAGACACTGCGTCATGACTTTAACAAGCGCTTCAAGCAGCTGATCTTCACCTCCATGCTCAATGCTTACTACAGCGGCCTGGTGCCCTGTTGTCTGGCCATCAGCGTCCAATATAATGTAATCCGGGCTGCCCAGCACTGCATTATCGTTTGTCTAGGCGCCTTCAGTCTGTGTGCCGTATTCCTGTATCCCGCCAAGTACAGTGATACCTTGCATAGGGCTACTTTGCATTTAGGCTGCTGGCAGCGCATCGACCGGGAGCCGGCGCCTTCGCAGTTGATAGTGGCCGCCAGTGCCCTCGCCTGGTCGAAGTACTCCTCCTACAACCACGGCACCGTGGTTAAGCACAACGGGGGACTGTATAGAAGTCAGGGCGTGGTCACGGTGGCCACACCAGGAAACGCCAGCCATGCACGATTCTATGTAAGTATGAACGTTGACTACATTTAAAGGTGGATTTACGATTTTCTGCATGTTTCCTACTTTATAAAACAAACACATCTTTAGACCGAGATTACTAACAAGTATTTATTAATTTGACTTTTGCAGAAACTCTTCCACAATCCCACTATTATATACTCCACATTGGCCATTCTTCAGGCTGCCGTTCTCCTCGTGGAGATTGGATCTCTAAGCGCCGAAAGCGTTGAGTGGCACTTTGTGCTCTCCATCAGCTTCGTGGCCTTCACCAGCATGGGCGCCTTCTTTAAGTTGGTGCGCGACTACCTCATCACTAAGGACCTCTACAAAGCGGAGCACGCGGTGGCCCCCGATCAACCCTTTCGACAACGCATGAGAGATGCATTTATGTAATAACGATCCAAAGAATAATAAATTTACATTTATTCGGCAGAGCTTTTACTCTTGTCATCGGGCTTTTCACAAGACACGGCGAATACCCAGGAGCTTCCCTTCTTGTGGTCGCGCACCTGTATGCCATGCTGCTGGAGCAAGCTCCTCAGCTCATCGCAGGCCGCCAGTAGCTGCGAGTTCTTCACATCTCCGGATGTGGCATTTTCCCTCATCCTCCCTCGAACGCTTAACACATCATCAACGAGGAGAGAGGGATCGATGCCACGATCCGAAGAGGAGACTTTATTCTCCTGCAACGATTCTCTTTCTATCAACTCCGAAACACCAAACGAGACGATGGCCCGGTTAATGAAGTTACCAGCTGCTAACAGCAGATCCATACAGTAGGCGGCCTCCTCATGGGCATCGACCTGCTGCTCGTTAATGCAACGACTAATGCTACTCATCTGATCCATCAGCACACCGATGGCACGGGCCGTGTCAAAGTCATCTCGGAGGCAGCTGTCAAACTCGGTAACTGTATGAGTCAGCTGCGCCCTTAGCGCTCCCTCGTCCATCAAGTGGACCGGCTTTAGGAACTGTGTGTAGGCACTGAGATCCGCCTGAAAGTTTTTAAAACGCTGCAGGGTTTGCCGAGCGGTCTGCATTAACTGATCGCTAAAAGGCATGGCGTTGCGATAGTTGGACAGCAGGCAGGCCATCCGAAACTCGTCGGCGGTGTACTTCTTGAGCAGTTCCGACACTGATATGGTGTTGCCCAAAGACTTTGACATCTTCTCCTGGTCGCCCACCATGTGCAATTGTCCGGTGTGCAGCCAGTAGTTTACCCACTGGTCTGTTTTGTAGCGTGCGCAGCACTGAGCCTCCTCGTTTTCGTGGTGCGGGAAACGCAGGTCCAGGCCGCCGGCATGGAAATCCAATTGGCGTCCAAAGAAGAGACCAGCAATGGCGCTGCATTCGATGTGCCAACCAGGACGCCCTTCTCCACCCCAAGGAGCTGCCCAGGTAGGCTCGCTGCCGCTCTTCCGCGCCTTCCACAGCGCGAAGTCCGCATTGTTCCTCTTAACGGGATCCGGCTTCTCCTCGCTCAGATCCAGCTTCAGGAGCTTTCCATAGTTCTGGCTTTGGGAGACATCAAAGTAAACCGACTTGTCCGGCGTAACGTAGGCCTGCCCCTCATCGATTAGCTGCTGGATGAACTGTATAATGACAGGCATGGTGGTGGTCACATGGCTGCGCACATCCGGTGGCTGAACATTGAGACGCAGCATGTCCTGACGGAACTCCGCCTCGTAGGCTCGCGCCATCTTCTGCCAGTCGAGGCCGGCGAGCTGGGCCCTCTTGATAATCTTGTCGTCCACGTCCGTGATGTTCATGGCGGTCACCAGGTTGATTTTGAAGTAGTCCCGAAGAATGCGCTGCAGGATGTCCACCTTGACATAGGTGCTGGCGTGGCCCAAGTGGGCGGAATCATAGACTGTGGGTCCGCAGGTGTACCAGGTGACCATTTGGGGGTTGCGCAGGATTAGGGGCACCTTCTGGCGCATTCCGTGATTGTAAATGTTGATGCCTGTGTGCTGTCCAACGGGCTTTCGCCATTTAAAAGTCCTGTCCGTCTGAGAAGCCTCATCCGCGAAGTTGCGGCGCCAAAGGCGGATTGGTCGTGTCCGACTGCTAAAAGTCCGGATCGCCTCTTTGCTGTGGACAACATTAAGTGAGTGAGATTAATAACTTCTCGCAGGTAAGTACTTACAGGCCAATCATTCTTCAGTCTCTTCAATTTTGATTAAAGTCTCAAATAAAATACAAAAGGTAAGTTTCATAAAATAACAATAACATCTGATTGTTAAACGGGAGGTTGCCAGACCTAAGAATTTCGGGTAGGGTGGGTCGATTTATAACATTTTGTAATTGATTAACAAAATACACATAACTATGAAAATCTATGGCAATTTCATTTTACTAAACTTTTTTTACTGCTCCATATAATATACAGAAGCACTCGAAACATTTTGTTTTCTAATAAATAGAGCCACCCTTCCGCACAGAGCTGCCACCTGGTCAAAGAAAAGCGAAGCCGGTAGAATGCAGTGGCTTAAAATGAAGCTCCGCTTTATAAACTTAATTTTACTATTAATAAGCTCAGCATGGGCCCAATCAGGAGCCGATCCCAACGGCTACCTCACCTACTGTCCCTGCATGGGTAAGTACGACTTTGAAATTACCTTGAAAGCCAACTAAATCGTGCGTTTTTAAGGACGCTTCGGCAACCAGGCTGACCACTTCCTGGGATCGTTGGCCTTTGCCAAGGCCTTAAATCGAACGCTCATCCTGCCGCCCTGGGTGGAGTACCGCAGGGGCGAGCTGCGATCCCGTCAGGTGCCATTCAACACATACTTTGATGTGGAGCCGCTGAAGGAGTACCACCGCGTCATCACCATGGCGGACTTCATGTGGCACCTAGCGGACGACCTGTGGCCGGAATCGGATCGTGTTTCCTTCTGCTACAAGGAGCGCTACAGCCTTCAGCAGGAGAAGAACGATCCGGAAAAGCCCAATTGTCATGCCAAGGACGGGAATCCATTTGGTCCCTTTTGGGACACCTTCCACATAGACTTTGTGAGGTCCGAGTTCTATGCGCCGCTGCATTTCGATGTCCACCACAGTAACGAGGCTGCCAAGTGGCAGACCAAATATCCTGCGGAGTCCTGGCCTGTTCTCGCCTTCACCGGAGCTCCTGCTAGTTTTCCCGTTCAGCTGGAGAACTGCAAGCTGCAACGCTATATGCACTGGAGCCAGAGATACAGGGACGCTTCTAAGGAGTTCATCCGGGAGCAGCTGCCGCGAGGTGCCTTTGTTGGCATTCACCTCCGCAACGGCATCGATTGGGTCAGAGCCTGTGAGCACGTCAAGGATAGCCAGCATCTGTTTGCCTCGCCGCAGTGTTTGGGTTACAAAAATGAGAGAGGAGCACTCTATCCGGAACTCTGCATGCCCTCCAAGGAGGCCATAATTCGTCAGCTAAAGAGGACCATTAAGAATGTGCGGCAGACGCAACCAGACAACGAAATCAAGTCGGTTTTCGTGGCCTCCGACTCAAACCATATGATTGGCGAACTCAGTTCGGCTCTCAGTCGCATGGGCATCAGTGTGCACAAGCTGCCGGAGGATGATCCCTACCTGGATTTGGCCATTCTCGGACAGTCAAACCACTTTATCGGCAACTGCATCTCTTCTTACTCGGCTTTTGTAAAACGTGAACGAGACTCGCACGGTTTTCCGTCATATTTCTGGGGATTTCCCAAGGAGAAGGACCGCAAGCATTCCAATGTGCATGAGGAGCTCTAATTGACCAACAGGAAACACTACTTAAATACTCTAACAGGCTATTTTTCCGGTTTTCATTTCCAAGTCTATACATTTTAGTGGTTATTTGTACATCACTTTTTACAAATTATAATGCCACATAAAGACATTTTTTACAACAAATGAATAGTTTATAGATAATTAATATTTAATTTAGTATTGAGTTAAAAATTGTATTCATCAAAAACGGTAACGTTAATTCTTTTATCTTTAAATCGTAAATTGTATTTTGTGAAAACCGTTAAATGCCTTTAATATCACTACGACATAGATATAAGCTATTAAGTATTCCTCGCATTTATCGAGACATGGTTCTACAAACGATTTTACTTATAAATTTATTCAAGTTATCCAAACCACGCACTCTTGAAAATAATTTAGGTCGTAATTCCATTGCCCCGAGGCTAGCATTTGTTCATCATCATTGCAGTTTTGGGGAGTGGCGTGCCTAGTGTATCAGCTTCTGAGTGCGAGCCAGGTCCAGTTGCGCCGAGGAGACGCTCGTTAGACCCTCGCGCACTGAGCTGAGGTTCTCCTTCCAGGCCTGCAGCAAATCTCGGAGCTGCTCCCACTGTGGCGCTCCGAAGGTTCGGTGCATTGTGGACGAGATGTGAACTTTATGGTTGGCCTGATCCAGGCGTGCACGCACCAATTTCGTCTTCAGCACCTCGATAACGAAGGGCTCAACCTCGTCCTCGTTGATCTGCAGCTCCTTTGTCAGCGTCTCGAAGGTCATCTCCGGGCTGCTCTCGGCCAGCTGCATGAAGGTCAACAGACGCATCTTTTTCATGTTCTGCTCGTGGTTCAATCCCTGCGAAGTGACGAACTCCCGGTGGTCCTCGTAGAACTGCACATATGCCGGCAACTTCTCCGACACGAAGATGGATAGCAGGTCGTGAATGAGGTCGCCCTCCAAAAAGCGAACTGGCTTCAGTGCCAGTAGAGGATCCAGCAGGAATGTATTGGGGTCGGCCAGGGCGGTCACAATGCACTTCATGGCATCCTCGCGGGCCACACAGGCATTGTCCGCCGTGTAGGTGCCCAGCAGCTCAATCATCACCTTGGAAGACAGCTCCAGGTTGGTGTCCTTGGTCACGTCGTGCAGCAGGCGGTACAACTTCTGCATCTGTTCCGACGAAGGTGGGCAGTTGGCGAACTGGGACTTGAGCTGGTCCACTCCCGTGAAGACCTCCAGCACCTGTTCGCACTGCTTGGCCACCTGGACGAGGTGGTAGTAGACGTGGTAGCGCAAGGGTGAGGCGGTGTCCAGGTTGTTGAACAGGCGCCACAGCGATTGGAGGCACACCTTGCCCAGAGGGTGATTGGGAGCCTTGGTCATCTTCTCGCAGTAGGCCAGCACAATGTTCTCGCCGCGATCCAAGGGAATCTAGAGTTTTGAAAACGTTTATTTGCTGTTTAATTTGACATTTTTTTCTTTTATTCACCGTGATCATGATGGACACAATGCTGTTCAGGATGCCGTCAATCTGCGAGGGTTCCCCATCTTTGAAGCAAACGTCACAGACGCCGATGATCTTGTGCAAATCATCCTCCACTCCTTTGTTGGACTTCTCCGATGAGATTTCGGCTCCCAGCTTCTTGAAATACTTGCGCAGCTCTTGCACCTTTTTTGATAAATTGTTGAAAATATTAGTTTTGTTTTGCAGCAAGAGGAAGACATAACCTCAATTCTGGCCAGGGGCCGCCCGAAAACATGGTTTATGTCGCAAACTTCTACTTTACCTGCTCGTCCAGGGAGAGGTCTATGAAAACCGGATGCGAAGTCATGGCTTTGATAAATGTTATTCCACTTATTTAAACAAATGCAGTTGAAAATAACACGCACACACGTCTTCGGCGCTATGACAGCTCGAAAGGAAAGAGAGCGACCTGTGCTGCCAGCCTGGCGCTTTTCTAGCTAACTAGAGATGCACTGAAACGAAGATTCAAAATAAATATTATTATTTAAGCAAAATCACCTAAATAAAAGGTATGCTAAAGCTACGTAAGAATTCATTTAATTAGATACAACTTATTACATGTTGTTCAACCGCTTTATTTAGTTTATTACGAGCTTATATTAGTTTAATATTTCGGCGGGATTATAGCTCAACACAATCCATGAAAGGAGAGAGTTGCCGGATCTGCTAAAATGCATAAGTCACAGTGACTGTGACTAGGATTACCGTTATAAAATGCGTTCTCAGAAATTATAAGACTACTATTCTACACTATTTCTAAAAAGTTTATACAGATTTTCTGTAATATTAAAGCCCAAATATTGTAAACAAATTGTTTTAAATTCTCGCGACCGTCTGGCATCCTTGTGTGCGGCCACACCGGAATTAAGTTATATTACTTTCTCGCCAAAGTTCTATTATATTTGTGTAACGGGCTAGGGGAACACAGTCGTGCCTGCTAATCGCGGCGGAATTATGAAATACACGGCAGATACATTTCCGTAGCGGCTTCTTAGGGCCACAGATTCCGCGGCAGGCGGCACAACAGTTTCTAGTCAACTTCTATCCTCAAGTTAATCCCGTGATTACATGGCCACCTCCGATTTTGTGTTGGGAGGACTGGCCTCCGTGGGCGCCACCTTCTTCACAAACCCCATCGAGGTGATCAAGACCCGGATCCAGCTGCAGGGGGAGTTGGCGGCCCGGGGAACCTACGTTGAACCCTACAAGGGCATCGTTAATGCCTTCGTCACGGTGGCGAAAAACGATGGCATGCTGGGCCTCCAAAAGGGTCTGGCTCCCGCGCTGTACTTCCAGTTTATCATCAATTCCTTCCGGTAGGGATTATCCATCTATCAGTACTTGGTTGTAACTAATCTTTAATGATCATTCACCTTCAATCCCTAGACTCAGCATTTATTCGGAGGCAATGGAGCGCAAGTGGATGCACAACCGGAAAGGCGAGGTGTCCTACGGAATGGGACTCATGTGGGGCGCCATCGGCGGCGTCGTGGGCTCTTACTGCTCCAGTCCATTTTTCCTGGTACGTTAAACATGCGGATATTGCGGGAGGTTACATAAACAAACAGCTTAACTAAATGAACCGTGTGCTCATCAGCATTTTGGACCTTACACAGATAAGAACCTCTATTGACAACTGCCTATCAGTATCTAAATATTAATATTTCGTGCCGTACGATTTTATACG
This sequence comes from Drosophila lutescens, assembly GCA_037075285.1. Lineage (NCBI taxonomy): Eukaryota > Metazoa > Arthropoda > Insecta > Diptera > Drosophilidae > Drosophila > Drosophila lutescens. Next base: position 758,280 of record JBAMCF010000598.1, read on the forward strand.
ACTAATTCCAGATATATATGTATATATCTTTGCATATTATTGAATGACATAATGTATTCATAAGACCTTCAGTCAATGGTTTACTTTGACAATGTTTTTCCTGAAGGTTTCCAAACCACTATTACTGCACACCGTTTCATTGGATAAACACTGTTATGTTCTCTAATTTATAAGTCAATAGAGACATTTTGTCTATATATTTATAAATGTAGCCAACTTTTATTGTAAGCAAAAGTATTATTCAATATTCAAGTTATTATCATACTAATTATAATCATCTTCCCTTTCCAGATCAAAACGCAGTTGCAATCGCAAGCCGCAAAGCAAATTGCAGTGGGCTACCAGCATGCCCACACTTCCATGAGCGATGCCCTGCGGCAGATCTATGCCAAGAATGGAGTGCGAGGACTATGGCGAGGATCGGTGGCAGCGCTTCCCAGAGCAGCTCTCGGATCTGGTGCCCAGATAGCCACTTTTGGCAAGACCAAAGCACTGCTGGTGGAGTACGATCTGGTGACCGAGCCCACGTTAAACTCATTCACGGCTGGCTTGATAGCGGGCTCCATTATGTCGGTGGCCATAACGCCGCCAGATGTGATCACCACCCGTCTGTACAACCAGGGCGTGGATGCCGAGGGTCGTGGTCTGCTCTATCGGGGTTGGCTGGACTGTTTCGTCAAGATCCTGCGTTCCGAGGGAGTCTACGGTATGTACAAGGGCTTCTGGGCCAACTACCTGCGCATTGCCCCCCATTCAACGTTGGTGCTGCTGTTCTTTGACGAGCTGATCGCCCTGCGCACAAAGTATAGTCATCAATGATCCTAATGATCAGTAGATAGGTAGCATTACTTTAAGTACAAAATTGTTCAACTCGTTTGTAATATCCACACATATATATATTGTTTACTTTGTTAAGCCAAGTTAAGATAGACAAAATTATAATTTTTTGTGTTTCTGAACTCGGCTTTAGTCTGTAGTGAGTAGCTAAAAAGTCCTAGTTCCAATCTCTTAGCTTAGCATAGCCCCAGAACCAATTTGTGCCTTCAGTAAGCTAAACTTAACGCCTGTTTCTGTAGCCATTAACTGTGCAATACTTTGGTGAAATAAACCAGTTAGTTTGTTACTTTTTAATACACGTTGTTTGCCAGTGGCAGATTGCAGCTTATCGCAATTAGAGTGTTAGTGATGACTGGATTGTGATACTGAACGGACGTCGCATCGATGGCTACGTCTGATTTTGTACTGGGAGGCGTGGCTGCCATGGGAGCTGGTGTATTTACCAATCCCGTGGAAGTGATAAAAACTCGTATCCAGCTGCAGGGAGAGCTGGCCGCTCGGGGATCTCATGCTCAGCCTTATAAGAGTGTCTTCCAAGCCTTTGTAACAGTGGCCAAAAATGATGGTATTCTCGGTCTGCAGAAAGGATTGGCCCCAGCATTATGCTTTCAGTTTGTGATAAACTCCTTTCGGTGAGTGCTAACTGTGCCATATATATACAAGAAAGTTTCTAAATATTTATTAATTTATCCACAGATTAAGCATTTACACCCATGCCGTGGAGAAGGGTTGGGTGCACAACAAGAACGGCGAGATTTCCTTTGCGAGGGGCATGTTTTGGGGAGCTATGGGTGGCGTTGTGGGTTCCTATTGCGCCAGTCCCTTCTTCCTGGTAAGCGATTATGTAAATCACACATTCGAGGTGTCTGCTTCGGTCGACGTTTGACAATGTCTAGCCCAGATAAGATAAGACCCCTGATCGCTGATAGCTACTTTTCCATTCAAGATCAAGACGCAACTTCAGGCACAGGCAGCCAAACAAATCGCCGTTGGTTATCAGCATCAGCATGCCTCGATGAGCGATGCGATAAGGCAGATATACGGGAAGAACGGCGTCTTTGGACTCTGGCGGGGATCAATGGCCAATGTGAGCCGGGCTACGGTCGCCTCAGCCGTACAAATCGCCACTTTCGGCCAGGCCAAGTCTTTTTTGAAGGAAAACGGATTGGTTACCCATCCCACGCTCCTGTCGTTTTGCTCCGGTTTATCTGCTGGGTCATTTGTATCGCTGGCTATAACTCCTCTGGATGTGATTACCACTCGTCTTTATAATCAGGGAGTGGATGCCCAAGGTCGTGGGCTTTACTACAAGGGCTGGCTGGACTGCGTGCTAAAGATTCTAAGATCTGAGGGAGTTTATGGCTTGTACAAGGGATTCTTTCCGATTTATCTAAGGAGTGCTCCCTACTCCACTTTGGTGCTTTTGTTCTTTGATGAGCTGGTTGCCCTGCGAGAGAAGTACGATCTTCATTACTGATATGCTTTACTTCAGAGCAAGTTGTAAGGTCCAGATTTGATCACTAGATTATGTTTCTTTTAACTAATCAACTTTAGGTAGTTACATTTTAAGAAACAACAAACTTGCTGTAGAAATTTATCTCTACTTTGGTGAAATAAACCAGTTAGTTTGTTACGTTTTTACACGCATTGTTCGCAAGTCTCAGTCTGCTGCTTATCGCAATTAGAGTGTTAGTGATGACTAGATTGTGATACAGAACAGACGTCGCATTGATGGCTACGTCTGATTTTGTGCTGGGAGGCGTGGCTGCCATGGGGGCGGTTGTGTTTACCAATCCCATGGAGGTGATAAAAACTCGCATCCAGCTGCAGGGAGAGCTGGCCGCCCGAGGATCCCATGCTCAGCCTTATAAAAGTGTCCTCCAGGCCTTTGTAACCGTGGCCAAAAATGATGGAATTCTCGGTCTGCAGAAAGGATTGGCCCCCGCCTTATGCTTCCAGTTTGTCATAAGCTCTTTCCGGTGAGTGCTAGCTGTGATATAACAAAGAAGGTCCCTAAATACTTATTCATTAATCCCCAGATTGAGCATCTACACCCATGCCGTGGAGGAGGGTTGGGTGCGAAACAAAAAGGGCGAAGTTTCCTTCGCGAGAGGTCTGTTTTGGGGCGGTTTGGGTGGTGTTGTGGGATCCTATTTCTCCAGCCCCTTCTTCATGGTAAGCGATTATGTAAAGCACACTATAGAAGTGTCTGCTTAGACACAATTCACAATTTCTGGGCCAGATAAGATAAGACCACTGAGTTATTTTTCCATTCAAGATCAAGACGCAACTTCAGTCACAGGCTGCCAAGCAGATCGCCGTTGGTTATCAACATCAGCATGCCTCGATGAGCGATGCGATAAGGCAGATATATCGGAAGAGCGGCATCTTCGGACTCTGGCGGGGATCAATGGCCAATGTGAGCCGGGCTACGGTCGCCTCAGCAGTACAAATCGCCACTTTTGGCCAGGCCAAGTCTCTTTTGAAGGAAAACGGCCTGGTTACTCACCCCACGATCCTTTCGTTCTGCTCTGGCTTAGCTGCTGGCTCATTTATGTCGGTTGCAATCACTCCTCTGGATGTGATCACCACTCGTCTTTACAATCAGGGGGTGGATGCCCAAGGGCGTGGGCTGTACTACAAGGGCTGGCTAGACTGCGTGCTCAAGATTCTAAGATCTGAAGGAGTTCATGGCTTGTACAAGGGATTCTTTCCAATTTATCTGAGAAGTACTCCGTACTCCATTTTGGTGCTTTTGTTTTTTGATGAGCTGATTGCCCTGCGGGAAAAATACGATTTTCACTACTGAAGGATTAGTACGTTAGAAAAGAAGGCGCTATTCTGATATCAGAAATACATACTATGCTTCACTGAAGATTAATTGTTCACTAGATTATGTGTTTAGTTTTCGTGAATTAACATTAAAGAGGCTTCGATTATAATCTGAAACTATAAATCTGTTGTTTATTCTCTGTCTATGGACGTTAATAATTAAGTTAATAATTTAGTTACCCCATACAATATTATATTATACAATATTATTGGCTTTAATAATTTTTTGACCAATAAATAAATAATGAATTAATGTCCAGTAACTTTAAAACTTAACTTACGAAGCTATCGATACTATCGATAAGAATGATTTATTTTATAGTAAAATAAAGTTCTTAATTTGTTGTATGTTTCTCAATAAAACAAAATTTCGTCCTACTTTAACTCAAATTCCTGTTTTAAATCAAACATAAAGAGTTTGACTATGAATACAGGCATTTTAAGCTTTATTCTTAATTTAAAATTAAATGATAAAAATCAATTAATGGGGACTCCAATTAAAAGCCCCTTTTAATTTTTTCTAAGCCCCTTTTTAAGCAAATGGAAAGCCATTTAAAGTTAGGTAATTATTCGATATAATTGCCGATGGTTTTACAACTCTGTCGACTGCTGGGGCGAGACCACAGTCAACAAAATGATAACGTAACATCAACTAAATCTAAAATTAAGGTGAAAACATGACCAAGTCTGATTTTGTGCTGGGCGGCTTTGCTGCAATGGGTGCGGTGATGTTCACCAATCCCATCGATGTGGTCAAGACACGGATGCAACTGCAGGGGGAGTTGGCGTCCCGGGGAACCTACATAAAGCCCTACAAGAATCTTCCGCAGGCTATGGTGCAGATAGTCCGGAACGACGGTCTCCTTGCTTTGGAAAAGGGTCTAGCTCCGGCGTTGTGCTACCAGTTTGTCCTCAACGCGGTCAGGCAAGTATTTGGTGATCTCTTTGAGTTGTATTTCACATGAACTATTCGGACTCGGTCATATGATTGCAACATAAAGAGGAGGAACTTGTTGCCAACACTAGAAACCAGTGGCGGGTCTAAGCAATAGTTTTGAAGGGTCAAGAAAAATAATAAAGCTATAAGAAACAACCGGAATATTTGAAGAACACCTTTAGGGAGCTCCCTTAAATAAACATTTGTAAATTATGTAACGAGGAATTATTAAGGTAAGTTTTGTCTTTAAAAGCCTTCTGTAGTAGTATCAAGATCTTATCTTATCTATCACTGGGGTCGAAAAATTTAAATGGTGTAATGGTAAAGAATTTAGAACAGGGAATACTTGAAATACTGAACTTACAATGATTACATTTTACGGTGTATTACTTTTTTTTTCAACTTCTGATAGACTAAGCACTTACTCGAATGCATTGGAGCTTGGATACCTACAGAACTCAGATGGCTCCATATCCTTTTATCGGGGTATGTTTTTCGGAGCCCTGGGCGGCTGTACCGGCACCTTCCTCGCTAGTCCCTTCTATATGGTAAGTGGTAGGAACCCCTTTAACCAGACCTTGAAATCCGATTTCCCACACTTCAGATTAAGGCACAACAGCACGCCCAGGCCGTTCAGACGATAGCCGTGGGCTTCCAGCACAAGCACACCTCGATGATAGATGCCCTCCTGCACATTTACCGGACCAATGGCATTCCGGGATTCTGGCGTGGAGCTGTTTCCAGCACGAGTCGAGCCCTTGTCGGCTCCAGTGTCCAGATCGGAAGCTTTCCCAAGGCCAAGGCCCTGCTGAAGGATAACGGATGGGTCACCCATCCGGTTCTGCTTTCGTTCTGTGCCGGCCTAACCTCGGGAAGCCTTATCTCTTTGGCCAACTCGCCCCTCGACGTAGTCACCACTCGGATGTACAACCAACCCGTGGATGAGAAAGGAAGAGGTCTCGTCTATCGGGGTTTGGTGGACTGTTTCACCAAGATCCTGAAAACGGAAGGTCTCCACGGGATGTACAAGGGCTTTTGGCCCATCTACCTTCGAAGTGCCCCTCACACAACATTGATATTTGTGTTTTTCGATAAGTTGATTTACATACGCGATCGTTATGTTTTCCAGCAGCAAAAACATTGAAAGCTTATTTGTTCAGTTTTAAAAGTGAAATATTTGGCAGTTCATTTAATTATATGTCTTGATAATAAAGAGGCGGAGTGGAAAACGTCTCCTTAACTGCGTTGCACACATTTGACTAAAATCGTAGTACCTTCTGCAAGGGTTTCTACATTTTAATGGCCATATAGACAATATTGGCAACTCTCTGAAATCTAAATCGATCTGATTTTCTCAAATAGAGTGTAAAACAAGTTTTTGCCTTCAATCCCAGGAAAACCTGTTGCTGGGTTTTTTTGAAAAATGCAGGGCCTTCAATTCCATCTTTCCAAAGCTTTGCAATCGTATTTTTCTTGCGAAGAAAACCAAACATATACTATCAGATCACCGCCCGAGGTTTACTTACCCCTTAATGTCAAAGAACTTCGAAAGAAAAATAAAATATAATATTGAAAAACCGCCAGAATTGCCATCTAAGTATGACCACTCACTGCACTCGGTTTCCGATTTGGTATTCTCTGCGGCGGCGGTCACACTGTCTCATAAGTGTTGGGAAAGTCGGCGGCGTCGCATATTTTTGATTGACAACTTGGCTTTTATATTTTCGAATATTATCGGTGCAAAATGGCCTCCCAGGTGACTCAGGTGCAGCAGTTCTTCAACGGCTACAAACAGAACGTGAGCAAGGCTCTGCGGGACGCGTCGAAGCCCTGGACCAAAGCCTTCGATACTGTGGAGGAGAAGACCGGTGTGGATAGGGTCAATATTTTCCTCGGTGAGTGCCTGTTATCCTGGCGACGTCATCGCGACGTCCTTCTGTCAGCCACCGCCCCATAAAAGCCACCTCTGACCTCCTGGTAATCGACTGCGTAACCAGTGACATTCATCGAGATGCAGCGGAATTTTTCGGGATGCTTATAAATAGCAACCTGTTATATATAGCAGAGCTATATGGCGGAATCAGGAGTAGGGGGGCTTAATCACCCCCTGGTGACCAATTAGGGAATTAATCACTCGACTTAAACGCCAAAGCCCAATTAAATAGAGTTTTTGTTTTATCACCAAGCGCTTAACCAATACCAATGCGACTACCTCAGTTGCCATGTGATGTGTGCGTGTAAGCAGCTACGTAGGCAGCTGCCGATGTGTGCGTCTGTTATCCACCAAAAGTTTCATGTTTTGTGCTTTTCTTTGTTTACTTCAACGAAAGTACATTTTCTCAGTACGCGCGGTGAGCAACACATTTCGCACATTCCACTACAGTCGATTTTCCAACCGATCCGGTGAAAAGTCCAGCTCCGCGGGGTCAAAAGGTCTGATAATTGAGACGTGGCGACATTGGCACACGTGGAGAAAATCCACACACCTGTGTGCGTAAATCCAGAGAGCTTAAAGTTCCAGTAATTCCGGGCTCTCTGGAGTAACCGATGTGGCTCTGGGAGTATATTATGCTAATCAGACGGCGACGGGAGACGCGGCGCAATGTCAGAGTTCCCCTGGTTTACCTGGGCACAGGTGAGAATGCGGTCATAATGGCAAAAAGGAAATATGTGCATAAACACTTGAAATAGTGATAGACATTGATTCATCACTGAACCATTTAGCCTCATTAGTTTGGCATGTGATACATTTTTGGCAGATGTTAATACTCAAAACGATTCTAAAACAACGATATTTTCCTTCGGTATAAGATAATTATAATAATAATAATTTGAGGATATTTTAAGATGACTTCAGACATCCAATTCCGGCTGACATACTGTAAATGAACTGTTAAAATATGATTTAAACAGATATTTGTAAAAGGTTATCATATAAACTTGCCTGTAGCCTGTGGTGCTGAACAAGAATGTATCTTATTTAGAGGGTATATAATGTCGCATTAGCAATTTTATAATCATATTACCCTCTGTCAGGGTATAAATATAATTAGCCGTCGTCTAGCATTAATGACATCATACTTTTTGGCCAAACAACAGGCCGTAGTCCGATCAACCGGGCGGGCAAATTGCAACTGGCCGGGATCAGAGGCAGGTCGAGACATCCACTGACAACAGCTAAGGGTTTATAATTAGCCAGAGGCATGGGGCGGTTTAGGAACCCCAGGGATCCACGGAGGGGCGCCCTTAAAAGGGGTACAGGTATCTGGCTAAATGCCCTTCGACTAGTTAGTCTTGCAGCCAGTGTGTGTAAGTTCAGAGACCCTTTGAAGACCCTGCGCCTAGTAGAACCGCTCCTGCCTTGGACCTGGTTATAGCAAAAGGGAAAATGCGCCACTAGGGCAACAGCAGTTGACCAACTAGACGGCAAACATGGCAGTCGACGGATTGGAGAGCAAAATAGTCGAGCTGTTTGTAGAGAACGCCTTTCTGCGCTTCGGTAGAACTCCAAAAGTCTTATGTAGCTTCTGATTGATAAGGTAAAATTTACTATTTCCAGGTGCTGCTGGTTTTTGCGCCTTATACCTGATCTTCGGCTATGGCGCCCAACTGCTGTGCAACATCATTGGCGTGCTGTACCCTGCATACATCTCCATCCATGCCATCGAGTCCAGCACAAAGCAGGACGACACCAAGTGGCTGATCTACTGGGTCACATTTGGCATCTTCACGGTGATTGAGTTCTTCTCTGGCCTGCTAACTTCGGTGATTCCCTTCTACTGGCTGCTGAAGGTGAGTTTTGTACGCTTTTCTAAGAGGCTCTTGAAATTGAATGGCATATCCTCTTTTGCAGTGTGCTTTGCTCATCTGGTGCATGCTGCCCACCGAGCAGAACGGTTCCACCATCATCTACGCCAAGCTGGTGCGACCATACTTCCTGAAACATCACGAATGTGAGTGTATATAATAGAGCTGTGCAAATTTACAGTTTGCTAATTAAGGATCTTTTCTTCCACCCCCATCAGCCGTCGACAGGATCATCGACGATGGCATGAAGAAGGCCGCTGGAGTGCTGAAGCACGACTAGGATGCGCATATCCCGTAGCTTCGCCCGCTGCTCGCTTACCCATGCATTTGGTTTAGGGCCTGGTCACCAACCTCACCTCGTATTGGTTACGTTTTGCAATAAATTTTAAATCTGTATTCACTTTGTTGTTAATAAGAGCACCCAGAGGTCGCTGACCAAGAAGAAATGTCTCCGCTTGTTAAACGTAAAAACGAAAACGAGCTTTTTATTGAAGAACTATCTTTGTACGATCTTCAGGCGGTTGATTCCGCCTTCTCTGTCGTGGCCTCCGCCTCGGCAGCTGCTCTCCGGTTCCGCCAGGCGGACATGTAGGTACGTGGATGGACAGGCAGTAGACCGGCGATCCCGAGGAGCTCGGCAGCCGGCGTTGACAAGTGGGCGCCCTTGCCCAGCCAAAAGCGAATCCTCTCTGTGTTCAGGGCCACCAAACGTTCGTTGAAATCGTTGGGCAGGGGATCAAAGGAGCCAACCTGCTCGATGACAGGCTGGTGCTGGTTCTTGCGCCTCTAAAAATGGAAAGTATTATTAGTAATTAGAAAATGTACGGGTTAAAAATACCCACCTCCATAACGACGATGTGGTAAAAAGGCCGGTTGGTGCAGCCCAGGCGCACGAATCGTATGATCTTAGCAGACTTGGCATAGAAGCGGCCAATGCCACTGGCTGGCGATAGAGACATATTTATGTTTTATAGATATAATACAAGTTTTTATATAAATTAAAAATCTAATCAGAAAATGTGAATTGTTATGCAAAGCGTGACCGTTGAGGGAACTTTGAAAAATACCCCGTCATAAGGTCACACTGGTCAATTGCGTCAAGCGTTGCCAGACTACCAACAGTCCCTAGTGTCGCAAGCCCTGACAACCCTGGCCCGCGCACACACAAGATGGCGTCAGAGAACGAGAAGCACGAACACTAAGGAATTTGTTCAGTGGTGTCTGTGTCTGTGAATTATATTGAAGGAAAAAGAGTGTTTTGTTTATAAATTTAATTGCAAAAACTGCACATAGTCACACGGGGCGCGTGCACACACATCGACGCACACGCACACCCACCCGCAAACGTCGCAAAAACCAAAAACCGAGAGTGTTATCAATGGAGTGTGTTTCCCCAAACGCCAAGTGAATTTTTTTAGAGACCGAGGGACGGAAAAAAATGGCGCCCGCAGCCAGAGCAACTTGACTTTCTTTTCGGTCTATATAGTAGTTCGCCCCCGTCTCGTCGTCGGCGAACGAATGCGGTGATTTTTTCGATTTCGTCGCAGTGCGATATCCCCCCAACAAAAAATAAAAAAAGTGCTTGAAAGAACCCAAAACGATTTGAATTTGTTGTGAACACACAGCCGCAAAAAATACCATTACCAATTTCCACTTACTACTACTAGAAAGGAGGCTAGTATTTTGTACGTGCTTTAGAATACATACATACATACCTACATATACCACAAGCAAGCGAGAAGTGCAATTACATTTGCGTTTGGAAATTTTGCGCTTTTTTCTCTTCCGTTCCGTCCCCCCCGAAATTCCCCCGTTCCGTTCCCCTCTCTCTCTAATCTGCTAAATAATGTGCGCCGCCCAAAATCCGCCGCCCTTCGGCTATACCTGGGGTTTTGCTGACAACGGCAGCCGCGCCGCCGAATCGGTACTGGAGATATCGCCCAACATCAACTACACCGTCAGCGGGGAGTCGGTGAGTTCAAAAACTAAACTATATTATAAGCAAAAGAGGAGAATCCTTTGAAAGCTGCCAGGACATCCCCCGCCCCTCTGCCGCCCAGGTGCGTGTGTAGGTGTGTTGCTGTTGCTTTCCCACACCGAATCGTGTTGTGGCCACCAACGCATACATACAAACGCACACACGCACTGCGTTACACTCGCACTCGCTCACTCACTCGCTCGCCGCCTCACCAACACTCGCTGCTTTCGGCAACGAACTGTGTATGTATACGGCCCGACTGGCATTCACGTATACGGTATTAATACGTGGAAAACGAGCGACTGCGACATACAGACGTACATATCTACATGTACGATGTATATATGCATACGCCACACTTTATGTAACTGCGTTGTCATGCGAATATACGAATATATACAAGGGGGAGTGTGTTAGAATTCTTTTACCATACATCCATACGGATTTTTTTCGTTTCCATTTCATTCGTAAACATTCATAATTTGGTATTTGTAATTCGGAATGCGTACACAAAACACACATTTGGGATGTGTGTGCGGAGAAATGCCAGTCCCAAAATAAAAACACGCGCACCTGGCAAAAGAGTAAATAAATAAAAACCCAGCTAGAGTAGATACCCCCTCCCCCTCGGTTAAAATCCAACCAATTAATTAGCAGGAAGGTCGTGAAATTTTCAAAAGTCTGGCAGCTGGCGAAGGCAATCGATGCTAATCGATATTTTTCTAGACTATGTATCGCTAACCCAATTTTAGTTCTATTAATAATTATTGCTTCCCCCTTGATTTGGTTGTTGTTGCTGTCGAGTTTATTTTGTTTTTCTTTTTGGAGAGCAACAATTTTTGTTGTGCAATTGACAGGAGAAATTGCGTTTGTTGTTGTTCTCATTTTGTGGCTGGCACTTACACAACTGCAGACGCGGCGAATTCGCCGCACTTGCGCGCCCGATTTCTCAGCGTGTGTGCGTCAGTGACGAATTCGCCGCAGTTACTTTTCTGTTTGTGTTAGTGCTGTATACGCACGCACACACGCACAGAAATGACGTGTGCTCTTTGGTGTGCGTTTTGTCGTGCGTGTGTTTTGATTACTTTTGGCGCCCAACACGCACACTCACATGCCACGATGTCCAATTGCACTTATACTCGCAAAGTCGGAAAAAGGCGCGCTTTTTGCGAACATCCCCTCGCGCCATCACAACACCCCCAACCCCTTGGCCGCTCTGTTTATCATCTGTTGCCGCACTGCTGGCTGCGCAGGTGTAGCGTGGCTATTGGTTATCAATCAGAGCGAAGAACAAATAAGAAAAACAAAAGCGTTAACCGCTAACTTGAAGCGCAGCTTGCAGATCGTAGCATAGCGAGTGGCGACTGTACTAGCTGTGGGTTTAAGCTCCAAAAAAGCAACAACTTTACCAAGGTGCACTTCATTCAGAATATAAAGCATCACTATACGAATACCATATGTTTATTCGAATTGAATTTTAAAGATTTCTCGTTTGTAGTATATTTTAATCATTAACTCTTGCTATAAAGATTTTGGTTTGTACAAATCGATATTGATAAAATAAACAAAATCGCATACTTCGAATATCTATAAACATTGGGGCACCCTAATATTGAATGAATTGAATAAATACTTTTTACTACAATATTTGTTTACTCGATTTATAGGGAGTCAAATTAAAGTACTAACCTTAGAATTATCCCATTCGGCAATCACTATAAAAATATTTTGTTTTAGATGCCCTATTTGTTATCGACGGATGGATCATTGGCTGTTCAAAAGGAAGTTAAAGGCCTCACAGCTGGCGGCAAAAATAATGTCGTTCGTCGCATGTTTGTTGTAAACGATCCATCATTTCCGCCGGGAACACAGAGGTGCGTTGGAGCTGCGACCGTCCTAAAAACATATTATATATTATGTTACATGTCCTATTATTGCAGAGTAATCACAGCCGGGGGAGCATCGACGGTGGTCAAGAAGCAGGACCCCAATCAGCAGGTCCTGAGCCTGGACAAGAACTGTAAGTGAATCGATTTGTAAGCGAATCAAAACCCTTCGAATCGAATCAGTGTTGCACGCATTGCTGTTACTGTGTTGTGATTATCTATATATTTTGGGTTTTCTGTTAATCGATTGTTTTTCTCTCTCTACTCCCGTTTATTTATTTTATTTATATTTTTTAATTCTCGCTCGATCTCGCTCGCCCTTGAATTCGAACCCGAAAAACCGAACCCGAAACCGAACCCCAAAATCCACCATCTCCTCCAAAAAACTCCCACTGTGCTTGTGTGTTTGCCCGTATTGCTATTGCACCTGATCCACCACCGACCCACCGATCATCTCGCTAACTGCACCGCACAACACACATCACTTTGTCACCATTTAAACACGACACACACATCACCACCACCACCTCATCACTTGGCGGGCGGCGGGCGCGGGCTGATCGAACCTTCTCCAATCGAAACGAACATCGAAACGAAACAACAACAGATCTGCTGGTGGATCCTGCCACTGCCGCAGCAGCTGCAGCCGCTGGTGGCGATCCGGGGCTCGCCCATCACCACCAGCTGACCAACGGCAGCATAGTTGATGCCAAGACCGGACAGACAGTGCTAACCGCCGGATCTGCGGCGGCCAAGTCGCACTTCAGCTCGATCGGAGCGCTGCATCTCACGCAAGAGGAGTGCAACGAGATCCTGATCAAGCGCGCCATCGCTGCCGGCCACCATCAGACGCACACGATCACCGCTGCCGACGGATCCCATCACCATGCGTCCGGCGGGACACCAAGTAAGCATCTCAAATCTGTGTTTGTTACCACCCCTGATCCAGTCCAGTTCCTCCTACCACCCACTCTCCTCCACAAACACACACTACAATCCGCCCCCACCGATTGAAGTAATCCCCACCAGCCCTTATACTACCTTAAACTACCCGGCATATTGGCACATATTCTCGGTTCCGGTTGCTTTTAACCCGGTTTTGCGTGGCATAATTACGTTTTATCATATTTTTTTGCCATCGTTTAGTTTGCCTAACCCAAACGTTATTTTAAGTTTAATTAACCCCAATAAACCCAATGTATTTAACTTGCATATTCAGTTTGTTCGGATCTTTGATTTTTTTTCCTTTTGTTTCTTCTCTATTTTTTTGTATCTTCCTTTGAATTCCATTTGGCTTTTGTTCCGTTGGCGGTGCAACAACACTATTAGGTGACATACTTCCTGGTATTTCAGTTCAAGTACAGAAAGTAATACAAGGACTGGAGGATAACGAGGACTCGCAGGGCGAAGCACCCAACTTAAAGTTGGAGCCAGGCACATTAGAGTTGTCCCCGAAGACCGAACTACAGGAATCAATGCATTTCAGCGAAGTAAGCCAATCAAAGCTGTTACAGACTTGATAACAATGAAATATTAATGGATTTTCCGTTTCTATTTAGACGGACGCCACCATCAAGAAGGAACGCCCGTACAGTTGCGACGAGTGCGGCAAGTCCTTTCTGCTCAAGCATCATCTGACAACCCACGCCCGCGTGCACACAGGTGGTTGTTCTTGTTCCTGGCAGCATACCCCAAACCATCGAACAGGCCTAATCATAACGTTTACCCCACAGGTGAACGCCCCCACATCTGCACCCACTGCGGCAAGAGCTTCGCGCACAAGCACTGTCTCAACACTCACCTGCTTCTTCACTCCACGGAGCGACCTTATCAGTGCCAGGAGTGCAAGAAGAGCTTCACCCTCAAGCACCATCTGCTGACCCACTCGCGGGTCCACAGCCGCGAGCGACCCTTTGTCTGCCAGGAGTGCGGGCGCGCCTTTCCGCTAAAGCGACACCTGGTCACGCACAGCAAGTTTCACGCCGGCGAACGACCGTATGTCTGCGAGGAATGCGGTGAGAGCTTTGCCCAGGAGAATCACTTGATTATGCACTCGCGGTGAGTTGTCATCTAAATAAAGCCGATGATTTAATGGTCTGACCCTTGTTTGTTTGTTTTCCGGCACAGCTTCCATGGTTCATTGAATCCATTTGTTTGTGCCGAATGCGGAGCTTCGTTTCCACGCAAGTTCCAATTGGTTAACCACGGACGTATTCACGGCAAAATCCCCCACTCGTGCACTGTGTGCGGCAAAGAGTTTCTACAAAAGCGTACGCTAGTTTCCCATATGAGGTAAGCACACTGCAATTAATGTCAAGCGCAGCACTCGGTAATCTTCAAATTACCTCTTCTAAAGGCGCGTACATACTGGCGAGCAGGCGCATCCTTGCGTCAGCTGCGGCGAGGGATTCCTCACCAAGGCCGAGCTGCATCAGCATGTCAGGACGGCGCACAATGGCGTCAATCCAAACACTAGCAGTGCCACCATTATAGCCAATCAGCAGGTGTGTATCATGAGCTTTTACTAAGAAATGTAAATAGAGATTGACTGATTTAAATTACAAACTCAAGCAGCTACAACAGGCCCATCATCACCAGGCCGGACAGCAGACGCATCCGCAGACCATAACCGTGGTGAGCAATCCGGGTAACTCTACGTTGCTAACTGTCTCCACCACGGATGCCAATGGTGTGGCACGTCCGCAGTTTGTGTGCCGGTAAGTAGATGTAGCCAAAAATCAATTGGAATATCCCCTAAACCTTATCATATCTTTGCAGCGAGTGCGGCAGCGCTTTTAATAGCCGAGAGGCCTTGGCACTTCACTTGCGCCTTCACACTGGCGACAAGAGCCTAATGACAGATCTGTGTGCCTTGACAGCCGCGCTGCCGGGACACTTTTTGAGCACGGCCAGCCTGAATCCGGGAACCGTGGTCACGGCCAACCCGAATCTGGTGGGCCAGAGCCCTGTGCCAGTGCAGATCATATCGTCCACCGGTCAGGTTATGTCGCAGACCACACTGGTGCAGGCCGCCAACTCGACCCATCCCCAGGCTGTGGTCACCGCGGTGCCAACGATGCCTGTTCACGGACAGCAGCAACATCTGCAGCACGTGGCCCAGCAGCAGCAGCAACAGCAGCAACAACAGCAGCAACAGCAGCAGCACGTCGTCAACGTGGCGCCGGCCAACAAGCCGAAGTCGCATTTCTGCGCCAGCTGCGGCAAGGGATTCGCCGCCAAACACGGACTCATGCAGCATAATCGGCGGCACCCCAACGGCGGATGCACGGTGCGCACCCACGTGTGCGAGTGCGGCAAGGCCTTCTTCCAGAAGAACCACCTGATGCTGCACCAGCGCCAGCATCTTGAGACGAAGCCAGCCATATCGCAGCAACAGGTATGCTAGACTCCGGTCTCCCAGTCCAGTGCCTATCCGATAGCCCGATAATCAGATAATCAGTTAACCCATTTAACCTGATATCCCGTCACCCCCGGATCCGATCCGATCCGAATCGCTCCGTTCCGCTCTTTAATGCTTTGATTTACATTACTTAGTTAGCATTAAGTCTAATTCTAGTTGGGAGTAAGTTAGGCAGCCCCCTAACGTTCATGTAAATTACTAAGCACCTAAGCAATGTTATCAATTCAATAATAAACGATTCTTATTGGCATCCCCAAACGGCTTTGTCGGTCAGTCGGGCGGCGGCGAACTGTTCTCTTAGCTTACTCTAAGTTAAATGTCCCATTTGTTTTGCGTCTCCTTCTATCTGCAAATGCCCGCCCATTCTACCCATCTATATATGTACCATCGAACCAATGAAACCGAATCTGAAACATAATCGCATTACCTTTTCCAATACTTTGCAGCTTGTTGTACCAACTACTTCTTACTAAGAATTAAACGAAACAGAAAAACTGAAAAAAAGATAAATAAAACCATAAATGAACATTAAAACCTAATCAAACCAAAACCAACTCGAGCGACATCCATTCGCACAAGCGCACACGCACGCGTTTGAATTTGAATTTAAACTCAAATTCAGATACAGATTCGAAAGGTATTGGAGTTTTTGGATCCAAACCGATCGGATCTGGTGAGATGAGGTGTGTGTGTGTGTGTGCGGGTGTGTGTGCGGGTGTGTCTGCGTGTTCTCTCACCAAAATCTATAAATCAAAAGAAACCCATAACTCTGCAATGAATACAATCTAATCGTATCGTATCAAATCGAATTCCATTCAAAGGCTTCAGTTTGCGCGTTTAGGTGTGTATGAAATATCCAAATTATCGCTAATTGTCTATAAGTGTTCCTATATATCATGATATTATACGTCTTTTGTTGATTTTGCTGTTTTTATTGTTGTTTGTCGTATGCTTAGAGATATTCCTAATTATAGTCGTCTCTGCCTGCGTCTGCTCTGTATCCCCTTATCACATTTTAATGTTTTGTGTGCCTCCTACTCTTTATTTTCCCCTCCCTAAGCCCAAAGCTTGCAACACGTTGATTGTGCCCTCTTTGCGTAACCTATAGTTTAGTTAATATTATTTCTGCATATCTAGTCGTCTAGTCGAGTTGCTGACATGGCCGAAAGTAGTCTCTTCCCGCCTTGAGCTAAACCTCTATTGTCCTTCCCCACTTTTACAGGAGGCCTCTGCCCAGCAGCAATTGGCGGATGCCAGCGAACAGCAACAGGTGCAGGTGCAGATAATGCCCGACGGCCAGATTCACGGAAAGGTGATTAAGTACGAGATCTGCCGCAGTGTGTTGCCGGAGGATCAACAGCAGGAGCAGGGCGACATGAGCGCGGACTAATCTAGAGCGATTGTAAATACGTGGCAAGTGCAACAGCAACAGCAGCAACACAGAGGTAGCAACAGCATCAGTAGCAGCACCAACAGCGCATAACAGAACACCCAGCACCCTCGGACAGACACAGGCAGATCCATCCCTCCCAGAGCGGTCCTCGGAGTGAGGCGAATGCGTCGTAAGCGATTCCCTTAAATGTAATATTTTAGTTAGTCTTAGGTTACCGGATAAGTAATCGCATTGTACACATAAAAGTTAACTAGCGTTACAGACATGAACACACCTTATATAATATATATATATACAGACATATATAGATTTACGTATAGAGAGTATCTGTTAATTTTTGCGATGCCTTGGTCGCATCTAAAAGAACAACCTGTATGAGTTGCAAGTTTTAAAGCGTTACGTTCAATTGGTTTTACGCATTACACGAGTTTTAATAACACAACTTATACACAAACTTATATTCAACTAGACGACAAATATTTATGCTTAAGTGTAAACTGTAAACATATTAACACGAAACATAGACGACTACGGATAGTTATAGACACTAGCATGCGTTGCACTTGTATACGTAACCAGGGGCTCCAATCCAGAAGTGGCGTGGGCGATGGCGTGGTCGTGGGTCTGGGTATTCCTGCCCAGAATCGCGTTGGTGCAGCACATTTCGAATGTACATACAGAAACCGGAGTTCGCTGCCACACCAAGTAAATGCAGAACAGGTCTGACAGAGTGGGGAGACTCCAGTTGGAGTCTGGAGGCTAAGGAATGTGGAGTAGGTGCCTGGCACAAAAACTAGCTAACACAGATATCCAACACGAACAGCGACAGAAATCTCTAGCGTAGGTGACTGCAATTGTTTAACAACCCGAAACACAGTCTAGCAAAAAGAAAACTTAAAAAATTATTCAATGAAATTAGAACACACAAGGAGCAGCTAACGAGAACAGACACTCTTATAACCGACCCACATCATCCAATGCACGCTTGGCGACGTATATCACACTGTAAAAATTCTACGTTAAGTCTTAGGAACGCGTTAAAGCAGACGGAACATAATTGGTAATTATCGTAATCGGATAAATGAAACAATAAATAATGAACGTACACTAAGCATATATTTTAATATGTAAGCCTTAAAGAAATACAAACGGAAAATATGAATTATAATAAACAAACAACGTGTAATTGCAATTAATGCTGAATTGTTCAAGGGCGGTAAAATGATCACCTTGCGAATATATTATGGGGGTCTTATCTATAGTTTTATTTTAACTGGCCAAGCAGCGATCATTTAGTGCTCTATCTCTTGATAAGAACAGCGCCACATACCGTGCATGCCATAATATTACTATTGTTTGGGTATGATCTATTCAGGTAAGACCTATTAAGTCATATCCAAACATTCGTAATATTATATGATTTCTATATTGGAACTATATCGTCAAAGTTTTCTTTGAGTTCGAAGTAGAGTGACCTGAGTAAATTTAACCTAAAGTTTTGTCTGGCAGTGTTCCTTTCGAGGAACTTTCTTTTGTCAAAAATGAATGAATACCTTATTTATAGATTTGCTGATTAAACAAACCGACGCAAATATTTGCCATATTGACTGTGAGTCAACTCAATTGCAATTTTTCAGCAGTAAATCGTTTAGATACTTATGGAACGAGTGTGGGGAAGGAAGTATCTAGAGTTTACAAAGTTTGTATGCTAATTTCGTAGAATGCTAGGGCAAAAGATAAGATAGCACTAATGTGTGTGGAAATTCAACACAAAACTGTTGTCTAATAATTTGGCCTAAGCGAAGACAATAGGCGAAGTATTTTCAGGTGTCTCAACATGGAAACAAAAATTAGGCACGTTGGGCTAAAGGCTTTGAGTTCCTGCCCGCCCCAATCGACGGATAGGCCCAAGCACGTCGAAAGTGTCCAACATGCTACCCGTAATCATTACAATTTATTCACCGCCGTAACTTTTAATTGTTTATAATTTTTTGAGATACAAGTGAATAAAATATTCACCATGCTACGTGACTGGGCTCCTCTTCATGCCCATATGGGCATCGGTTGAGTCAGATTTGGATATTCCGGCGTCAGAGAATGTCGTTTGCAAGTCTGCCCTAAAAGTGCATTGTGCAATGGACGGGGCAGTAGGCAGTAAAAAAAAGCATTTTCGGAGATCTCGACATTTCGGCCAATTGCCAAATAAGGGCTGACATGGACACGTTACCTTGATGTGCATTTCGGCTTATTGTTAAATTAAAATTAATTGAACTTGAGGCTTCGCGACAGCCGAAACTTGCGCATAAATTTCGAGCACGCCCCTGTTGCTCAGAATTCAATTTCAATTCCAAGGAAACACTGTGAGATGAGAGATGTCATCATCCCCACACACTCGATACAGCGATCTCCCTAATTACTCGGTCCCCATGTTTCCCCGACGCACTGCACCCAGTGGCATAGTTCCCAATTGGCATTTGATCTGAATTGCAGCCTGCTCCAGATCCAGTTGCACATTTTTGTGCCCATGCCCATGTCGATTGTATGCGCCGTGAATTGCTAAGTAGGTTCCACTGTGGCCGCTTTTATTTTCCACTTTAATTTTGCATTTGTGTCTTACTTCTATTTGTGTGATTTTATTTTGTGTACCCGGCCAGCAAACAAGTTTTGATTGCTTTTGGCTTCGCATGAAAATGAGTTTCGGTGCTCGCTGCTCGTTGCTCATACGCCGCGTATGACGTCAGATTCGAATTAAGCAAGAATTGGGCTTTGCTTTTCTTGATAGCTTGATTCGCCCGGTATACACACTTGGTTTGGAGGTCACACGGGGTTCTCCTTCTTTATTATGCAGCTGATCTATTGCACGCCCCTTTTGGACATATCCACTTCCAGATACTTTTCATTTGCACCCACCCAAAGGCCGTTATAAATCAATTGGGCCATTGAGTGTATCGGGGCAGCATTAAGGCGAATAAATCTTGATCTTAACGTGGCTTACTCAGCTCCGGCGGAGACGCCCACGTAGCGCCGTTTGCCGCTCGGCTAGACGATCTTTGTGTGAATGTTTCTACAAACATGGCCAGCATATGCTGACTAATCCGTCTCCTCCGATGCTATTCAAATTTAATTGTGCATCCGACAGGCGCAGCCGTTAGCCCGGCCTAATTTGGCTAGCCAATTTCGCATTTTGTGTCAATATTGTTTTGGGAGACTGTTTGCTACGCAGGCGCACGCCCTGGAAGTTCGTGCTGCTCTGTTTTGTGTACCTGACAAGCTCAAACAGAAAGACCGCCGGCATCGGGCATCAAACATCAGACATCTGTTTGTTTTGTTTTTATTGGCACTTTCACAAAAGATCGATGCGGTGTGCGTGCGCTTTTTATTGGCTTATTGAACTCGGTCTTCGTAGCAGACCGGGCCAGGAGCGGACTTGGAGTGAACTTTTGGGGAAAAAACGTTTTTCAATTAAAATATTGATGTTCATTCATAGCTCGTTCCAAAGATCTTTGAACTTGTAACTTTTAAAGAACTTTAACTTTTAAAGTTTTTGGGATTATCTTTTCGTCTGTAATTTGGGTATCAGAGATTTGTTCTAAAATTAGGGCAGTTATAATGTTTTTTTGGGAAACCAATCCATTGGATCCACGCCTGTACCACCGGCCTACGCATCCGTCGGAATCCGAAACCTACGCTGGCCTGGCTTTAACTTTTTGCCTTTTGCGAAGGCGTCTTGCCTCTCGCTCGCGCCAACGTCCGAAAGCCCGCAAAACGCTTCTGCCGGCGCCGCTGCTGCCGCTTTCAGCCGGCAGCGCACAGATAGTCGGTCGAAAGCAGCTCCAGACGCGATCAGTACGTTTTGAGTTGTGCTTCGCGACGGTTGGTGATCTTTAAAGAGCTCCGAACACGAACAGTAGTGCCCGCAGTCTCTCGGTTTTGGTTTTAATTTTTGGCTCTGCATCTGTATCTGTATCTCGATCGGCTCCAACCCGCTGCATCCGTGACTCTCTCCCCACCTTTCGGGCGTAAGCGTGTGTGTGTGTGTGCTTGTGTGTGAGCGAGTGTGCTAAGCTTTTTGCTCACACGTCTAACGGTTGCCAAAGTGTGCGTATTGGTGCCTTAACTTGAACTATGGGTCGCATGTTCGTGTGCGTCTAATAAATATATTTAAAAATAAGTATTTCGACATTCCGTCGTGGAAACTATGTGACACACCAGTCCAGATCCCAACAACCACGTCCCATTCATACGCGACACATTATTAAAGCCATCCGAGTGCCAAAAGCAACGAAGCGAGCAATAATTGTGATTAATAATAACGAAACAAACGAATACCGACCGCAAATTAGCCACATAAGGCCAGTCAAATAGCTATAGTCCAGACAGGTGCATTATTCACGGCTTCCAAACGGTGATTACCTCATCTGTGCCAGCGCTCCGCCAGCAAAATGGTATCAAAAAGCAATAAAAAGAAACAAGTGTCTCAGCAGCAGGCGTCGACGTCGCAGTCTCAGCCGCCGCCAGCAACATCGACCACAACATCAACGTCGTCGGCCGAGGCCACGAAGCTTACCAAAAAACTGGGTCCCGATGCGTTCGCCACTCTGACCACCAGCAACAGCTCCAGTTCCATGCAGCACGAATCGGTGACTTACGGTGAGCCTGTGGCCAGCACTTCGGCTGCTTCGCTACCGGCGGCGGGAGTCAGGAGCTACAGCAGCAGCAGCAGGAGTCAGAGCAAGAGCAAGGCCTCCCAGTCGCATTCTTCCTACACAGAGCAATCTCAGTCGCAGCTGCAGTCGGAACAGTACAGCAGCAAGATCTCCCGGGACTATGCCAACCAGAAGATCATCTCGTCGATTGATCTGCTGGAAAGTGAGAAGAAAGAGCCAGTATTCTCGGTGCCCATCGAAGTGGTGGAGATCACAACACCCACGCTATCCGTCTCCGCCAGCGGGGGCAGTGTCTCGAAAATGTTTACGTCCTCGTCGATGTCTTCCAGCCAACAGCAGCAGCAGCAGGCCAGTAGCTCCAGCTCGTACTTCCAAGCCACAACCAGTTCCAGCCGGAGCGCCAACGAAACGCTGATTGCGAGCGAGAGAGCCGATACGGCTACCGGTATGACATCATCCGGGCCGAGGAAACAGGTTGGCTTCGATACAGACACCAAGACAGTGACAAACACCAGCAGCAGTACTAGCAACATCAGCAGCAGCACAAACACAAACATCAACATCAGCAGCAGCAATGTGAGCGAATCTCAGAGCGTGCCAAAGCTGCCAGCAAACGGGACAGCTGATGCTCCCACATCGGTGACGTCGCAAGGCTACACCGAACCGGTTGCCGCGTCGTCTGGCGCGACCACAACAAAGGCGACGTCATCGACGCGACGCAACGATAAACTGGTAGTGGCCAGCGCAGACACAGCTGTTGATAGAGCTACGTCATCGTCGTCAGTGGTCGACAAAAGGTCCAGCAAAGAGGTCAGCGAGAGCTCCGTCCTCAAAAGCACGAGTAGCAGCAAGCAATCGAAGACTTCGTCCAAGAAAGAGGTGTACGATGTGAAGACCAAGACCTGGACAGAGTACAGCGATGGCAGCTCCCAAGGACCCAGCAAGACCCGTCCAACCTTTGAGCGGTATGTCAGCAAGGACACCGACGGCACCTCCAAAGTAACGTACAAGAAGAAGATATACGACAGACGCAACAATCGGTGGCGCGTGGTGGACGAACGGACGGTGGACAGTAGCGCCGACACGGGCTATCCCGAAATAGTCGATGATGTCATTAACACAACAAGAACCACATACACCACCAAGGTGTACGACACGAAGCTCGGCAAGTGGACTGTTGTGGACGAGAAGTCGTTCACTGATACGAAAGCTTTCGTGCCCAATGACATTGCTCGTGAAATCGAGAAAGATAATACCGATGTTGCAAACATAACGACTACAACGGAGGTAACGAAGGTAAGTCATTGATTGTGCGTGCCTGCGTGTGGGCGTTCATTAGACCCTCCCAAAAGCAGAAAGCGCAGACAAAAGTTTCGCGGGTGTGTGTTGAATTTTGATTCTAAAGAATTTTTCTTCAGATTTTCGATGCGAGCATCAACGACTGGCGCGTTCTGGACGAGAAGGTGCACACAGATGTAATTGAGAAGATAGTAGAGGCTCCCAAAAAGACCATTTACGTGGACGAGTTTGTGGAGATTGAGAAGAACACCTCTATTTCGGAGAACAATGAGAACATAACCCTGAACTTAAAAGAGACATCGAAACACAAAAATATTACCGAAAATATTTATGATGAAATCGATAATGTGCGTACAGATAAGCAACGCCTAGACGACTCAAGAACCGTGAGTAGATTAGTTAAGAAAATAAACTTAAGATTTGTAAAATATTATTGCAGAAGAAATAGTTTACCAATTCTGACTTTATTAAGATTTCGAGTAATTTAGATTACTAATATTTTTGTATTCTTTTCATTACCAGCGAGGAGTTGCAAGAAACAAGCCATCAACACATAGTGAAAGGTGCATCTGTGAAATCTGCACATGCGGGTATGATTTATAGGACCTGATACTTATGTTTTTGCTTGCTAAAACCCAAATATTCATTTTAGGCGTCATCATTGCTCAAGCAGTACAACGAAATCTTCAGAAAAAACCATTATTCAAACCGATGGCAAGTGAAATTGTTACAACAAATTAAACATTTTTTAATAACCATTTCGATTTCCCACAGATAACGTCGACGAAGCATATACTAGGATACGTACTAATACATGGTCGAAAAAAGATAATGAAAACATTCCCAAACAAAACGAAGACATTCTAGTGGACTACATAGTCATAAAGAAACCAGAAGACAATTTAAGACCAGAAGGAGAATTTATAGTTCCACCGAAAGAGCCATATAAACCAGGAGAAAAACGCGAGAAAATTGTGCACACAGATAATCTTCGCTCAGAGGGAGAAATGACATTTGTAGAGAAAGAAGAATATCAATATACTGTCCGCCCTGGATATGTGAAGCCCACAGACAACCTCAAACCGGAAGGGGAATTTTTCAGTCCAGAAAAACCTAAATACCAACCGGGAGAAAGACCTAATCAGGTTCGACACCAAGACAATCTTAAGCCAGAAGGCGAGTTTTACACTCCAGAGAAACAAGGTTACACCCCAGCTGACCGCTCACAGCAAAAGAAACCCGTGGATAATCTTAAGCCGGAGGGAGACTTCACATCACCTGAAAAACCAACATACATCCCTGCGGAGAAGCCTGAAAAGATAATACGGAGTGATAATTTGCGGACTGAAGGCGAAATGACATTTGTGGAAAGAGAAGAATATCAATATGTGACACGACCCGGACAAGTAAGGCCTACGGATAACTTAAGACCAGAGGGCGAATTTTACAGTCCAGAGAAACAAAAATATCGCCCAGGTGAACGTCCATCACAAGTTCGTCCTGTTGACAATCTTAAGCCCGAAGGTGATTTCTATGCTCCCGAACAGCCAGGCTATCGACCTGCCGAGCGGCCAGTTCAAACGAAACCGAAGGACAATCTAAAACCAGAAGGAGAATTCGTAAAGCCCGAGAAACACGTTTTTAGACCTGCTGATAAATCTGAAAAAATTATTCGAACAGATAATCTTCGCACGGAAGGAGAAATGACCTTTATTGAAAGGGAAGAATATCAGTATGTTGTGCGTCCTGACCAAGTAAAACCATCAGACAATCTAAGACCAGAAGGAGAATTCTATACGCCCGAAAAAACCAAGTTCAAGCCGGGTGAAAGACCTTCTCAAGTAAGGCCGGAGGACAATCTTAGACCGGAAGGAGAGTTCTATACACCGGAAAAGCCAGGATTCAGGCCTGCAGAAAGACCAGTGCAAAAGAAGCCGGAGGACAATCTGAAACCAGAGGGAGAATTCTACAGCCCTGACAAACCTAAGTACAGCCCAGGCGAAAGACCTTCTCAAGTAAGGCCGGAAGACAATCTAAGACCAGAAGGTGAGTTCTACACACCGGAAAAGCCAGGATTCAGACCTGCTGAGAGACCAGTTCAGAAGAAACCACAGGACAACCTCAAGCCCGAAGGCGAATTTGTGAAGCCTGAGAAACAAGTCTATAAACCTGCCGAGAAAACTGAACAAGTTATTCGAAAAGATAATCTTCGCACGGAAGGCGAAATGACGTTTGTTGAAAGGGAAGAATATCAGTATGTAGTGCGACCAGACCAAGTAAGGCCATCCGACAATCTGAAACCCGAGGGAGAGTTCTACAGCTCTGACAAACCGAAGTATAGGCCAGGCGAAAGACCTTCTCAAGTAAGGCCGGAAGACAATCTTAGACCAGAAGGTGAGTTCTACACACCTGAAAAGCCTGGATTCAGGCCTGCTGAGAGACCAGTTCAAAAGAAGCCAGAGGACAATCTGAAACCAGAAGGAGAATTCTACAGCCCTGAGAAACCGAAGTACAAGCCAGGTGAAAGACCTTCTCAAGTAAGGCCAGAAGACAATCTTAGACCAGAAGGTGAGTTCTATGCACCGGAGAAGCCTGGTTTCAGGCCTGCTGAGAGACCAGTTCAGAAGAAGCCACAGGACAACCTTAAACCCGAAGGAGAATTTGTAAAGCCCGAGAAGCAAGTGTACAAACCGGCGGAGAAAACTGAAAGAATTATTCGAAAGGATAATCTTCGCTCTGAAGGCGAAATGACGTTTGTTGAAAGGGAGGAATATCAGTATGTAGTGCGACCAGACCAAGTAAGGCCATCCGACAATCTGAAACCAGAGGGAGAGTTCTACAGCCCTGACAAACCGAAGTTTAGGCCAGGCGAAAGACCTTCCCAAGTCAGGCCAGAAGACAATCTCAAACCAGAAGGCGAGTTTTACACACCTGAGAAGCCAGGATTCAGGCCTGCTGAGAGACCAGTACAAAAGAAGCCGGAGGACAATCTGAAACCCGAGGGAGAATTCTACAGCCCTGAGAAACCGAAGTACAAGCCAGGTGAAAGACCTTCTCAAGTAAGGCCAGAAGACAACCTTAGACCAGAAGGTGAGTTCTACACACCTGAGAAGCCTGGATTCAGGCCTGCTGAGAGACCAGTTCAGAAGAAACCACAGGACAACCTTAAACCCGAAGGCGAATTTGTAAAGCCCGAGAAACAAGTCTACAAACCGGCGGAGAAAACTGAAAGAATTATTCAAAAGGATAATCTTCGCTCGGAGGGCGAAATGACGTTTGTTGAAAAGGAGGAATATCAGTATGTGGTGCGACCAGACCAAGTAAGGCCATCCGACAATCTGAAACCAGAGGGAGAGTTCTACAGCCCTGACAAACCGAAGTTTAGGCCAGGCGAAAGACCTTCTCAAGTTAGGCCAGAAGACAATCTCAAACCAGAAGGCGAGTTTTACACACCTGAGAAGCCTGGATTCAGGCCTGCTGAGAGACCAGTTCAAAAGAAGCCGGAGGACAATCTTAAACCCGAGGGAGAATTCTACAGCCCTGAGAAACCGAAATACAAGCCAGGTGAAAGACCTTCTCAAGTTAGGCCAGAAGACAATCTCAAACCAGAAGGTGAGTTCTACACACCTGAGAAGCCTGGATTCAGGCCTGCTGAGAGACCAGTTCAGAAGAAGCCACAGGACAACCTTAAACCCGAAGGAGAATTTGTAAAGCCCGAGAAGCAAGTGTACAAAGCGGCGGAGAAAACTGAAAGAATTATTCGAAAGGATAATCTTCGCTCTGAAGGCGAAATGACGTTTGTTGAAAGGGAGGAATATCAGTATGTAGTGCGACCAGACCAAGTAAGGCCATCCGACAATCTGAAACCAGAGGGAGAGTTCTACAGCCCTGAGAAACCGAAATACAAGCCAGGTGAAAGACCTTCTCAAGTTAGGACAGAAGACAATCTCAAACCAGAAGGTGAGTTCTACACACCTGAGAAGCCTGGATTCAGGCCTGCTGAGAGACCAGTTCAAAAGAAGCCGGAGGACAATCTTAAACCCGAGGGAGAATTCTACAGCCCTGAGAAACCGAAATACAAGCCAGGTGAAAGACCTTCTCAAGTTAGGCCAGAAGACAATCTCAAACCAGAAGGTGAGTTCTATGCACCGGAGAAGCCTGGTTTCAGGCCTGCTGAGAGACCAGTTCAGAAGAAGCCACAGGACAACCTTAAACCCGAAGGAGAATTTGTAAAGCCCGAGAAGCAAGTGTACAAACCGGCGGAGAAAACTGAAAGAATTATTCGAAAGGATAATCTTCGCTCTGAAGGCGAAATGACGTTTGTTGAAAGGGAGGAATATCAGTATGTAGTGCGACCAGACCAAGTAAGGCCATCCGACAATCTGAAACCAGAGGGAGAGTTCTACAGCCCTGACAAACCGAAGTATAGGCCAGGCGAAAGACCTTCCCAAGTCAGGCCAGAAGACAATCTCAAACCAGAAGGCGAGTTTTACACACCTGAGAAGCCAGGATTCAGGCCTGCTGAGAGACCAGTACAAAAGAAGCCGGAGGACAATCTGAAACCCGAGGGAGAATTCTACAGCCCTGAGAAACCGAAGTACAAGCCAGGTGAAAGACCTTCTCAAGTAAGGCCAGAAGACAACCTTAGACCAGAAGGTGAGTTCTATGCACCGGAGAAGCCTGGATTCAGGCCTGCTGAGAGACCAGTACAAAAGAAGCCGGAGGACAATCTTAAACCAGAAGGAGAATTCTACAGCCCTGAGAAACCGAAGTACAAGCCAGGTGAAAGACCTTCTCAAGTAAGGCCAGAAGACAATCTTAGACCAGAAGGTGAGTTCTATGCACCGGAGAAGCCTGGTTTCAGGCCTGCTGAGAGACCAGTTCAGAAGAAGCCACAGGACAACCTTAAACCCGAAGGAGAATTTGAAAAGCCCGAGAAGCAAGTGTACAAACCGGCGGAGAAAACTGAAAGAATTATTCGAAAGGATAATCTTCGCTCTGAAGGCGAAATGACGTTTGTTGAAAGGGAGGAATATCAGTATGTAGTGCGACCAGACAAAGTAAGGCCATCCGACAATCTGAAACCAGAGGGAGAGTTCTACAGCCCTGACAAACCGAAATACAAGCCAGGTGAAAGACCTTCTCAAGTTAGGCCAGAAGACAATCTCAAACCAGAAGGTGAGTTTTACACACCTGAGAAGCCAGGATTCAGGCCTGCTGAGAGACCAGTACAAAAGAAGCCGGAGGACAATCTGAAACCCGAGGGAGAATTCTACAGCCCTGAGAAACCGAAGTACAAGCCAGGTGAAAGACCTTCTCCAGTAAGGCCAGAAGACAACCTTAGACCAGAAGGTGAGTTCTACACACCTGAGAAGCCTGGATTTAGGCCTGCTGAGAGACCAGTACAAAAGAAGCCGGAGGACAATCTTAAACCAGAAGGAGAATTCTACAGCCCTGAGAAACCGAAGTACAAGCCAGGTGAAAGACCTTCTCAAGTAAGGCCAGAAGACAATCTTAGACCAGAAGGTGAGTTCTATGCACCGGAGAAGCCTGGATTCAGGCCTGCTGAGAGACCAGTTCAGAAGAAACCACAGGACAACCTTAAACCCGAAGGCGAATTTGTAAAGCCCGAGAAACAAGTCTACAAACCGGCGGAAAAAACTGAAAGAATTATTCAAAAGGATAATCTTCGCTCGGAGGGCGAAATGACGTTTGTTGAAAAGGAGGAATATCAGTATGTGGTGCGACCAGACCAAGTTAGGCCATCCGACAATCTGAAACCAGAGGGAGAGTTCTACAGCCCTGAGAAACCGAAATACAAGCCAGGTGAAAGACCTTCTCAAGTTAGGCCAGAAGACAATCTCAAACCAGAAGGTGAGTTCTACACACCTGAGAAGCCTGGATTCAGGCCTGCTGAGAGACCAGTTCAAAAGAAGCCGGAGGACAATCTTAAACCCGAGGGAGAATTCTACAGCCCTGAGAAACCGAAGTACAAGCCAGGTGAAAGACCTTCTCAAGTAAGGCCAGAAGACAATCTTAGACCAGAAGGTGAGTTCTATGCACCAGAGAAGCCTGGATTCAGGCCTGCTGAGAGACCAATTCAGAAGAAACCACAGGACAACCTTAAACCCGAAGGCGAATTTGTAAAGCCCGAGAAACAAGTCTACAAACCGGCGGAGAAAACTGAAAGAATTATTCGAAAGGATAATCTTCGCTCTGAAGGCGAAATGACGTTTGTTGAAAGGGAGGAATATCAGTATGTAGTGCGACCAGACCAAGTAAGGCCATCCGACAATCTGAAACCAGAGGGAGAGTTCTACAGCCCTGACAAACCGAAGTTTAGGCCAGGCGAAAGACCTTCCCAAGTCAGGCCAGAAGACAATCTCAAACCAGAAGGCGAGTTTTACACACCTGAGAAGCCAGGATTCAGGCCTGCTGAGAGACCAGTACAAAAGAAGCCGGAGGACAATCTGAAACCCGAGGGAGAATTCTACAGCCCTGAGAAACCGAAGTACAAGCCAGGTGAAAGACCTTCTCAAGTAAGGCCAGAAGACAACCTTAGACCAGAAGGTGAGTTCTACACACCTGAGAAGCCTGGATTCAGGCCTGCTGAGAGACCAGTTCAGAAGAAACCACAGGACAACCTTAAACCCGAAGGCGAATTTGTAAAGCCCGAGAAACAAGTCTACAAACCGGCGGAAAAAACTGAAAGAATTATTCAAAAGGATAATCTTCGCTCGGAGGGCGAAATGACGTTTGTTGAAAAGGAGGAATATCAGTATGTGGTGCGACCAGACCAAGTTAGGCCATCCGACAATCTGAAACCAGAGGGAGAGTTCTACAGCCCTGAGAAACCGAAATACAAGCCAGGTGAAAGACCTTCTCAAGTTAGGCCAGAAGACAATCTCAAACCAGAAGGTGAGTTCTACACACCTGAGAAGCCTGGATTCAGGCCTGCTGAGAGACCAGTTCAAAAGAAGCCGGAGGACAATCTTAAACCCGAGGGAGAATTCTACAGCCCTGAGAAACCGAAGTACAAGCCAGGTGAAAGACCTTCTCAAGTAAGGCCAGAAGACAATCTTAGACCAGAAGGTGAGTTCTATGCACCAGAGAAGCCTGGATTCAGGCCTGCTGAGAGACCAGTTCAGAAGAAACCACAGGACAACCTTAAACCCGAAGGCGAATTTGTAAAGCCCGAGAAACAAGTCTACAAACCGGCGGAAAAAACTGAAAGAATTATTCAAAAGGATAATCTTCGCTCGGAGGGCGAAATGACGTTTGTTGAAAAGGAGGAATATCAGTATGTGGTGCGACCAGACCAAGTTAGGCCATCCGACAATCTGAAACCAGAGGGAGAGTTCTACAGCCCTGAGAAACCGAAATACAAGCCAGGTGAAAGACCTTCTCAAGTTAGGCCAGAAGACAATCTCAAACCAGAAGGTGAGTTCTACACACCTGAGAAGCCTGGATTTAGGCCTGCTGAGAGACCAGTACAAAAGAAGCCGGAGGACAATCTTAAACCAGAAGGAGAATTCTACAGCCCTGAGAAACCGAAGTACAAGCCAGGTGAAAGACCTTCTCAAGTAAGGCCAGAAGACAATCTTAGACCAGAAGGTGAGTTCTATGCACCGGAGAAGCCTGGTTTCAGGCCTGCTGAGAGACCAGTTCAGAAGAAGCCACAGGACAACCTTAAACCCGAAGGAGAATTTGTAAAGCCCGAGAAGCAAGTGTACAAACCGGCGGAGAAAACTGAAAGAATTATACGAAAGGATAATCTTCGCTCTGAAGGCGAAATGACGTTTGTTGAAAGGGAGGAATATCAGTATGTAGTGCGACCAGACCAAGTAAGGCCATCCGACAATCTGAAACCAGAGGGAGAGTTCTACAGCCCTGACAAACCGAAGTTTAGGCCAGGCGAAAGACCTTCCCAAGTCAGGCCAGAAGACAATCTCAAACCAGAAGGCGAGTTTTACACACCTGAGAAGCCAGGATTCAGGCCTGCTGAGAGACCAGTACAAAAGAAGCCGGAGGACAATCTGAAACCCGAGGGAGAATTCTACAGCCCTGAGAAACCGAAGTACAAGCCAGGTGAAAGACCTTCTCAAGTAAGGCCAGAAGACAACCTTAGACCAGAAGGTGAGTTCTACACACCTGAGAAGCCAGGATTCAGGCCTGCTGAGAGACCAGTACAAAAGAAGCCGGAGGACAATCTGAAACCCGAGGGAGAATTTTACAGCCCTGAGAAACCGAAGTACAAGCCAGGTGAAAGACCTTCTCAAGTAAGGCCAGAAGACAATCTTAGACCAGAAGGTGAGTTCTACACACCTGAGAAGCCTGGATTCAGGCCTGCTGAGAGACCAGTACAAAAGAAGCCGGAGGACAATCTGAAACCCGAGGGAGAATTCTACAGCCCTGACAAACCGAAGTATAGGCCAGGCGAAAGACCTTCTCAAGTCAGGCCAGAAGACAATCTCAGATCAGAAGGCGAGTTTTACACACCTGAGAAGCCTGGATTCAGGCCTGCTGAGAGACCAGTTCAGAAGAAACCACAGGACAACCTAAAACCCGAAGGCGAATTTGTAAAGCTCGAGAAACAAGTCTACAAACCGGCGGAGAAAACTGAAAGAATTATTCAAAAGGATAATCTTCGCTCGGAAGGCGAAATGACGTTTGTTGAGAAGGAAGAATATCAGTATGTGGTGCGACCAGACCAAGTCAGGCCATCTGACAATCTCAAACCAGAGGGAGAGTTCTACAGCCCTGACAAACCGAAGTATAGGCCAGGCGAAAGGCCTTCTCAGGTCAGGCCAGACGATAATCTTAGACCAGAGGGTGAGTTCTATACTCCGGAGAAGACAGGATTCCGCCCTGCTGAGAGACCAGTACAAAAGAAGCCAGAGGACAATCTGAAACCCGAGGGAGAATTCTACAGCCCTGACAAACCGAAGTATAGGCCAGGCGAAAGACCTTCTCAAGTAAGGCCAGAAGACAATCTTAGACCAGAAGGTGAGTTCTATACTCCGGAGAAGCCAGGATTCCGCCCTGCTGAGAGACCAGTACAAAAGAAGCCAGAGGACAATCTGAAACCCGAGGGAAAATTCTACAGCCCTGACAAACCGAAGTATAGGCCAGGCGAAAGACCTTCTCAAGTCAGGCCAGAAGACAATCTCAGATCAGAAGGCGAGTTTTACACACCTGAGAAGCCTGGATTCAGGCCTGCTGAGAGACCAGTTCAGAAGAAACCACAGGACAACCTAAAACCCGAAGGCGAATTTGTAAAGCCCGAGAAACAAGTCTACAAACCGGCGGAGAAAACTGAAAGAATTATTCAAAAGGATAATCTTCGCTCGGAAGGCGAAATGACGTTTGTTGAGAAGGAAGAATATCAGTATGTGGTGCGACCAGACCAAGTCAGGCCATCTGACAATCTCAAACCAGAGGGAGAGTTCTACAGCCCTGACAAACCGAAGTATAGGCCAGGCGAAAGGCCTTCTCAGGTCAGGCCAGACGATAATCTTAGACCAGAGGGTGAGTTCTACGCACCAGAGAAACCTGGATTCAGGCCAGCTGAACGACCAGTACAAAAGAAGCCGGAGGACAATTTGAAGCCTGAAGGAGACTTTTACAGTCCAGAAAAACAACCGTATAGGCCCGGGGAACGTCCATCCCAAGTTCGCCCTGATGATAATTTGAGACCAGAAGGAAATTTCTATGCTCCCGAAAAGCCAGGATATAAGCCAGGAGAACGACCAATTGCGAAGAAGCCCGTTGATAACTTAAAGCCCGAAGGAGATTTTGCTAAGCCAGAAAAACAAGTTTATAAACCAGCGGAAAAGTCTGAGAAAATAATTCAAAAGGACAACTTACATACTGAAGGTGAAATGACATTTGTGGAGAAAAAAGAGTATCAGTACGTAATTCGACCTGAACAGGTAAAACCAACTGACAACCTGAAGCCTGAAGGCGAGTTCTACAGTCCCGAAAAATCAAAATATCAACCAGCTGAGCGCGTTACCGTTGTAAGGCACAAGGATAACTTAAAAGTTGAAGGAGAGTTTTATGTCCAAGAAAAAGAAGGCTTTAAGCCTGTCGAAAGGCCTAAACAGAAGAAGCCGCATGATAATTTAAAACCAGAAGGTGAGATGGTTATCCCAGAAAAGGTTCAATACAAACCTGCCGACAGGGTGACAAGAGTTATTCATAAGGACAACCTACGCAGTGAGGGAGAAATGACTTTTACTGAAAAAACAGAGTATCAGCATGTTGTAAGGCCCACTCCAGTAAAACCAGAAGATAACTTAAGAACCACTGGTAAGCTTTACGTACCTGAAAAGCCAACTATTAAAAATGGTGAACGCCCCGAGCCGGTTCGACCTAAAGACAATTTGAAACCTGACGGCGTTATGTACACACCCAACAAACCGAAATATGAGCCTGCTTCCCGCCCAGAACAGAAAAAATATGCGGATAACTTGAAACCAGAGGGTAAAATGCACATCCCAGAGAAGGAAGGATTCCGGCCGGCAGATAGGGTAAAGACGGTTATTAGAAAAGACAATTTGAAAACCGAGGGAGAAATGACATTCACCCAGAAGGAGGAATATCATCATGTAAGACGGCCAGAGCAAGTAAAGCCAAGCGATAACCTAAAAGTCGAAGGGGAATTCTACACACCCAATAAGACTGCCTTTAGGCCCGCTGAACGACCCATACAAAAGAAGCCTCAGGACAACCTTAAACCAGAAGGAGAATTCTATAAGAGGACCGACCGAAGCGAGACCGATAGCACGACAGTTACAGAAACTATTAAGAGAGAATCGCCGAAGCGTCCCGTTGATAATTTGAAGCTGGAAGGCTCTATGACAGTAACCAGAAGGGATGATTATAAAAATACGTCCCACAAAACTGTTGATAAAACGCAACGCACTCAAAAAATCAACCACAACAGTTCATCTATTACATTGGGAACTGATACTACAATCCGCAAAACAACAA
Source organism: Drosophila lutescens (assembly GCA_037075285.1). Lineage (NCBI taxonomy): Eukaryota > Metazoa > Arthropoda > Insecta > Diptera > Drosophilidae > Drosophila > Drosophila lutescens. The sequence continues at coordinate 792,332 of JBAMCF010000598.1, forward strand.
ATCAGATGAACTACGTATCTGGAAAGGACGCAGTTAAACAAGTCGATTCCAACAGTCAAAACCCAGTTGACGGTCTTATAGTTGTGTCCACAACGAAGGTAACTACTGTAATAGGCGGGCGCCACAAGAAAGAACCAGAAACCGAGTATGTCAAGAGGCCAGCAAAGATTAACGTTATAGAAAATGTTGCCAAGAATACAACAACGACAAATATCGAGAATACTCAAAACATTCACAAAGAAACCATGTCAATGCAAAGAAACCATAACTTAGTCCAAAATAGTGCATTGACTTCCGAAAATATCGCTACTGAATCGAATCGTAGACATTTAACCGATAATGTCACTGGCGACACAAGCTCAACAACTGGGTACGGTGGAACAGTCTCGAATACTGGCGATTCTTCATCGAATCGCGTGGTTTCTGGACGAAATGTTACCAGCAACGTGACTGAGGAATCGACTTCTCGAGTAGTGACAGGAAGAAACGTCTCCAGCAACATAATTGGCGAATCAACAACCCGTACTGTTTCCGGAAGATCTGTCACCAATAACATTATTGGTGATACCACAAGTCGAGTACTGTCTGGTAGTACAGTTGGACACAACATCAGCGACGACACAAGAGTGGTATCAGAAGGCAGAAGTTCCACTAACAACGTTGTAACAGGAAACACATCCTCGCATATGACTACTTCGAAGCACTTCCATCACCGAAAGAGTGAGTTCTCATCAGAAGCTGATGTTTCGAATACGGTCTTCCATCGCAAGAACCTAACCAGCGATTCGAATGCAGCCAATGGCAGCCTGACTTCTAACGGAAAGATGCAGCGAAAGAGCATACTAAACCTGCACGAGCAGCCCTCCAGCACTACCACCCATGGCGGAGAGCGTCAAAGTTACAGCAGCATTCATCGCCAGAACCGGGACTCTGATGCGAATTCTACCTTTACAAGTGAGCGTCGAACCTGCAATGTGCACAAGGAGAACAGGGAGCACAATGCGAAGAATTCATCCTCCATGTCTCGTATAATTTCTGGTGGTGCCACGGGAACTGAACTGAACAGATCGAATGTCGAACGGTCAACGGTGACACGAACCCAAGTTTCGGGGGGTGGCATCGATTTTCCATCTCAATCTCACTCACACTCCGCAAGCCATGGGACCCGTCATCGAGGGAGTCAGCATGTGTCCAGCTTGGGCGGTGGCATCGATTTCCCTTCCTACAGTGCTCATGCTCACGGGCACACCGAGCGTTTGGTTACCCGCCGTGGAAATCAGTCCTCAATTAGTCTGGGCAACGACAAGTTTACCGGCTCCAGTTTGTACAAGAGCGAATACATTACTGCCCCAAAAACGACGTGTGCTGTGCATAAGATTAAACAAGGTGCATTCCAACATACAAGGAGTACTCAAGACCACAAGTTCTTCAAGACCTCAAACTAACAGAGCCACCCTACGAGTTTATACATATCTTTTGCTTTACTAATAAACATGTCCCATATTAATAATAATCTAAGCTTCCATGACAATATATGTTTTATACAATATACAAACCGATCCGAAAATGAAGATTAACAATAAAGATAATTTTTTGAAACGAAGAAGAATTTCTTTTTTTTTTGGTCAAAATGGTTTTAATTTTAGGGTTCAACTGGAGATGATGTCTTTATTGAAAGTTTAAAAGATGCTAGTGTCGTTTTAAGGGCTAGTATGTAAAGGTAACTATATATTTAAACGTTAAAAAAATCCACTTGACTATATATAAACAATGAGTTCTATCTATAATATACTCGCACATTTTGTTTTGTATTTGTATAATGGTGTACATTTGCAGTTTATTGTTTTTCTCTGTTCAATTTGTCTATATCTTATAATGCATATTAACAATAAATATTTCTCTTCTCATATTCGTACATACTTATGTATATATTTAAATATTCATCGATTCTCTTAACTTATGTATTGTATATATAGTATATCATTATTATTTTTGTTTGGAAGACATTTTTTCGCTTGTTTGGAAGACTTGCGTTTCGTTTCTTACAGACTAACATTATTGTTTTTAATTTCGTTTCGAGTGAATAGTATGTTTATCTGAATCTTCGACATTTTGGACACAGCCAAATGATGACATAGCATCTGGAAGACTTGCCATGCCCAAAAGTGCAAGGAATCATATAAGAATCTCTAGATTTAATTTCATTTAGTTTACATTCAATTTAAAATGGAAGACCGATTTCAAATGCATTTATCAGGGCATTGCCCGAATCGTAGATACCAATAACGCCAAAGAGCACGCCGAGCGCAATGATGAGGTAGTCTTTGGCTATTTCCTTCTGATCTAGCAGGTGACCCTTGATTTTAATGTGGAAGTAACAAGGCCAGATAAAGCTAAGCATAGTGCCAGTGAAGCTGCCAATGAAACCCATCAGAATGGAGAAGTGGGGAATGAAGATGGCCATCAGTATGGTGGACAGAATAACGCCGACGCGGAAGCCCAGGCCCCAAACCTTCAGTTCCCCGTCCAGATTCCAGATGGTTGGAAATTTGGTCTTTGGCGGACCTCGAAAGAAGTTGCGCTCGAGCAACTCACAGGCAGCGTAGTATGGCAACGGGTAGCTAAGGAGGGCCTTGATGACCAAGAAGAAGTTCACCATACCCTTAAAGCCCTGCGAGTGCAGATTGTTGGTGATCACCTGCTGCGTGTCGTTCTGGAAGGTCAGAAAGCAGATGTACCCGAATCCGGCCTTAAACACTGCAGCCGCGATATGAGACCAGTCCAGCATCCAATTAAACTTGGAGCGGTCGATCATGTTGCCCTCGAGGGTGGGCAGAAAGATCTGCGAGGTGTACGAGAAGACAATCACACCCAGTGAGATGGGAAAGTTCTCCATGTCGATGCTGAAGCGGACCTTGGACCAGCCCCAATCGCCGATCTGCAGTAGGCAATAGCCCAGGATTACGGCGTTTATCACGATGTGCGACATTGTGCACCAGAAGGAGAGGGTGGAGACCATTTTCAGAGACTTTAGGAAGCCCATGGGCAGCAGGAAGATGCCCACGAAAAGCATCCAGGATCGCGAGTCAAACGAGCCCTGTGGATATGTTCCGGCTAATAGATCACCGCAAACCACCACATAAAGGATGCAGGTCATCAGAAGCTCAATGAGCTGGGCAATGCTAACAGCCCGGGCGCCCAATTTGGGTCCGAAACAAACCTTCGCGATGGCCACGTAGCTGTCACGTACTCTCACCATTTGTCCCGTTGCCGGATCCGGTTCATATAGACACTGCACCAGCACCTTGCCCGTGTAGCAGCAGATGTGTGCTATTCCCACCATGGCCACGATGGCCCAATAGCCGCCATGGAGCACGGCGAAGGGCAGCGATACGATAAACATGCCCTGGATGGCATTTGTCACGTTCCAGGCTGCCTGGAACTCATCGATTTTGCAGCCGCCGCCACCTTCTCCCTCGCAGACAAAGGAGCTTCCCTCCGAGGCGATGCTGCCTTGCCTATGGATGGGGAATTACAGATTATTACCTAGGAAGTGGTTCTATTATAAACCTACCTAAAGCCATCCGTTTGCTGATACCTGCCGTCGTACTCATTGAAGGATGTGCTCTGGTACTCGTTCCTGTAGTTACCATCGCCCTCGCCTCCGCCTTCCTCGTTCGTCCAGCCTCCGGCGTTCCGGAAGGGATTCGAGCTCATCTCGGTGGTCTGATCGCCGCCATCCATGCCAGGCTCCATGGACTTGTGCTGGCCCTGCTGGTTGTGCTGGTGACCCTGCTGTGCGGTGCTACCCGGCGGTTGCTCGTAGTCCTTGCGCTCTGGAATTTGCTGTCGGGCCGTTTGCACGGCCACATTGAGTATGTTTCTCAGTGGCGGCAATGGCGTGGCTTTCAATTTGGCTATGAATGACATGTTGTATGCTGGATGCTATAAACGGCCCTGATGATGGTGGGATGGTGGCTTATGGTGGTGGTGGGGGTGGTAGTTGCCTGATGGCGGCGGCTGCGGTGGTGTCAAGAAGGCGTGCGAAGTGTATCGATTTTATCAGAATTTGCCTTAACAATTTCGGTGGCCTCCAGCTTCCGCAATGGTTCCAAATTTCTCTACTGCGGTCACATAAAGATTTAACTAGAATCTAGAAAATAAAACTGAATTTTGTCTCAGATTTCGGATTGATTGATTTCGACTTCTTGGCGCCCTTGAGCGAATGAAGCACGTTAATCATGCGTTACTCGGATACTGGCACATCCTGCTCACTCGAATCTCAAAGTCCAGGGTTTTGAGAACTAGCTGAAACAGCCGAAACCAATGCGGAAATTAGTTGAAAAAGTCTTGTGAATTTTATGTAACGTGGGAAATCTGCGGCCGTGCGACTGAGAAAAGAAAATCTTTGCACTCCAACCTGATGGAACTGGCAGTGCGCAGAATCCGGTCGTGTATATATCGGGTGGCTGTGTCAGTGTCATATGGTCACGGTCCATTCGCGTTCCACCCCAAGAAGCTGTCATTAGGCGGTTGCGTTCCACAGTGACATTGAAATCGATTATGCGTTTCGATCACTTAGGATATACTTTATTTCGTTTTGTTTTTGTTCATCATATTTATAAAGTTCTAATAATTGTACAATTCAAAGAGTTCTAGGTCTAGGGTCTAGGGGTTGGACGTTGGGGGGTTGGAAGAACATTGTGGGTGCGGGAGCAATCTTAAGACTACCTAAACCACTCTCTAAACTCTAGTTACCAAAATTACAAATTTCCAATCAGAGTCAGTTGCTGTAGCAGGTCTTGCGCACTCCTGCCAGAATGTTGCTAATCTCATCGTCTTTGCGCTGCTGCTGCTCGAAGAGCATCTCACCAACTCCGACTCCGACGCCGACTCCCACGCCCACCATTCCGGGTCCTGGTCCTGGTCCAAAGTGGTGATGGTGGTGCTGCTGCTGAATGGCTGCCGGATTCGAGGTCACCGTCTGGTTGGGAGGTGCTGACAATGAAGGCGGAGCCGAATGCGAGGCCTGTTGGTGCTGCACTGGAGCTTGATTTTGGCTCTGTGCCTGGGCCATTCCCTCGTAGCCCCCATAGTTCCCATAGTGCAGGTAACCACTCTGCATGGGCTGTGCTCCGTAAGCACCGGCTGCTCCTGTCTGCTGGAACGGCACCGCCAGCTGCAGTGGAAAGGCGGCCAGCGAGGTGGGAGGATACGGAAGCTGGGTGTAGTAGCTGGCCGCCGTTGCCGGCAGCATGGCGTTACTATAGGCCTCCGCCTCGTAGTCATCGTAGTTCTGATTCGTGTCCGGGTATTTTAGGCACTTCTGGGCGCTCGCCGACTCAGTGGGTTGTTCCTTATGCTCCACCGCCACCGAAGTTGAGTAATCCAGATCGTTGCTCTGATAGCGCAGGAAGTCCTCGTATTGCATCCCATAGGCATTAGCGCTGGGGAGGGAATACTCATTGCCGGAGGACAACTCATTCATGCTAAGCCTTAGATTACCGCAGTTATCCGCCATGGAAACGGTGTAGCTGCTCATCTCGCTCGTGGGAATGGGTCCAGCGGAACTGGAGGGCGTGCTGGTGGCCAAATTACAATGCTGCTGCATAGCACTTAGGCTATTTCGCATCGAGGAGCTAGTGTCGTCTTCCGACACGGATACGGGTGGATAGAACGTGCCCTTGACGGAGTGTCCGTGGTCCAGCAAACCCCGATTGTTGCACGTCACATACATTCCCCGAGCCGCCACCACGGCCACTGATGTGGGTGCCAGCGGATAGGAGGCGGCATATAGACCCTGTTGAACCTGTCCCTGCGACTGACCCTTGCCCTTCTCCTCCGACTTGGAAAGCTTCTCCTGGCGCGACTTGGCCGCTCGACTAGGCGACGGCTTTGTTAACTTCTTGAGCAACAACGAGCTGTCGTAGCCTCCTCCGCCCGTGGGCGTTGACTCACCGAGCAGAGCGGGCTGACAGTTCGAGGCCAGCGATTCGATCTGCTCGGTGCTGTCCGCATTGCTGTAGCAGTCCACCGAGCTGGGTGAATATGTGGGCTTGAGTGGCTGCTCGTAGAGGCCACCTGGATTCTGGTTCGTGGAGTTGCAGGTGCTTTCATCGGTGGGCGTTGTGTAGCTGGAGGATGCGGTGGCCAACGGCGGCGTGGCCAACTTTGGATTCGATTTGGATCCACCAGCGCCCGGATTGGGTGAGCTCTCGCTCTGCTCCTTGGCTCCACCCGGCTGCATGGCCCGCAGCTTGGACTGCTTGCGACGCCGCGGTCTGTACTTGTAGTTCGGATGCTCCGTCATGTGGATCACCCGCAGACGCTCTGCCTCCTCTACGTAGGGCCTTCGATCCTGCGGCGTTAGCGAACGCCATTTTTTTCCTGCAGGGTACATAAAATCAAAAAAAAAAAATATTTTAAACGTGTCAAAAACAACTTTTTAAATACTTTTAACAAAAAAGGAATACCCTCTGCAAGGGTATAAAAATTCAATTAGAATACAGCAATGACATTTTCAAGAAAACTAAAATTTCCATTTTATGTCAAGTACAGGAATTTATTTTCTGATTTTTCGTCGTAATCTGTTGAAATAGGTGCCACAGTTATGTAACCAACTGTTTTGTTCTGCTAATAACATCCGCATTAACTTTTTGATAGATTTAACAATTACACTTTTTGACCAATTTTGAATTTTTTCATAAGGGGATACTTTACAATTGTTGGGTAAAGTTTTTGGGTTTGAACGTGAATTGATTGGGAATCTTATTACGAACTTAATGCGGTATAACAGGGTGTTATGAGACTTATAAAAACATTTAATTTGTTGTTTTCTAAATAATCATATTTCTTGGAAGCAGGCTACCAGATCAAATTGTCACTACTTTTTTGTTTTTTGCCTAACAACTTAAACGTTTTTATACCCTTGCGGAGGGTATTATAATTTCAGTCAGATATTGTAACGCAGTGAAGGAGACGTTTCCGACCACATAAAGTATATATATTCTTGATCAGCACCAATAGCCGAGTCCATCTAGCCATGTCCGTCTGTCCGTCTGTCCGTCTGTCCGTCGGACCGTCTGTCCGTCTGTCCGTCTGTCCGTTTCTATGCGAACTAGTCTCTCAGTTTTAAAGCTATCGCAATGAAACTTTCCCAAAAGTCTTCTTTCTATTGCAGGTAGTACATATGTCGGAGCGAGCCGGATCGGACCACTATATCTTAAGGCTCCCATACGAATAATCAAACAAATATAAGAAAATTCATTGTAACTTTTCAGGAAGTAGGCGTTTTGATTTCTGACAACTTAAAAAGGTATTTCTTTTATCTGCAAGGGTATATAAGCTTCGGCTGGCCGAAGCTAGCTTTCTTTCTTGTTAAAATAAATATAAATATTTTGAAGTACCTAATTCTTCAACCGATTAAGGGCCTTTATTTGAACATTTTTTTTTTAATCCGCTAAAACTAGGTCTTCAACCACTTCTAAATTAATATTTAATTAAATATTTAATATGTTAACACTAAATTCTAAAATTGTAGGCAATATAAAACTGAAATTTAATCGACTGAAATATTTAAGTAGTGATGGTGCTTACCTAACATCTTGCTGAGGTCCGCATTATGCAGGTCGGGATTCTCGTCCGCCAGCTTCTTGCGCTCGATTTTGGCCCAGACCATGAAGGCGTTCATCGGCCGCCGGATGCGCGATTCTTTGGCACTTTTTGACTGGGTCCCGCCGGGCCGGTACTTGAGGTCGGCGGGCAGCGGCTTGTGCCGCTCCAGATAGCCACAATTGGGGGCGCACAGCTCGCCCTTGTAGTCGTAGCTCCACATGGACGCCGGTTCGATGGGTGAGTGCGATTGGCACTCCTCCATGGACGCGGAACCTCCGCCCGTCATCCCTGCCATCCCAGGATGCGACAGAAACTTGTTAAGTACCGAGTTGCCGCCACCACCCAGCAGCGGGATGTTGCTGCTGATCAGCGATCCGGACGCAGTGCCTCCGCCCACATAGGCACTGGACACCATCGGCATGGGTGAGTGGCTGTGGGCCGCCAAAACAGCCTCGTTGAGGTGCTCGTTCTCGTATCCGGAACTCTGTATGGCTGGCGAGTGCAGACTGGGCGAGGAGTGCTCGCTTCCCTGACGCACATGGTAGATCCCCGCATCGCTGTTGCTCTCGTGCATCAGACGACCATCCGTCAGGTAGCCACCGTGCTCCGGATAATCGCTGCCGGTGGAGTGGCTGTACTCCGGAGTCCGCGAGACGTGCGGATACTTCTTTGAACTGGAAGGAGGCAAAAAAAAGGATATGAATAAGCAATTGGTAAGTAGATGGCCATCCTCTTTCAAAAAAGTTTCTTCTTTGCCTGAATTCCCATTCGATACTACATATTTTAAAAGCAATGATTAATATATCAATTAAATTTTATTTTTCAGTAACAAATAAAGATCAATACTATCCCTAACTAAATTAGTTTTTATATTTAACATTTTTTTGTACCCGTTGTATTGGTATATTGTATACGTGCAAAAGTATATAACAGGTAGAAGGACGCGTTTCTGACCTTATAACGTATATATATTCTTGACGTGTCCTGAAGCAGTAATGCGTAGTTGTATTGTTGTTTAGTATTCTATTATAAGTTATGTTATGTTCTGTTATGTTCTCAAGTTATTTGTTCCTATTTGTACTTTACGTTTTATAGCCATTAATTGATCAATGTATAATTATATGAGTTACACTAAAAAAAAAAAAAAAATTGATCAGGATCACTTGCCAAGTCGATTTAGCCATGTCCGTCTGTCTGACTGTCTGTATAAACGCTGAGATGTCGGAAACTATGTAAGCTATTAAAGTTGGTATTAACCATAGAGATTAGATTCTTCTTTGTTTTGCTTTGTTATAAGCAAATAATGGTAACCTCCTGTAAATAAAAATCTTTAATTCACTTAACTTGGCAGCTACGTTGCATCATTTGTAAGTATCAGTTTTTAAACATATTTAATATCATTGAAATAAAATAAATTATTTCGATTGTGATCCACAGTGGTCAAATTAGCCGATATGGAAGTAATCACCCAAAAATTATCTGATTGCTAAAAATGTGGCTTAACCCATAAACGTCTTACCTAATTCGGTTTCGTACATACAGTTCGCCTTGAACCTTAATCTGTTAATGGCTTTAACTGTATAGATATCTGTAAATAGAGCACACACAATCTAAAAACCCCAATCAAGATGGAGTTATCCCTCAATTCGGGTTATCCCCGCCTCGTATCACATTCATGATCGTTGTTAATCCCTGTCTCCCGAGAGGCTACCGCTGGAAATTACGTACCGTCGGCAAAAATGTCCGCCGCAGTGTTCTTTATAATGATATTTAAAAGGGCTGCTAAATACGTTGACAATTTTCGCGTCGCTGGCACGCACAGAGGAGCACAAAGGTAGGGGTCCCAAGAGGAGGAGGAGGAGGAGTACGGCTTTGCATTTATCACAGACACCAGAGAGACACAAACTGGAACTCAAGATCGGAACAGGACGGAACGGAGCGGCTTGGTGGTTCGCCTGGACTCGGGCTCCCTGCATCGGTGCGCTCCTTAATGTCAGCGGACATAAATGTAAATTGGGCGCGTGCAGCTATTGTATTATCAAAGGAGGCCGCTTCGACTTCAACAAGCCACCGTCGCGGAGTAAGCAAAGAAGCTGAACCGAAAAGCTGGAGCAGAAGCTGGTACCCAGACTCAGATTCAGACCGAGGCAGAGGCCGAGAAGGAGACTCTCGACTCTCGACCAGACCGCGACTCAGATCGGGAATGAGAATGAGAATGAGGCTGGCCGCAGTCTGGCTGCCTTGGACCGGACCTTTATGCATAACTTTTAAAACTTGCGACATATCGACACATTTCAAAGTAATTCGCCTTCCAAGAATTCAGCAGCAGCAGCAGCAGCGGCAGCAGCATTGGGAGCATGGAGAGCAGAACCGAACGACAAGTTTAAATATTGCCAAAGCTCCCGAGATCCCGATCCCAATCCCGACTTTCGATCCTTTGGGGTTTCGAGCCATGCCGCTCAGTATGCGTGCTCCCTCGATCTCCTCGATTTGTTACCGTTTGAATTTATTGCTGCCCACTACACTTTTGGTCTATTGTGTGCCGCCGCTGACTTCTGGCTTCAGTCTTTAGTCTACAGTCTTAAGCCTCTTTTGCCTACCTACCAGAACCAGAACCACTGGGCCTAATTGTTTGGATCTTGGAACTGGGCTTCCTAGCTCTAATTCTCCTGGCCTTTGTAGACACTCAGAGGCTTTAGTCTTTCGCTTTAGCCCCCAATAACTAAGTATCTAAACCTCTTGGCCGGGTCTTTTTGGCTCCAAGAGCTAGGCGCTCTAGTTTCGGCGACTTTCTTCCTTGACAATGCCGCCAAAGTTGCAAATTTCGGTTGTGCCAACCGTGGCCTAAACCTAACCCCTTCGGAGCTCCTTGGCCCATCTGAATGTACGGACCCGACCAGCCCATGGCTGAAGGCTCGATAATTTATTGAGGGTTTTCGGTGACGTCGTTACGTTTTTGATATTCGGTTGCGGCTGCCGCTGCCGCTAAATACTTGGATACTTGGCCGAAAAGGGGTACACAAAATTATACCGTCCTTCTGTACCTTCTGTCCATAAGGTCCGTCCACTCGACCGCTGTCCAACCTGTCCCAACTGTCGGCTGTCTGGTCGCAGTCGGTCTGGCTTTATCCTAAGCCCGCTCACGATCCACGAAGCTCCGCTCGGCTTAGCCAGCTTCAGATCTCAGCTTTAAGCCTCAGTTTCTGTGTCTGTTTCTGGCTTAGCCATGGCCCTGATTTTAAAATAGGACACATACAGTGGCCGGTAAGTTGGCATTTTTATGCGCGCAAAATGTCAACATCTTTGCAAAATGCCACATATTCCACATTGCGGCCAGGTCTCCTTACCTGTCCTCTGGTCCCCCTGTCCGAGTACTCGATGTCCGCCGCCGACTTGGGGACCCATGGAACGTTTTGTTTACGACAACATCGACTTCTCTGGTGGCTGTGGCTGCCACAGAGTCCCGGTAAAAGTGGAAAGGGGCCTTGGAGGAGGAGACACAAGGGGACTCCCCTTGAAGCTGCCACAAAAGTAGGCAACTCCTCCCTTTTAACAAGCCCCTGGCTTCATTCAGGAGCCGCCAACTCGGCAAAACTCCCAACCGAAGAAGCCGCATTGATCTGGAGAGTGTCAGGCGCTTTAGCATATTGTGATTCATGTGACGCTCTGCCGCGCTGCTCAAGACAGCCTTTTAAGTTGGAGAATTGTCCCGGCTTCGTCTGCATCTCCCTTTCCCCTTCCCGAAAATCAGATGCATTCATATATGGGGGGACAATTGTCACAGGAGTTGGTAATAAAGAGGAGTTCTCGTCTGCCCCTTTATCCATATAGATTTTCTTCCATATTCCTGGCTAATTTTAGAAAGCGTTTCGGGGGCCGCATAACTTTGGGCTGACATACCGACATTCCAGCCAATAGGACAGTAATTAAGACAGATCCACCGCTACGGTGAGCTGTCAATACCTTTGTCTATTCACCAGTTGGGGCCCATGCAGGGGATCCTCTGGGTTGTGGACAGGTATGTGACAACAATTGGGCAGATTTGTCTCGGCTTCCAGACAATCACTGCGGGACCGGAGTGAAGAACAATGGCATTCTATTATTCGGCAGATTTGTTAGACTTTTATTTTTCGGACTTCATAGACCGATTTAGACATTGATATGGAAATCACTGCACTATTTTGGCAAAGGGATAAATACTTGTCAGAAAGTAAATTGTGACTTAACCCCCAGAACTTTATTTGACTTTAGGAGCTGTGTACTTGCTTATCTTTAACCTTCAAAGCCTTTGGGAGCTATAACATTTCCATTAGTTGGTATATTTGTAAAGTGTTTGTGATATTTTATGTGGCTTTCTCTAATATCAACTTAGTTAAGTTACAAGTGTAGCATTCCCATTAACATTTCATTATATATTACCTGTAAGAACCTGTGTAATTCTTCTATGTACCAATGTTCCAATTAAGTTTAACCCAATTAGTAACCCAGATTGCCCTCATATACATTTTAGAAAGCTTCTGCCCAGCAACATGCTAATTAACAACCTTGATGTATAATTTATTTAGATCTGATTGCGAATACAGCTCACTGTTGCTATTTAGAACTAATCAGTGCTCGATTGCAATGATCTGCCCACCAAAGAGACGCATTTCTAGAATGGCAAATCATTTGGCGCCTCATCTGCGATCGCATTGGGCCAGTTTTGGCTCGGCATCGGTGGATGTAAGCGGTGCGGCAAGGTAATAAAAGCCATTTTGGTTTTCGGCCACAGTCAAAGCCAGATGGCGAGGATGATGAGGAGGCGGAGGCTGGGGGGCCTGGAGGTGGGTGTGGCCAGCGCCTGGCAAAGAGGCATCTGCCGCGGCTCTCCATTTGCTCCATTTGCAGTCTATTGGCTGCCTGCTGCGGCTGCAGGCGCCCCAACCCGAATACAAAACAGATTTGCAGCAGGCCAGGAAAACGAGTTTGGCCCAAACGACTTGGCACGACCTGGGCCCAGTTCCAGTTGGAGGCAGAGACGGTGGAGTAGAAGGGAGTGGAGGGGGAAGGGAAGGGGTATAGGTAAGCTTGTGGAGCTGCGGCCCAGGTGTGATGTACTTGAATAACTTAACGACGCAGGCCCGGTCCCAGAGACCCGCGATGAGTATGAGTTGTCGGCCGATCGGATCGGCCATTTACGCATACATATGCATGGCCGCCTATATAAACATACAGATATATATATATATATGTAGGTATAGCCGCATGTAGATGCTGTTGACCAATAAGCATAAACAGCCCAGCATCCGGGGCCCAAAGAGCCGCCATCTTAGCTTTAATGAACATGAACATGAAGGTGAGCTGAGGTGAGCTACCTGCTCCGCTGCGAATGAGAATGAGAACGAGATCGGTACGCACAATGGATTGGTATGGCTATAGGTATGGGCAGGGGTATACCATATACCTATAGCGTGTATATACAGATCTGGGCATACATAATTAAACTAATGAAGCAAGCGAAGAGCGAAGCATCATCATCACCATCCATCTTCGAGGGCCGAGCGTTGCCGAAGTCGTCGGTTTCGTTCGGCTAATGAGGTTTATTGCGGCTGTCGTCGCTGGGATCCCTTGGATCCCCCCCCCTCTTAGTACACCCCACTTCTGTCCGTCGAAGAAACAACGAAGACCCAGTTCTCACACAAGCGATTTTAAGAGCATAAAAAAGATACAAAAATTTAATGGATTTTAGCACGCACACCAGTACAACCACGCAGGCACAGATACAGATACACCCTCACAGGTTGACGGGCTACTAAATTATATGGATTGCATGGAAATGGAAATGGAGGCAGTGCTACATGCTCGTACCAGTAAGTAGAGTAATTGCATGTGGAGGATCTGTACTTAGCTAGTTGGTGGAATCGAAAATAACTAGCCGGGAACCGGACTCCTAATCAGGGTGGTTACAGGGTTCCAAGTTCCTGACTGAATTTCTGATTTTTGTTAAGGGTAAGTTGGTTTCAGAGTGTAGAGTGCTTTACGAGTATTCAAGGGTGTAATTGGACATATTAAAAGTAATTACCCAGAAAAAGATCAAGTAGTTTATGTAAAATATCATAGCTTTTTAAGGCAACCAAGGGGTTGATACCACTAAAACACAGTTGGACATAAATTGTTGAAACATCTGAGCTGTATTCGTTGTAAAAAAGATAGTTGTTAAGCTTAATAATATAATATTATATATTTGGCAACAAACTCATTAAAATAAAACTTAGAATAAAAATACGCCATACAAAAGGCTGTATTTTTAAATCTGAATCATTTAAGATCTTAGCGCAGACTAAAATAGTACAACTAATTTGCCTTTGATTTACGTACATTCAGTGTGCCACTGAATTATTTTCCAACCAAAGACGGTTGCTTTGTACGTAAGAACTATACCGAATTTTAGTTTGGAAAAGATTTCTTTCAATGCGGTCAGAGCCATACATATTGCATTCTCAAATTTAAATATTTAATTATTATTGATTTGTTGCATTTATTCTTTAACTTCTTTTAAAATTGATGTACAAAAGAACAAGATTACTGCGTGCATTTAAAAACTGAAGGAGTGTTAACTTAAATATTGAGCCTACCATTTCTTTTTTAAGACAAATTACCTACAATTTAGTCCAAATCGAACCTTGTTATTTAAACACATTAGTTAAAAACTTTTTGAACTTGTTTAAACACATTGAAATACCCTATAACACAGCTTGATTTTTATAAAACTTACAATAAGATCACGACTGAACTATTTAAAAGATCATATTTCGAACCAATCAAAATGTCCAAATGCCTAAATAAGGACTTTTCTATACAATGCAATCGCTTTGTTCAAAATATAAGTTTTCGTTTAAGTAATATTTAAATATGAATATAGGAACTGTTTTTGAGAAGTGAAGTTCGGATTTTTTTTATCTTTCATAATCTCAGGTCAAAGTATGCATTTCATCTTTAAAATGGAACGCAAGCTGTTTTAGTTATTCTTGTATAGTCTCAGATTCATCAATACAATTAACCAATTAACCTGTCGACACACGATTTATAAACATTTAAAAAGATTTATCTCTGGCTTCCAAGAAGTTACGGCCGTCGGAATCTCCTTCTACGTCAATGAAAAGCTTTAGTTCCTGCTTGGAGTAAGGGAAAGTCCAGAAAAAATCATGTCTTAATGTTTTTTAATCGCGGGAAATACGTCACTAACTGTGAATATTGAGAATCCAGGAACCACGGCCAATTATTGAACAATTTGAATAGGAAATTGGAAGCACCATCGCCCATTTAATCGTTAAAGATTTCCTACCCAGCTTAGTCACAGTGAAATCTTAATTAATTGCCAAACTTGATTGGAAATCCACATATACAGATGGTTATTTATTGGTCATTGGATTTTATATTTATGTGGAAAACTATTTAGATTGAAAACGAAGTTAGCAAAGTTTAGGTAGATCGAAGCCGTGACTTGATTTATGGGGGAGCCATAAAAGATCAAACTGAATGAAATGGCATCAAATCGAGTTGATTTGTGGCCCTGTCACGCGCTGAGCCAATCCCAAAAACAGGAAGATTTGAAAAATGTGACGAAAAATGCGACAAGCTTTCGCCCATGAGATCTTTGGGTATTTCGGGCTTCAAGTTTCGTACGAAAAGTGTGCTTAGTATTTCTTACTATCAGAGCTTTTCATCTGTACTTAATTTAATTTCATGGCTTCATTTCCATTCATAATTTCAGCCAATTTGTAGTCGGGAATTTCCCGTCGGAAACAACGAAAGTCACTCAGCTAAATGGGCAACAACAGTATATAGGGGATGTACTATATATACGGATATTAAAACCTCATGCGTATCTATCAAGCTGCGTAGATCGGAGCTAAATCTTTTGAATGGTCAAAGCCGCATGACCTCTGGCCGAAATATACAGAAATTAAAACGTCTTTCGGAGCTTCTATGCGTTCTTGCCCTCCGCTGTTTTCCCAGGGTCTCCACCCCCATCTTCTCCGGAGTCTTGGTTTACTTTCCACTTGACCAATTTCGAACCGCGTCCGAAGACGGTTCTTAAGTTATTCGCAGCCGACCATTTACATATTTACGTTTTACGGAGAGAAGTGGAGATGTGAGGAGAGGAGAACTCACACAGTGGAGCGAGAAGCGGATACGAATACAAGTGCAAGTGCTGCGGGGTCTGAAAACTGGGGCCACACCAAGGAAAATCTAAGCAAATTCCCAGGTACTATATACTATAACCCCTATATATACGAAAATATATATATATATACCCGTTTTTTATGGTCGTAGCTCTGGCTGTATGCATTCGACATCCCCGACGGTGTTTCTCGCTGTCGTGCCCGCCGCCAGTATCTTAGTATCTGTATCTGTGACTGACTAAGTCTTGAAAAGTCCCAGTCATGTAGCCCATGTATATACGTATATATATATATACCTACGATCTAGAGAATTTCTTCACCACTACACGAGCGCCTTTCCATTTTTCATTATGGTTATTATCTTGAAGATATGTATCTTCGCTTCGGTTGGATATAATTAAACAGCGAGAAAAAAATTTTAGCATGGGAAAAATGTAAATATTACTTGTAATTTGTTAGCAGATGATGTGGATGTTCGTGATCATATGAGGGTTCCATTTTTATACGGCAACGGCGACGTTCGTGGTAACGGTGACGTTGATGTTGTTGCAGTTGCAGTTGTTGCTGTTGCTGTTGCTGTTGCTGCTGCTGTTGTTGCTGGTGATGTTGCTGTTGCTAATGTTGACGTCGGTGGTGGCAGGTTGAAATTGCTGTTGTTGTTGTTGGTTGGGACTTTGCTTTAGCAGGGCCAGCAGCATTTTGCTTAATGTTGCATTATTCCGTTAGTTTTTTCCCTTTGTCGGTGGGTTGGTGGGTGGTTCGGTTGCTCGGTGGTTCGTTGGTGGTGCTGCTAGATATTCTACTACAGCTCTCGGTTGCCGGGCCGAGCATTTTGCCCAGTTACAGTTCCAACCATAAATTTATGTGCCACTGCATGTGTGAATTTGCGTCCATTTGTTGTCAGATTTGGTTTTGTTTCTGGCTCAGACCCTAACCCACATTTTGGCCACGATTTTGCAATCGCCTAATGATGTGGACGTATTTATTTATTCTCACTCGTCACTGGGGTTTTTTCTTCCCCGTTGCGTTTATAACACTTTTAAATTGGCACTTTCAAAAACCGATTCGATTGGCACTTTGTTTTAACCGATTACTTAGGTCACTTTGTATAGTTTTTACCGAAATATCTTTGAAAACCGTTTGAATAAATCCTACTAAGGTTGTCTTTAACTCGATCTTGGTTCTTTGAAATCACCTTTCCGTTTGCTTTCAAGCTCGACTAATGATCGTATCGGTTGCCTAAAATCAAGGGCTTCGACATTTCACAAGCTACAAACAGCGGACGCTGTGACAGCAACAACACTCTTGGGAAAATGAAAATGCACGGCACAACAGCAACAACCACTAACTAACTAACTGGGCCTATGTACAGCGGGCCAGTCTGTATGTAGATATATTTATGATTACAACCGGGGAACGCAGATGGCGATGTCAATGGGAGAGCTGCTGCTACCACTAAGGCCCGATTCAGAGTCAGAGTTTTTAGTCGCAATCGCATTCGCATTCGCATTCGAGTTTCGAAGTCGAAGTCGGAGCCGCATGAACCACGCTGATGACGAACCGCAGGCCAACTAAACTCGGCGACCGATCGACGCTCTCTTGAGCTCAGAGATTGTGAACTGAACGCTGGAAACTGAGGTGTCTCTGCCTTCAGACCCGATACTTTACGATACGATACGATGCATAAGGCCAAAAAGCGAAAAGCTAAAAGTCTTGGGCCAGAGCGGCCAGAGAGCGGCAGCAGCTGCTCAGCAAAGCGGAACGAGCAAGTGGCTCAGGTCCAAAACCCAGGTGACTGGGCTCTGAGTCTCATACTACCATGCCTTACCATACCATACTCCATACCCTATACCATTGCTCTGATCGTAGCCCCCACCGAACCCAGAGCAGCGGCAAGTTCTTTTGAATCTAATGAAACAAGCCTTAGTTAATATTCATCCGTTCTCTCGCGATCTCATCCAAAGAGCCTCGGTCTCGGTCTCACTTTCAGAAAAGGAAAACCTGTTCCCCGATCCATTTGTTGTGGGAGAGACGACTTTGCATTTGGTTTGTTTCAATTGGTGGAGGCCCCAATGTCGTTGGGGTCTGTGCATATATATACACACGTGTGTCTGTGTCTGTTATGCTGGCCACAAATACTCGGGACGGGGAGCTCTCACCCATACACACGGAAGCCAGGCAGCGTATGCAAATATCGTAATGTGCGGAACCTCTGGGAAAGGGTGTTATTTGGATCAAATGGGGCACAGTATTTCCGAGAGAGAGATTCGCAAAAGATTCGGAAATATTTAAATGGGCAATCTTTGCAAATGGAAAGCAACGAAAGTCATTAATCAAAGGTTATGTGTAGGTGTTTAGAAGGGAATGATGGAGTTTCAAAGAGATTTGTAAACCTAAACTTTCAAAATCGTTAGTTAAGTTATTAATAGCTACGAATTTAGTTAAGAACCAACAGCCTGATTAGACTGAAGATCGCAAAGGGGTTGAGAAAGTATAGAAGACAATTTGTAATAGCGTCGGTTAACTCTCATCCAATATAAGAACTATACAAGAGGTGACTTTATAAAACATACATGAATAAATTTATATCATATATTCCTAGCTTTCCAGAACCTATTTTACCTTTACCCCCATTAAGACCTAAGCCCAGTAAAATGCACTGCCTGCAACCTTGGATGTTATATTCAAATAGAGCCATATTTAATTTTTATTTCACTCTCCACCCACCGAAGTTGGGGCCAAGCTGATTGGTATCCAGCTGGAGATAAGCAGCCAAATTGCATATTGCGCCAACTGCTGCCAGCGAACTGCACAGGCCAAGCCCAAAAAATCAGGGGATAAGCATAAAAAAAAGCGACGAACCTCCCAGAAGACGACGAGTCAAGTACGTTGGCAGGTAAAAGTGCATGCGGCCACGCGCAGGGCATTTAATAATAATAAACTCGTACTTGGTTGGGGGGCCAGGCAAAAGCCGGAGTTCATAATTAAGCGCCAGAATGCCGGGAAAACCTTCTTCGCTTCTTCTTGCCATAGATGCAAAATATTTGTTTATCACATCGCGATAATTGCCGCCGGCGAAGTGAAGACCAGGTCTTCTTTTTCGCTGTCGTGGTCGTGGATTCGTGGATTTATGTGCAGAGGGGCCGAGCAGCGGGCAAAAGGTTCCAAACATCGTAGCGGAGCATCGGTCAGACCAAAAGGAAAAGAAAAGCCCAAAAAGAGGGGAGAATCGCAGCACAAGCGTGTGCCGATCGAGGAGACTGAAGACTGCAGACTGAAGACTGAAAACCAAAAGACCAAAGACTAAAGACCGAGAACGGGACTGGGATTGGGATTGTGATTGGGGCGGGGGCTGCGGCTGGGGGATAAAGATTGCGGACGAGGATGAGGATCGGATCAAAGCGTGCCTCGGTGGTGGGTACAAGTTTATTGGCGTGGCGTATGTGCAAATAGCCGCTCCATCGACGATCGACTGCTCCAAAAATGTGGGCGTGTGACACTTGAGCGGCTATCGCCAGCGAATCTCTGCCTAAATGCGGCAAAAAGGAGAAAAACAAATTATTGATAAGCAGATCGGACCAGGGGGCACTGCGAGAAATGGCAGTCCAGTTTGGTGCAATTCAAACTCGTTTGGCACTCGAAATGCTCCGGTTTTTCCCAGTGCGCTCGCCAGGTAGGAGGTGCAGTTTGCGACTCCTTATCGCAGATGAAGCCCGGCACACGTTGCTTTTGGTCCAGGTCCGGGCCTCATGCATTGATGGCTGTCTGTTTCCGAGGCTCTTGCCGCTTTGCCGTTCTGTTATGTAAGAAATACCTGGCAATAGCAACTGCGGTAGGTACTGGAGAAAACTCCTGGCATGGAGATCGCCGAGTTCGCAACCAGGGAGTGTTCCGGCGTTGCACAATTGGGCTGCCAAATCAGTTGACAATGAAGTTATTACTGGAATAAATAGTTTTCTGTATGAAAACTATACGAAACCTTAAAAAGGGAATATTTTAATACGTGTTATTTAAGCTACTTGAAATTTTGAATTTGAATTCCCGCGGCTAAAAGTGTTGGTTAGCACTAACAGAAGTGCCCTTTGCAACACTTCAAGGGTTGCCAGATAGTTTCAAAAACAAATAAATAAGAAATATGTATTCAAATATTTAAAACTGAATAGCTTTTTGTCATCAATAATTAAATCCCAAAAATTCTTCTTGTTTTCTTATGATAAAAATAATTCTATAATTATGGTAAGCCAAAAGCCAAAGGTATAATTACTTAGAAGCACGGAATATTTTGAACAATTATTTAAATAGTTCATCATAGCACAATTTATTTAGTTATATACATGTATCATACAGTATTACGTTGTTCTGAATCCTACACTCTTTTGTAAATGCATGTTGAATCTCTTAAGATCCCGTTTAGCAATGATTTTGCAACTAATGTCGGATTTTACTATTGCAGCTTATAAAACTAAAAATATGCAAGCCGAAACAGATAGTCAAAGAAATCACATTTGATTGAAACATTAACAGGTTTGTTTCGTTTTTTTGTTTATTTAGTTTTGTAAAACCCTAACTCTGCTTGTCTGGAAAAAGAATAGATGCGTGGTCATCTAAGATCTTGGGCGCTCCTTCTTCTCCTTGTAGAGGGCCAACAGGGAGACGTTGGCGACCTTGACAACCTTGAAGCGCACACCGGGAATATCACCGACGGCATGACCCTTACGACCGAAACCGGCGACTAGGACCTCGTCGTTCTCCTCAATGTAGTTCAAGCTACCGTCACGGGGCACGAAGGCGGTGATCTTCTTGCCGTTCTTGATCAGCTGCACCCTCACGCACTTGCGGATGGCAGAGTTGGGCTGTTTGGCCTCGACGCCGCTGTGGAGAGAGGGAAAAAATGGATTAGTTTTGGATAAAACAGTTAGGGGAGGTAATTCAAACCCATCTTATTCACTTCTTGCTGCTGGCACGCTTGTCATCTCACAGTATAATCCTGTGATTTGAGTTCCAAAACCAACAAAACACAAAAATATACTGCGAGGCGTCGAGACGTGGGATCGATGTCTTCTGAAACACTTCTGCAGGCGGGTCAACCAAATAGGCATACTTACACCTTCTCAAGGACGATTCCCTTGGCGTGGGAAGCACCTCCGAAGGGATTGGCCTTCCATCTGGTGCCCAAATGAGCCTTCTTGTAGTCCTTGTCGGCCCAACGCTGGTCGCGACGGTGGTTCACATGCTTCCTGGCAGTGCGCAGACCTCTTGGCTTGCCTGTGGGGATCAACGAGATGCATTAGTTAGCCGCCAGTCTGGACCTGCAGTGCAACAACACAATGTAAACAAATGGCAGCTTATGCGGCTTCGGTTTGAGGTTAGACAGAGGCGCAGGTTCGCAAATACTGCCAAATGCATTTTCCTCACAAATAACTCTTGTGCTTCGTGCCCACAGCCCGCTTGGCCGTGTGAAACAAGGTGTTTGCCCGATTCAGCCAGAGATTCATTCGATTTTGTTAGATTTCTGGGCAGCTGAAATCGCAAGTCCCAGACTTGTTTGCATTTGGCAGCATTTCAGCACTTTCCGCGTGGATTCACTTACTCTTTCAGCCGCGCCGCATTGTAAGCTCCGTTTGTTCACTGTTTTGCAACGCTCTGCGCCTATTTCGCTCAAAAACTACGCTTTTCAGCAACTCACCCATGATTTTCCAACTTTCTCGGCAAACGGCGGAAATAAAAAGAAGGCTGGCAGATAGGGATGAGAAAAATATACCAAAATATCAATACATCGATATTTTTTCATAAAAATAAATATTTATATCGTGATATTTTTGTCACCCGATATATCGAATACCACTGCGCAGTAGAGCCGTACAGCCAACGGACGGTATCGATAGGGATAGGTTGTGACTACCATGATTGATATATCGCGTGATTTTATTTAACTGTGTTTTTATAAATTATTCTAGGTATTCCTTGAGTTGTTTAATTCCTGGAAACACAAAAAAATCGTCTTATTTTATTTATCCTTAGTCCTAACACTACACAATAATAATCCGTATTTTCTCCAAAACAGGACAAATTTAAAAATGAACTCGTAATTAACTTCAATTCTGTAACGTCTACAAATAGGAATCGTATATTTTTTCAGAACTGTTTTTTATTTAAAAAAAACCCGCTGTTGCTACGCTGCTGTGCGGTCACACTTTTTCTGGCCATTTCGATAAATAACTGTCAAAAAATGGAAGATACACCAAAGACTCAAACCAATTAAGATATTGCCCTATAGCCTTACTTAGGCATAGAAAGTAACTGGTTTTCAAAATTCTTGCAAACATTTTTAAAGTAACTATTTTAAAAGGAAAGAAAATAAGTCTTCAATTTAATGAATGTTAGGCATTCGTATATATTTATATTATTACCAAAAGCCAAACTTATCAGCACTTGCTCCAAACAAGTTACTCTTTTTTGTGATAAGCACAACTCGAAAATATGAATCATACTTTTGTAATGATTGGGGGAAGTGGACACGCATCTGGTTTATTTTTTAATTTAACATAAGCTACGAACCAATAAAAATTCAAATCAAAGGCCGAACTTAAGTACATTTTTGAGAAATGATCTCCTTTGTAATAAGCAAAATTCGAAGATATGAATCATTCTTTTGGTATTTGCCTTGAGGAAAAGGGGGATTTGCTGGCTAATTTTTTGAATTCTCCGCTGACCAATGCTGAGATGAAATTTCATCAGTATAATTTAAAATCAATTGCCAAAAATAACTACATTCTTGGAAATTTCTCCCTTTTCAAATAATTAAAGATTTTAATCTTAACTTAGCACTAAATAGATAAATAAAATTCAAAGATTTGAGTCATTTCTTCCGGAGTTTCATTTTTTATTACTTAACATAAACTACGAATTTTTCTGCTGACCAATGCTCACTTGAAATTTCAACACTGAAATTTCTAATCGAATGACATTGCACTGATAAGTGTGATGCTCTATGCATGTCAGGAGACATCAAACGTCACATATGCTGCGTAAATTGACAATAATTCTGGATCTGAATGAATTAGGAAGCGTCTCTAGGAAGCGATACTCTTACATAAGAGACTCGCTTTAAATATATTACACGTATGTTTTTATTGCACCCAAATCGCGACCGAAGTACATATTTATGTCCATCGTATTAATGCGATTAGATTAGGCACTAAATCCGGCCAAGTTAGGTAAGATGTTGGCTGCCAGCGCTGAAAGGAAGAATTTAATTTCTCTAATCTAATATATTTTTATGACGTGCCACACAAGGCCATATAAATTTGGGCGCTTATCGCTGCACCAAGGGGTTTTTGGAGGGAACCGAGCAGCGGCTTATCAATCAAAACTCAAATTCAACGCGCGGTTCGTTCGCAGCCGATTGGTCGATGTGATAGAATAACTTAAAAGCCCGGAATTGACCCAAAACGATATCGATACCGAAGTGTACTTGAATTTATTCATTAATAAAGTACCCAAAAGGGACCAAAGTTCGAGGGTTTCCGCGGAAGATAAAATGCCACCGCAACCGGATAAACACCAGACTGATAAAAACGTAATCCTCCCAGTGGGTCTGCAAATCGGTTCACTGGCTTTAGCACTTGCTGAGTGCTTACAGTTCATGGCCCTTCAAATGAATTCAAGCCAGCGAATGACTTTCGTTTCTGCCTACTAATTACCCTTGTACTCCGGAGTTTATCTGTTCGACGGTGCTAGAGCTAGTGCTACGATTTCATAATTTCTGGAAACAATTTCGAAATGACCGGTTGTTGTTTGCATTTGGGCCATTAGTAAGCAGAAAGCCGGTAACCTGCTGATGGGCAAACAGAAGTCCCAAACTCCCCAAAACCCAGTGTGAATGAGACCCATTCACATTTTTGAGTTTATCTCTTTGGTAGTGGAAAAAGCCAGAGGGCCACACACCAATAGAAATAGCACCATAGCACGAGGGCAAACATAGACGAGTTATCCAACTCTTGATATTGTTCGGGAAGACGATATATATGTATTCTTCTGTTTTCTCTGGAAAAAGTCGAGTCCCAAAAAAGAAAGAGAACCGCCATCGGAGCAAACACTCCCAAAAACCCAAAATCGAAACAGAAACGGAGGCAAAGTCAACAGCAATACGAAGAGCAACAGCAACACTTCACATTGCGTATACGACGAAGTGTTCTCGAGCCATTTTGAGTGTAGGTGAGCAATGGCATACTTATGTGTGTGTATGTGTAGCTGAGATGCCGGCAACTCTCACTGCGTTTTCTCTCTCACTATCGCTATAAGGAGTTGGCTCTGCCCAGACCGATCATATCTGATTAGTTCGGATTAGATCCAGGCGATTCCATTCAGAACGCAGTCCGTGTAACCAACAATATCCGAAACAACAACATGCACACACACTGGCACACTCGGCACTCAGATACTCACGCACACCAGCAGCATGTGTTGCTGCCGTGCCGTTGGTGTTGCTGTTGCTGCTGGTGTGTTCGTGTTGCTGCTGCTGCTGCCGTGCTGCTTTCTGCTGCGCGGTTTATACTGCCAACACATTCTGATTTCCCTTAGTTATCTTTAGTCCGTCGCGTCGTTCGCATCGTTCATGAGGCGTCCTCAGCGGAAACCGCAACAGAGTGTTTCGAAAACGAATAGCTGGAAGAAAAAAAAAACAGAACACAGAATAAAAAGTAAAGCAAATAACAAATAAAACAAAAAACGAAACGTATTCCCGAATCGCGAAGAAAGCAACAGCAATAGCAACAGCAACAGCAACATCGGCGCAGGAACGAACAACTATAGCCGCGCGCACTTTTTTATATGCTCCGCATATGTACACATATGTATTTAGAGCTCTCTGCTCTCCGCACCGTTCCGATCCGATCCGTTCTGCCCCCGACTATATAAACATATGTACAATCAGATACTGATAAATATATGCTAGAAGTATTTTTAAGCGTGTTGTTTCGCTTCACGGCGATCCCGCTTCCTCGTTGCCTTTGCCGTTGCGTTGACGTTGACTTTTAACTTTCGCTTTTACTGTGTCGGCGTTTACGCGTTCGATTGCTTTCGCTTTCTCACACCACACACACGAAAATTCTTTGCAGCGCGCCAAAAATAAGAGCAGAAGTCGCCACTGCCACCAAAAATAATCCCAAAATCCCCCAAAACCAACTGCAACACGTCGCATCATCAACGCAGCGACGCCAGCAACATCGACAACGCGACACCGCGACACCGACACGGACAACATTTAGATATATAGGTAAGCCAACTCCCAGAACCCAAAGGTCTCACTCCTCCTGACTTGGCTCAAAACGGGTTTTGGCCAAAAACACAAGACCACGAACGCAACGCAAACGCAACGCAGCGGGTTTGGAAAAATTAACCATGTTCCCACTTGATTGTTTGCTGGCCAAAAAGGGAAAAAAGCCAGGGATTGGGAATGGGAATGGGAATGGTCTAAAGCCGCCGCGGCGGCCACTCATCGATACCAGGAAAAAAGGCGGCAGCAGACGGCTCTCGAGTCGCAATTTGCAGCCGTCTTTGTTGCTTTGTTTTCCTCCCTGAACTTGAACAAAGAACAAAATCAGCTTACGTTAGATCGATACTAACTAAGCCTATGTTGTTGCTCCCAAGCCTTAATCAGGCACCACACAAGAAACGTGATCGAAAGTTATGTTGGAAGAATAACAAATTCGTTTCGGCTCAAGATTGTAAGAAAAAATTCTTAGGAAATGTTGAGGTTTTTCATACATTTATTTTGATTCTCTACTAAAAGTTTCCATTCTCTTGGCGATCTCCTAATAAACTTTATCAATAGATTTTAAACCAGTTCTATTTATAAAATTGGATATATAAATAAATATAATATCCAGTTAAAATGCATAAAGTACAAGTTGTTTTAGAGTATCTAACTGAGTATCAAAGTATCTATTTGCACCTGCTGCCTATGCAAATGCAGATACATTTTACCCACTCTTGCCATCATTATCCGCACATTAATTATGGCCAGGCAATTTGGCATGCAAATCGGGCTTTGGGGCAGCTTGGCTTTATCTGCTATCCAAGTTGATCCATTCCGATCCGACACGCCTTTCGCCGTTCGGTGAGTCAGAGCTTCAGATCGAACTTTTTGGCATTCGCCCAAGGCTCACTTTCGGGCTCTGCGCGTGGCTTTTGTTGCGTTTTATCTTACAACCGGTTGCCGGCAAAAAACAAACAAAACAAGCCGCAAGCCAAGTGTTAATGGCAGATCCCACAGCTGTCGAGCAGATCTCAGATCTCAGATCTCCAAATCGTAATCGAAATTCCCTTAGCTGAAACACAGTAACCAAAGTCACACATCCACATCCATATTCATATCAATGGGCCGTGACGCGAGTTGGAAGCATTAGAACTGCAAGATGCCAATGACCCAATTTCCCCCAGTCCACCATTAATTGCCCTGCTGCCTTGGCAATTAATCAATCCGCACTCGAATCTGAATCGGAATCTGAGTCACTCAGGCTGGCAAACTACTTTTTGATAATTTTTGGTTAATTAGTAGCTGGCTTACAAAAAATAGAAATCTTAAATTCACATTAGCCAGCCGAGAAACATGTTTTCTGCATTCACAATGCCCACCAGTCATTGCCAAATAAGTGGGGTTTTCTTAACATTGGTCTGAAGAATTCGCGCGACTTGGGTTTCTCCCTCTTCGCCATGGTCGAGTGCGCCTGCGTGTGGACGTGCCGCCGTCTGCAAGATTGGAAATTCCACACCCAGAATCAAGAATCAAGAACCAAGAACCAAGAACCGAGAACCTCAAATCACGAGTCTCGGGCTGTGGAAATTTTCCCTTAACACGGATCGATAATCGGCCTGTAAATATTTACAGCAGATTAAGCCAATTTTAGACTGCAGTTGCAGTTTGTTTGTTTCCTTGATTTGCTTATCAGATCAGCGCTGAAAACAAAAACAGCAACAGCATTTTGGCGCCAATGTCGGGGTCGGAGTGGACCGCTTCGAAACGGATCGAAAACGATCGTGGAAATCATCGTATCAGTTTGCTTAGCAGCTCGATTCGGGGTCGAGTTGAGTTGAGTTGGATTGGAAACAGAGAGCTCGGAATGTGGAAATGTGGGGCTGCGTCATGAGACAATGACATCTGTAGATTCGGGAAATGACTGACGCAGCCACGTGCAGATAACCCAATAAATAAACATGTAAATAGCCCATCTAGCTAACACACAAATCACGACTGCTTTAGTCGTCGATGATTCTCCTACTCTCGATTTTCAATTAGAAATAATTGCGCTACTTGCACTTATTTTCCATGATTTGAACATGTTAATTGATTATGAATCCATGCTCTACTTCCGACAAAATAAAAAGAGGACCCCGGTGACCATTGATCGCTCCACTAATTGTCGCCGCCTTTGTTCATGCCGATGATAGTGGTGGTCTCTCGACTATGGACAACACCATCACAGAAGCAGAAGAAAGAGCTGCTGATAGTGCCCCGCATGAGATTGCTAATTGTGTCAGACGCTCGCCGACGAAAAGATACTTCCTTCAAAACACAAACTCATATCGTGCTCTTTGGATTGCTCGCTTAGTTGGCACAATGCGTAATACTCACTACGCCTGGGTGAAAGGCCGAGCGTTGAACTTGAGGAGGTGACAGCTGCCCCGGAGTGCTTGCAATCCCATCCGGAATGGGGCCAACCTGAAGTGGCAACACGAGTCGCAGAGTCGTGCGGAGTGGTAAGCCCCCCTCCGGCGAAAGTCATCCACAGAGATCCGATCTGATCCGGTGACTAATTCTTTTCCGGATATATTTTTGTATATTTTCGGACGGCTTTTTGGGGTGGGTTTTAACTGAACTACTCTTTTGACTTGTTCGGCAGCTGTTTTGTAAATTCCTTGAAATGTCAGAAAAATCTATTCAGACTTTAAAGTATTTTTAAAAATTTGGTAATGATGTATCTTACTTTGAGTTTCCATAAAAATTATATTTTTAACCAAATTAAGAGAACAATTATTTTTAAATAAATATATACTTTTTTTAGATTTTGTTTAATTTTTTTTTTGCGAGTCATAGAGTTGAGTTAAACGAAATATTAGTCATGTTTTCAAGCCAAGCATGTGGGTGATTAAAATATTTTAATGGAGTTACCCAGAGAAATTTATGCTTGAGCTCGCCTTTCTTTGGAATAACCTCCTTAGTAATACAGATAAATGTATTCGTATTAAGTCTGTCAATGGATTTTTCTTTCCCAAAGTAAATACAATTAGGCTTTAAGAACTAAATTTTAAGTTACATTCTTTTTTTATAATACATTTTACACCCTAACCTTTCATTTTTGGTAGATCTCATAGTTATAGAGCATCTTGCAGTCGGTGTTCCCCAGACCAAATTTCTTTCACAGCAGACTCGCCTTCTAGGGCTCTCGCTCCATTTTGGGGCCGGCTTAGCTAATTAATATTTTGAGCATAAAGTCGTTTAACGATTGCTTCACTTGTACCTACAAATTGCGGCGCTGAGATACGGCTCTCGGAACCTGTCCAAAATACCCCGATGCCATGATACCCCCCAAACGATACCGGCGGATCGGACTATCTAAATGGGTCCGCACGCACGATAAAAAAAGAAGGGGGGACTGAGGGAGTTGGGAAGTTGGGGAATGGGGGGCCAGGGAAGGACGCCCGGACGAAGACCAAGAACCGGACGCCCACAGTTGCATGTTATAAATAACAGAGCCATGTACTACAAGCGACATATGTGTGCAATACTAAGAAAGGCGGTCGCAGATAGAGATACAAAATACTTGTAGATACATGTGCCCGCTTAAGGAAAACGGCAGCAGACGGCAGGAAAACATCTTGAGAAATCGCCGTCTGCGTCTGCGTATTTGTCTGGTCGGTTCGGGTGCTTCCCCTCTTGGGCCACCGACCGACCCCCCTCCCAAATGTTTCTGGCCATATGTGTTTACCTATAACATTTATTAATTCAATCGACGGGCATCAATATAAGCGCTGTCAACGGTCACAATTGGCACTGTCAACTGTTTGGCGAACTCCGCCCCCTTGTTCGCCTAAAAAATGAATGATGGCTGGGGGCGGGATGTTTGCTCGCAGCGGGATTAGCTTACAAATGGCGGGAGGCAGGAGGTGGGTAGGATTCGGAGGCCACGGAGGCCGCAGGAGCCGCCGCCTTGTCACATTATCCGCCGCTTGTGGGGCCAAACCCACCGGGAAACAAACAAAACCGAGAGCATAAAAGTTAGATTTCCCAAGTTCAAAGATGGGATACTCTTACCCAATATCCACAGGAAGAGATTACGGATATAGGTGGACGGAAGGGCCCTTTACTTGAATTTCAAGATGGTATATTCTCATAATCTTTGGTAATAAGGAGGATATTATAAACATTATATATTTAGTTATTGGGGAAATCGGAAAACCATAAGTTCCTTGAATCCATAGTTAAGATTCCAAAGATATCTCAAATATTCCTAGACCCTTAACATAGTTGATAGGCCCTAAAAGCACATAAAGAAGTGCCTAACTGGGTGCGTCCTCTAGCCAATTTGTAGCCCTAAGATGTCTTCGCTTTCGATATTGTGGTCACAATATGGGATCGGGGCAACAAGTAAATGCTAATGTCTATTTATACTTCTGCTGTTGTCTGCTGGCTGTTGCAAGTCAGTTACGCGGAGGCACTTGACGGGTTTCCTTCGATGGGTTGCCACTTCTCGGTTCTCGGTTCTGGATTCTCGATTCTTGATTCCCGATTCTGGGTTCTTGGCTCTGGCCGTTGGACCCTTTGCGTCCCAGCACTTCCCCATGCCGCCGACGTGGTCATTTGGGCATGAAAATGAAAACAAAATCTGAAATACGAGAGCCCGAGTCGAAAGGGGGCGAGTATTATGTTATTGTGTTTGGATTGGCTCGATGAGGATGGTTGTCGCAACACTTTCGATTGCACAATAAACAGAGACCCAGACCCGGACCCTTGTACTATCGGCGCGCTTGGTCTTTATGGGATCCCATAAATTCGCATGGTCAATGATATAGCCGAAATTCGGCCATAAAGGAAATGAAATTATCAAAACTGGCCCTGTCACGTGGTGGTGGAGGTGGTTGTTGAATTGGAGGTGCTTTACCTAGGTTGCTAGGTACGAACCACCCTATCTGCTGGCCATAAGCCACTATATACTACCCGGTTAAGCCGTTGCCGGGTCACGAAAATCCGACGTGATAAGGCTAAAATCTGGCGAAATAATCAATTAATTTATGGAATGGCGGGAGACTAGGAGCCAGGCGATTATCAGCCAGTTATCCGGGCTATATCACTGACTAACGATTAAATCTCTGCAAAGCCCTGCAATTTGCAGTCTGATATGGTTAGTTATCTTAGACAGTCTGGGTCTGTTTGTCGAGATCTTTTGGGGGGCTCATTTCGGAGATCAGTTTGGGTTTAGTTACAGAAGATTGCAGCTCATCTGGCCTTAGGCGTTTATTAGGTCCAGGTCCATGTAAGCATCCGCTCCACGCTCAAGTCATGAGCTTTCATGAGCCCCTCGGCAGATCAGATTAGATAAAGGCAACAAAGCTAGCGCCAAGGCCAAGAGTTTGTTAGCCGATGTGGACGAAGATGTGGACAAACAAGAAAAGCAATCAAAAGAAAAAACACTCGTGTGCCTGGCATATTGAATATTCGCCGAACATTGTCGAGTTGAAAGACTGTTCCTCCGCCAAAATGGAAGAACCATTTCGGATACATAATTGCAAATTCCATTTGCTGTTTGTGCTTGGCCAAGACAATCGTTGACGCACTCCTGGCCCTGGCATTGGCCCAGCCTGACGTTTGACAATCCACCACCTGCCACCACCCACCACCACCCACCTCCACCCAACGATCACCACCCCCCTGTCAGTGCCATCTGCCGATTGACGTCGATGTGATAAACAGCGAAAAGCCTTTCACACCACGCACCTTTTTTCAGATATCCCACAGATACATATGCATAGCCTGGGGGAAAATATTAGTACTTCGGGGTCTTGAATTCTACCAAAGAGATTATGAAATACTTTTAAATACAATATATATATTTGCTTAAACTGTTTATCAGACATAGCTGCGCAATACTAAAGTACTGTTTTTATTTGATATAGAACTTTTGCATCTGATATTCTGATAACCCATTTTGCAACCTTTAAAAATATTTATCACAGTTACACCGAAGTATGGTTTATAGAATATTCAAATCTTCTTTTTAATAGAACTTTAAAAAGAATTTAGTACATTACTTAAACCCGCTTGATTACCCAAAATCATCCTATTATTTTGACCCATAGTGTATGAGTACAGGTGAATGTTCAATTGCGTGGCTATCGGGGCACGTGACATTTAAAAATAGACTTATCCATGCAAAATAAAGGGAGGGCAGCCATGGGGGCGTATGCGCAATGTGAAGGCCACACGGTTTGGGTAAACAGTTGCGTAACACACACAAAAACTGATCTCTTCTACAAGTGCGTCTGTACTGATCCGTTCCTCTCCGCTCTTTTCCGATCTTTCCAGGAAATGGCCACGCAACTTACCAAGTCGCAGGACGAGCTGGCATCCAACAAGCTGGTGGTGTCCAAGCAGCCCGACAACATCAAGGAGGAGAATGAGAACGATGAGGAGGAGATCGAAGAGGCAGCAGTGGTGGTTCCGCCGGACAGCGGCTGGGCCTGGGTGGTGATGGTGGCCTCGTTCCTGTGCTGCACGGTGATCGATGGCATAGTCTTCTGCTCGGCGCTCATCCAGGAGCAGCTGATGGCCGAGTACGGAGTGAGCAAGGCCTACGTGTCGCTCGTTTCATCGCTGCTCAGTGGATGCTACCTGATGGCCGGACCCTTTGTGAGTGCCCTGGCCAATCGGTACGGATTCCGTCCAGTCACCATAACCGGAGCCATCTTCGCGGCCATCTGCTTCGGACTCTCATACTACGCCACCAGTGTGGAGTACCTGTTCGTGATCTACGGCATCCTGGGAGGCATTGGATTCTGCATGGTCTATATTCCAGCCGTGGTCATCATTGGCTTCTACTTTGAGAAGTGGCGTGCCCTGGCCACCGGAGTTGCCATGTGCGGCTCCGGAGTGGGCACCTTTGTGTTCGCCCCCCTGACCAAGGAGCTGTTGAAGTACGGCTGGCGCTCAACTCTGGCCATCCAGGGAGCCATCGTCCTCTCGTGTGCCCTCTTCGGTCTGACCTTCCGGCCCATCCAACCGATTACGCTGTCGGTGACGAACGAGGAGCAGGGTGATGAGCAGGAGAAGAGCAAGCTGAATGGCCATGGCAACACGGTGGCCCCCACTCCCCAGCTGCATCAGGCTGCCTTCACAAAGCCCCTGCCCGAAGGTCGTTTCGCCTACTCCATGCCCAACTCCGCCCACAACACGTATATGGGTGCCTCGCAGCGCAACCATTATCCCACCGCCCAGGAGATCTTCAAGGGCATGAACCTGGAGCGTCGTCCCTCGGGCACTGCTCAGGGTAGCAAGGGTACGGAACTGAAGCAGCTGAGGAAGTCGCAACCCACCACCCCGAACGGAGATCCGCAGCAGCTGACCTTCAATCTGCACAAGGAACTCACCACAGTGGGTGAGAACGAGGAGGAGGCCGAGAACGACAACCTGTTGGAGACGGAGGCCAAGCCGGTGACCATCCAGGCCCGACGACACACGGTTTCGGGACGCAGACCCCAGGACATTGGCAAGCGATCCGCCGCCGCCGCCCACGAGGCTCATCACGGACAGGCGCACTCCTCATCCCGGCCGATGTACCGTGACGATATCTTCTTCTCCGGCTCTTTGACCAGGATCCCACAGTACCAGTCGCAGACCTCGCTGGCCTACCACATGTCCGTCACCCGTCTGCCCACCAAGCAGGACATGCTGGAGGATCGCCAAAAGGGATGCCGCATCTGCCCGGAGGCAGTGCGTCGCACCCTGTCCACCATGTTGGACACCTCGCTGCTCAAGTCGCCCGCCTTCATGTGCCTGGCCTTCAGCGGCTTCCTCACCATGATGGGCTTCTTCGTCCCCTTCTCCTTCCTGGTGAGCCGCGCCACGGAGCATAACGAACTGACTGAGGGTGAGGCTCTGGGAGTGCTGTCCGGCATTGGCGTTGTGAACACAATCGCTAGGATTGTGTGTGGATCGCTCAGCTCCTTCCCCTCCGTCAAGCCACTCTGGCTGAATAACTTCGCCCTGACCGCCGGCGGCATCGCTACCATCTTCAGCGGAGTGGTAATCAACGGGGCAACCCAATGGACCTTCGCCGTGTTCTTTGGCATCTGCATTGCCTGCTTCTCGGCCCTGCGATCCCTGATTGCTGTGGAGCTCATCGGTCTGGAGAAGCTGACGAACGCCTACGGATTCCTGATGTTGTTCCAGGGACTGGCAGCCACCGTCGGCAGTCCCATTGCAGGTGAGTTATCTTCAGGAACGAGAAAACATATAGTCAATCCTAATACGAAGCTAGGAAAAGTAAAATATGTTAATTGTATGAAACTACAAGCTTGTCTTCCTTTCTTTCTCCTATGTTTACCCTTTTTGAGTCGGGGTCACCAAACTCTGTCATTTCCACATTCTTCATTCAGTTAGCTTAATTCTACATGTGATATGATTATTTATTAGGAAACGATGTATGTAGTTATAGTAAGGACGATATAGACAAAAGGCCAAAAAGAGATAATATACCCGGATGATCAAGTCTGTATTCCTTTTCTCTAATGTTTAGTACTTTTAAGTCTAGGTCACCAAAGTCCGTCATCTCCAAACTCTGCCTTAAATATAAAATAGTAATAGGATCCGTCGTATTCTTTCTTCTCCAATCCCAAATATTCGTATGTCGAGGTCACCAAACTCTGTCATCTTCAAATTCTACTCATGATAAGATTAATCGTAAATTATTGCACAGTCTAGGGATGATATGCCAACAGAGACTTGAGCTAAATATTTAACTACCCCACAGGTGTCCTCTACGATATGACCGGTAGCTACAACGCTGCCTTCTACTTCGCCGGCGGCCTGATCCTGCTCTCGGCCTTCCTGTGCTACCCACTTCCCTGGATCAGCAGGTGGGAGCAGCGGCGCAACGAGAAGCTGACCCCCCTGCCGGCGGCCTAAGGAGCTGCCAAGATCGGAAGAGCGAAAGAAGACCTGCCGGACAGCCTGAACACCTTGTCATCGCAGCCGCAACTATTTCCGATGGCACATTCGCTTTCGGCAACACCTAATTGCCAATCACTCATGTCGATGGAGCTCCCGATTCCGGATTCGATCCCGATTTCGTTTTCGATTTCGGAGGGAAGCGAGTGGAGTGCGGAAGCGTGTTCCGAGTACTTAATACGTTAAGATAAGACTAATCGTAATGTTGTGCCTTCAGCGATATCGAGTGCCTATCTCCAACACACAGACACCTTACCCCAAATCACACGCCTGACAGCCGAGTGGAGCGAGTGTAAATTATGTTTCTATAAGCTTTAGTGGAGGAGCCCCGAGGTGGAATAGAATTTAGCAGCTAGGCTAAGCGGAGGGTCGGACCGTTGGACCGTCGGACCGAAAGGAGAGGAGTGGAGTAAGGTGGAGTGTAGTGGAAAAGAACCGAACACATTATTAATATTATTATGATAGCCGTAAGCAGCTGAGCACATGGCTATGGCTGGGCCACAAGTCGACTGCCAAGTTAAGAATCGTTTGTTGAGTTATGTATTTAACATGATAGGGAACGAGCATTTGTTTACCTTCTAAGAGTTATGGTACTGCACCGTCATCGCGACGGTGCTACTTGTTACATAGCTAGCTAGATATACGTTTATCAATCAATCAATCAATTAAAGACGCCGTGCCAGGCGATCGGGCGGGGTTAATGCACCCGGCCGCCGAACCCCATATACCAATGCCGGTGCATCGATGCATCGGTGGATTAGCCGATCGTGGACAAAACAAATAAACAATCAGCCACACGATGAGGCATCTGGTACAAGTGCTGTGCTCTTATGCAAACAGATTTATATATATTACACGATACAAGTACAGAAACAACACACACGGACCGCTACATACTCAGCACGTTGAGTGCGTTTCCCGTTTACGTTTATCAACTACAATTACATTAAAGCAGAATGAATGATTTATATTACATTTAAATTAATGAGTTTACATTGCATTGCATGCGACATAAGGTTACACTTCATCAACAATAAAGACGATTTCAATAATACGAACTAACGATCTATTGGTTTATTACTTTCGGAGCACAAAGTAAGCTTAACTAGGGGGCTCAAGCGTGACTATGAACAAACATTTGAAATGTGGGCTTAAACTATCCAGTTAAATAAGTAACGCCTCGGGTGTTGTGTCTTTGGTCATGGCACACTACTTTTCCTGATTCAGTGAATTGATGAACTCCTCCAGTTTCTCTTGGATCTGTCGCACTTTGACTGCGTTAAATTAAATTGAGAGCAATTAAATTGGCGCCAAATTCAATTAACCGGCAAAACTCACTTAGTTCCTCGGCCAGCAGCACGCGCTTGCCGGTGAGCAGGTATCCCTTCTTCTCCTCGTCGTCGCTGAACTCGTCCAGCACCGCTTTGATCTCCTTGTCCAGTCGCCGCGCCTCGCGATTGATCACCTGCTGCCTCAGCGCGTTGCCCGTTATCTTGATCACCTGCTGGATGCGCCAGAAGAGCACGACGTCGCTGCATGAGATCTACAGGGGGAAAATAAACAAAAGTCGTTGAATAAATTGGTTCAAATAAGGAGAAAATCATCCGGGTTACCTCACACTCGGCCCCCTGCTGCGTGTAAAGATAGTAGGCCTTGCGGCAATCCTTTGCCCTCTGCAATGCCTGCTGCAGGAAGTGTCTACAAAGGGAGCGATATAGTTGTCACTGATAAGCCTAAATGGGTTCAAGCAGGGCAACTCACTTTCTGTATACCGGGAACCACGTTTGCCTAATATAGTCTGTGTCCACATCCACGCTATCACGCTGCAGGTTCTTGCGCACCGTCGTCAGCTCATCATGAGTCAGGGTGGGCAAATGTTTCTAGAATAATAGTTATAATCATCTTATCATAAAAGCCAAAATAATCACACTTAACACTAGACATGATAGTTAAATAAAGATTAAAATAAATTAAATTTAGCCAATACTAGTATCTATAAATATAGTCTCAAATAGACTTTAATTAGGTTTTTTTGTTGATTTATTTCAGCACAAACAACGGTGACAAGAGTATTTTTCATTATTTCAATAATTTAACTAATAGAAGTGTTTGAGATTAAGGACAACTAAAACTTTTAAACTTACCGTATCGTTCTTGAGTATTTTGTCCAGTTCATTCTTGACGCTTCGCCTCTTCTGCTGATCCTGCGTCAGGTACTGCCAGTGGGTTAAGCGTCGCCATTGTCCAGGTCCGAACATTTGTCCTAGCGTCTCCTCCGTCTGGACGAGCTTGGAGTTTACCGAAGTCTCCAGGAACTTGACTGCCGAATCCCACTCCTGCTTATCGTGCACAAAGCGATCCTCCAGCGTGTTTAGCTGGATAACGCGCAGCATGTCGATGGCCTTGTCCTCCCAGCTGTGCCGGCGAATGGCCTCGTCCACCACAGCGGCCTTTAGCTGATCGAAGATGCCGTCGTGATCCTGCGTCTTCTTCGAACGCTCCATCAGCGAGATAAACTCCAGCTGCAGCGCCTCCCAGCCAGCCTCCACCGATTTGGCGGGCAGGGCCATCTCCGCCCACTGGCGCAACTTGATGTCTACCATCGTGTTGAAGGAATCTATAAAGAGCACAATCATTGAATGGAATTAGTAAAGCCAAATTAGTAAGGCACACAAAAATACGGAGGAATGGTAAACAAAGCCACAAAACACTCAGATGCCTAACTCGATAACTGCAATTTGCTTCAATTAGACATTGATTTGGCTGAATTCATTGAGCAAATTAACGGATCTGTCATAAAATGCAAAATAAACACCCGCCGAGAGGGCCAAACGTGTTTGTCGGCGATAAATCGCTGATATCGCATACGCTTTTTGGTACTGTGCACATTAACCAAAATCTGGTTTCGTTACAGGTGATCGTAAATCTCCGCTTATAACACTTTCCGGCACATGACTGCAACGCAGACCCTGTGACGATCCCGGCGGCTTAGTCACTCTATTTTCGGGCCAAAGGCAAACAACGGTGTTAATGGAGTCGAAATCGTCCACCGGGCAGTACACATTAAATTTACACTCATGATTCAATGGGGTGTTGCAGGAGGCTGAGGCTAAAACCGGTTTAGAAATCTTCAACGCATGTGATTCCCTTGCACGGGA
Organism: Drosophila lutescens; assembly: GCA_037075285.1. Lineage (NCBI taxonomy): Eukaryota > Metazoa > Arthropoda > Insecta > Diptera > Drosophilidae > Drosophila > Drosophila lutescens. The sequence goes on from JBAMCF010000598.1 coordinate 829,492, forward strand.
ATTGGAGAATTGGAACCCAAATGCGGGCCATGATAAATGCAAAATTAAACAAAACATTTTAACGACGCGACATTTACAGAGAGACACGTGAAATGCGAGGCAGGTGCTTTCCCCACCATGAGCTACACACAATGACGAAACACAAAGGCGGGCGATTGGATGGACGTGCCCCCATCGATGACGTCGACGAAGTCTGCTTACAACCTACAACTTAGCACTACAAAATATTACTTTGAGAACCTGACTGAGCGGCGGGCAGGTAGATGGTTTCAAACACATAGTTGGAAAGCTTCTCCCACAGCTTAGTGCTGAGTGCGTCGTCCCACTTTTTGGCAGAGATTTGCGACAGCGTCACCACTTCGTCCAGTATCTCGCCCTTGGCCTTGTCGAACAGCTCGTCTCGACCAGACTCTCGCAACCTGAACAAATAATTAGATTCCGAATGTTAAAAATCAACCAATTTACTTGACGTCGTTTCACCCACCTGGGGAAGTTGTTCTTCCACTCGGTTTCCAGATTGAATCTGGTCGCCTTAAATGCATCAGCCTGCTGCTCAATGGTTTCCCGCACCATCTTCCAGAACCGATCCGACACCGCCAAGCTCAGATTCCGGCTTGTCACCTGGTGGGGCATGATAACTCCACGACGACTATGTATGGAGAGAGGTGAACTTTGGCAATTACCTATCACATGATCTCTATACTTACTGGAAGAGCTTAGAGTTCTTGAAGAAGTCCTCCTCGTACTGCCGAATGGCGTCTATGCTATCATCCTTCCGTCCACGACCTGTCACGACGGCATAGTAACCCAAAGCCTTCATGGGGAAGAGCTTGCCCGAAAGGATTTTCCTTATCCTTTCTGGATCGGCGAGCTCCTCAGCCAGATCCACCTTGGTGAGCACAAAAATGGTGCGTCGACCCAGGGGATCACACTGCATGACCAGATCGGTGACATTACTGCGCTCGGCATCCACAGATCCATCCTGAATGCAGAGAATAATGGCGTTCGGATTGCTCATATAATGCTTGGTCATCTGGTGTATCGAATCTTTGGTGTCCGAAGCCATGTCCACAGTCATTGTCTGAAAAATCAGTATTAGTATGAAGTTAACCCCGTAAGGTATTCGTAGTTACCGAAATAATGCCTGGCAGATCCACTAGAACCATGCGCTGCAGGCCGGGACCCTTGACTGTCATGGCAATCACTTCATTGCTCACAGTTTTGCCCCCTCGCACAGAGGCTCTCATGCGGAACTCCACATCTCGGCGCAAATCTTGCAGATCAGACTCCTTGGTTAAATCGTATTCGCGATCGGAGTCACGGAACTGAGCCACATGGTAGGGTCCTTCGGCCAGAGTGACCTTGACTGGGGCTCGCGTCATCATCTCTCCACTGCCGCGGGGAAAGATGCGAGCCTTGGCAATGGATTCCAGCACGGAGGTCTTGCCGCTGCTCTGATCCCCCACCACCACAACGCGGGGCAGATGATCGGCCATGGTGTAGCCCGTATCGTAGCCGGACAGCTCATCCAGAACCTCCGAGTACATGTCGATAAGAGATTTTTTGATCTTCTTTGCCGTGGTCTTTTTGTTCGACTTGAGGATGAGGTATTGCTGGCGCAGCTCGCGATTCTCCTTCTCCATCTTCTCCAGCTCCTTTTGGTATTTGATCTGCACATTCATGATCTCCGTCTGCAACGTCTCCACCTGGCTCTGAAGTTTCTCTAAGGGGATTAATGATGGATTAGAAATATATTCTTTTTATAAGGTCACCTTAAACCATACCATACTTCTTCCGACTCTCATCGGTGGTGATGCCCAGAGCGGCCACCGTCGTCTTGGCCTTCAGGTCATCTTTAGCTGCAACAGATGGTTAGGAATAAGTCTCGATTGCGGTGCACAGGGTTCTCTCACTTTAAATTGGCCCAACGTTGGGAGTCTGTTTATGTTTTTGTGTAACCTACTTTCGACAATCTGAACTCCTTGATAGTCGGCCGCCTCGATGGCATCGTCCAGACGACTGTCGAACCAGCTGCGCCATTCCGACAACTTATCCTCGCCCAGCTGCTTGAGCTTTGGATCTACAAGCAAACGCCCCAATAACATCAGTATCATTCAGTGCGAAAAATCAATCAATCAAAACGAAGAGTTCAATGCGATTCTGACCAAGGTATATGACCATTTAAAGTGAGAGATTGAAAGAAAGGAGGGCGAAGTTTGTGCGGCGTTGGACACTCACCCACATCGATGGCGTTCTTCACCAGGGAGCCCACCTCGATGAGATTCCGGGAGAACTGGCTCCAACGCTCGCCCTGCGGCATGGCATCCTCTAGCCACTTGAAGTCCGGCAGACCGTCCTTCCAGTCCTCGTATTTCTGTGGAAAACCAATCCGATCATATCTCTCTAGTAATTTCAACTAGTTATATAACGTGCGAAACTCACTTTGCTGAGGGACACGCCCCCGCCGATGGCGCCGCCCAGGACGAGGTAGCGCAGCTTGAGGGCTCCTCGCAGGATGCGGACCACCAGCATCCCGTAGCCACGCGACGGCGGAGGCATCTGCCAGCCCCTCGCCGGGTTCCCAGCGAGCAGGAACTCCTCGTGGTGGCGGTTGCCATTGGAGCTCCCACTCCCAGTGTCCTGCGAACGACGCGGGTGGCTGGTGATGCTGCAGAGCGTGGAATGGTTACAGCAGGCGACCTTGGTGGAGTAGACAACAGCTTTTCTCGCGGTGCGCCTGTGAATAGAACACACATCCAAATAAGAGATGCGCCGATGAGACGATGACGAAATCGTCCGGAAAAAGGGCAAGTAAACCTTTGGCCCTTGCCGCTGCCATGGCAAATCCTTACCGGTAGGTATTCTGATAGATGCGCAACATGATTGCTGGTCAGGATTACAGTTTCCACTCAGTTTACTGTGTTTATTTACGGGAATTAATCAATTTTCCTGCCGCAAAAATTCATTACGGGACCGGGGCTGTGTGACCAGAGTTGAATCAGCTGGTCTGCCTCTGCAATGTTGGGGAAGGTACGCGATTTGTACCTAGCTTAGGTACAGCGAATTTTTGCAAATGTAAAATGTATACCTTTGTATCTACATGTGTAATTTTACATGAGTACATTTTTAAAGGATGCATATTGACTAGTTGATTTTAAGGAAACTGTTTATTTATTTACTACAATACAAAATGGTATATTTAAAAATTAATGCTATTTAAAATCCTTGCTAATTTTACTTTGTAACGGATGTAAATAAAGTCCAATGGTGCAAAACATTAAAATGGTGTGTACACACTGGTAAAGAGCGGCCGCCAAAATTCAAATAAATTCTAGAGGCAAGGGAATTTCAGGTTTTCCAAAATATCTCTTCCTATCACCTTTCTCTGAGTATTTTTATATTTTCTGTTAAATAAAACGACATGTTTATAAAGTGTAATAGTTTAATCGGGAACTTACAATTATACATAAATTAATATATTTAGAATAATTTAAGCGTAATGACGACGACAGACAAAACAATTACGCTACCACTAAATTTAAATATTCTCGCGCGCTTTCCTATATACGGGGGATAACGTTTTAATTAATACATGCATATTTTCTACGTAGTTCGCTTAACCGAGTTTTTTAATATTTAGAATGCACTTTGCAATGAAGTAACTGTGTCTATTAAGAGAAGTTCATTACGGGAAAGTATTTTCCCAGCCGTCGGATTTTCTTCATGGTAACAAAGCATTTAGAGCCGGTAACGTGTATTGCTTTGGTAAGGCTTTTATCCTCCAAAATCAAGTCGATCTGCTCGATTGAGTTCAGATTATAAATATCTTTTGGTGTTTCGTTGGACTTCTTGCTGTTGGCTTTCTGGCTGCTGATGTTGATGATGCTCTGGGTGTGATTGTTATTGTTGGGGTTGTGATTGAAGTTCCTACTAAGATTGGTATTGTTATTAAAATATTGCTCTTGTTGAAGCGAAGCTTTGGCTGCATTCAAAGTATTCATGATTTGGTCCGTGGCATCGGCGGCGTCCCCCTCCTCGTCGTACTCTTCCTTAGTTTCGGCAACGGAGAATGTGCTAGTGTTTAGGCTGTGTAGAGAATACCTCTGATCGATATGTTGGGTGGACGAGGACGACGAGGATGGCGCCTCGCTCTCCGCGTAGCAGCGGTTTCGCATCTCGTACTCCTGAGCCTCTGTGATGCGGTCCAGCGACTGGCTCTCGCGAATGCGACGCCTCCTACTGGAGGAGTTACCTGCCTGCTGCTTCTCAGCGTGGGAATGCTTATCAACATGATCCTTGTGCTGCTTCCGGGTTTTTTGTGTGTGAGATTTGCGATTTTCATCGGATTTATTATTTGGCTAGGGGAAAATTTAATGTTTAATAAGTTCTCTAGAGGTTCATAGACAACAAAAGTCTCACCTCTTTATACTGCGATTGTCCTTCTTTTTTGCCACTTACGGAGCCGCTCTTCGAGATAAAATTGCCCGCACCGCTGGCAGAGCCGGGTGGCGGATATAGCTGATCCTGCGAGTCGCTGGAGTCGTCGTGCGAGTCCCGCCGATGCATTCGAAATCGCACTGGCGTGTCGCCCACGAACTTGTTGATTTTCTTCTTGTTGCGTGTCTTGGTGTCATCGTCGGAAGCCTCCGAGCTGCTGCAAGAAGGCGTCCGAATCTTGTTCAGCTTTGTGCGGCGGTGCGTGAGCACCGGATTCTTGCTATTGCTGGGTAGCGGCTTTAGCTTGCCAATCTCCAGCTCCTTGAGACCACTCAGCGTGTCCTCGTCTATCTTGGCATCTATCTTCTCCATCTGCTTGAGCTTTTGGGCCAGCGTCGCATCCACCGAGACGACAATCTTTGTGCGTGAATGGCTTGGCATTCCGCTATTGGCAACCTGCTCGCCTCGTATTTGATTTCCGGGCTCAGAGCTGGAAAGCTCATTTACTGACCTACTGAAGACGCCATCAGAGGGGGCCTCGCGCCGCGTCGACATTACCTTTAATTCATTGCCTATGCCCGAGCACTCTGTGGCGGACTCCTCTTCATCCTCCTCACGCACAATGCTGCACTTGCGACTGCGCTTGTCCTGACAATGAAATTGCTTTAATTAGATTTACAGCACTTAAAGTGGATTGCTAATTAACTTACCGGCTTGCCATCGTCGTTAGCAAACTGTGCTGCTGGAGTCACGTTAATGCTGATGGGTACTCCTCCTTTGGGCGCTTCTGTGGGGCTCGGTTTCTCAGGCACGGGCTTGCGACTCACGTCTCCCACTCTGAGGAATAAATTAAAAAGTTAAGACTGAAATTCCTTTGGCACTTCTGAACTTACTTTATGCTGGGATCGTTGAGAAGCCTCTGCTTTTGGGCCTGCTCTTCTCGTCGCCGCCGCAGACGTAATTCCGCCAGCAAAAAATACGTGGCTGTTATGTGATTGTACTTGTTCTTGTCGAGAGCTCTGTGTAATGACGTCACTGGGGGTCAGCCAGAAATAATTGGTTTAACATTTCCCCTATACTCACTGCAATATCTCTTCCTTGGACGCAATATTTCCGTTTATCATTTTCTGTATGATAAAGGCGTGATCCTCTTCGCTCAGCTGCTCGCGGCTGACCAAAGGCAGAAAGTGCTCCGTGGCGGAGGTGGTGGAATCGGGCTCGTCGATTGGCTTTAGCCATGCGGAGGAGGCTATTTCCTCGACGGTTGCTCGTTTCTTGGGATCCCGCACCAGCATCGAAGCAATTAGGTTCCGACAATCCGTGGACACGTGTGACGGCACCGTGTACTTGCAGTCCATGATCATGGTCAGAGTTTCCGAGTCGTTGGCCTTCTCAAAGGGCGCCACACCGCAGACCAGCATGTACAAGATGACTCCCAGGGACCAAATGTCTTGGGGATAAGATTTTTTGGTTAATAATGGGATATAGGGAATCCTTGAAGATGACATACCGACAGCAGGCGCATCGTATGAGTCGCCCAGCAGAATCTCCGGAGCTGAATAGGCCAAACTTCCGCAGAAGGTCTCCAGTTTCTGGCCCGGCGAGAACTTGTTGCTGAATCCGAAGTCGGTGAGCTTAACCAGGCCCAGCTTTTCGAAAAACACCACATTCTCCGGCTTCAGGTCCCTGGGAATGTGACACGAAGGTTACGTAAATCAGTGATCGACACATAATAGGGCGCATTATCAGTTGGACTCGGACTCTCTCACCTGTGAACCACGTGCAGCTGATGACAGTACGTGATAGCACGTAGGATTTGGCGGAAGTACTTGCGGGCAAGCTCCTCGCTCAGCCCGGAGTCGTGCTTCATTATGTAATCGTACAGATCCCCGCCGTCGCCCAGCTCCAAGACCAAGTACAGCTTTGTCTGGGTGTCAATAACCTCGTACAGTCGCACGACATTCGGGTGCTGCACCAGTTTCATGCATCTGGGGAGGATTAGGAGGGCGGCAGGGGTTTAGTAATAGGTTTTGACTAGGATTTTTCTATATATTATTTTATTATTATATATTACTCACCGCACTTCCTGGAACAGATGCGCCTTGGACACCTCGTCCAACTTGGTCTTGTCCACCACCTTGACCGCCACCTTGGCGCCGGTGAACACATGCCGGGCCAGCTTGACCACGGCAAAGTGTCCGGATCCCAGGGTCTCCTCCAGGTCGTAAAGTCCGGCGATCTTGCCGTCGCTCACCCCGCCAACGGGCTGCGTCTCCAGCGTCATGATGGCTCCTCCTTGGCACTGTTCCAACGGGCTGCGTGTCGGGCCCAACTATCCGCGATTAGCTAAAACTATAATTATATGGGGTCTATCATTTCTCGGACACGGGATGTTTTGGCTGGCTAAGTGTTGCTGCCTTGTGAACGGAGATTCATGTAATAGGTGGTGGTCTGAATGGCGCGGGGTGGACAGCCCATCCCCGAGAGGCCCGTGCACATGTACAGTCCTCGCTTGCTCTGCTCCCAATTAATGATTCATTCGGATGTGTCCTTTTTGTTTTCGGTGCCCCAGTGCAGGAGCAGTGCGAAGCAGGGCTGTTACACAAGGGGATGCGGAAAGGCAGGGCCGTTTTACCTTTTACAGCGGAGGGGAAGTGGAATCTCCGCCAGCAGATGCAGAAAAACTACGATGCGCGACCCATTCCGGGATGGAAGTGACTAAACCTGGCCTCTCACTGGCCGCTCGAACGTCTCGCACTGAACTCTTGGCCCTTATCACTCATGAAAACGCTTAGTTAGACTTTTTGTATACACATTTTCGACTATTTTCAAAATTTTTTTTGCGTTTTTTCTCTGAACTGTGGACTAGGGATGGGTACTCCAGCAGTTTATCGATATGCGATACCTATCTTTTTTGGAAGTTTTGTATTTTTATAAACAAAAAAATTGTGTTTTAAAATATATTTGTAATAACTTATATAGTAAACAGTAAATATATAAAATATGTGGATTGCTTACATATATGCTAGATCACATCAACCAAAAGAACTGTGGAGTAGAGATGGCACGATATGCGATATATCGTTTTTCTTAAGTTCATGCATTTTTTATATGCCACTTTTGATTTAAAATTTGTATGATTTCGGCGAGTAGTAGGTCTCCTGCTCTAAGCACTTAGTTTGCTTCCAGATTTCAATCTTGAGTTAGCTTTCCGTAAATAAATAGATAAAATAGGTACGAAAATAATTAGAGTATATGCGGATGCCTCGTGGTATTCCGCTTTGGTCACATCTTCCTCGAATACCAAAAAATACCAACAAAAATCGCAAACGCCTTTTCCTCGGTCGTTCCAATCAAAATTCTCAATTAAAACATCAAAAAATAGAATTCGGGCAGCCAGAGAGCTATAATGAGTTTGAGTCCCAACCCAAATCAGCACAATTTACATGTAGAGCACCTAAACCGCACCGCAGACTGCGACCAGGGCCACAAGGTGAGCTAATCGGGGGGCTAGAGATCCGCTCCAGGCGCACTGTCCCTTTCGTTGGCATTGTTTTGGACTCTATTACATGACTTTCGATTTTCTCCCGCACAGCTGGCGAACGGCCATGCCATGGGTGACCCAAGGAGCAGCCGGTGCCACGACAAACTCTTCAGCGGATCGCTCAAGTCGCTGGCCAGGAAGGAGGAGTCAGACGGGAGCAGTCCCAGTGGCAGTGGCAGCGGGGGCAAGGACAACAAAGCCAAGGGCTCGGGCACGGGACTCGTCGGCCTCCAGAATATCGCCAACACGTGCTACATGAACTCGGCGTTGCAGGCGCTCAGCAACCTGCCGCCGATGACGCACTACTTTATCAACTGCAGCGACCTGGTGGAGTACATCGCAGAGCAGAGCGCCCGGCGCTGCAAGCCGGGCGGCCTGGCCAAGAGCTACCGCCGCCTGATGCAGGACATCTGGCAGGATGTCGAAGATCCCAAAGGTTCTGCTCCCCCTCATCTTCTTATCCGGAAAACACCTACTAAAGATTGAGATTTTGCAGATTTCATTGCCCCGCGTGGCATTCTGTACGGTATTCGCACGGTGCACCCCATGTTCCGGGGCTTTCAGCAGCACGACACCCAGGAGTTCTTGCGCTGCTTCATGGACCAGCTGCACGAGGAGCTGACGGAGCAGGTATCGCGGCTGCCGCAGACACAGAACCAGGCGCAGTCCCAGTCACATCAGCAGCAGGCCAGCGAAACGGACGACGACAACGAGGATGAGACGGCACCGGTGTCCCTGACGCCGGCGGCCTCCGAGAGTGAGTACGACACCTGCGAGAGCAGCATGTCGGAGCGATCGGCAGAGGTTCTGCTAAAGACCGAGTACTTTGTGACGCCCTGCCGGACAAACAGTTTGAGCAGCGGCATGCCAGACGCTCATCCGGTGCACCAGCAGCACCCACAGCTGCAGCATCAGCAGAAAAATGCATCCTCCGCGGAACAGAAACCCGTGGAGGCAGCTCGCTCCATAATTAGCGACGTGTTCGACGGCAAGCTCCTGTCCTCCGTGCAGTGCCTGACATGCGATCGCGTGTCTACGCGCGAGGAAACATTCCAGGACCTCTCGCTGCCCATTCCCAACCGCGATTTCCTCAACGTCCTGCATCAGACGCACAGCCTGAGCGTGCAGAGCCTGAATGCAGCCGAAACGTCCGCCAGGACCAATGAGGGCTGGCTGGCCTGGATGTGGAACATGCTGCGCTCCTGGATCTATGGACCCTCGGTGACGCTCTACGACTGCATGGCCAGTTTCTTTAGCGCCGACGAGTTGAAGGGCGACAACATGTATAGGTAAGAGTGCCCTTTAAGATGTTAATTAAATAGATTACTTAGTAATTGTTTTTTCAGCTGCGAGCGCTGCAACAAACTCCGCACGGGCATCAAGTACTCTCGCGTCCTCACTCTCCCCGAGGTTTTGTGCATCCACCTGAAGCGCTTTCGTCACGATCTGTCCTACAGCTCGAAGATCTCGTCGGATGTTTACTTCCCGCTGGAGGGCTTCGATATGCGGCCCTACGTCCACAAGGACTGCAAGAGCGAGGTGCCTATCTACAACCTGTCGTCGGTGATTTGCCACCATGGAACGGTGGGTGGTGGCCATTATACATGCTATGCCCGCAATGCGCTTAACGGGAAGTGGTACGAGTTCGATGATCAGTTTGTGACGGAGGTGTCGCCAGAACTGGTTCAAACCTGCCAGGCGTACGTACTGTTCTACCAGAAGCACAACCCCCAGATGAAGCTGGTGCGGGATCAGGCTATGACATTGTCGACTACACATCCCCTGTGCGACTCGGACATTCAGTTTTACGTAACGCGCGAGTGGCTCTCTAGACTGGCCACCTTCTCGGAACCAGGGCCGATTAACAACCAGGAGATGCTCTGCCCCCACGGTGGGATTCTACATTCCAAGGCGGACATGATCAGCCAGATTGCGGTGCCCATTTCCCAGCCGCTGTGGGACTATCTTTATCGGACTTTTGGCGGTGGCCCAGCGGTCAACATCATCTTCGAGTGTGAGATCTGCAAGCGGGCGGCGGAAACGCTGTCCCGTCGTCAGCTATACGAGCTTAACGAGTTCACCAAGTACAATGGGCTGCAAAACGAGTTCGATTCAACGGCCATTTATGCAATCGCCATGCCCTGGCTGCGCTCCTGGCAGCAGTTCTCGCGGGGGAAGACCCACAAGGACCCAGGACCGATTGCCAACGAGGGCATCGCTGCTCCCACCGAAAATGGGTCGCTAAATGGAACAGCCACGGTGAGCTGCGTGCGTTTGGGCTCCGATTACGCCCAACTGAATGCCCGCCTGTGGCGTTTCCTGCATAACATCTATGGTGGTGGACCAGAAATTATGCTTCGGCAGGCTCTCTCGGATGACGATGATGCCGAGGAAATAGAAATCATCGATCAGGACGATGAGTGCGACGATGATGATGTGGATCAGGAGGAGGGCGAAGTTGAGCAGGTTGCGACAGCCAACTATCAACACAATCATTCCGATACCGAAAGCAATTTGGGCCGCCGTACTACTCCAAGCCCGAGTCCAAGTCTCAGTCCCAGTCCAAGTCTATCAGCCAAGCGGCAATCGGTGGAGGCGGAGTCGGATCTGCGACCAAATAGTCCAAAGTCCAAACGCAGCAGGTCCAAAATGAAGGTGTCCGCTCTGCGTTTGAATATGCGGAAGAGAGGCAAGCGCAATCGCAGTGCTTTTAAGCAGCACGCCGAGATGTTTGGAGCCAAAGGTGGGTAATAATATAAGCTAGTATTTGCAATTCCTGTTAAAACCAAAGATTATAAGTATAGATGGTAGAGAGAGTTAAGTTTAAGACCGTTTTATAGTTATATTTTTACAACTTGATTGTATATCTTTGTTTAGGAAACTATAATGCCCACACCAATGCCGACCCCCCAGAGTCCGAGAATCGGAATGGGGAAAAGGATAAGGATGCGGACAAGGATAAGGACAAGGACAGAACTGTTGCATTTCCCAGCGAATACAGCTTACCCATTTCGATGCCATTCCAAAGCGACAATTTCCAGGTGAACGGCGTGCACGAAAAGTCTCGCGACAAAGGCAAACTGCGGAACAGCTCCAGAAACGGCAGCACCGCTACCGCCAAGGAAAAGGTCACGCTGCAGAAGTTCGTGACCCTGCGCGAGGCCAATGGGCCGAGTGACGAGACTGATATTTGATCGACGGCTTTAGAGGATCGAGAAGGAGGAGGTGCCCTTGGCCAGAGTTGCAAAACGCCACCGCCTAAACGCAGGCCAAAATCCAAGTTTAGGCGCAAGCGAAAGCGTCAGTAGTTTTATACCTCAGTCTTTTTGTTGGGGTGGAGGCTATATAAATTATGTAAAAACTGTATTTATAAATTAATCGTATTGCTAATAGCAATTTGCTATCCCCTGCCCGGCGCCCTACCAGTTATGTTATCCCTGCTCCTGGCCAAGGGTCATTTTGTATATAGTATGTGGGAGTGCTTTAATTGGTGTAACGATAGAGAATAAATCGTAGAAATCTTGGCCAAACTGGCCCAGATAAACACACAAAAAAAAAGAAAAAAATCAATCCCTGGTTTTATTTAATTACGGTTAGGGTGGCCCGCCCTATGCACAGCATTGGTCCACTCAAGAGCGTATTTTGATGTACGTCAAAATAGCGTCGACCAGTTAGCAACGAAAGTGGAACGGTGGAATTTGGAACACTGGGGCCATTTTTATATTTTAAATTTTCTCGCTATTTGGGGGCCGAATTGAAAAATGTTTGATGCAAAATTGTTTAGAATTAAAATATCTATCGATCTATATAGGTTGGGGCCAAATCAGAGGTCTGCAAGTGTTTCAAAAATGCATTCGAAAAATCGGGTATCCACCATTTGGTTAACTGCTCCCCTCACAGAGGTTGTGCCAATATGCACGCTAAACCAGGTTATTAAGCGTTAATTCAAGCTTCTTGTCTGGAAGTTTTATCAAAATCAAACCCACAGATTTTGAGTAAAACGCCTAACAGTGAACCAACCTCGGATTTTTCCCATACAAAAAAGGGGGCCAAAAATTAATTTGTCTGGGGCTCCACTCATAGAGGTTGTGCCAACATGCACGGTAAATGGGCAGATTGGGGATCCTCCTAAGAACGTTTTGTGAACATTTCATGAAAATTAAACCCACAGTTTTCGAGAAAATTGATTTACAGTGTGGGGGTTAAATAGTCAAATTTTGAAATTGGTCGTTTCCCGCTGACTTCGCCAGCGAGACACCCTACAGCCATGACATCAACCATGTAAATATCCATACATTTTCTATGCAAACTTAAAGTAATTAATACAGATCTCACAGAGGTTGTGCCAACTTGCACGGTACATTAATAGAAAGGGCATGTTTTTAAGTAATTTCTGCATTAATTTCGGCGAAATCAAACCCACAGATTTCGAGAAATCAAGTCATTTTAATTAAGGCTTTTCCCACGCGGTCACACTGTCCAGCCAGCGAGACAGCGTGCGGAGCCGTGACATAAACCATCAAAATGTTAATGTTTTCTATGCAAACTTTAAGTAATTAATACAGCTCTCACAGAGGTTGTGCCAACTTGCACGGTACATCAATAGAAAGGGCATGTTTTTAAGTAATTTCTGCATTAATTTCAGCGAAATCAAACCCACAGATTTCGAGAAATCAAGTCATTTTAATTAAGGCTTTTCCCACGCGGTCACACTGTCCAGCCAGCGAGACAGCGTGCGGAGCCGTGACATAAACCATCAAAATGTTAATGTTTTCTATGCAAACTTTAAGTAATTAATACAGCTCTCACAGAGGTTGTGCCAACTTGCACGGTACATCAATAGAAAGGGCATGTTTTTAAGTAATTTCTGCATTAATTTCAGCGAAATCAAACCCACAGATTTCGAGAAATCAAGTCATTTTAATTAAGGCTTTTCCCACGCGGTCACACTGTCCAGCCAGCGAGACAGCGTGCGGAGCCGTGACATAAACCATCAAAATGTTAATGTTTTCTATGCAAACTTTAAGTAATTAATACAGCTCTCACAGAGGTTGTGCCAACTTGCACGGTACATCAATAGAAAGGGCATGTTTTTAAGTAATTTCTGCATTAATTTCGGCGAAATCAAACCCACAGATTTCGAGAAATCAAGTCATTTTAATTATGGCTTTTCCCACGCGGTCACACTGTCCTGCCAGCGAGACAGCGAGTATAGCCAAGACAACAACAAAAAATCGATATCGATATTTTATCAACTAGCAACTTTTTAGCGGCCTTTTCGAAAAAATTATACATTTTTATAGCAAATTTTCAGTTAATATGTATGCACCCCATAATTGGACTTGCCCTCCTGATCATTTTAAAGTATAATTCATCAAAATCAATCCCGTGGTTTGGTAGAAATTAACAGTTTACTGATTTTGGAAAAATGTAATAATATTTTTAAATTTTTTTTTAGCTTCACTTAACTTTGTTTTACTTCTCTTCTTCTATCTATCTTCGAAAGTAAAGGGGATAACTGCTTTCTGCAGTGTTGCAACTCTACAACCGCAACAAAAAAACGTATTACATTTTTCCAAAATCGGTAAACTGTTAATTTCTACCAAACCACGGGATTGATTTTGATGAATTATACTTTAAAATGATCAGGAGGGCAAGTCCAATTATGGGGTGCATACATATTAACTGAAAATTTGCTATAAAAATGTATAATTTTTTCGAAAAGGCCGCTAAAAAGTTGCTAGTTGATAAAATATCGATATCGATTTTTTGTTGTTGTCTTGGCTATACTCGCTGTCTCGCTGGCAGGACAGTGTGACCGCGTGGGAAAAGCCATAATTAAAATGACTTGATTTCTCGAAATCTGTGGGTTTGATTTCGCCGAAATTAATGCAGAAATTACTTAAAAACATGCCCTTTCTATTGATGTACCGTGCAAGTTGGCACAACCTCTGTGAGAGCTGTATTAATTACTTAAAGTTTGCATAGAAAACATTAACATTTTGATGGTTTATGTCACGGCTCCGCACGCTGTCTCGCTGGCTGGACAGTGTGACCGCGTGGGAAAAGCCTTAATTAAAATGACTTGATTTCTCGAAATCTGTGGGTTTGATTTCGCTGAAATTAATGCAGAAATTACTTAAAAACATGCCCTTTCTATTGATGTACCGTGCAAGTTGGCACAACCTCTGTGAGAGCTGTATTAATTACTTAAAGTTTGCATAGAAAACATTAACATTTTGATGGTTTATGTCACGGCTCCGCACGCTGTCTCGCTGGCTGGACAGTGTGACCGCGTGGGAAAAGCCTTAATTAAAATGACTTGATTTCTCGAAATCTGTGGGTTTGATTTCGCTGAAATTAATGCAGAAATTACTTAAAAACATGCCCTTTCTATTGATGTACCGTGCAAGTTGGCACAACCTCTGTGAGAGCTGTATTAATTACTTAAAGTTTGCATAGAAAACATTAACATTTTGATGGTTTATGTCACGGCTCCGCACGCTGTCTCGCTGGCTGGACAGTGTGACCGCGTGGGAAAAGCCTTAATTAAAATGACTTGATTTCTCGAAATCTGTGGGTTTGATTTCGCCGAAATTAATGCAGAAATTACTTAAAAACATGCCCTTTCTATTAATGTACCGTGCAAGTTGGCACAACCTCTGTGAGATCTGTATTAATTACTTTAAGTTTGCATAGAAAATGTATGGATATTTACATGGTTGATGTCATGGCTGTAGGGTGTCTCGCTGGCGAAGTCAGCGGGAAACGACCAATTTCAAAATTTGACTATTTAACCCCCACACTGTAAATCAATTTTCTCGAAAACTGTGGGTTTAATTTTCATGAAATGTTCACAAAACGTTCTTAGGAGGATCCCCAATCTGCCCATTTACCGTGCATGTTGGCACAACCTCTATGAGTGGAGCCCCAGACAAATTAATTTTTGGCCCCCTTTTTTGTATGGGAAAAATCCGAGGTTGGTTCACTGTTAGGCGTTTTACTCAAAATCTGTGGGTTTGATTTTGATAAAACTTCCAGACAAGAAGCTTGAATTAACGCTTAATAACCTGGTTTAGCGTGCATATTGGCACAACCTCTGTGAGGGGAGCAGTTAACCAAATGGTGGATACCCGATTTTTCGAATGCATTTTTGAAACACTTGCAGATCTCTGATTTGGCCCCAACCTATATAGATCGATAGATATTTTAATTCTAAACAATTTTGCATAAAACATTTTTCAATTCGGCCCCCAAATAGCGAGAAAATTTAAAATATAAAAATGGCCCCAGTGTTCCAAATTCCACCGTTCCACTTTCGTTGCTAACTGGTCGACGCTATTTTGACGTACATGTATTTTGAGCTATTTATAGAGGACCGAGCGTAGAGCACAGCAGCAGCAGCAGATGTGTATTGCTCTTCAGCTGGCCCAGTTTATAGAGATTGTGTGAGGCGTGCGGAGGTGGATGCACATCTAGCGGCTGAGTGAGAGTGCGGCTGAAAAACCATCTCTTTTGGATAGTACATTTGCGTTTTGCTACGATGAATCCCTGCCATGTGTGCGAGGAGCCGACCAAGACCAGGTGCTCCAACTGTAACCAGGTGTCCTACTGCAGTGTCCAGCACCAGAAGCAGGACTGGAAGACCCACAAGCCCAGCTGTCATCCATTCAAGGTGCGGTATTTATGGTTACCCAAAGGTTCCGATGGCTTAACATAACCTCAACGCCTTTCGCAGATCGCCCACAATGAGCAACTGGGCCGGCATCTGGTGGCCACTCGCACTATTAAACCCTACGAGATAATCCTGAAGGAGGCGCCTCTGATGCGTGGACCCGCCCAGATCAAAGCCCCCGTTTGCCTTGGCTGTCTCAACAGCATCGAGGCGGATGATCACATCGAGTGCGATCAGTGCGGATGGCCACTGTGCGGACCGGAGTGCAAGTCCCTGGACGAGCACAAGGCGGAGTGTCGCCTCACCAAGGCTCGGGAGCAGAAGGTCAATGTTCAGGAGTTCAATGGACCCCATCCGCTCTACTATTGCCTGAGCACCGTGAGGTGTCTGCTTATTGGGGAGACCAGTCCGGAGAAGGCCAGCAAGTTCCAGGAGCTGGAGACCCTGGAGTCCACTAGAAGGGGCTCCAGCCAATGGAAGGCGGACCTGGCCAGCATCGGTCAATTTATTCCCAAGTAGGTATTACGAGGAATTACCTCTATTGGATTCTTAATATTCTTATTGCATCCCTACGCATTGGAGTCCTACTTACATTGGGATCTTCTGTTCTACTCATAAATACTTGATTACAAAGCCAATGAATCGGAAGGAAAAAGTTTACTATGTAAACGTAAACAATCTTATCTTATCCCCCCTTGACAAACATATCACCGTTAGTCTGGTGTTATTCCCTGGTCATAAATAGTTTGTTCATACATACAATACATGTATTGTACATATAATTAGATTGCTATCAAAATAATCTAAAATCATAAAATATAGATTTGTTATCATAATTGGTTTTACAAACGTACAGTTTGTAGGATATAGGAAGATAGGTAAAAATAAGTAATACCGAATTATTTTTCTGATTCTTACAGATTCTTCAAAACTCAGAAATTCAGCGAGGAGGAGATCATGCGAGCGGTCGGTGCTCTGCAGATAAATGGTCATGAGGTGCCGACTACTGATCCCCCGCACGTGGGGGTCTTTTACACGGCCTCCTTCACGGAGAACTCCTGCCTGCCCAATCTGGCCAAGAGCTTCAATAAGAACGGGCACTGCATCCTGTGGGCACCGCGGGAAATCAAGAAGAATGCCCATCTGAGCATCTGCTACTCGGACGCCGTGTGGGGCACCGCCGATCGCCAGCGTCATCTGATGCAGACCAAGCTCTTCAAGTGCGCCTGCGAGAGATGTGTGGATGTCACCGAGCTGGACACTTTTTACAGTGCCATTAAGTGCGAGGATCGTCAGTGCGGCGGACTGATGCTCCCCAGCAAGGCGGACGACTGGAACGGCAGTTGGCGGTGAGACGATCCCAACCCTTACCCAAATTTCTTTGTAAAATCTTTTCGTAATCTCTTCCAGCTGCCGCGAGTGTCACAAGCAGGTGCAGAAGCACTATGTGGAGGGCGTTTTGGAAAGGGCTGGTAAGGATATCCAGAGCATGGAGAAGAATGTCGAGAATGGTTTAAAGTAAGTCTTGATCTCCTGCTAAACAAAGCATCACTCAATATTTTCATTTCACAGATATCTTAAGCACTACGAAAAGTGGCTGCCTCCTCAACATTTTCACATGAGTGAGATAAAAATCCTGCTCGTCCAGCTGCTGGCCAAGGATCAGAAGGAGCTGATGGTTATTCCAGACGATAGGCTGCTGCTTAAACTGAATTTCGCCAGGGATCTCGTTCAGTTGTACGAGACACTTACGCCGTGTAAGTGTTATTGCTGATTATTACGTATACGCAACGTTATCTCAAGTGGTTGTTTGGTGTTTTTTTCTATTTACACCCGATAGGTGAAGTTCGCACGCTCGGCACGCTTTGTTTCGAACTGCACTCGGCAATTGCCGAGCAGACCCGTCGTGTGGCCCTTGCTACGAGCCTTTCGCCCAAGGATCGACTGGAAGAGTCCTTGTTCTATGTGGAAAAGTGCGTCAATTATCTGCAATACGAGTCGGACATTTTCGTCGAGGGCCACATACTCAGGCAGGCCAAGATCAACCGCGACGCCCTGCGCATGGTTACCAGGATCTCCTAGGCAATCAGTCACGAATCGAATGTAATCAGTTAATGCCCCTCCCAAAAGCCTGTTTCAAAATTGCCAATAAATTGTTACACTAGATCCCTCTAATTGTAGTCCATCGGTGCTTAACCGGCGTGAAATTGGCCAGTCATGTCATTATTCAGAGGTCCAACGTCATCGGTTACTGGCCAATTTGATTCTATATGTAGGTATTCGGATTGTGAGTACGTTATTCTGACAGTCTAGGCGATAAGGATAAGATATTCTACCCGGTGTGTGTGAGCCACGATATTATAATATGGTTAAAGCTCAATATTGTTTCTTTCCTAACAGGTGGAAGCCCATACATATATAGGATTAAAAGAATTATAGCTCATTCAATTAACCCTCATTCATTTCAAATACATAGTCTATCAAAAGCCGGTGCAATCTTTTTTATAAATGAGTAATGACGGTGCCCGATAATGATGACTTTACTTTATCTAAAGAACGGAATTATGGGAAACTTTATTTACTTATCTTTGACAATACATTATGCTCATTTATAACCTTGTATAACGTGATTTCACTTGTTTGTTGCACACATGAAACAACATTTATTCCTAGTTCGATAGGTCGGAAAAAATTCCCACATTTTATTGTTTTTATATTATTCATAACAATAAATATTTACATTTTAAAAGTCACTGACCTAGGGGCAAGAAATTAAAACACTTCAAGTCATAAGCTTTGAAGACCCCACTTTATACGTGAATCACGGATCTTAGATCAGACTCCCCCAATATTATAATCTCTTTCATCAGATTTGGTTTCACGTGCAGCCATTAAATGCCATACGACCACGAATTTCACAAGCAGACCGAACTCACCGTTAGTCTTAAGAATTTTATACATGTCCAATATATTGATAAACACGCATTATCAGTTGATAAGGCTCCACTTCGGCCCGGCAGCCATTCGAATATAAACCCCATTCCCACTGCCATATTCTAATAGTCTGTTTTAGTCTGCACAGCCAACAGTTCTTTCTGGCTCATTTGATTCCACCGGTTCACACGGATTGATCGAAAGTGAAATATAGTTCCAAACTTCAAAGAACATTAACACGATGACCGTTAAGAACGGCGACATCGTCAAGGACGATGTGAATTCGCGATCGCAGTACAAAACGAATATCGTCCTGAGCACCAAATTAGAGGATTCGGAACGAGATCAAAAGAGTTTGTAAGTTTCTAAGAGTGTATAATTCCAAAAATAGTCCTTTAAGGATATACGAAGTAATAACAAGTAATAATAAAATAATTTGTTATTGTGATACAACAGTTCCTGAAAGTTCAGTAAAACATAAACCCTTAATGTCTTATTATTGGCAATACCTATTTAATCGAATCTCGTGCTAAAAGATTGGTACACGTATTATAATTAATTGACATGTTTCGATCGAGTGCTAAATACAATCTGAAGAAGGAATTCCATTGAAGTTTTTCACCTTTGACAAAGTTGCTTCTCAACGATGACAGTGCTAATTATTAGCACACAATGGTTGAATACTAAGTGTGCATTATTTTTTCTATACCCTTTACGAAAGGGTTGTACTGAGTTTCTATCGCACCAAGAAGTCATTACCTTGTCTTACTTTCAGGGATATTTTTTTGTCGAAAAATAACATCTACGAAGTCCTAAGTTCTTGGACAAAATGATTGTGAGCATAACCCAAGAAGTGTGTGTCGTATAATAAATGGAACCTCTATTTAGTTCTATTGATAGAGTTAAAGCATTATATTAATTGTCGAAATGAGTATTAGTTGAGTGTATCATGCAATCGGTATAGTTTCTGGTACTTATTTCTTTATCGTTCATTGATTGCTAATACCATAAATGTCGACCAAACAAAAGAGAGCCACCTTGCCAGGTAATCTATATAAACGCCTCTCTACTATATAGTATACACTATATCACACTGCAGATAGTGATTTGGTTGTGCAAAACCGAAGCGTGGTCATAGTGCTATTGGTTGTTTGGAACCACTTCCCTTGGCGAGTGCCAGTGGGCAGATAAGGGTTTCGCGATTGCCGATTCGTTACCTCGTGGGGTTCAAGGTGGTGGCGTCAATATACTTACTGATAACCATCTATGATTGGCACCCTTTATTATTATTATTGCAGTGAGCCCAACAAATCGAAAAAGAAGTCGAAGCATGACGAGGCGGACGCGAGCGATGAGGAAGATGGCTTCAAGTACGAGGAGGAAGTGAAGCAGGTCAGCTACTTCCAGCTCTTCCGGTATGCCACCAACAAGGATCGCGGTCTGTATGCGATCGGAATACTGTCTGCCATAGCCACAGGCTTAACCACACCCGCTAACAGTTTGATCTTTGGAAATCTGGCCAATGTGAGTTTAATTTAAGCTTGGGGTTTAAGTTAAAACTCTTCACTAAAATTTATTTCAAACCCTTAGGACATGATTGATTTGGGTGGAATGGCAGCGGGAGGAAAAACCTATCGAGCTGATGACGATGCTGGTACTTTGCTCCTGGACAAAGTGCGAGAGTTCTCCCTGCAGAACACATACATCGGTATCGTTATGCTGGTGTGCTCATATCTCTCGATCACCTGCTTCAACTATGCGGCCCACTCCCAGATCCTGACCATCCGCTCAAAGTTCTTTCGCTCGATTCTCCACCAAGACATGAAGTGGTACGACTTCAACCAGAGTGGTGAAGTGGCTAGCCGAATGAATGAGTAAGTGATCAATGACATTTCCAAAAAAATTACAATTATGGCTATCAATTCCGGCTGGCTTTCATATCAAAAAGTCGCTTGTCTACTTCTTATCAAATTGATAACTAAAGAGTTTAAATTTCACCTATTTTAATGTATAACCATCTCTTAGATTACCAAACTAATGGTATGTTTTACTTTTATTGCAGAGATCTTTCCAAGATGGAGGATGGCCTTGCTGAGAAAGTGGTGATGTTTATCCATTACTTTGTTTCCTTCATTGGATCACTGGTCTTGGCCTTTGTCAAGGGCTGGCAGCTTTCGTTGGTTTGTTTGACCAGTCTTCCGCTGACCTTCATCGCCATGGGTCTGGTATCGGTGGCCACATCGCGTCTGGCCAAGAAGGAGGTGACCATGTACGCCGGTGCCGCCGTTGTGGCCGAAGGTGCTCTCTCCGGCATTCGCACAGTGAAAGCTTTTGAAGGAGAAGGCAAGGAACTGGCCGCCTACAAGGAGAGTGTTGTGGCCGCCAAGCTGCTGAACATCAAGAGGAATATGTTCTCCGGAATCGGCTTCGGTCTGCTCTGGTTCTTCATCTACGCCTCCTATGCTCTGGCCTTCTGGTACGGAGTGGGTCTGGTGATCAAAGGCTACAACGATCCGTATTACGCGAACTACGATGCTGGCACCATGATCACAGTCTTCTTCTCGGTCATGATGGGATCCATGAATATTGGTATGGCAGCTCCTTATATCGAGGCCTTTGGAATCGCAAAGGGTGCCTGCGCCAAGGTCTTCCATATCATCGAGCAGATCCCCATCATTAATCCCATCGATGCTGGGGGCAAAAAGTTGAATGAGCCTCTCAATACGATTGAGTTCAGGGACGTGGAGTTCCAGTATCCTACGCGACCGGAGATCCCCATTCTGAACAAATTGAACCTGAATATCCATCGCGGCCAGACGGTGGCTCTTGTGGGTCCCTCCGGCTGTGGCAAGTCCACCTGCATCCAACTAATCCAGCGATTCTACGATCCCCAGGCTGGCAATCTCTACTTTAATGGTACCAGTCTCAAGGATATCGACATCAACTGGCTGAGATCCAGGATTGGTGTGGTGGGTCAGGAGCCAGTCCTTTTCGGCGTTTCCATCTACGAGAATATCCGATACGGCCGGGAGGATGCCACACGGGCGGAGATCGAGGCAGCAGCTGCGGCAGCCAATGCTGCTATTTTCATCAAGAAACTACCCAAGGGATATGACACCCTGGTGGGAGAACGAGGAGCTCAGTTGTCTGGTGGGCAGAAGCAGAGGATAGCCATTGCTCGCGCCCTGATCCGGGACCCGGAGATCCTGCTGTTGGACGAGGCCACCTCTGCCCTGGACACCGCCAGTGAGGCAAAGGTACAAGCTGCCCTGGAGAAAGTCAGCGCCGGCAGAACCACCATCGTGGTGGCCCATCGTTTGTCCACCGTTCGTCGGGCGGACAGGATTGTGGTGATAAACAAGGGAGAGGTGGTGGAAAGTGGAACGCATCAGGAGTTGATGGAACTAAAGGATCACTATTACAACCTGGTAACCACCCAATTGGGAGACGATGATGGCTCAGTCCTGAGCCCCACCGGTGACATCTACAAGAACTTCGACATCAAGGATGAGGACGAGGAGGAAATCAAGGTACTCAGCGAAGATGAAGAAGAAGAGGAGGTGGTGGCGGACAAGAAGGTTAAGAAGAAGAAGAAGGTCAAGGACCCCAACGAAGTGAAACCGATGACTGAGGTGATGAAGATGAGCAAACCGGAATATCTGCAAATCACCATAGGCTGCATCTCCTCGGTGATCATGGGATGCGCAATGCCCATCTTTGCGGTGCTCTTCGGCAGCATCCTGCAGGTTCTTTCGGTCAAGGATAACGATGAATACGTGCGCGAGAACTCCAACCAATACAGTTTGTACTTCCTGATTGCTGGCATCGTAGTGGGCTTCGCCACTTTCTTCCAAATTTACTTCTTCGGAATCGCTGGTGAGAGGCTAACGGAACGTCTCCGAGGACTCATGTTCGAGACGATGATGCGTCAGGAGGTTGCCTGGTTCGATGACAAGGCCAACGGAACCGGAAGTCTTTGTGCTCGACTCTCCGGCGATGCTGCTGCAGTTCAGGGCGTAAGTCGATGAATGACCTCTTATTGGTAATCTTTTCTAATTAATTTATGTTATTATTCTTTCAGGCCACTGGTCAGCGAATTGGAACCATCATCCAATCGATTTCTACCCTTGCCTTGGGCATCGGCTTGTCCATGTACTACGAATGGAGTTTGGGACTGGTGGCCCTGGCCTTCACTCCCTTCATCCTGATCGCCTTCTATATGCAGCGCACCCTGATGGCAAAGGAGAACATGGGTTCCGCCAAGACCATGGAGAACTGCACCAAGCTGGCCGTCGAAGTGGTTTCCAACATTCGTACTGTCGTTTCCCTGGGTCGTGAGGAGATGTTCCACAAGAACTATATTGGCATGCTGATTCCCGCTGTCGAGGTGGGTTTATCTCTATTCAGAGATCTCTAGAATTGCTAATTAATGCTTTCCCCTCATCATCTTTGCAGATTTCCAAGAGGAATACCCACTTCCGAGGTATGGTCTACGGTCTGGCCCGTTCCCTGATGTTCTTCGCCTATGCCGCCTGCATGTACTATGGTACCTGGTGCGTGATAAACCGCGGAATCGAGTTCGGAGATGTGTTCAAGTGAGTGGAGAGATGAGCGAAGTCAATCTAGAGGATGTCTAACATCTTTCCTTTTTTTTTAGGGTTTCCCAAGCCCTGATCATGGGCACAGCTTCAATTGCCAACGCCTTGGCCTTTGCTCCCAACATGCAGAAGGGCGTTTCAGCCGCCAAGACCATCTTCACGTTCCTCCGCCGCCAGCCGACAATTGTGGACCGACCGGGAGTATCTCGCGATCCTTGGCACAGCGATGGAAACGTCCGCTACGACAAGGTGGAGTTCAGCTATCCCACGCGCCACGAGATTCAGGTGCTCAAGGGCCTGGATCTGAGCGTGGGAAAGGGCCAGAAGGTCGCCCTGGTGGGTCCATCGGGTTGTGGCAAGTCCACGTGCATCCAGCTCATTCAGCGGTTCTACGACGTGGACGAGGGAGCCGCTCTCATCGATGAGCGCGATGTGCGCGATGTTTCCATGACCAATCTGCGGAACCAATTGGGCATCGTGTCCCAGGAGCCAATCCTCTTCGATCGAACAATCAGGGAGAATATAAAGTACGGTGACAACTCGAGGAATGTGACCGATCAGGAGATCATCTCCGCATGCAAGAAGTCTAATATCCATGAATTCATCGCTAACCTGCCATTGGTAAGTGTTTTAATCTACTTTTTCACTCTGGAATTTTATAATAGCTTTGTGTACCGCGACAGGGCTATGAAACGAGAATGGGTGAGAAGGGTGCCCAGTTGTCAGGAGGTCAGAAGCAGCGCATTGCTATTGCCAGAGCCCTCATCCGGAATCCCAAGATCATGCTGCTTGACGAGGCCACCTCTGCTTTGGACGCTGAAAGTGAAAAGGTGGGTGTAGAGATCCTTAAAAGTTGAGATCCCTATTAATCATTTAATCCTATACAATAGGTTGTCCAAGATGCACTCGATGCTGCCTCCGAGGGCCGTACTACGATTACCATAGCCCATCGATTGTCCACTGTTGTACACTCCGACGTGATCGTTGTCCTGGAGAACGGAGTGGTTTGTGAAGCAGGAGACCACAAGCAACTGCTCGGAAATCGAGGACTCTACTACACGCTCTACAAGCTTCAGAGCGGAGCCATGTAGATACACATCATCATAGCTTAGATCTAGCCAAATCATATAGCTTAGTGAATTGCGAACAACGACACTGTAGTATTTGTACAAAAACTCCATAGTTTAGTTAGTCTAAGATTATTTATCACCGATAATTATTTAATATCTCGAGGAATTTATGAATTAATTTGTATAAAATCAACTTCAATATTCTAAGAAATAAACGATATTTTGTATGTAAATGTTTGTTTTTGTTTTATTTTAAGTTTACATCGATTTGTTTAAATTTAATTGCATATTACCCAGTCGAATTGGTTGTCCACTGGAAACCAACATACAATTTAGCTTAAAGTAGGACCTCCAAATGATCATTTGCTTAGTTTGTCCGCGTCTAGAACGCCGTGGCCGCTTTGCGAATTGAGTTTTTGTGCTGTGCTCGTTATTGTACAACTACAACTAGTTTAGAATATACGTAAAAATAATCAAAATCTTACAGGAACACAACACAACACTGACCACGCGATTTAGATAAGGGAGCTTGATTGCATAATAAACAATAAAAACTTTATGCAGTCAACCGTCGTATCGGTTCCCTGGCGGCTTGGTCTACGTCTCTTTTTGCTTGGAAGTCACATTATCTGATTCGACCTGATCGCATCTGATGAATTTTACTACACATTTTTGGGTAAATGCTTGTGGCTTTGCGTGATTCATGATTCGGAAAAGGAATATGACGTGTTTGTGTTTAACGTAGAACTTAATCGAAATCCAGAAGCGGTTATTATTAAATAGGGGAACAACAACTATGACTATGGTTGCCTAATTTAGTTCTTCTCTTCCTTCTTGGTTTCGCCAGAAGTGTCGCTCGAACTGCTGCTGTCGGAGGAGCCGGCTCCAGCGCCGCTCTCGCGCTCAGCGGACATCTAAAAGTGGATAGATACATAAGCATATAAAGAACTCGGATTTACTGTCATTAAAGGGACCCACCTTCTTGTAGGCCAGCTCGAAGAGCTTCAGGGATGACTGCTGCAACGAGGAGGTGGCCTTCCTGACTTCCTCCAGGTCGGCGGTCTCCTTGTTGGCCAGCAACGTGCGCAGATCGGCAATCTCCTTCTTCAGCTTCTCGCACTACAGATAAATTCAAAGTTTAGCATTTATGAGAAAACCAGTATAAATGGAATAATTACCTCCTCAGCGGGCAGCTGGCTCTTGAACTCCTCCATCTTGGTCTCGGTGTCGTGGACTATGCTCTCGCCCTGGTTGACGATTTCGATCAGCTCACGCTTTTGCTTGTCGGCAGTGGCGTACTCTTCGGCCTTCTTGATCATGTTCTCGATTTCATCCTTGCTCAGTCCACCGCTGGACTGGATGACGATCTGCTGCTCCTTGCCGGTGCCCTTGTCCTTGGCCGAAACGTGCACAATACCGTTGGCATCGATGTCGAACACCACCTCGATTTGGGGCACGCCGCGGGGAGCTGGGGGAATACCCACCAGTGTGAAGGCACCCAGGAGCTTGTTGTCGTTGGCCATCTCACGCTCGCCCTGGTGCACCTTAATCTCCACCTGGGTCTGGCCATCGCTGGCGGTCGAGAAGACCTGCGACTTCTTGGTGGGAATAGTGGTGTTACGGGAAATCAGACGGGTGAATACACCGCCAAGGGTTTCAATACCCAGCGACAGGGGAGTAACGTCGAGCAGAAGCACATCGGTGACATCACCGGCCAACACACCTCCCTGAACGGCGGCACCGACGGCTACAGCCTCATCGGGGTTCACGGAACGCGACGGCTGGCGTCCGAACAGCTCCTGCACGGTCGCCTGTACCTTGGGCATACGGGTCATGCCGCCAACCAGCAGCACCTCTCCGATCTCGGACTTGGCAACCTCGGCATCGGACAGAGCCTTCTGGCAGGGCTGGATGGTGCGCTTGATCAGATCACCAACCAGGCTTTCTAGCTTGGAGCGTGTCATCTTCAGGTTCATGTGCTGGGGTCCTGCAGCATCCATGGTCAGATAGGGCAGATTGATGTCGGTCTGCTGGGAGGAGGACAGCTCGCACTTGGCCTTCTCGGCAGCCTCCTTCAGGCGCTGCATGGCAATGTTGTCCTTGCGGATGTCGATTCCACTGTCCTTCTTGAATTCGGCCACCAGGAAGTTGACGATATGGTTGTCGAAGTCCTCTCCGCCCAAAAGGGTATCTCCGTTGGTGGACTTGACCTCGAACACTCCCTTCTGGATCTCCAGGATCGAAATATCGAAAGTGCCGCCACCCAAATCGTAAACGGCAATGCTGCGAGGATAAAATGAACGATTTTTGTTACAAAATGTGAAATATTATTTAATAAAAATCTTTTTCGTTATACTTTTAACTAAATCAAATGCAAAGTATCTGGCGATCCTAACAAAATCAATATTGTGAAGTCAAATTGAGTCCCTTTAGATTACACTTTAAAGAGAGATAAGAACTATGGCTTTACAAAACATATAAATCAGCCTGCGACTGTATTTAAAGATAAGACAGACAGAATAGTATGGGAAATTAGAGATAAGCTACATTATTTCAGAAACATTACATTAGGAAAATTAATGAAATACAAGTTGTTTAATAAAACCCTTGTCCTAAGCTTTCCAATAAGAGTTAAAAAAAGAGATAAGAACTATTGAGACCCCTTAAAGATATTGAACACTCACATTTTATCCTCCGTCTTGTCCATTCCGTAGGCCAGGGCGGCAGCAGTGGGCTCGTTGATCACGCGCAGCACATTGAGTCCGGCGATCTGTCCGGCGTCCTTGGTGGCCTGTCGCTGGGAGTCGTTGAAGTAGGCGGGCACGGTGACCACGGCGTTCTTCACGGGCGTGTTCAGGTAAGCCTCGGCGGTCTCCTTCATCTTGATGAGGATGAAGGCTCCGATCTGGGAGGGGGAATACACCTTGCCGTCGGTGGAGGAGACCCAGGCATCGCCATTGGAGGCCTTGACCACCTTGTAGGACAGGTTGGTGATGTCCTTCTTCACCTCGGGATCATCGAAACGGCGGCCAATCAAACGCTTGGTGGCGTAGAAGGTGTTGGCCGAGTTGGTAACCGCCTGACGCTTGGCGGGCATGCCCACCAGTCGCTCGCCGTCCTTGGTGAAGGCGACGTGGGAGGGTGTGGTGCGGGCTCCCTCGGCGTTCTCGATCACCTTGGCCTGCTTGCCCTCCATGACGGCCAGACAGGAGTTGGTCGTTCCCAAATCGATGCCAATAACAGCACCTTTGACCTCACCGGACCTGCAAATAGGGTTGGGGTTGGAAAGTTTGTTTTACACAGGCATATTGGATGGAGTGCGCTGATAAGGCCGCCGGCAACAAGTGCAGATAAGCGCCACGTTTCCTAACTATAGATATTTCCAATTATCATGGGGAATTTCTTTAAATATCCTATGTTATGATGCAACATAAGGTGGCTTCTGGAAATTCCCATGTTCACTTAGCCGAGTGCTTACATAAGCAGGGTCTAAAATTTGGAGAAATCTGGTGATCTACAGGGCTAACCAACTTACTTGTAACGCAGCTGGGAGGACAATCCATTGCTAGCACCTGGCAGGTTCTGCAAAGAAAAAAGGGTGCTCCGCTGTAGAATCTTCCCGTAAAACATGAACCCGCAGCCGCATGCCGCTCTTTATATAACAGTCGGAGGGGGGTTGGGGGGTACTGATACTTACGCGGAACATGCTAGAAGCTCCGGAAACCTTGAGGGCGCCGGCCTGGCGGGCGAGGCGGGGCAGAAACTTGGGTACGCGCAGCATTTTGGCTTTTTAGTTCTGCAATTTAACACGAGCAATTGTCAAATTAAAAGCAAAAATTTCGTCAGAACGGCGGAGCACGTTTCTTCCCGTGAGAGAACTTGGGTTGAGTGATGGGCTCGTCTCTAGCGGACCGGCCGATAGTTCGCCGCGGTTCGTGTGCCAGGGTTACCAAATTGTGTCGAGTGGTGCTTCTTTAATTTCGATTGCGCGAGCTTGTGATGTAGAAAAAATTCAAATATTTCAATTGGTTTTCGACGCTATGTGAGTTCTGAACATAGTTAATGAAAGCTAACTAGATGTAAAGTTAAGACCTTTATGGGGATGTTAAAGAAACCGTAACAATCTTACAGCGGTAAAACCGTTTGCACTTGCCGAGTCATAAAATAATTCAAAATGTGGGACACTACTTAAACCTTCGAAAGAATATAGGAAACAATTAAAAAAATTCAAAAGCTTTCTAATATTTTCTTGAAAACATATTTTTGTCACCTCTAGCTGTCGATAGTTCGTGAGCCGTCATCTCCCATCTCCAGTTCGCCGCTCACAAGTGAGGCCGTACTGCGGCAGTATGACCGCATCCCACAACATCGTCAACTATCGGAACATTCAACACATGTATAGTCATTTCATTGCGTAAAAGTAGCCAAAAATTTCGAAATCCCAAATTAACATAGAACGCCGGTGAGGTCCGTGCGCTGCCCCGTGCCCGCCCCTCTCTAAGTTCGAGCAGCAAGCGCGGGATCAGATCGCCGACATGGCATCGGAGCACGAGGAGTCCGACGCGGAGCTGGACGAGAACTACTATACGTTCCTGAATTTGCCCCGGGATGTAAGTGCAGCGTCACCGGTTGCCGGTCGATAGCGCCCTCGATCTAATCCCCAATCCCTCCTGCCCAAATCCCAGGCCACCGCGGAACAGATCAACACGGCGTACCGGAAACAGAGCCGCATCTTCCATCCGGACAAGCACCTGGAGCCGGAGAGCAAGAAGAAGGCCGAGGTCATGTTCAACCGCACCAAGCGGGCCTACGAGGTGCTCTCGGATCCCCAGCAGCGGGCCATCTACGATTCGGTCGGTGAGAAGGGCCTGCGCACCGAGGGCTGGGAGATCCTCCATCGGACCAAGACGCCGGCCGAGATCCGCGAGGAGTACGAGCGGCTGGCCCAGGCGGCCGCCGAGAGACGTCTCCAGCAGCGGACCAATCCGCGTGGCAACATCACAATCAACGTGAATGCCACCGAGATCTTTGCGCCGTACGACGACTCGGAAATGCCCCGCGTGGAGATCGGTTCCATGAGCATTGCCCAGTCCATAGAGGCGCCGATCACACGCAAGGACATGATCATCATGAGTGGCAACCTGTACTCCTCCAACGGCAATGGCAGCGGTGGCTTCGTGGTCGCCGGACGACGGCTGCTCAACAAAGGATGGCTGGAGCTGTGCGCCGGAGCGGGAAACGGCTTCCTCCTGGGTCTTAAGGGTGAGTCCTTATCTGAGTCTTTAGGCAGTTGAAGAATACAATGACTTACCATTTAGGTGGGCGCACTCTTAGTCAAAAGTTGACACTGAACGGAGGCACAAACCTGAACTTCCGGGACCACGGTGTCATACCCGCTCTGTTCTCCACGCTGGCCGTCCAGCTGGATAAGCACACGATGGGCAGCCTTACGCTTAACGCCGGTCCGCAGTCCTCCATGTCCACGCAGATCGATCACTCCAAGGAGACGTACTCGCTGAGCTCGTCCCTGGTGATTGGTACGCCGCATGTGTACTTTGGGCTCTCCTACACCCGCAAGCTGATGGAGAACGAGCTGAAGCTGAAGCTGGCGGCCAAGTAGAATGATTGGAAAACTTAAAACTCCAGTTTACTAATGGATTTCCTTTACTGCAGGGTCGGAACCTTTGGCTTTATGGGCGAATATGGAGTGGAGAAGAAGGTTTCCAAGTACAGCTCAGTGACGGCCACGGTCTCGATTGGTGTGCCTTCCGGAGTCATACTAAAATTCAAGTGGGTGAATACTTAAAAACTGATAAAAGGCCTATACTAATACCTTTACTCTCCCGCACAGAATATTACGTTCAAATCAATCGTACGTGTTCCCCATCCACCTGAGCGATGAGATAGTGCCCGCGGCAGTCTTTTACGCCTCGGTGACCCCGGTGATTGCGTGGTTCGTCATCAAGAAAACTGTGATGGACCCCATGGAGGCGGAGCGCAAGAGCATTGAGGTGGAGCGGACGAAGCGGCAAAACGAGCAGAGGCTCTCGGCCAAGCGGAATGAGGCGAGTGCCGCCATCCACCTAATGCAGGCGACGTACAATAGGATTATGACCGAGGAGCTGGCGAGGACGGGTCTGATCGTCACGCGAGCAGTTTACGGCTGCACGGCGGAGGGCGGCAGCCAGTTCAAGCCGGAACAGTCTTTGGATGTCACGGTACCTATTCAGTGCATGGTGAAGGACGGAACCCTGCATCTGCACGACTCCTCGAAGGTTTGTCTCCTCTACTTATTGTCATTCTGGCTGATGTAATAAGATTCCCGAACTCTTACAGAGCGACCTGCCTGGCTTCTATGATCCGAGCATCGGGGATGACAAGATTCTGCGAATAGAGTACACCTACCAAAACCAGTTCAAAGTGATCAACGTCAAGGACAACGAGGCACTCCGACTGCCGTTGCCAGGATAGTGGGGCCTCGCTGCTCCTGCACTGCAATTAGTTTAAATCTTCAGTTGTGTTTGTAACTTGTTTTTATTCTTGATAGAAAAGACCCATTCCCAGGACTTGGGGGCAAATACCGCTTGTTCGTATGTTTCCCCAATTTACAATACCACTCTGTAACTCGCTATTTTTGGGATACTCACGAGATCCGAACAGCGCAATAAATCACAAAACTAAGAAATAGTTGGGAGTTTAGACTACATATGATTGTATTGTTACTTAAGTTAGCCCTATTTATTAAGTTCGAATTAAATCAATTTAAAAGTGAAAGTGCTGGCGGTGGTCTTTTCAAATGTAGCGATAGTAACTATCGGTAAGCGCGCGTGTATGGCTGCAGCTATTGCGCAACTCTGGCAACCCTGGCCGAGGGGGAGACTCAGCTGACTTTTCTGATTGGACCCTGGAGTTTTTAACGCTTTTGAATGTTTTGCACTTAAAAATGCCAGTTCGCAGCGCCAGAGCTTCGAGCAAGGTATGATGCAACCAACGGACAATGTCCCTGTTCACAAAGGCGAATCTCATCCGCTTCCTGGCCGGCGCGATTTGCTTGTTGCTGGTGCTTAACTTTGTGGGCTTCCGCACCGACGGAGCCAGCGGCACGTCCCTCAGCAAGCTCAGGTAACTGCTCCCTATTCCCTGGAACTGGGTTATCTTATCGTATCTCATTGTCTACAGCATTCGGCGCGTGCACAAATATGCTCATATCTACGGGAACGCCAGCAGCGAAGGAGGAGGAGACTCCAGGCTGCCCGCTGCTCCGCTCGCCTTGTCCAAGGACAGGGAGCGGGATCGGGAACGGGAGCTCCAGGGGGGAGCCAACTCCTCCAGCACCTCACCAACTGTGATTGCCACGGCAAACTTTACTTCCATTCCACAAGACTTAACGCGCTTCCTGCTGGGCACAAAGAAGACGCTGCCCCGGGGACATAAATCCGCATCCGCCCTCCTCGCCAACTGCACTGATCCCGATCCCCGTGATGGTGAGCTTTTCCCCCAGAGTTCTTTTCTAGCCAGATCTTGAAGGGAATCCTTTTTCTCAGGTGGACCCATCACGCCCAACACCACACTCGAATCGCTAGATGTAATCGAAGCCGAGCTGGGTCCTCTCCTGCGCCCTGGCGGTGCCTTCGAGCCGGACAATTGCCAGGCCCAGCACCATGTGGCCATTGTGGTGCCCTTCCGCGATCGTTACGCCCATCTGTCCGTTTTCCTGCGCAACATCCATCCCTTCCTAATGAAGCAGCGCATCGCCTATCGCATTTTCATTGTGGAGCAGACCAACGGCAAGCCCTTCAATCGGGCTGCCATGATGAACATTGGTTACTTGGAGGCCTTAAAGCTTTATCAGTGGGACTGTTTTATATTCCACGATGTCGATCTTCTGCCTTTGGACGACCGCAATCTCTACAACTGTCCACGTCAGCCGCGGCACATGTCGGTGGCCATAGATACGCTGAACTTTAGGTGGGCCACAGCCGCAGAAACAGAAACAGAATCGGCGACAGCCTCGAGATAAGAACATAATCAAAGTTGAATAACATATTTCTTTCGATTTTAGGTTGCCTTATCGATCAATATTTGGAGGCGTTTCCGCCATGACGCGTGAGCACTTCCAGGCCGTCAACGGGTTCTCCAACTCGTTCTTCGGCTGGGGCGGCGAGGATGACGACATGTCAAATCGGTTGAAGCATGCCAACCTATTCATATCAAGGTATCCCGTCAACATAGCCCGCTACAAGATGCTGAAGCATCAGAAGGAGAAGGCTAATCCAAAGCGGTCAGTAGATCCACGATAATTTGGAATGATTCTACAGTCTAATACTCCCCTTTTTACCCCACAGCTATGAGAACCTCCAGAATGGCATGAGTAAAATAGAACAGGACGGAATCAACTCGATAAAGTATGCCATCTATAGCATCAAGCAGTTTCCGACCTTCACTTGGTATTTAGCTGAGCTAAAGAACTCCGAGCGCAAGAGTTAGCCTGCGAAAAGACAGCGTTACAGTACGTGACCTTTCCAACTATCTAATATGCGTATGTACAAAGGACATCATTACTTTCACGAACGGTAGAGTCTCTTTTTAATAGAATGTCAGATCATGGACACATGATTACAATATTAGACACACATATTGTGTACAATGGTAGTAAGTCCAGTAACTATACTCATATTACGATGTAGTATACTTTTAATCCATCATTTAGCTTCAATTCGTACTCGAAGAACAAACAGTGAGAACTCGTCTCTGTAGCAATAATCCTCCCGTTCACTACTCAAAGTGCTCAATGATTCTAATATATATATTCTGTTGATTTTGTTTACTGTTTTTTGTTGATTTAGTTTTTTGTTATTCGACTAATGTACTTTTTATTAACTTCTCAAAAGACAGCAGCTACACCTACTCCTACAAGGTGAAATGTAGATATTACTTTTGTGATATGCAAATTGTTATTCGATCAGAACGATTTATACCAAAATAAAAACTTATAAAACTTTTACTATACCAAAAAACAAAACCCCACGCAAATTCAAACCCGAATCCATCCATCCAAAGAGGCAATC
Organism: Drosophila lutescens; assembly: GCA_037075285.1. Classification (NCBI taxonomy): domain Eukaryota; kingdom Metazoa; phylum Arthropoda; class Insecta; order Diptera; family Drosophilidae; genus Drosophila; species Drosophila lutescens. The sequence goes on from JBAMCF010000598.1 coordinate 862,818, forward strand.
AAACATTTCATCGCTTCGTTTGTTAGATCTCGTTTTTTTATTATGGTTACTACGTGTATTAGAGATAGTTTTTATGGCTCTGTAACGACTGGGTTACCTTTAAAGTCGCAGTTACGATTATGGTTTATGATTAGTGGGTATTCGGGGGCGCTGGCGAAACGAATAATATCGGGGAATCGGATTCCACGGCTCATTTATTAGTGTTTTGGTATGCGGTATGCAAATTATAGTTAAAACAATTGGCATCGAGTAAACATTTTGGGCATCCCACTAGCGAAATTTAAATGCTTGAGCAACAATTTTGAGCAATCTAAGTTGGGGGCGGCGAACTACCAAATCCGAAACAAAAATATAACAATCGCTATAGTTGACGCTTTACAAATTATATACATAGATAATAACGTATAGATATATAGACATAGAAATTTGGCAAACAAATTACGAGTACAACGATTAGAGCAAGCAAACCCGATAGAAGTTAGACGACCTAGTAGAGAGCAATTAAAGACGCGGGGGCAGGATTTAGCGTTAGACCTATTAACGGCAAATATTAGAAACCTATGTACAAGATACGATGTTCCGGCGATGTCCACCGTTTACATAATGGAGCAGGGCATGGCACAGCAGAGGGGCAGGCACACGGGCACCACGGCGCCGCCGGACTTGGTTTTCGTCTTTGACTTGGAGCCGGACTCGTACTCGTACATTCCGGATCCCTTGGCCCAGCGACCCTGGAAAGGATTCCAAATCATCAATAAAGGATATTCCAACTCTCCCGATGTCAAACACTCACGCCTGAAGCTGATCCAGCATGCATCTCCTCGCGCTTCATGACGATGGTCTCATGGCCAGGTGGATAGTACACCTCCTTGCCCGCCTTGTTCACCGACGGCACATGCTGCTGGTTGGGCGAGGCCACCGCCGTTTCGATTTCGCGCTTGCGCACTGGCGTCTCAATGTCCACGCGATCCACATGGTCGGTGGTCTGAAAGAGTAGAAGGTAAGATAAGGAATCAAAAAAATCACTGCCACTCAATGGGTATTTATGATACCACTAAAGTAATTTCCACCTAATCTTCACCACAGTCTTAACCAAACAAGGCGGTAATTATACCCGTTACTCGTAGAGTAAAAGGGTATATTGTATTCGTGCAAAAGTATGTAACAGGGAGAAGGAAGCGTTTCCGACCCCATAAAGTATATATATTCTTGATCAGGATCACTAGCCGAGTCGATCTAGCCATGTCCGTCTGTCCGTCTGTCTGTCCGTCTGTCTGTCTGTCCGTCTGTCTGTCTGTATGAACGCTGAGATCTCGGAAACTATAAAAGCTAGAAGGTTGAGATTTCACACACATATTCTTGGGCTTCCTACGCAGCGCAAGTTTGTTTCATCGAGGTGCCACGCCCCCCCTAACGCCCACAATCGCCATAAACGATTTTCAAATGTGTCTGGAGGCCACATCTTTTAAGATTTTAAAAATATATAAACGCCATTTTATAGTGTTTATTAATACCTATCGAAATGTAGAAGACATTTTTCAAATCGGACCATTCATTAAAAAGTTATACGCAATCAAAATTGTTTATATATCTATCTCCCTCGCACTCCCTTTAGCCCCAATAGATAGTCGGGACACCAACCCGAGTACAGCGTTCGCACTCCCTTTAGCTGAGTGACGGGTATTAGATAGTCGGGACACCAACCCGACTATAGCGTTCTCTCTTGTTGTGGTATCATAAATGTAATGACAGTCTAATCTCTAACTACTTTTTTAAGCATCCGGGTATTATGATATCATGACTTCTTATCAGTTTCTCCAACTTTAAAAGCAATTAAAATTATATTTGATTTATTAATTCATTTCTAATAATAATTAAATAATTTTAAATACTTTTAATAGGTAGTTGGTAAAATTATGATTTTTCATAAAACTTTCAAATTTAGAAAGCTGTGATATAATTATTTACATACTTTCTTATGCACAAGGTATACTTACAGTTCCGAAAGACTGCATCAGATCGTCCACTCGCTGGGGAGGATTGCTGTTCACTGGATACTCGACTCCATCGACGGGGAATGGGGATGGTGACCCGTAGTCCGGACCACGTCGGTTGTTTGTGTTGGTGGTCGAGGAGTATTTGTAGCTGTAAGTGGTCGAATTCGGTGGATAACCATTTCCATTCGGTGGCTGTTGCGGTGGATACGCGTTGTTGTTGGGCGGCAGCTGCTTCAGTGGAGCGGACTGGGGTAGACCAGGCTCGTAGGGTCCACCGTTGGGCGGCCCATGGAGGCTGTTGACCGTGTTCGAGGTCTCCGTCTCCTTGTAGTAGTAGCGATTCACGCCCGGCTGCAGCGGTGAACTGTGCGGTCCTCCGTAGTTGGGATTGGGACTGTGGGCAGCCGGCGGACTGTGCGGCGGATAGCGCTGCTGGGGCGGCAGCTCATTGACTGTGCTCACGTTATCCGTCTTGTGGATATTGTAGATGACCGTACGGTTGCCTGGCGGAGTTCCCGCCGGACCCGATCCCAGAGGCAGTTGGCGTGGCTGGGGGCTCACTCCCCGCGTGGTGGTCTCCTTGTGCTCCCGGATCTCGTAGGACTGGTTGCTAACCAACGGACGATCGTTTGGTCTGTTCAGCGTGGAGTAGCTCTCCGTGTTGTAGACCACCGTCTGGGGCACATGGGAGTGTGACGGCTGAGGGACCGGGATGGGTGACAACTGGGAAAAGTTCTGGCTGGTGTTGTTGTGGCTCTCGTGGAGCTTGTAGCTGCTGCTCAGAGTGTTCGAGTTGTTCAGCGTGTGAGTGCGGTTAATGGTGCTGGTGTTGCTTCCCGGTCCTGTGGCCGGAATCTCGTAGGTGTAGGTCCTCACCGTGGTGGTCACCTTGGTGCCCGGAGCAGGCAGGATGCCATCGCTCAGGGCGATGTCCTGCAGCTCCTTGTCGATGGTGGTGCCGCTGGTCAACGTCTGGTGGGTGCTGCTCGCTGCGGGCAGCAGCTCCACGTTGTTGTTAATGGTGCGATTGCTCTCGTAGATCTTCGACTTGCTCTCGTAGAGTCCACCGCCGGGGGAGTGGGCTGAAATGATTTAAAATTTGATTTTATTTAATTTATTTAGAATAAATTCGTAATATTTAAGAGCCTTATCAAGCTACATTAACATTTTCGAGCCTTACCCAAAGTATAGGGTTTTTCCTTGGTCTGATAATCGTCCCTCTTCAAGCTGGAGTACTTGGCCGTGGACTGAAGGGTGCTATAATCGGTGGGATTGAAGGTCTCAACATCATCAATGAAGGGCTGTTGGCCACCGGAGCCCGAGTGCTTGCTGGTCTTGACCACTCGCGTAGTCCTCGTTACAGTGCCCGAAGGATCAGTGCGTTCACTAAAACAAAATGATATATAATAAATACAATACAAGGTCTAAGCAAAACTCACAGTGTTCTATAAGTAGTTCCATTGCTGGGCAGCAGATCGCGTTCCCTGGTGGTGATCTGGCGTTCCTGCTTCAGATCCTCCAGCAGGGCATCCAACTGGTCTATGTTCTGGTCGGGGGATTTGCCCTGATACGAAACACTGTTGTCGCCAGAACTTGAGTATTGGTAGGATGACTTCTTATAGGCGTAGTTCTTGTCGTTCTTAATGAATGATAGTAAAGTATTACAGTGATTTACTATCCAGTGGGTCATCTATCAAGGTCTTACCCTGCCCCATTTCGAAGGCTTGTCCCGCAACGAGGATGAGTAATTTTCCGAACTGCTCGAGTACTGCATTTCCAATTAGTTTTTTGCTGAAACGGAAACGGGTATCATTCATAAATTATTCAAAATCAACGTGTGTGAGTAAGTAAGACGATTCGTGGGTGTCTGCGAGACACGTAATCACGGATTGTGACCCCGAATGGCAGGTTGATTTCGCTCCAAGGCGATTCGCAAGAATCCCAAGCATTTTTCCCACCCACGCGAATGAGCAAATGTTCGAAAATGGCCGCATTCGGCATTCTGAAGTGAGAACTTTTGGCGCATTAATGGAGGCTTAAGTCATCTGAAGTGGGCATCACTTGAGCACACAAAGCACGGAATGCCGAGCACAATGAACAAAAAACAGGCGGAGGCTGTCACGGGGAGATGAAATGCTCTGGAAAGCGACAGAAATGGTTCCAAAGGCTAAGCTTTACAAAACAGAAGTTTAAATGGTATAGGTTGGTAAAAAACCCCTAGCTTCTGACTTTTTCAATATAATTTAAAAAACTACTTTACTTAAGTTTGAAAATATCATCTGATATAATTTTAAACGAAATTGAGAATGAGTCCCCTTGAATTAGATGCAATTATTGTCTGCATATCTATTATATCTACAGACCGCTTGGCACTTTCTTTCAACGAGATATTGCTTCATAACATTTAATGTTTATTTGAAAGGCTTGATAAATTGTTATTATCAATATGCTATAAACTGTTATTTGTCACTTGGAAAGCTTTTAATTAAAACAATATATTGTGATGACCTTGAATTTGCAATTCTAGATATTTTAAGTATTCCTGACCCTTAAAATATGAATACCCTTTGGCAGGGAAACCTCAAAAAAATGCTGGCATTGATTTTCAGAACTGGCACACACGCAAAAAACCAGACAAAAGGCAGAGGCAAAAAGTCGAAAATTCAATGTCAAACAGGTTTTCACTTTCGGCGTGTCCTTAAACTCCTTTTTTGTCTGGGTCGGAATATGTATGAGTGTACATGTGTATATGCAGCTTAATTTTGACGTGTATGCAGTTTTTTTTTTGCGATTTTCAGCGATAACCTTGGGGTGAGAGATAGTCTGAGATGATGCAAAAATTCGAGAAGGATGACCGACCGGCGATGATGTCATAAGGCGGAGCTCTTGACAGCAACTGCACTAAAAAACGTCAACTAACTGGCTAACTGGCTTAAGTAATCAAATCAAGGCGAGCTAAATAAATCACCTCCGAAGGGGAATGGAAATCGGTGATGGGGATGGGGATGCTCCGCCATATGGTCAACGGAATAGAGCTAATAAAGAGACACAAAACACAAATAATAATGCCTCACGTCAGCCAAATACACGCATAAAATATCATAATATAAATAAAAGGCCAAATCTAATTGATGCCGCCGCCAGCTACGCCCCCTCCTCCTCCTCCGCCACCCCCCTCGCCACCCACTATACATACTATATACTATATCTTGGTTCCCCCGATCTCAGCACGTTTTTAGCCGTTCTCTGGGCCTCACTTTGGCGACGAAAACGAAAACAAAAACAAATCGCAGAGAGCCGAGCGCTTGTTTTGTTTTTGCATATGTACAGTGTACACACGCAGGTCAAAATGATCTCATATACTCATATACTCGGATCGAAGCTCTGAGGAAACATGTTGCTGTCTCTCTGGCGATTGGAATTAACCCGTTGAACAACTACGTGCCGCATTTGTAAATCTTTGGTGGGTGAGCACTGATCATTGGGGTATTTTTACGATTTTATGAATGAAAAATATGGCATTACGTATTATTTCAGGGATTATACATTAGATCAGAATTTTTGGGCATTTTGGGATCCCATATTGTACCAATACAATACTAGTGTACCTCTTTGAATTAATTCCGAATTTTGGATTTGCTACTGATTGATCCTCCCGTTTAAAATAATCATTATTTTAGTTATAGATAGTGCTAGTGCTGTTTGCAGATCACAAATTCTAACTGTCACAATATAGGTTTTTTAATAAATTATCTAAGGCTTACTTTCTGATTTTCTAGTTAGGGCTTTCGTTCACGTATGTATTTCTTATATGGCAGTGAAAGTTTGGCCTACCGTACCTAATATTCGCAAAACAACTAACAAATTATTTAAGTTTGGTTCTAGAAAAACTTTAAACCAACAAAAAGTAAAATGATTTTTATATCTGAAATGTCTTATGGCTCAATTAATTAAAAATTAAATTCAAAAGTCAGACCTATAAATAAGCTTACTCATTAACGCTAATCCTACGCGAAAGTAAACATTCATCTGAAAAGGTGGGATGCATGTTATGAATCAGAGGTAGAGTTTGGAAAACATGATTTCAGTTTTGAAAAATTCTTTATTTTCATATGCAATTCCCGAGAAAATTATGGTAAACGCAATGAATCACCAAGATACAAACAAGTGCATTTCCTGTTGGTAATATGCAAATTAATATGTGTAGCAGACCATACTTGGTGATCTAATTTTTAGTTTCTCAAAAACAAAGATGAAACCAACGTTTGATCGAGTTTTCTAAATCGTATTGAAAACTCTTGCTTAGATAAACAAAATTGGAGTAGAGTAGATGTATTGCTATGGGTTAAACACCACCGAAGTGGGCGGGGTTTTCGGAGGCAGGGGGAATGGGAAGCGAGATCGTTGATCACAAATCGCCAAATGCCAGAACGCATACGTAGGCAATGGCAAACAAAATCGTAAAATAAACAAATATCAGGCTATAACAACGAGTTTGAAATGGTCGAAAAAAGCGAAGGTGTTGTTGTCGTCGCCGCCGTTCTGTTGTTGAAATTTCCGAAAATCAAATCGAAACGTAGGCGAAATTTAACGTCTATATATGCGCCAGGCATGTATCATTATCTATATATGTTTATGTTCTAGCCAAAGTGCGAGTGTGTTGCGTATCTGTGAGTCGAGTTGCCAATTTCGAGGCACCCACACAAAAAGCGATCCACGAGTTCAAGCCAAGCGGACATAAACAAGCTTTAGACGCCGTTTGAACTTGGCTAAATTAAACGAAAGTTTAGCAGATACAGATACAAAGATACAAAGATACACAGATACATTTACTGGGCGAATTTCCGAGCGAACACTTTTCGACTTTTGCCGAGCCATTTCTGTTTTTTTTTTCGTTTTTTTGGTTCCGTCGGTATATGAAAACAAATAATTCTATTTATAGTTCACTGCCACTGTTCTTTCAATTTGAATACGGCATACTGCGCCGTCGGTGCCTTTCCGTGGGGAAATAAATCGAGTGTACGTACGAGTGCCCACCGTACATGAATCATCTGGCCAAGAAGAGATACACATTGGCAGATACATGGCTACATGGTCGACGAGGAGGATGCGTTTTCGAATTTCACTTCAAAAAGCGAGTACTTCCACGTACATGAGGCCAAAGCCACGACACGTAGGGAAAACTCGTTTCTAACTGCGGTTTCGAGCTCGTCTTCCATAGACAACGCCAAACCAAAAGGCAACAACAGCCCACACACTCCACTCTCTCCATTCCAATCTCTCATTCTCCACTCCACTCCACTCACTGTGCACTTTTCCAAAACTCCAAAAACGCAAGTATTCAGGCACAGTTCAATGGGGGGATGGAAAATTTCTTCGATGTGCGGGAAATTCGTTGGTAAGTGTATTAGTGTTCGATCGCTCCCAGCACAAAAGTGTAACGGTTCGCGCAGTGTAAGTCTGTTCGGTTTGTAGTAACGGTTCGGATCTTGACGCGTCGCTAGCTCGGGCGGTACTGAGGCCTCCGATCCGCACTTGCCACCAGCGATCCCTACACGATACCCATACCTACCCAGTGCGATCCGATCCGCTGGCAACTTGCTCCGGACCTGTTCGCCCGAGAGCATCTCTCTCTCAATTTTGCTCCCAAAGCTTATAAAGCTCTCTAGAAACGCAATTAACGCCAATTGATCAAACAATAGAGAAAAATGGAAGTGTATTCGATCACCAATACTGGGTACCCTTTATATTTTCAAAAGGTTTTTTAAAGTACTTAAATTTAGGTCTAAGTTTTCAAGAAGTATCATAATAGTTTGAATTTTAATGTATTTTGATTTTCAATTGTTTAAATAATAGGAATTAAAATAAAACTTAATAGAAATAAAATAACTCCCTCAAAAATACGAATTTAAATAAAACTTAATAGAACAAAATATCCTCCTCAAATACTCCGTTCTAAATTCTAAAATAAACTACAACCTTGAACATAATTATTACTTTTTTGCAAGATTGCTATCTGAATTCCGTAAAAATACATTCCTGATAAGCCGCTCCAAAGTTTGAGCCGTGAAACAAAGCTTCTATAATTGAAATTCACGTAATTTACCAACGATTTGACTTTCAAAACGCGTGCTTAAGTTCATTAGCAAGCGACTCTAAACCTCCAAATGTGTAACAAAAATTAGCAAACAAATTTTGTATTGATATTAGGAAAGTTTTAATTCCAAAGTGCGACTATACAAGTTTATGGGTGCATCTAATAAAAACAAAAACAAGTTCAATATTTTTCAGAGTTATCCTGCTTCAATGGGTCAAATAGCTTGATTAAATTCTCAATATTTAAATGAAAGCCGACTGTTCAAAATGTCTACGAATCGAAGATGCTCCACTTTTCGCCAAGCTATGCGTTGCGATTTAATAACAAAAGTTTATTTGAAAAAAGCTCATCCAGATGCCCCGCCGGTTCCCCCGAAAAATCCGTTCTCGTTCGTTTACTCGATACAAAAGAGTCAAGTGTTTTCATTTTATTCACTCGTATTTCAGTAGCGACGTCCATGATTATAGTGATCAGAGAATCTGTAGTTGATAAGCTTTTTTATAAAAAACAAGGACCGATGAAGCCGGTTACAACTGAGGGGAGCAGCAGTTACGTTAAAATTACGATACTTAAGGTAGACAAAAGGGGCTGGTCATGCGGAGGCGACCTAATCCTTGGCGGGCACCTCGATGACGCGCGGCTTGTCGATGATGCGAGCGGTCTTGTTGCCCTTCTCGACGATGCCGATGATCCAGGCCTGGTAGCCCTCCTGCTTCTCGATGTCCTTGCAATAGGCGGCGGCCTGCTCGCGCGGCAGGCAGATCAGTAATCCTCCCGAGGTCTCGGCCGAGTGGCCCTGCAGCAGCTGGAACATGTTGCCGCAGGCCTTGGCCACCGCGGCCATCTTGGCGATCACCGGCAGATTGTGAATGACAAAGGACACATCCTTCTTCTGATGGGCAGCCAGGGTTTGAGCGTGTCCGAGCAGTCCGAATCCAGTGATGTCAGTGGCCCCGTGGGCATTGTACTTGTGCATGAGGCGAGCGGCCACGCGATTCAGCCGCGACATGGAGTTCATGGCGCGATGATAGGCCTTGCGCACATCCTCCTCGGACACCACCAGCTTGATGCGATTCCAGCGCTCCGGCTGGTCAATCCACTGGTGGGCATTCACGGCCACCTGGGTGCCCAGAGGCTTGGTCAGCACCAGGACATCTCCCACCACGGCATTATCGGGCACAATGTACTCGTTGGGCTGGCAAATGGTCGAGGCCACTCCGCCAATTGTGCACCACGGGTTGACCACGCTCTGGCCCCCGGTTACAGTGGTGCCCGCCTCCAAGGCCGAGTCCTTGAAGCCTCGCATGATCAGGGGAATGACCACGTCGCGCTCCTTCTCCGTCATCTTGGTGCTGACCGCCAGGAGCATCAGCATATTGTCGCAATCGGTGACTCCCATGGCGTACAGATCGCTCAGCACATTGGCGCAGGCGATTTTTCCCATCATGTAGGGATCATCGACGATGGGGTAGAAGAAATCGGTGGTCTGCACCAGGCAGAGGCCGCCGTGTCGCAGCGGAATGACGGAGCAGTCCAGACCGATGCCGATCCGGGGGATGGCCACGTTCAGGAACTGCGGCTCCTGGTCCTGGGCGGAGTAGTCCTGCTGCAGGGCGGACACCAGCTTGGAGAGCACATCCTGCGGCACCTTGCAGCCGCGTCCTTTGAGATCCGCGAACCGGGTGAGCCGGAAAGAGGCGTCCAGGTCGTGGGCCGTGGGATCGAAGGGACGACGCAGCTCGGCGTCGCCACCGCCGTGTAGCTCCAAGTGGGCCGAGTTCAGAACATCAGCGGCGTAGCTCATCTTGCCTTATAGCTGAGGGAAGGTAATAGAAATGCGAGACAATTAATGGGTATTCGATAAGGGGCAATTAACGCACTTTTGCCGCGCAACAAAAACATAATGGTCCATTCTGCACAGCGAGTAACTCGCGTTCTCCCCGGCCACCAATACCACAGCGCTCAGACGTGTATGTACACGGATTTTCTGCCGCGTATGCGTAGCGCGGCCTGTGATTGGCTGTTGCCGCGATGGCGGCTAAAACGGGCGAAGTCAGTATTTCTCCCCGTTGGCGAGGCGAGAACGTGAACAATGCCCACTCATTTCAATTGCAAAATGCCAAAAAAGTGCGCACTTTGCGTTTGGCAATTTATCGCTGGCCATTCACTTAGGCGTTTCTACTTACTTTTGCTTGTGCGTAGGTACAACGAGAATTGTATGGGGACGTGAGCAAATTATATTTATTTTGCGCCTGGTTTTGCTTTTCCAACGAGCGAGATGTCACAACAGGGTTGCATTTGCGCGTGCGGGCGATTCGATATGCGGGCCGCCGATAGTCCACCGACAGCGATAGTTGGGCGGGGCTGCCCACTCGCCCGAAATCTATCGATGAAATCGCGCGCAGAAGGAGAAATAAATAAATAAAAATATGTTAAATCAGCGGAATTCAAGGGGAAATCCAAGTGGAAGTGATGATTCACAGGACGCAACTTTTCAGGGACAATCAAAATGATTGGATACCATTCAACGCAACGATTTTAGAGCTGCAAAGAGAGTGTGGCAAAGAGGCCGAAAGAGCGGTCCAAAAAACAAAAACCTGTTGCGCCAGCAGAGCGAAAAGTAAAAGTGGTGAGGAAACCATTTACCTTTGTTCGTTGATAAGCCAAGTAAACTTAACTTCTCATCCAGGAAAAACGTGTTCATTGAAGCGGAAAAGCTTAAAACAAAGAAGTTTAGCCCTCAGGAAAACAGCACCCACACAAAAGACTTGAGCAGCAAACTTGGTTTTGGGCCATGGGCTAAACTAATTTAAAACGCTGACGAAATCGCTAAAAACATGATTCAGCTACGCCTGCGCAGTCTCGTTTTGCTGCATTTTATAGCCCTGGCCAGTTCGGAATATGTGTATGGCGAACCGGAGTTCAAGTGCCCCAAAAAGTAAGCTAAAATGATATAAATATATATGTTTTATTTATACCGTGTTTACAACAGATCCAATGTCTTGTACCCGTGCGAATGCGTAAAGGGTAGCGACAATGGTCTCTACATACGCTGTGAAAATACCAATTTGGCCACTTTGTCCGTGGCCCTACAGAATTTGGCCTCTTTTGAAATGCCAATCGAGGAGTTGACCATCTACAAGGGACATTTCGGTAGGGATCCTAAACCAATCTATTATATTTGCAACATTAACCGTACCAATCCCCTATATAGTACGCCTATTTGGTCCTCTGTTTGCCCACATCAAAGCGCGTATGCTCATCATTGAAGAAACACCACTGGCCACCATTGAGGATTATGTATTCTATGGAGTGAACAACACTCTAGAGCAACTGCACCTAATCCGCACAAATCTAAGCCACGTAGGACCACTAGGATTCGGTGTAAGATACCAATTATACACCCAAAACTTCCTTATCTAAACAGCAAATACCTTTATAGATTCTGGGCAAAACAAAGGAATTGGTAATCGATGGCCATGCCTTTGAACAATTACCGAAAGATTTGTTTGCTGGCCAAGAGATCGCCAATAGTCTGGGGATCATCCGGGTGACCAATGGAAACCTGAGTGACCTGCCTATAGAGACTTTCCAGCCCTTGCGGAAACTAAAAACCCTTGACTTGCATGGCAATCAGCTGGAGAACCTAAAACGCAATCAGTTCAAGAACCTTAGAGAGTTGGAGGTCTTGGATATCAGTCACAACAAGATCAAAAAGCTGGAGGCACAGCACATAGCTGATCTCACAAAGATGGGGTGGTGCAATGTATCCCACAATGCCCTAAACGAACTTAGCCGCGGAACTTTTGCCAGAAACTCTGTGCTAAAAGTACTCCATTTGTCCCACAACAATATTTCACGACTGGACGCCAATAGTTTCAGGGGAATGCGTTTCCTGCGACGACTTTTCCTAAGTGATAATGTCCTTACGGAGATTGGGCGAGGTACTTTTGGATCGATTGCCCGTATTGGAACTATAGACTTGGCACGAAACCAACTGAAGAAGGTCGAGTACCAGATGTTTACGCAGATGAACTATGTGGAGGTGAGATATTAAATAAAATAAATATTTATAGAGCCCACTAATTCATATCTTAAATTTCAGTTGCTTGATTTGGCGGAAAACAACATAGCCAAGATTGAAAAGAACTCGTTCAAGGATATTTACCAGGCTGTCATAAACGTCTCGCATAATGCTTTGGAACTTATAGAAACAGCTGCCTTTGAGAACTGTGTAAACATTACGGTTCTAGACTTGTCTCATAATCTCTTGACCAACTTTTCGCGACGCAGCTTCGACGAGACCACTTTTGCCACCTACTTTCAGCTGAGCTACAATAACTTCACCAATTTGGCTCAGGTAACAGAATGGATTTTTAAAGTCCAAGTGTGAACTAATTTTTTTTTTTTGCAGATTCCCCTTCAAAATATGACGGGATTGAAAGTACTGAATGCTTCACACAACAACATAGCTGAGATACCCAAGAACTGTTTCCCGAAGCTCTATGAACTGCACACCATTGATATTTCACACAACAACATCTCGAGCATATTTAATGGAGTTTTCCAAACCCTCTTCTCGCTACGAACCATTGATTTGAGTTATAATAGCATGCGCGAGATCAAATCCTCGACTTTCGGTACTTTGCCAACGCTGTTAGAGATGGATCTTAGTCATAACGGATTGGTTTCCGTTGTGCGAGGATCACTGGCCAAGTTGACTAGCATGCGGAAGTTGCACTTGAATAACAATCAGTTGGATAAACTCTTTCAGCTGCCCATTTCCCTGAATGAACTGCATTTCAGCCATAACCAACTGAATGAAATACCTGCAAATACCTGGCCGGTAATGAACTCACTTATCTACTTGGATCTCAGCCACAACCAACTGGGTGATAGTCTGAACGGACAAAGTTTTACGGGTCTGTTGGTCGTGCAACGTTTGAAGCTGCAGAACAATGGCATCAGCCAGCCACCGCTGGAGGCGGTAGCAGTCATGTCAACATTGCAGTATTTATATTTGGAGGTGGGTAAATGCAAGGAAATTCACAAACTTTAAATACATCCTTATTTCCGTTTAGAACAATAATATTACCACCCTTGAGCGCAGTGCCTTTGGCAAGCTGCCAGTACTGTTTGAATTAAATCTGTATGGAAATCAAGTTAAGGATATAAGGTAAATATATATTTAAATATATTTTTATCATAACTATAAATAATATTATCATTTTAACCCATAGTAAACGAGCTTTTGAGGGCCTGCTGCAGCTGCTCACTTTAAATCTGTCGTCCAACGGAATCCAGCAGCTGCAAAATGACATCTTTATTGGCCTACCCTCGCTGCGAAATCTAGATCTATCCTTTAATTTCCTCACCAAATTGGACAACAAAACTAATGGCGTACTCGATGACTTACTCAGCTTGGAAACCTTGGACTTAAGTCACAATCGTATAAGTTTCGTGACAAAGAAGACTTTTCCCTCCAATCAGTGGATTCCGTACAATCTGAGGAACCTAGACCTGAGCTACAATCAAATGCCCGTGCTTACCTATGATATTACTTTTGGGACCAAGAAGCTGTATACATTGAATGTGTCCCACAACCAGATCAACGACCTTAGAAGAGGAGTTATTTCCAATTTCACTTCATTGCAAAGTCTGGACATGTCCCACAATGAGCTGGCAAATCTCGCATCTGAGGAGCATATCTTCGACCTGCCCCAAAACCTGAGCAGTCTGGATCTGTCCCACAACCAAATCTACCACCTGCCTTTTGCCAATCTGGTGAAAGTAAATTCTCTAAAATATGTTGATCTTACCAACAATAGTTTGGAGGATGTTCCCCCGTCGATAGTGGGCAGCATGCGGAATGGCAGCCAAGTGCTCATTGCTGGGAATCCCCTGCACTGCGGCTGTAATGCGCGTCCATTGAAGTACTTTATGCTGCAGCAAACGATACCTGGCGAGGATTTGCAGAGCATCTACTGCGGCACACCAGCTATGATCAAGGACAAGCAGCTCATCTCCCTGGAAGATGAGTATCTGCACTGCGCCGAGGACGAGCGAGAGATGTATAAGGGCCTTGACTATGAGCAGCTTACAGATGTCCGTTTCCGTGAAGTGAAAACGTAAGCAAATACTATGATTGAGATTGATTTAAATGTGCACTTATCTTACATTCATACTTAAGTACTTAACACTTATGTATTCACTTTCCTTTTCTCCTCCCGCAGCACAAAATCTGGCCTGTTGACCTTAAGCTGGTATGTTTCCGGCACTTCAGACGTCGCTGACTTCCAAGTTTATATCCGTAGCACCAGCAACGAGGTGCTCCACCAGTCGGATTACGCATACAATAATCGAACTGCCCAAATTCCAGTGGAAGAAATTGCGATTATTGGCGAAGACAAGCTGCGTGGCTCTGAGATATGCATAGTATCCCGGGATAGTGACGGCAACACCCGCAAGTGGTTCTCCGGTCAGTGCCAGCAGCTGCCATCTCTCAAACGTCCCCGTACTTTCTTCTTCGGAAACTTTCAGGTCAGGGGAGGAGTGTCCAGAACTTCCAGCAGTCTACCTCACTGCCTTTTGTATATAATACTCGTTTTGTTTGTTGCCCGTTTGTAGCCAGCATAGATCTTATTTTACTTGAAAGACGTCTATATTCGAACTTAAAATTGTATACATTTCATATAGTTTTGTTACATGTTGTTACAAGTATTTTCTGATAATTTCTAAGCTGCAAATGGTATATGTATGTTAAGTCCCCATCGTTTTAAGTTCGAATTGATGTGATAAAATGAATCTTTAAAAGAGATCAGATTGTCCTTGATCTTTGATCCTATTGTCCTTTTGGCCGTGTGCATGTGTTGCTGTGGCCATGGCTCACTGTAAGGACACGCTGTGCTCTGACCTTACAGCTGAACATGTGCGCGACGCCCTATTATCACAGCCGTGCGCACATGTATTTGTTTACTTGGATGCCGCCTCGCGTGGGCAGCGCAATTCAGAAAGCGTTGGAGCCCACAGCCAACCAAACGGGCCAGCTGATGGCTGATGGCCCAGGCTGGCGGACTTTCATTCAGGGCGAAAACACAAAGGCTGTTATCCGAGGAGCTTCTCGGCGCGGCGATTCATTCTCAATTCTCGGCTTCGGCTTCTGTTTTTGCAGCGGGAGCGGATGAAAGGACTCGCCTGAGAGCCTGACAAATGCGCACTCGCGCTCTTAGCCGAAAAGGCAAGCGAGGATTACAGTGGCGGGCGTAATTGTTGATGTGGCTACAGTACCGGCAGACCCCTAAAAGTATGCTTTGGTCGTTTCGCAATAGATTAACCAAAATTAATTAAAAAATTTATACTGACTTGTGGTTTGTTTATTTGTTTTGTTAGTTTTATGTTAATCGTCGTTATCTAAAATGGTTTTCGGTAGGATATCTAAACAGAAAAATTGTTCATGGTTTTATTTTCGTGTGCTACTAATTATTATAGTTTAATATTAATTTTCAAGACTAGCTACACTGTATCCCTTTTGAATTAAAGACTTCTGGATAGAAGAAATTGTTACTGCCAACGCCTTGAGGTAAAATATGACTTTCTTTCAATTCTCATATTTCATTAAATTTAAATCCATTTCAGGGATTATAAAAGCAACTGTGAGTGAGTTAACCAAAGGTGTACCCACTTTCGAGGCCCTCCACTGTGCCACAGGACACGAGACACTCAGGACATGTGCACTTTCACTACCGCGCCACCCACATGCTCTCGGTTTCACTTTGGCCGCAGAAGAATGTGCTTTTGTGCCGTTCGCCTTTGCCATCGCAGCACCTCCCACCACCCCACCCCTCAGGATTTTGGCAGTCGACGTTGCCTGTCCTTATCGATTTTCAGCGAATCTCGCAGGCTCGGCTCGGCTGTTTCTGTTTCTGGTTCTGGCTCTGGTCCTGTTTCCACGGCGCACGTCAGTGGCATGCGAATCGGAAAGCCAAGTTTCACTTGTCGCGCTGAGTTCGTTCGTGTCGCAGCAGCAGCAGCAGCAGTAGCAGTCGCAGCAGCAGCAGCAGCGAGTGTGCCGTTATTCCGTTCGTTACATAAAGAAGAGATTTCAAATAGCAAGTTTAAGTGCGCTGCTCGGTGGCGAATGGCATAAATCATTCGGCGAAGGCAGCATTGTGATAAACATTTAAACAGCACCCTATAAAAACGAAAGGAGCGACCAGCGCGACCCACTAAAAAAATATAGAAACCCAATCGCAATCGAATGAAGAGAAAAGAAAAGTAATGAAATGAATTTCGATAAGCAGTGACTGTGTATCTGGTATATAGAGCACTACATACCAGGAAAAAAATATGAAATATTAAATGTGCCGTAACAGAGGCGTTGAAAAAAGAACCAGGTAGTCGTGGGCTCGGGAAAAAAAGAGGAGTTCAAAGAGGACGAAGAGGAGGCAAGGTGGCATAAGACGAAAGACGAAAGGCAAACGAAAATGTAATAGAGGTCAAAAGAAGCATTGATTTAACGTGTGCACTTCCTCCCACTTTCACCTCCACTCCTCTGGCTTGCTCTTCTTCTTCTTTAGCTCCTCCTTGTTATCCTCCCACCGCCCACCACCACCCACAGTGTGTCCTGTGTGCCGTTTTTCGTGCCACGACTGTGTGTACTGTGTGTGTGCGTGTCTCTCTCGCAATATTTGCGTGTGCGTGTGCGTGCCTGCTGTGTGTCTGTGTGTTATAAATAATTTGTTTAAAATTCGTCAAATCGCTTGACGTTTCATTCAATAAATTTCCTCCGCAAAGACACACACACACACACACCCTCGCATTCGCTCACACACCTATACCGCCCCGTGTGGCGCCCGTGAATCGTGTATGTATGTGCGAAAAATGTTGATGACGAACCACTTACGTCTATCGCAAAACCCACGAAACCAACGAAACCACCACAAACACAGCCGCAGCAGCTGAAAAAATCGCATGTAACTCACCAATACACCCGCACACCACACACACATAGCCCTAGGACACACGTACTGTTCAATATCCAATAAGAAACCAAGCATAATTACATAATCAAATAGAGCGACTGGCAAAAAAAATAAATAAAAAAAGGACAAGTGAGAAACAGGAATAAATAAAATAACGAGCGACTAAAGCGGAAACCAAGAAAGCCAACTCGAAAAATCAACGCAAAGTGCAGAATTATTTAATCAACGCCAGCCAGTCGTCGGCCAGTCGAAAACCCTGGAAACGCCTATAAATAAAAAGGACACGCGATAAACCAAAAATAGAACGTAATGATTAAACCAAAACCAAAGTACCTGCAACAATGAAATTGAGCAAATCTTAAAAGCATAACCCAAAAAGCAAACCCAAGATTAGAGATTACTTTTAAAAGATATACAAAGGACACTCGCTATATACAAAAAGTGCTATAGATAAAACGATAAACGCTATTCGCATATAAAAAAAGAAAAAAACAAAAAAAAACGTAGTTCGTTGCCGTTTGTTCACCGCTGGAAGTTACCGATACAGCCCAAGGATATAGAGCGTAATCCCCGTTGAGATAAAGATAGAGTAATGGAACTAACCTCGTAGTTTGTAGGGAGACAAGCGTCTCTGCCCTTAGGACAGCAACCAGAAAATTCAGAAATAACCGCAACATAAACGCACTTAACGACTAACTAAAACTACCAAGTAGTTGCCTCTCTATATACAACATATATAATATATACACCTACGAGATATATACAAGATACTTAGCCGTAGCGAATAGATAAACGCCAGTCTTGATATCTACCTATATGGATTTATTTTTATAACGCTAAACGCTAAAACAAAACTAGATCCCATACCCGACCTCGACCTAGGCCCTTTCAAATTGCATCTGAATAAGTAACGAGGGCGATTAATGCATTAATTGGGTGGCGAAGGACGTAGCCACACGGAGTCCCGAGGAGGGATCCGGATCCTTTGCGTGTTGCTCGTGCAAAGATACGAAACACAGAAACACACCCAGGTCCCCAGGACACAAACGTACAGGACGAAATTAAGCTACCTGCTTTGGGTTTCCCGTGTTGCGCTGCCTTTGACGTAACTCCGCCTTAACTCGCGTCGCTTCCATTTGCCACAAAAGTAAAAAGTGAAAAAAAAATAAAAGGCGACCGCAAAGCCAAAACTGCGGTGCGTTCGTTAAACTTTCATGACCAAACATTAACTTAAGCCGGGAGGACGAGGGGAGAGGAGCGGCTAGAGGGTTGGAAACCGGAGGGATAGCATACATTTCGGAGCAAGCAAACTGAGCTGTCATCATCAGAATCACCACAGTCCCCCACTCCAGCAGCTAGTTTGTTATTTGTGATAAATAATTCAACGATCCACATCTCGGATCCCGATCCTGCCCACCCACCCACTTCAGCTCCAGTTACCGTTACCGTTACAGTTATAGCTCCAGTTCCAGTTCCAGGACCCCCACCATCACATCTGTACACCACCAACCGAATAGCAACAATAACTATACCTTAGAGGATAAACGACATTTATAATCCAAAGTACAAAACGAGTAGCCCCGAAATAACGCTGTTAACTAAAGTAAAACAAAACCAAAAGCTAAACTATAAATAGTAACATATGGTATTATTATACACGCAACTCAAACAGATACGGAGTCATAGAGTCACATAACCTCAAAACGAGCAAGCGCATAACTAAACGAATTGAAACGAAAAGTGAGGAACGATAAGCAATACAAGCAGTGCTGTTGACTATTTTAGAGGCCACCTTTTAGATACCTTCACCCAACCTACGTTACTCAACCAAACACCTAAGAACCCACCAATATCGAATCGAAAACCTAACCTACAAACCTAAAACCCAAAACGACGATGATGAACAGCCCCATGTGCGAGTGAGATAGCCAGCGGACAAGAAGAGAGCGAGTATAACACAACGAAAAGCAATTTATTTTTGTTTACGTGTCCGTGTGCCCTAACGCTGGACTTGTATTAGTTAATGCCAAAAATCGAAGCGGAAGTTGCACCCACACCTGCACACACTACAACTACAACTACCCGCTAGACACACACATTCACACACTCAGCCGCCATGACAAGGCCAAGAATTGCAGCGGGCATTGCGGGGCCTTTCCGGCGGCAATAGCAACACCCTGAAAAAAAAAGAAAGAAACAAAAACAAACGAAAAAAAAGGGAGTACCAGAAATATCCCCTAAACAACAACAACGTTACGTTAGCGAAGGTGGCGCGAGTGGTTCGATGTGGTTCGACTTCGAGTTCGAGTGGTGCAGGTGGTGACGTGACAGCGGCGGCGTCGTGGGTCCAAGAAAATGCACGTTAAACACACTCAGCGCCGAGTCAGCGGTCCTGGAGCCTTCGGAACCTTTACCAACGATCAACGGTAGGCGTTACCAACTCACTTGCCATCCTTGTACTGTTGTTGTGCACGATGTACGTTGTACTGGTGTGGGAGAGGTCAGAGGTTGGAAGGCAGAGTGCAGGGTGCTCTCATCCTTATTCTGATTCGATCTCGATCTCCCCACACCGCGTTGTACAGTTTTGAGATGAATGTATTTATGTTTCGTTTCAATGTGATCTCTGGGGTGGACCTGCATTCAAAGTAAACTATATCAAACATAAAATTGAATTTTTTATAAATGGTTTAAAAACGTAAAAAAAAATGTGCCTCCATGTTTTCTTTATTATGTATGTAATGCATAAATCAAATAAGGCTTATCCGAAATGACTATCAACGAATATTTTAACTGCTTTATATTACATTTAAAAATCCTGTCAACTTGGCCGCCATGGCGTATGAGTAATATACATTGACACCATGGCGTATGTGTTATATACAATGACACCATGGCGTATAAGTGATTTTTTTTTGTATCAGATAAGTGATGAACACATTTGTATAACATTTTAAAGAAACCTTTAAGGACCCTACATTTTGAGGTCAGCGGTCCACCCTAGTAGTCCTGTTTTTTGTGTTGTTCGTTTTGTTTCGTTTCGTTCGTTCCGTACCGTTATGTTCAATGTCTCTTTGTTTCGTTCTTTGTCTCTTGAGTTACCCTGTTATTGTTGTTGATGTTGTTGCTGCTGCCGCAATTGCTGTTGTTGTTGTTACTGTTCACGTTCATCTGTGTGTTTGTGTGCGTGTGTGAGTGAGTGAGTGAGTTGCCAAGCGCCCTTTTTTTCTTGGCCTGCTGTGAACTGATTTCCTGCTCCTGCCCCGCCCACCCACCGCCCCCCTTTTAAGGGGTCATCCGTCACTCCAGTCAATGCAATTACGACGAAACTAGATTAAAAGTCAAGCCAGGCCGACAACAATGGCCAATACCAATACCAATACCAGTACAATACAATGAATTGCATCGCTTGAGAATAGTGTCAAAGTACTTTAAGTGCAATCGCACGCAGTGTTGCATACATTCAGGGGCCACTGTACTTGTAATGGCAATTGTGTGAGTGGGCGAGTCTGTTTGTGGGTGTCTGTATGTGCATTTGTGTGTGTGCCTCAATGAGCGGAAGCTTTCGCTTTTACTTCAATGATTAAACCACTGACCGAATTTCGACTGGCATTTGTGTGTGTTTGTATGTATCGATAAGCCGCATTCTTGTTGCCTCCCGCACACACACACATAGCTTATTCACCGACACACCCACACACTCAGACACACACACACAGGATAGCAGACAGAGACGGCGACAGTGAGTGAGTGAAGCAGAGGGCCCAGATAAGCAGTTCTTTTCTTTTGTGCCAAAAAGGAAGCCCGATGTTTCCAATTGAGCTAGTTCTAGTTCCACATTTCCATACACTCGACAGCAACAAAAACAAAAACCCCCAAACCCCCCACACACACATACATGGGCAGGACGACCCCCTAGTGTCTGTGTGCTTTGTGCAGTTAATTTAATTTCTTATCCCCCAAACGAATCTCATTTGAGTTATTTCCCGCTCAGTTTGTTAGTTTTCAGTTTTCCGTTTCGTTTCCTTCATTTCGTCGTTTATTATTTCCATTTTGTGAACTCGTCACGTCAATAACTTGGATTTATTTCGTGTCCTTGTCGTTGTTGTTTTGCAGAAAACTTTGCTTAAAAGTACAAAAACGTTGAAAACAGAAAGTAAGAAAAAAGAAACCAACCAAAACTGAACCAAAAACCAGATAAAAACCACAAACCGAAAATTTTGCGACTCACATTTGCTGTGGAGCGATCCTAGACATCATCTCTGTGAAGGTACCGCCGACCAACTTCCGAAAAATACTCCCCATACTTTCTCTCTATCTCTCTCTCTCTCTTTTGTCTCTCAGTGTCTCTGCCTCTCTCTCTAATATATAGATCGTAGTCTCTGTATGGTACTTCTCTACTACTACTACTAATACTAACTACTTTACGTTACAATAACAACTGCAACACTGATATAAGAAAAACACACATTTAATGCTACTAACTTTTCTGCTCGTTATTAGAAAACCACCCCCACCACCCCCTTTCCCCCTTGCAAGTTCTTAACTTTTGAGCTTCACAATTTCTGGCTGCAAACTGAAAGTAAATTCATTAACTTTGATGCACTTTGCTAACTTGCCCGTTCCTCAAAACTCAATCGAAAAGAGTTTCGAATGCATCGCTTTAATGACTTTTTTCCCCACCGTTCCCGTTCTGCCTGCTTAAGATCTTTAGTAACCCCACACTTGTCAGACCCCCTAGATGCTAAGCCCTGATTCCCCATATATCACACAAGTCGAATCAAAATTTATTTACAATTGGCATGCCAAATGGTTGTGATGTAGCATTTCTTTGTTTGTTGACTCCACTGATTTCCCTAACCAGCCCCCTTTGCCCCCGCAAGCCTGATTTATTAATTGCTCGGCTGTCGTTATAATTAATGGATAATTTGGCTGAATTCTGGTTAGCCGAAAATCGTGTTATTTATAGTTGAGCTAAGCTCTCATCGAGTTCTGTGCTCTGTGTTCATTTGCCTGCCCGACCAGCCGGAAATCTTTTGAAGTCAAAATTTAATTACTGGCTGTGCAGTGTATTTAAAATGGAATGGCATTTCCATACAAACGACATTGGATGAACCATTCGTAGCCTCTGTTTGTTATTGCAATGACCTTAAATGGGCCCAAACCGGAGAGTTTTCGAATGGCAAGGTCGTTTCGGACTCGTTCTGAATGTTTTTTTAAGCCTTTCGATAAGGGAAATTTTTACAATAGAGGTTTAGAAACAAGAACCATAAAATAGAATAAAAAATTTAATAGTTTCCTTTTTTCTATACGTTCTTCCTAGAGATACATTTCTTGAACTTGTTTAAGGAAAGTCGTAATCATCTAATTTATATTGCCTTTATGTTCTGATTCACTTTCCTTTATACAAAGAAGAAATCGTTAATATATATTCGATCAAATAAAATCCGCCTGACCGAACTGCCTCTGTAAATTGGCGCAATGGTAAACATTTGTGCACTAAAAATGGAAATTTTCGTAATTTGTTTACACGGAATGTGTATCGAGTGGCATGTTTGGCAATTTGCTTTCAATTTTGTTTGATTTTGCTGGCGTTGGCAATTCGGTTCATGAGCAATAAAATGCATATTGAACGTATTCCAAAATATTCGGGCCCAGAGGCAATATGAAAATAGTTCAAGCGGTCAGCTTGAATGCTCCAAAGTTCAAGACCACAGAGAATATGCCGCATTTGATGGGGTTCAGGGAAATTAGAACGTGGCGTGGCACATTTACATCTCCATTAAGACAAGTAGATCAGCTGTAAATATAGTTGTGGATCCCCCCGATTCGGGGGCTCACAGCTGCACTTGATTTAATATCGATGAACGAAGTGGAATGCAGGCAGGCAGCGACTCAATTACGTACGCCTTACGAATTTACGCTTAATGCCTTCAATTGGCTTTTGAATTATTAATTGAGGCATATTGTGTCTCAGTCGCGGGGCGGAGGGGCAGTGGCGATTTCGATGGCGGAAACCTGCTCCGCCAGACTCGTTTGGCCCCCAATCCGAAGCTCTCGAGGATGGGGCGGCACATGCTCCGACTAATCCCCTGCCTGGAGGGCCACTCCAATGCGGCAAAGTTGACATTGGACATGGGCAGCACAAAGAGGCTACACGGAGAAAAATTACTAAGAAATGGTGTTAGTAACTCAGGAGTTCTTTCCTATAGATGTTGGGAAATATATGTGGCATAGCAACTATAGATGCCTTTATTATTCATTTTAGTAGATAGATAAAGCCTAAGATCAGAATCACAATAATATTATTAAATTAATAAAAAAGTTATTAATTTTTTTGGATAATGCATGGCCATATGATATAGGACCTTATAGATAGTTTAGGGTAAACTTAATTTTTTTGAGATTTAATTAAAATATTTGTTTGTACAATAACAGCTTTTTAAAGGAATACACATAGGGCTAAAAGTTCTATCATAGAATTATCGATCTTCAAAAGTACAATATATAGAGTTCCTATACGAACTTAAATATCCTAAAGCTATGATGAACATTATTTTGGTAATAAATTAGTTTGCCCAAATATTTTTCTCTCTGTGCAAACAAGGTTGTCTTATTAGTTTGCTTAGCCCGTAAAGCTGGGCCCAAAAGTTGGGCAAAGGGGCAAGGGCCACTTTTGACTGCAGCACTTGACAGGTGGCAAACACTCGATGCCGAGATGAAAAAGCCATCAGATGGCGCTGAAATTCCCCCGGGCTCTCGATGCTTTCGCTTTGATTTCGGGTCTGATTTTGGACCCCCATCGAAAGTGACTTTCGGGCAGATTAGGTCCGAGATTGCCACTCGGCAGCGGATGTGGATGTGCGATTGTATCTCGTTTGGTTTCTGTGAAGTGCACACTCATCGGCTGAGCATTAGCGTGCAAATATTTGACATATTTACTTATATTTGAACAAATGCCGATTTGATTCCAAATCCAATTCCAATTCCGATTCGGATTCGCATTCAAGTTTGAATCAGAATTGGTATAATTGCGCCCCTGGCGTGAGGAAGGCTGCCTCTGCCTAATTGACCGAAATTGATTCGAGTCGATTCCGGGCCTGGGAAATGCTGCTCTGTTTGCTCTGCACCATTTTCATGGGGATGCCCTCTACTACCCCCCACCCCACCCATTTTTCGCACTCAACTAGAGCTGGGAGCTGGGAATTTGAATCGGAATCGGAAAAGTTCGATGCACGCACACCGAGAATAGGGCTTCAATTGTTTTCCCTTTGTTCGGGGAATCAGGGGGCCTATCAGCTATGTCAATAATAGTTTGCCTCACGTTTGGTAGCTTTGATTGCTTAAAGGCACAGTGGGTCACATCGCATTGCCATACATAACTATAAAAGGAAACCTATTTAAAAGGGGAAGATCAAGGGACTGAAACAACGGTTTGACATAAAAATCTAAAAATAAAACGGAAATTCGGAAATAATTTAAGCCTGCCTACCAATATGAACTTTCTTCAGTAGTTCTCCAAAATGCCAAAAGGCCCAGTGGGTCAACTCTCATTCCCTTATCATTTGTAAATAACCCATCCAACTTCCGCTTTTTGGCCCCACCGTATCTGCTTTTTGCTCCCACGCCTTATCAGCCGTGTCCGTCTGTCGCAGCCTTATCTTATCTTGCCCCATTTGCTCATTTGATTTAGGGCACTTCCGCCGCCCACCGTGCGGAATGGTTTTCAGTACCATCTGGGCACGCGTTCCCAGCCATATATATCTCTACCCCATATCGACCCGGTGTGTATCTGTATCTGTATCTGTATCTGTATCCCTATCTGTATCTAGTTGTTACCGCTTGTGTATCTGTATCTGTATCTGTATCTCTATCAGTGCTTGGCCTGCGTGCCGCCATACATTAATTTAGTTGAATTTTTCGCGCGATCAGAAACCAGATGAGCATGTCAACCATTGTATATAGATGTCTCTATAAATTGTATCACACATCGCGGTCACGATGGGCACTCGATATAGGGGATCATAATATTTACAATTATAGTTTCACTTTTATTAATCTGAAAATGAAAACTAAACTAACCTTATTTTTAACTTAATAATATCCCCATTAAAAACAGCTTAAGTAATAGTTCGAAGTCACTTTTTATCTAATATTCTTAATGTTGTCACGAGTAAAGCCGCTTGAATCAATTTGAAAGTAATGATCACACTTTATCTAACACTCGTATGAAAGTCACGAGACTTGTTGAGTCAGTAACTGCCAGATTAAGTCATGCTTTTTAACCTATCTTAACTATCTTAACCTATCTACTATATCAAGTGTCCTCTGTGCGATGAACTCACATACAAGCCGGGAATGTGATACTCCTCCACCTCCACCTCCCCCCTCACCGCTCACATGTTGCACAATCAATATTTATAATTAAGAATTTTCTTTGTTTGTCTCGCGGTTTTCCACTCACTCGCACACACTCTCTGTGCTTCCTGCTCACTTTAGCGTGGCCCTCTGAACCTCCAATGCTTGCTTGCCAATTTGAAATAGATAAATTTGAGTGTTTGCCAGCGCCGCTGGCCATTTACATTCCGCCATTGATCCCCGGTACTCATTGAAGTCTCCTCTTTCTTTCCGCACCGGCTGCTCCTCCTTGGCTCCTCCTCCTCCTCCACCAGTGCCAGCCGCGACAACTTGTGCCCGGACAGCCAGCAGCAGCAGCATCAGCAGCAGCGGCACTCGCACTCGCACCAGCACTTGGTGCGCCAGTCTCTGGTGAGTCTCAGCAACGGCCAGCCGGCGGACAGCGTCTCGCTGCTGCGGGCGGGCGATGATCAGCAGCATCTGCAACAGCAACAACAGCAGCAACAGCAGCAGCAACATCTGCAACAGCAACACCTGCAACAGCAGCAGCAACGGCAGCGCAGCAGCAGCAGCCGGCTATCCACGAGCGGCATCTCCAAGCAGAACTCCGGGGACAGCAGGAGCGGCCTGCGAATCCTCGACAGCAGCCACAGTCCCGTCAGCTGCGGCACCCAGAGCGTGAGCAGCACCGGTGGCCAGTCGGCGCTCTACGATGCCTGTCACGAGTACTCCCGGAGCTTGAGTGCAGCGGCTGCTGAAGGAGCCGGCTCGCTGCTCAAGGGCCACCACTACAGTGACCAGCAGCTGGCCCAGCCGGAGCCAGACCCAGAACCGGATCCGGAAAGGGATAGGGATCGAGATAGAGACAGAGACAGGGACAGGGATCGAGAACGGGAGCGACGCCACCTGACCAACCTCAATCTCAATCTGAACAGCGAGTACGACTACAGCGGGAGTGACAAGCAGCAACTGGTCAACGAGACGTACATCTTCAAGTGCATCGCCAACAGTCCCTCGTTCCTGCGCACCAACAAGATCAAGGAGCAGTCCAAGAAGCTGCGCAATCTCTCCCTGAAGACGCGCACCGCCAAGAAGAAGGGCCAGATCATCTCCAAGTCGAACGCTGTGTCGGATAATTCGCTGCATCCGGGCGACAAGTACTTGAACTTGTATCTGGTGGAGAAGAAGCACTCGCTGCAGCCGCAGGTGGCCTCCACCTCGACGAGTTCCAGTCCGCATCCGCCGCAGGCCTCCTCGGCGCCGGCCAGCTCGTCATCCACCTGCACAAGGGCACCGCAGTTGCCTGCGTTGTCGGCGGTTGCTGCCCGGCAGCAACAGTTGCTGCTGAACGGGTCGCTGAAGGGCAGGCAAACGCTGCCCGGGCATCGGGACAGGGATCGGGGGTCGGTGAGGAGCGAGAGTGGAAGCGGGAGCAGCCACACCATTCCGGCGACGGGCAAGAGTCCGCCGGTGCCGCACTCGCTGGCGGCCAAGATCAGCAGCAGCTCGGCAAGCGGCAGCAAGAACTGCAATTTGCTCAGCGCCAGCAGCAACTCATGCCACAAGCTGCATGCCCAAGCCCAAGGATCGGGAGCAGGATCGGGATCAGGATCGGGACCTGGACACAGTCACTACGGTGCGGCGGCCGCATCGCCCAAGAGCTCGGTCAGCAGCAACGGGCACCTGAACAAGTACTGCCTCACGGATCTCACGCGCCGCAAGGCCGAGTTCAATCGCCAGCTGAGCGCCCCCACGGACTACACGCACCACTCCTCCAGCAACGGTTCGCAGCAGGAGGGCTCCTCGGAGGCCAACGAGGGCCACGAGCCGGTGGGCGAGTCCACGATCACCGTAGCCAGCGCCGGGGTCTCGTATCCGCACCCGTACTCGTATCCCCACTACCACCACGCCTCCTCGGCCACAGCGCCCGCCAATCTCAAGGCGTCGCTGCAGCTGCACAGCTTCGGGGGCCACCATCCGTGTCCTTATCCGGCAAGGCCCACGTCCACGTCGTGCACCAACAGCTTCAACCGGCGCCACATCCGCCGGCACAAGGGCAAGCTCGGCGATCGGTGAGTACAAGTACACGGCAAGAAAAGTATTTATTTTTATTTACTACAAGCTACCACCTTAATAATGTGACATTATCCTATAAATGGGGATGCGGTAGAAAAGTTAAAGTTTTATATTTATAGATAGTATCAATATAATTTTAGGAAGTGCTTATTTTATTTTCAATGCCTTTTTTCAAATTTTATGTGATTTTTTTTGTGGTTATAAGATGTTTTTTTTTTTAAATTTTAGTTTCTAAAGAGTGTTGTTTTTTAGATAAATGTATCATTATATGCATTAAACAAATCATCACCATAAATTTCCAATACAATCAACCCGGAAATTCAAAAGATTTGTATTTATTATAATTCGCTTATTAGGAACCAAGTTATTTTCAAACAAACACAATAATCTAAATAGTTTGTTACAATGTTAATAATAGCCCCAGGCATAATTGGAATAATTACTCTTTCAGTGAGAATACAGCCTAGAATTTCCATTAATAAAACACAAAAACATTCCTAAAATAAGAAGCCAATAAATATAAGGGGATTTCTGAGTCTACAACGACCTTTTTCTCAGTCTACCCAATTCCCAGAAAAGAGAGCGATCCATTCAAGACATTATCCCAGCTTACAAGTGGGAATTACGCGTATGCAAAGCGTCTGGCCGCCTCTTACCGGTTTTTTTGAGTGCTTTTGTTCGCTCTGCTTATCGCCGGGCATTTGCATAATTCCATCGTCGCAGACCGAGATTCCCACTCCGACCTGCCTTCGTCTCAGTTCGCGCAATAAACTTCTAATGGTCGTCGAGCAGTGAACTCCACATTTGAGCGGATCGAAAGTTAAAACGCCAGTCGATAAAAGCCAAAAAATCAAGGGGTTCAAAAGTCTACAATCGGTGTGTGTTAAATGTTTTGATTTTTAGAAAATGAAGATAATATAATTTGATAAATTTCCAAAGAATTTAAAAAAGCGATAAGATTCTATTCTCACTTGCAAGTTCCGTAGAGGTTAAGCGTGCCTTGAAATATATTAAAAACTTCTAATGCCTTAAGTTGCCTAAGTAAATATCTAAATTTACATTTTATCAAACAACAGAAACTTCTGCTGTCGCTTTAATTTCAAGGTTTGAATAATCTTGTTAAAAATTGGACCCTCTTGAACAATCGACTGTCATTGTGTGATTGCAAATCGTAATTGAATCGATAAACGCGCCTTTGAGATAGGGTGCCAAACGGAAAAGCGACGCGGAAAAGCCGCTCCATTATCAGTTTGATTGTGAGGGATAAAGTAAACAACGCTTCCATCGGTCCGTGTGAATAGCATAATTCCGTAATTTGTCCACAAATTGAGACCGAGATCTAGACCCAGACCTGGATGCTTCCTCCTTCCACGACCAGTGATATCCCAACCGAACCGAACCTTCTAATCCGATCCCCAATCCCCCGGAGAATAGAATACATTTGCATAAAATCCAGACACATTTCGCGGATCATTTGTTTATGTTCCATTCGCTGTTTACTGTTTTCGGATAGTCTTCGCAGTTTTATCGACTCGTGTATATTGTTTTGTATTGTGTGTGGTTTTATTGGCATCAATTTTTGTGAAGACAGCCCGGCCAGGCAGCGAATTACAAGCAGCCATAATTTGCGTCGTCGGTCGTCGCGAAATCAATTAAAAGGCAGCACAAATTCGTTATTTATTTATTGTGCAACGGCCGCGGGGTTCAGAACAGGTTATCAAGTCGCCGCAGCATCAGCAGCAGCTTAATAAAAGTCTGGCAAAAAAACTAGTAGCCGTAACAGTAAAGGGAAACGGAAAAGAAAAGATAGAAAAAATAAAGATACAAACCAGCGTCAAGTGCACGGTGTCAATATCTCAATTATTTAATTAGGCAATTGCCAGCCAATTTCGGGCTATAGCTTTTCCCCCCATCTTTCGATTTGTTTCGTTCTCGGAAGCAAACTGCAATTCCTGAAGCAATTGATGTTCGAGGTAGGAACATCGCGATCGGCCAGCAAACACAGAAAGTAAAAATAAAGAATTATACGATCCCACCCACCCCCTCTTTTGGGGTCTCGAGGACGCCCCGACCCTACCCGATTCGATTCGATTCGATTCGTTTCGATTCCACTCCGAAACGCGCTACGAAGCCACGACGATCTGGTCTCGTTTTCGTTTTCGGAGTGTTTGCCGGCGATTTCCAGGCGGTTTGCGAGCGGCGACCGCTAGTCGCAAAAAGTTTTCCGCTGTAATCACTCCAAGTACCCGGTTCTACTCTACATAGCGTCTCCGGTTCTCCGTTCTGTTTGTGAGTCGAGTCATCCGCATCCATCAAATCAGCGAAAAACATCTGCTCCAGCACGTTTCCCAGTTGCCAAGGGATAGTTTTATTTTACAGATGCAAAGCATCAAACAAAAATACAGTGAAGTGTTCCGAAGTGTAGCGAGATAAGTTTCGAAACCACAATTAAGAAATGTACCCATCAGAAGTGATTTGATTTGTGTAATGCAATAGTCGGTTTGGCGGTTGGTGAGCAACCATAACAATAACTAATAAATTCATTAGGCTAATGCCAATGGCGGCCAAGATTAAATTAAATCAGCTTCATCAGGCTTAATTAAAACGAAACTTTCCCATTTAAAAGTACACTCAATTGAGTGTGAACAGGCGAAAGAGAGCGGTAATAATAGAAGCACAGACACAATTACGAAAAGTATTATAAATATCAGTACGAGTAGCCGTGACGCGAAAGCCGAAACCCAAACCGAAAGCGAAACCAACGTAACCACGAGCACGCGTCTCCATCTGCCGGGCTTTGGGCTCTAACAATAGGAATAGGTCCGCCGTGAACGTGAATAATATCCGTACCACGCGATTTGTCGTTCAGTGTTCGGTGTTCGGTATTTAGTATTTAGTGCTCCAAAAACGCCAGCTATAATAAAAATATACAAAATACCAAGAGGGGGCGATGCTCACAGGGGGATTCCAGTCCGGTTTCCAGTTTCTCGGGCTGCCGCCCCGGAAAACCTTGACAATCACCATCTAGCGGGCAAGGTGAGGGCAGCAGCCGTCGCTCCGATTCAACCTGCATTGTGCGTGTGCCGCAATTAAAAATAAACAAAAATATAACAACAAAAGTGGATAGTTTCGTAGATCGAAAGTTGGAATACCCTGCAGGGAAATCAATTAAGCTTATGTCGTAAAGTGAGCATTTACTGAACCTCGAAATCGTATTGCTAATTATCTTCGAGAACATGAGATGGAATATACAATTCGTTTGGGGACTTAAGATCAATGAGATATAAATACGTATAAGCTGTTGCTATATACGATTTTTAAAATTTTGCTTTAGAAATATTAGATAAACAGTTTAGGATCGTTAAAACAAATGAACTTTATTTTTGAAGTGCAGTTTTTTTTCAGTTTTAAAAATGAATGATATGTATTTAAATTTTGCAAATTTTTAAGAATCTTTAAACTAATGAAATATATACAGTGCATATCAATAGTACAAACCTCAGTTCTGTAAAAAAAAACTTTTAAAAACGTTAAATTTAACAAAACTACAGCATGCCATTATAAAACTCTATACAATGTTTAATTTAAAAAGTTACCGAAAGGCATAGTACCCAAAAGTAGCGTATACGTAATCAATAAAACCGGTGCGTTTACCGCCAGCCGACCATCCCGCCCACCTTGACACCCCATCTGCGTAGTTTCACTTTCATTTTGGGCATAATTTTCGTGTAACGGAATTTTTCGAGGCAGCACTTCCGTGTTTACGGACTCTGATCTCTGATCTGATCTTCCCAATGCCATTTCAGACTGCTGAGCGGGGATAGTGAGGAATCGGTACGCTGCTCCTACTGTTCGGTGCTGAATGTGAACGAGAACGACCTGCGCATTTCGTTCGAGAACACCTGCACCGACTCGCTGGTCACCGCTTTCGATGATGAGGCCCTGCTAATATGCGACCAAGGAACCGAAATGGCAAGGACAAAGGTTTTATATGTACTACTAGGACAGGACACCCCTCATAGAAAACAACATCCCAATCATCGCTAGACTCTGACCTTGACTGCTAACCAGGCAATTGGTTTGGAACCCCCTAAAGACTAATGAGATTCCACTCTGATCCCCATCCACAGGTACACTTTGATGACGTGTCGTTGTACGGCACTCCGAAAGAGGAGCCCATGCCCAACATACCGATCGTTTCGGAAAAAGTCTCTGCGAATTTCCTAAAAAGTCAATTGCAATCATGGTTCCAGCCGACGGACAACCGACTGGCCATGAAACTGTTTGGCAGCCGAAAGGCACTGGTCAAGGAGCGCATACGTCAGAAAACTTCCGGGCATTGGGTCATACACCCGTGCAGTTCATTCAGGTGCGTTATTTATTAAAAAGTAAATAAAATACTTATACTTATCCAATGAAATCCTCTATTTCGACAGGTTTTACTGGGACCTTTGCATGCTTTTATTATTAGTAGCAAATCTTATTATCCTGCCAGTCGCAATATCATTCTTCAACGATGATCTGAGCACACGATGGATTGCCTTCAACTGCCTAAGTGATACTATTTTTTTAATAGATATTGTAGTCAATTTTAGAACAGGTAATGCACACACTCAACCGAGCCAACTAACTAACAAGAAACCCCCTTCCGAACCCGTAACCCCTTCCAAAAAAAATTTGGTACCATGTCCCATGAATACTGCGAACCCCCTGCTTAACCGACAAAACTTTCGCCCGAATATATGATTTCAGGAATTATGCAACAAGACAACGCTGAACAAGTAATATTGGATCCAAAGCTTATAGCTAAACACTATTTAAGAACTTGGTTTTTTCTCGATTTGATTTCGTCGATACCGCTAGATTATATATTTTTAATTTTCAATCAAGTAAGTCAATGTATTTAAGAAACAGTACGCAACATTTTAATTTAAGATTATGAAATTGCAGGATTTCTCTGATTCTTTTCAAATCTTACATGCCGGACGAGCCCTGCGCATCCTGCGCCTGGCCAAGCTGCTCTCCCTGGTGCGACTGCTCCGCCTTTCCCGCCTCGTGCGCTACGTGTCCCAATGGGAGGAGGTCTATGTGAGTACACCCGGCTCATTTTGGCAACGCTCGATCGTTTAGTTCCTTTAGTTTCGTTTCGTTTCGTTACCGTTTCATCTTTAGTTTGCATAACAATGTACTTACTCCCCCTGGTTTTCAGTTTTACGACACATTTGTACGATGTATACACAGAAAAGATGATATTATATTACTTAAATATGTAAATCATTCCCACCCTTTTGATGTAGTATTGTTTAAAATACCTATTCAGAACTGATGAGAAATAATGAAGCTATTATTTTAATATCCGGTTCTGTTTAGGGCTTTACCAAAGTATGCAATGGTATTCTACACTATGAACTATTGTTTTTAATCCCCAAAACTAAAAAATAACTGCCTTTCAAGTTCAATTCTTTTTTTTACATTTTTTCTGTGTATATATTTGTTAGCGTCTTCCGTTTCGTCATTACCTTTTCCGTTTTACTCCAGGGATCCTTGGTCCCTGAGCTACCCTCTCTTCAGTTTCAATTTCCCTTTCGTTTGCTCCAAATTCTCGACCGTAAGATCAGCATAAATACTCGTTCACTCCACACCACAAAAACAGATTCGAGGATCTAGGTTATATCTAGGCAACTGCAGTTAGGCTTAGCACAGTGGTCAGTGGTCAGGGGAGTATGTTAAAGGTATATCCCCGAAGTGCTCACTTTTCTTTGTTACATGTGACGTACATGTGTGTGGCATTAAAAGTACTTTAATTGTGGATGGCGCGCAGAAATGTTCAAACTATGTATTTTCTTTGAGTTGTTATCTGGAACCTCTGTGTCTATGATTTCCGTTAAACGTTTAAATCCTTTGCGTTCGATTACCAATCGTTTTGTTTACCAAGTATGATATACCTCCTCCTCAAACCTATGTGTGTCTATAAAGTCAATCAAACATAGAACCAGACAATCGCTGTACCATAAGCCAACTCAGTTTGTACATTATACAGTTGTGTGACCCCCGATGTTTGTTTCGTGTTGTGCGCCTGCTGCGCTTCGGGTCCGCCAGACCAGATCCAGAATTATCCCCCCAGGCCGATTACTGCCAGAACATACAAACCTATCTCTCACACCACACACACCCGACATATTCGCAACACACACTCAAATCGAATCGAAAATGTATACCAACATATATATTTTTTTTGGGTTTTTCTCAAACCATCTGACGCGCTCGCTAAGCTTGAGAACTCGTTTCACTTGTGCCGCGGGAAGATTCCTTTGCTTTCTTTCACATTTCTTCAGTTGAGTCTACGATTTATCGCTGTTTTGTTGTTCTGATATTCTATATTCGATTTCCTATTCATTTTCTTGCCGACTTTGAAGCACTCAAATCGATAATCTTCATTGCACTTTGTACAACTCTTTGAACTTCTTTGAAGGCATTTCCGCAACTCAAGGGTTGGGGAATGTTTTTACCCTATATCTCTGTCCGAAAAGAAAACAAAATCCCCAATCCCACTTCCCCTAGTCCACACCCCCAACCCACACCACATCCCTGAGATACGAACAGCTCCTTCAGACCCATGTAAAACTTTGCCTAAAATTGGAAACCACCGTATATTATGATTTATGTTTATTTTGTTTTTGATGCGCTCAACTTAAGCGATGAAAGAAAAGTATTCTGCTAAATGCAACTAACAAACTTATGATGCTTATGAAAATCGGTTCAAGAACAACCAACAAAACAAAAATAAAATAAACAAAACAATACAAAAATCCAACCTAGCTGAATCAGGGCCTAAAATACATGTGTATATATGGTTTTTAGATTCTGCAGAATCTACAGAAAAAAAGTGCTGATCGCAGAGGGAGAATGAACAGAAAAGACAAAGATGGCTTGACAAAAAGCAACCTAATTCTCAAGGTAAACCATCCAATAAAAAGTAACAACCCAAAAATCAAAATCAACAACACAACAACTTCAGTATATATTGAAAAACAAAAACCAAAAGCCTTGATTGATTGATTGAAATTATGATTATGTATTATTGGTGCAGCATAACTCACTTTTTGAGGAATGTTTAAGCCAAAATTGAGTTTTAGTGCATAATTTCGTTCGATTGTTCGTTCGTTCGATTGTTCGTTGATCATGTTTGCTTGATTTTAATGTTCGTTCGTTCGTACGTTCTGTAAATTTTCTGAGACTGCCTTTTTTACATATTGATTGATTGATTGATATTGCCATACATAATCTCTATTTCTCATTTGATGCATAATGAAAATCTCGTTAAAACGATTAAGAAGAAGAGAGTCTAGCCCAAAAGCAGCAAACGAAAAAACATGTTTTTCATTTACAAATCTTCGGTGCGAAATCGAAGCTCTTTTCATGCTCTTCACACGACGTAGAATCAGTCAGAAGGATAATGTAATATATTTCGCTAGATTCCGTAGATTTTGACTCCATGCATGAGCATGATCGGAAATCCTATCGTACCGCTATATCTATCATTGTGAACCACAGATTAGCTGGGTTAGATACATATCGCTGCGAAGAGCATGAAAACGCCACAGTTCTCAGGATATATTACGGATTCGAAGTGTATAGTGTGTTGAATGCTTTTTGCTTTTAAGAGACAAAGCAGCACAGATCAAAATATTTCCACTGTAAAAACACCAACAAATCTGCACTGTACTGTGTAGTATGGCTGCTGCTGCTTTCGCCTTAGGTTTTAGGAATTAGATCCGCCGGACACAAAGACACACATTCAATATAGTCAATCGATCTGAAACAGGAAAACTGATCCAACGACCAATCAGATCGAACACGAACACTGTACTATATCTAGCCACATACTACTCGTATTCTATAGCATACATTTGTGGGCCCGTGCCAAACGCTTTCCACATATCCTAACCTATATCGTATCTATCGTACTCAACTTAACCTCACTTTGATTGACACTCTGTTCAACGCTTCTGCTTTTGTGCTGCGCGCTTTCCGCTCGAACTCTATCTTGCTCTCTCTCCAACTACACAGAGAAAATAAAGTTTATTACGGATTTCCAAAAATCATTTCAATAAATTTAATATAGAATTTACATTTTTTGTAAATACATTGCATTTTTAAATGACATTAAATTTAAGATCCTACCAATCTGCGATGATATTTTTCTCTGTGTAAAAATACAACTCTGTTTTGCTGCCTCTGCTACCGTTAATTGTTGTTTTGTTACTGTTACTGGTTTGGTTTTGGTTTCTCTGATTTTTTATTTTCTCAGCCTCCTCTTCCTCTTCTGTTGTACAAAAGATTTCTGCAGGAGCGCGAGAACAAATGAAACAAAATTTGCTTTTCGGAGTGACACCCACACACACACATGTACACGCACACACGCAGCTACAGCCACTGAATTCTTGAATGCAACTACCGTTATTTTATTATCTCAAAACCGCTCCCTTGCTCTCTCTTTCTCTCTATCTTACTCTCAAGCTCTCTGTTCCTGCTCTTGCTGTATGTTTTCGTTTACCGTTCGTTTGATTTCCGTTCATTTCTTGTGTACAGTTCCGTTGGTTTGTTTACCGTTCCTTTTACCGATTTACGTAGTTCAATTACAATTACTAACAACTGCGAAAGTCAGACAAACAAAAACGCTTTCATTGTAAAATACGAGTTTCGATTTCGATATTTTGAACGTTTGAACGGCTTAGTGTCCATAATTATGTTTAACAAACGTAAAACAAAACAAACAAAATATAAAAAAAAACAAACAAAAGTAAAGATGAGCACTTGTACCATAATCTAGAAGCTGATTTTGCACCTATTCGAATTGTAGAAATGGTTTGAATTTGAATTGATTGAGTTTTGAATTGATTGCTCAGGTTGTACACTGTACACAAAAGTACACCCAGTACACCGGACACTGTTGTATTGCCTAACACTAGACTAATCTTATCTTATTTTATCTTATCGGATGTACTATGTATGGTACATCGCCTCCGAACCGCTCTGCTCCGATCCGATCCGAAGATCTGGAGACCGAGGATTACGAGTATGATATGCAACGGATAGCATACTTATCGGGCAGAGTGGGGGAGATTGAGTAATTTCTTGTTTAATGGCTGTGGTTTGGTTTGTTTTAGTTGCTTTGATTGGCATAACGCAATAACTGTTATATTTACTACCGGTAGCTGGAAACGCCAAAGACGTGTCACCAAGTGCGTCATGTCACCAAGTTGCAAATAAATTTTTCCAAGTTCCAAGTTTCATTTCCTCGTTTGGGTTTTCTTTCTCTCGTTTACTTGAGACATTTGGTTTTATATATGTGGAACTCACACCCATATGTAACACACGCATATACACTTGAATACACCTACACATGGACACACACACACACAAACCTACACAAACACACACACGAGCGGTGTTGGGCCTTGGTTGATGTGCACCCTTTTTGATTGACCTCTCTGGTTGCAGTTCCTCAATATGGCCTCGGTCTTCATGAGGATCTTCAATTTAATTTGCATGATGCTCCTGATCGGCCATTGGAGCGGTTGCTTGCAGTTCTTAGTGCCAATGTTGCAGGGTTTTCCATCCAACTCCTGGGTCTCCATCAACGAGTTGCAGGTCGGTCCAGATCGGTAAAACCCCCCCTAGCTGGTATAGGCTATCTAAATGGGCTGTTCCATTACAGGAATCGTACTGGCTGGAGCAGTATTCGTGGGCATTGTTCAAAGCCATGTCGCACATGCTTTGCATAGGCTACGGCAGGTGAGTTATTGCCTCTATCTACATGGATTACTGGTTAAGCGCCCAATTTACTACTGTCCCTATCTACTTTTTGCTTGAAATGACCTTTTTAAGGTCTAAGAAATAGCTTCATTGTAAAAAATAACACAATCAATACAATAATAATAAGAATCAATGTCCCATATAACAACGTTTCTAACTTATTTTACCCCTTTTAAAAACCCCTGTTCTCTTCCCCCAGATTCCCACCACAATCACTGACAGACATGTGGCTAACGATGCTGTCGATGATATCCGGGGCGACCTGTTACGCATTGTTCCTCGGTCACGCGACCAATCTCATCCAGAGCTTGGACTCCAGCCGGCGCCAGTATCGCGAGAAGGTCAAACAGGTGGAGGAGTATATGGCCTATCGCAAGCTACCGCGCGACATGCGACAGCGCATCACGGAATACTTCGAGCATCGGTACCAGGGTAAATTCTTCGATGAAGAGTTGATACTTGGCGAGTTGAGCGAGAAATTGCGCGAGGATGTCATCAACTACAACTGCAGGTGGGCGATCTGTCACTATTCAGTAAATTTGTTCAATTGTTTCTACTTTCAGCCGTTAATCGTAGTATAGTAGTTTGCTGTAGGATTAGTAATTTACACATATCTCTTGGATTATAACTAATATAACTCCTTGCTTAAATATTCTACAGATCCCTCGTGGCGTCAGTGCCTTTTTTTGCTAATGCCGATTCGAATTTCGTTTCCGACGTAGTTACCAAACTGAAATACGAAGTTTTCCAACCAGGCAAGTGTTTCCACTTTGGGAATTATTAACTGTAAATTAAACTAACTATTTGTCTGGCTCTTTCAGGTGATATTATCATAAAGGAGGGTACGATCGGTACTAAGATGTACTTCATACAGGAGGGCGTGGTGGACATTGTCATGGCCAACGGCGAGGTAAGGATAAATCAAGTGGAACTACTGGCATTCAATCCCTGACTGGTTAACAAATTACTCCCTCAGGTTGCCACCTCACTATCGGATGGCTCTTACTTCGGTGAGATCTGTCTGCTGACCAATGCGCGTCGTGTGGCCAGCGTGCGAGCCGAAACCTATTGCAATCTATTCTCGTTGAGCGTGGATCATTTCAATTGCGTTCTGGATCAGTATCCGCTGATGCGCAAGACCATGGAGACTGTGGCCGCCGAGCGGTTGAACAAGATTGGCAAGAATCCAAACATAATGCATCAGAAGGACGAGCAGCTGAGCAATCCGGAGTCGAACACGATTACGGCTGTGGTGAATGCCCTGGCTGCCGAGGCGGATGACTGCAAGGATGAGTAAGTTGGCTAGGGATTAATTAAGTAACTAAATATTTTCAAAACATGATAATGAAAGTCAAAGTCACTCATTTGCTTAAAAACTTGTAATTAATTCCTTTCTTTAGACAACTTTAGACACACTTTTTATACCCGTTACTCGTAGAGTAAAAGGGTATATTGTATTCGTGCAAAAGTATGTAACAGGGAGAAGGAAGCGTTTCCGACCCCATAAAGTATATATATTCTTGATCAGGATCACTAGCCGAGTCGATCTAGCCATGTCCGTCTGTCCGTCCGTCCGTCCGTCCGTCTGTCTGTATGAACGCTGAGATTTCGGAAACTATAAAAGCTAGAAGGTTGAGATTTCACACACATATTCTTGGGCTTCCTACGCAGCGCAAGTTTGTTTCATCGAGGTGCCACGCCCCCCCTAACGCCCACAATCGCCATAAACGATTTTCAAATGTGTCTGGAGGCCACATCTTTTAAGATTTTAAAAATATATAAACGCAATTTTATAGTGTTTATTAATACCTATCGAAATGTAGAAGACATTTTTCAAATCGGACCATTCATTAAAAAGTTATACGCAATCAAAATTGTTTATATATCCATCTCCCTCGCACTCCCTTTAGCCCCAATAGATAGTCGGGACACCAACCCGACTATAGCGTTCTCTCTTGTTTTATTTTCATACGATCATTATTAGAAAAGGCGTTTCATTTATTTGAATTTATCAAAATAATATTCAAGGATTTTCTTATAAGGGTATTTAGATATTATTAGATTAGTCTACAACTTAAAGATGTTAGAATTTGAAAACGTTTGCTAATTATTTGAACTCCGTTTCAGTGACATGGATCTCAAGGAGAATTTACTGCATGGGTCAGAGTCGAGCATTGCTGAGCCGGTGCAGACGATACGTGAGGGTCTCCCGAGGCCGCGGAGCGGGGAGTTCCGTGCTCTGTTCGAGGGCAACACTCCATGACATTGAGGAGCGATGACGAGCGGTGCCGGTGGGCACCGGGCATCCATCTGAACCAGCGGTTCGCTAGACACTCACTCACCCAAACCCACACTCATACCCCACACAGGACTCTCACACACACACACTGCGTATATAATAATTTAGTAAAAGGAACCCCAAGACGCGATAAGAGTACACTAAAAAAAGAATCAATTTATGGTAGACACTCTATATATGCAATTGCGATTTAGTAGAAAACGTATTAAAAACAAAAAAATCCAAAAAAAGATAAAAACAATTACACAAAAAATGTCCTCAATAATTATTCATAATTTCAGCTCCGCTAACTGTGATGACTTTAATATAAGAATCGAAAAAAATTAACAAAAAAAGAGAAAACGAGTACATACAGAGATAAATTATACGATAGAGAGAACTCAGCAGCCAGCAGACAGATCAGAAAATCACAACCCACAGCCATAGAAGATTTGCCACCCCACATCCACACCCAAACTCCACACACCACACACACCAAATACTGACATCTAAAGTAAATCTACATATAAGTTTTATGCCCACGATATTGTAACGATAACGAAGTGAATAGACTTTTGAATTGCTACATAGGCGTTAGTCCTATGGACCCACTACAAGAGCACACAACCACACGCAAGCAAGCACACCTGTGGCTGGCCAGGTGAACGGGTCAAAGGGTGACAGGTATCAGGCATATGGCATCAGGAGGCAGAATACAGTCAGTCAGACAGACATCCACTTATGATAAAAAACGAAGCGAAGCGTTACAGCATACCAAAACATATTTATGCGCGTAGCTATTATGTACTCGAGCAACCAACAAACAAACAAAACAACCAACAATTATGTATTATTGCGATTATATAGCATATTTAAATACGCATTGCAAAAAAAAGAAAGGGAAAACATAACTCAGCAATATACAAAAGAAGAAAACAACCCAAGAAACAAAACAAAACAAAAAGAAAAGTATTTAAGCAAATTTAACGAATGCGCATTAGTAGTTGAACTATTAGTTTTTCACTCACTAACAAACAAAACACCACTCGACACACAACGTAGTAGAGAAGCCTCAACAAATAAAAAGAAATTAAAAAAATATGTTAAAAACCAACCTCAGGGTGCCGTCGTTTCAGCGGTCACCAAAAAATAACAAAAAAAAAAACAAAAACAAAATAAGAACAGACAAGAAACCAACTATATACACAACATATATATACAAAACATAGACAATGTTGTCTTTTATAGGGAATTGTTAAAGCGCCTCAGTTACATTTCAAGTATTTATTGCGGGCCTGCCGCCAAGCAAGATCATGATTTTCCATTCAGATTCAGAATTTCCGTTCGAGATACAATATTTAGTTGCCAGCGAGATCTCTGCGGCAAGTGGTTCGCCGTTGAGTCCTTGTTTGTTTTACTTTCGGACATAAATCAGGCGAAGGACAGCGACTTGATGAAGGATTTATGTAACTTAGTATTTTATTACACGTAAACTAATAAAAAGAAAGCAGAAGGACAGCGTTTGCCTTAAAATAATACGTTAACGAGTTTTATTAATCGCATAAGGGGAAACATAAAAGAAACAATTTGACATTCCATGCCAAGACGTGAGGTCTTCAATGGTCTTGTAGTAATATTAAACACTAAATTCGAATGACGACTGGTAATGTTAGAAAAAAGGTTAATATAGGCCTAAGCTGTGATGCAGCGACGCACCCAACCGGAGTCGATCAGCGACTTGTTCAAATTGACAATGGGCCCTTTGCCTTCCGGATCGACTAGTACAAGATAGGCAGTGTTGTTCTACAAAATCAAAATGGTTATAAGGTTTTCCTGAACGTGCTTTCTACGTTCATCAACGACTCACCTTAATAGCCTCGACCTTGGCGTAAAGTCTGCGATACGAAACCATTCTATAGAAGATGTTAACGGCCTCCGCAGACCAGACAGGTGCCTTTAACTGAGTTATAAAGGCCAATCGACCGGGCAAAGACTGCGGCGGCAGCATGGCAAACTCCTTCAGCAGAAACTTGACGTCTTTGTGGCTCACGCACATAAAGTCCCCAGTGTCGACCATCTCAACCTCGATTGTCATCCTGGTGTTAGTGGGCCGGTACCTCACCACCTTGGCTCTTTCCCACACACCCGAGTTGTTGGAGCGCACCACGCAAAGATGATCCGTAGTTATCAAGCATAGCGGCATAGTATACTTTTCCGAATCCTGACTCTCGTAAAACATTCTAAAGAATTATAGATTTGAACAAAAAATAATATTATTCTTCCTAAATTCGTATTTTAAAGCATCAATTTCTTATAGAAACGTTAA
Organism: Drosophila lutescens; assembly: GCA_037075285.1. Lineage (NCBI taxonomy): Eukaryota > Metazoa > Arthropoda > Insecta > Diptera > Drosophilidae > Drosophila > Drosophila lutescens. The sequence goes on from JBAMCF010000598.1 coordinate 904,747, forward strand.
GCTTACTGCATGTTGGAGATCAAGGCAAGGTAGTCATTATACTCCTCGTTATATACCCAAAAGTTGAATTTGTGTGGATTGTCCACCTTCACCAACTGCACCTCGAGGCGCTGCTCCAACTTGATATTGGTTTCAATATCGCGAACAGGTAGCTTAAAATCAAAACGAACCGAATCCACAGGATAGTCAAGGCCTAGAACTCGTTCATCCTACAAATAAGAAGCCTCGATTAAATAAGTTAAATGTAATATTCAATTAAGACATCTCGTACCACAGCATAAGCTGGAATGGCATTTTCTGCGTCACCATCATCGGAAGACTCATAAGCGAAGAATGGCTCTTGGGGTCCTAGAGGCTTGCCAATATCCTCCTGAATCGTGGTCTCGGTTAAGAAATTATTATCGGGCTGGGATACGGGCTCCATTTCGAGCACCACTGCCTCATCTTCCTCATCTGAATCTAAAATTTCGATTATAGGTATGGAGTTCTGCTCTTCCTCTTCAGAGCTAAAAGGGTCCTTTACAAATTCCTCCTCATCAGTGTCATATATCTCATATTCTTGCTTCTCTATGTAACCCGTGGGGGCAGCATCCACAGTGAGGTTTTCGAAAGCTTCCACCATTTCCTCGGTATCTTTCTCTAATTCTGTAATCTTAATAGGAGTTTGAGGCCTTGCAATGATCGGTGTCTGATGATTCTGCTCTTTTAAGGGCTCCAGTTTCGGGACGTTCTGCGTCTGATTTACCACTTTCAAAGGCACAGGATTTGTATTATGTATATAAGTGCTTTGCTGCGGCCTGGGAGTGCTCTGCGGATAAGCATAATGGATTGGATTAATTGGATTCATCAGCGACGGAAGATATTGATAATACTGCAGGGTGTAGTAACTATACAGCACCTGCTGCAGTCCGGCGCGGATCAGGGCGTCAATATTCTCAAAGACCATCGGTGGGTGGACGGGATTCATCAGCAGACTATAGTTTGGATACGAAACGGGAACGTAATGATTGTTGGGTCGCTGGTAAGTTCGGGGCGGCAAGTTTCGGGCACTCATATTGGGCACGGCGTTTATAAAGTTCAGATTGGAGGGCTGGGAGGGGAAGCAATACTTTGGTTTGTGATTCGGACGACTTCTGGCCCTTATTGAGGGCTTTTTTTGGCCATTAACAAGTTGCTGAATGTGTGCCGATTTTTCGGTGGTTACTGCAGTTACCAAGGCCATTGTTCCGTGGCCCATCACCTGGAAATTGGTATCATTTAATGTACTTTACATATATATATGTACAGTATATAGTGTAGTGGGGACTTACCCTAACCGTATCTGGAATGGACCGGAGGAAGGATTCGGCGTCCTTGAATCCCAGCTTCAGGTAGGGCACATTGCAGCCTTCTTCGCTGCGGTAGTCGCGCATCAGCTTCTCTATGGTCATCCTTCCAGGCGAGGAGACCACCAGAGAGTGCACCACCTTCTTCACAAGGCTCAACGTGCCGCGATCATCCATGCTGAATAAATATATTCCAAATCGCACAAATAAGTTCTTGTTCCCCGGAATTTCACAAAAATAATAATCGCAATAGGCGCCGCCACGCTTTCGAATTGGAAAGTCCAGCTAACTGTAAATTATAGTTGCCAGACAACTATCGGTTAATTATGTGATATTTGCACTATTAAATAGCTTAATTAATACTGTTAATACATTTTCAAAGCGGTGTAAATAGCTTTCACATTTGACGGATCTAATAACAGGTTTAAATATATTTTTAATTCTTGTATTTATCTTTCTTAAAACAAATGGTAAGGTAAAAGCAACTAATTTAATTTTAAAGTAACCGAAGTAACCGGGCCTAAAATAAATAACAACAAATACCTAAGTAATCCTGTTGAATTCTGTTTGTTTTGGCAGGCAAAAAAACAAAAGATTAAAATAGGCTGATCAACAGATAACGATACAAAAAAATATCCGGCATAACACTAAATAAGCCATGACATGAACCACAACAATAGAAAGACAAAAATGAATTATCGATAGGACAGTGCTGCCAGACTGGCGATCCGTTTGATGCCGCCACTTTTGAATTCTATTGGAATTAATACTGTTTTCTAAAACAATAATTTTTAAAATTAAATTAATGGAGGGAAATGCCCAGAAAATACAGTGATGCTTAAAAAAAATGTGAACTTATTCTACATCAGATATTGGTCCACTGATATTGCCATATTTTAACAAATTCACGTTGGCCGGGTTGGCGCCACTTTTAAAACCGGTTGTACCATATGGCGGTGTTAGCTTTCGTTTCAGTTGCTGTTTTTTATGACGGACTGTAATTCTATACCCCCGACAGACGTCCTTCCTTGTGAAACTCAAGTAGCCAAAGGAAGCTACAAGTTCAGCGCAAGTTCAACTCACATGTGGGGCTTGATATGAAAGACCACCGGCAAATAACATGTTTTTTGGGCTCGGGTTGTGTTTTAATCTTTGACTCCATATTATTTCCATACTATTTCCCTACTATTTAGCTAGAACGTGGCCATTTAGATTTGCAACTCGTAGAGATTACAACATCCGCTTACAACTTGGGCGGTGGGCAAATAAATCAAAACTAAAAACCCGCCCAAGAAATGGAGTTTTTCCGGGAAGGTATTATATAGTACACTTTACTATGCCCAACACTTTCCACACATGACACATGAACTTGTCCCGGGCTCCCAGTGGCTCCATTAATAATTTTCACACGACCGGCAAAAGGGGCCTTGTGCCATGTAAATTTTACAAGCCCTCTTCCACATTTTCTGGGTTGCGTAAGCTGATACGTTTGGGTTTTTTTCATATGCAGCACCATAATTATATTCTTTATATTGTTTATGGGGAAACAAGAACTGGAACAACAACAACAGCAACATGATGGTTTTTGTGGTTTTTGTTGTTACCGTTTTGGTCACTTTACAAATAGTTGAGGAGGAAAAAAGCTCGATGGGATCTCTGCAGTTGGCTATGAGCGGGTGACTTGGCAATCAAACCGGTTGTCCCTGCTCCACGGCTCCATCTTTGCCTGTATTCGTGTGTGATTTATAGTTACGCACAAGCGCGCAAATCCAATTAGACGAACTGGCTGACTGACTGACTGGCTGACTGACTGACTGGCCAACTGACTAACTGACAATCCGAAGCATGGCCCGCAGCAAATGCCACCAAGTTATAGGACGGCCGCCGGTTCGATACGATCTGAAGATCTCGGCCCAATCTCCCCCAGGCAACTCGCCACAGTTGTCATTGGCCAAGAGCAAAATATTGGCCTAAACGAGACCGTAAAGTGTTCAAAATTGATTGATTCTATCCTCTTCTAAGATTTTATCTTCATACCAAATAAATATATTTTTAAATTGAAGAAGAGTCTTTCCTTAGAAGATTATAAATTATTGTTAACTAATATTTGACGTTTATAAAGGTAGACTTAATACTTAACAAATTGAGATAAGCTGGGGTAAGGATAAGGTGATTGTTAATTTTACATTTAAAATGAAATAGCAATTTATATTTTATAGGCTTCTTGAATTTGCTAGTTTTAAGTCCCATTTCCATATAAAAACCAATTGATTTCCTTATTTACACACATAAAGTCGGCTATTACCCCATTTATCTGTCTTTTACTGTACGAAAAAAAAAGATACAAATGGGTCGGGAGACTGTATCTGTTTTTGATGTTTACATCATCGCCAATGGCGGAACTTCAGTAGTGCCCCGGCCACACAAATGTCGTCCATCGTCCACCGTCCACCGTCCGTCTTTGTTGCATTTTTTCAAAAATATACACATTCGGAGAGCGAACGAAAAACGAACTGCAGCCGCATCTTTATCTAAAAATTGAATTGAAATGTATGTCATAATACCTTTGGCATGCCGGCCAGTTGCTTGACATTAAAAATGCGATGCCCCCCGGCCCAACCTCCCCCCCTTTTGGCCAGAAAAAAAAACCACATATGGCTGAATGCAAATTTACTGCCATATGGAGCAGAAAAGCTGATGACGTCGTCATCGTCTCGCTGAAATTGAAATGCAACTCACATTTGGGAGCCCGCTCCTAGTAAAAACATTTTGTATTTTTCGCAAAAGGGCCCTGGTGCTTGGAGGTTTCTGTTATTGTCGCTGATTCCCACGTTAAATGGGTCTCCGGTGCGATATCGCTATATCGAGATCTGGGTCCCCGTCCCCGATGATGAGGGAGTGTTCCACACGTTCCGCACACCTGAATGCTTAAACAGATCCAAACTGGCGACGGAATCGGAATCGGAGTCCGGATAACCGATAACCTTCGGGTGATTTCGGGGCTTTTCCTATGGAAAGTCAAGCCGGTCTACGGATTTGGTAACAGCCGCCGGACAATAGACCGAATTTGGTAGTTGGGGGCAAAGGGGCTAGAGTAGATTGATTGATAGTCTCGGCACATTCCAAGCTTCCCTTTACATGCACTGTGAGAAATGGGCACTTTCTTATTGAAACTTAAAATAGTATTGGGAATGTTATAAAGATGAGATTCTAATAGTATTAGGAATGTTATAAAGATGAGATTATCTTATTCCAACCACCATCTCTCAGTCTAAGTCCTACTTCAATCTCGATCTAATGTAAATTGAAATTGAATAATGGAAATATAAGCAAAACAGTTTCTTAGGATTTTAGATAATATTTTCTAAAAGTTTTATTTTTCTACAGTTTACTAAAATATTGTGAAAGGGAAGGTCTGATTACTCATAGCTGTTATCTAAATTTACCAACGTTAAATGCCAAACCGCAACTTTTTTGCCGTGTACACCCCCTCCTAAAAACGTGTTTCGCCCTCTCCCTTTCGCACTTTCCCAGTTCATAACTCTCTTGGGTCTTTTGCAAAGCAAATGCGATTGGATCAACAAGCCAAAGCGATGATTAATTGGGAATGACGACTGGAGGTGCGAACCTCGGTTTTGGGAATACGAAATGGGAGATGTTGTTGAGGAGGTGTTGTACGCCATGCCATTGCAGATGGGTCAGATCCCAAAACAAATCGTCTAAAATCGTTCAACGAACCAATCGGAAATAGAAATAGACGCGAAGAACTGAAGATGTATGATCTGGCTGGAAATAAACACCGTTGTTAGACCAAAGCCATTGATATTGATTGGGCTTTGTTCTGGGTTCGGGATTCTTGCGAAGTGATATTTGCATGTTTGGGCCAACCTTTCGCTTGTACCGTTAAATCTGCGCCACTCTCTTAGCACGGCCGTAAACAATAAATTAGCCAAAGCAGAAACAAAATGCCTCATTAGCACCTGGTTCGCGTGCGATATCCAAAAGCTTTCGATTTAACGGTTCGGTCATGCCCGATAAAGTGATTGAGGCCCAATTCGATTTGGGCCAAAGGGTTCAAGTTCGAATTTAATTAGATTCTTTTCTAAAAGCCCAAAACATTCTATTACAAATCGTATTCTTAGTTCCTGTTAAACCGTTGTACTTCCTACTTTTCCGAGTGGTACGTTCTTTTCTTGATTTATATTTTAGTATCAACAAATACGTTCGGTTTTATTTTCTGGTTTTCTAAAAACACCTAGTTTTGCTCTGCGAATTGAATATATGCCTCGATTAACTGCTTTATCTCACCATCTAAATTATAGGGTTGAAGGGGATCTTCCAGAGAAATATACATATACTTTTGGGAACATTTTTCTCAGAACCTTCGCTTTGAACCTGACCGAAGTATGCGACCCATTAAAGATTTGTTTTGAGTTTCACCTACAATCCATCAAATCAATACTATTTGGTTGAGAAAGATCTATTATGTTTTCCAAGGCAAGTTTATAAAAAGTGGCACAAGTAGAATTCAAGACATTGACCCACGACTACCGGCGAAGTCGTATTGTTTCAATCCTAACCAAAAATAGTATTTGAATTTAGAAACGTTATTGATTTTAAAACGCTCTATATGAGTGTCACACGAATTAAGAAAAGCAATAAATATTCATGTTGACTGCAGACCAATACGTGCAATTTTCAAAGAAACCCAACGCATTGTTCAAAGATTTGTATTTTTTGGTAAGAATAAGAAGTTCAAGTTCAGAACCCCGACTTCGTTGGTGGTCTTGGGTCGCCTGTCTCCTCCTCCGATTCTCCTGAGAGCACACACTCTTAATTAAAATCAACTTGCGCTGAAAATGAAAAGTGCAAACAGAACATAAATCAACTTTGAGTGAATCAGAATCGGATTCTGGGTCGGAATGGGAATCTTGAGTCCTCAAGATGCCCGGGATCTCGGGACCTCTTTTCTGGACTGAAGTGAACTGGACCCAACGGCCTTGCTTATCAGCCGTTTCCCTTACTTTCCTCATTCGCTGGCTCTTTTGGCTGGCCGTCTTGCCACACGATCTTCTTATTCCCTTTGTTTTCTTTTTCGGGTTCAGTTTTTTTGGTTTTTGGCTAAGTTGCAGGCCATTTTGCCGCAACAGGTTCTTGGCTCGCTTCTTTGGCTCTCTCTCCCCCTCTTCCAGTCCCCTCTTCCCGAACTCTCCTTTTCCATTGTGGATAAGAACTGGACAACGGCAACAGGTTCTGAGCGAAGAGAGCAGCCGAAACGGTCTCTCGCTCTCTCAGTCTCCCACTGAGATAAGTGACTTTCAATACGAAATACAAATATACCTGTTTGCTTTGGCTCTGCTTGATAAGAGGCTCTAACCCCCATTATTTAGCACTAAATTTACCACTGGGTCTGCCACACTCTCTCTCTCCTGGTCACTCGCACACTGGAGAGCCGCAGGTAGAGCTACAACAACAACCGCTTAGTACCGTCTCAAGATAGAGATACTCTCTCTCTTTCTCCGGCTCTCTGGTGGACTGATTTCCAGCTGGCTGTTAACGTGGCCCAATCGTAGGAATCAAGGGTATTACCGACTGATCAATTAGTTGGTAACAAAAACTAAGAAATATGGTAAAATAACCTTGTCTTCTGAAATAACAATAATTACAAATAATGGCCTACTTTGTCATAAGTGAGATATATAGATATTTTAACCAGAAATTAAATAAATAACAAGAGAGAACGCTATAGTCGGGTTGGTGTCCCGACTATCTAATACCCGTCACTCAGCTAAAGGGAGTGCGAGGGAGATGGATATATAACATTTTTTTTAATGAATGGGCCGATTTGAAAAACATTTCGATAGGTATAAATATACACAATAAAATTGCATTAATACTTCTCGGGAATCTTTAAATGTATGGGCGCCAGACACATTTTAAAATCGTGAAGGGCGTGGCGCTCGGCTGAAATAAACTTGCGCTGCGTAGGAAGCCCAAGAATATGTGTGGGAAATCTCAACCTTCTAGCTTTTGTAGTTTCCGAGATCTCAGCGCTCATACGGACAGACAGACAGACGGACAGACGGATATGGCTATATCGACTCGACTAAAAATAGATATTATTTTGAATATTAATAAAATATTACATTGATAACAAATTTAGTAAAAATACTACATTTCAAGATTGATACCATTCCATATTTCTTAAAGGGTACATTCAAGTCGTGTCATACGAACATATTTAAAGAGGTCTGCGGCTTTTTCGCAATCCAAGAGAGCCATAGAGTGAGAATGAGCCCGATTGGGAGAGGAGAGTCTTGTGGCACACGAGCTTTGCCTGATCGCCAGTTTCAGTTTTCAGTCTTCTTTTGGCTCTCGCACCGTGCAGTTCGTGAGGAAAAGCGGAAAACCCCAGGAAACTCAGAGCGTTGCATGCCCCGCGATTCGGGGCTCGTGTCCGTATACTTGTGTACCTGTGTGCCCCGCGTGCTCGTGTGTGTGTGTGCCAGCTTGTGAGTTAACAAAAAATTAAGCAACCAGAAATGCACAACAAATTAAATGCAGTTTCTACTCAATGAATATATGCTGTGAATAAGTTTAATCAGCTCTCAAGCTCGCGAAAAAAAACCAAAGAGCGAGAAGTCATAAAAAACCGAAGAAACAACAACAATTAGTGGCCAAAAGCACGAAACGGCATTAAAAGCGACAAAAACAAAAGGTGTCGTGTAAAAATGCGCCTGAAAAATTACAAAATTCAGCAAACATAAACAAAAAGAAAACCGTGTACAAAGATCAACCTTCGAGGCTTTTAGAATTCTTCCGCCCAAAAAAATAGTTCTTAAATAAAAAACTCGAATGTTGCGGCTGCTTTTGCCTTTTAGCGGGTGGCAAGAAGTTTCGATTCTCCCTCTTCTTTATCTTCATCGTATTCTTCTGCGTCTTCTCCTATTTTTTTTTTCGTGGCTGCCCCAACAAGTTTTCCCCCCAACAACAGCGATTTTTCCAACCAGTTTTTGGCGCTTGCCATTTTCCGCGCTTCAAAACTTCTGCCCCTTCTTCAGCTCCTTCTTTTTCTTCTTCTGCATGTGAGGAGCCGAAGAAAGAGTCGTCGGGAAGAAAGAGTGCCAGAGGGAGACGGGGATAGAGGCAAGGTGGAGCTCAAGAGCAGCTGCAAATTTCGCATGGGTCAGTTTCAAAGACGAAACCATCCGATCTCGTTTCCATTTCTACACCTTTAACCAAATAAAACCTGGCTTAGAAAAGTCCCCATAACCTCGCATATGGAATAGGTGTCGGGGCAGTACGTGTTTTGGATTATTTACGACGGGCGCCGCTCGTGAAAAACACACATTTGCGGTAAGAAACATAATTCATTTGGCAAATGTATCTTAGAACTGGCCTCTGAGCTGTGGTTCGTGAGACCACCGTGGAATTACATAAGCTAGTGCACCAAAAAAGATTCAGAGAATTTGAAACCGAAGGTGTTTTGTTCTAGACTCGATCAGGGAGTGTTAGAACTCGGAACAAAGAAGGTTAGAAAAACACTAAGGCAATTGAAAAGCTGATAAGGCAGGTAGAGTCAACTAGAGGAAAATGGAAACTAATAGGTTAGTGATATAGAAAATGAACAACAGAGCTACTAAAAATATTAGAAAACAAAATGTTAATATGATTCATAGGTTTCTGTAGCTTTAGCGAACCCTTTCATTTTTTTTATAAAATAACATTTTAGATAAAAGCATTAAATTAAGAAAGTTAATGTTATTTAGTAGTTTAACTACCGTATAATCGATCTACTTTCATAATGCAAAAATTGAATGTAATTTAAATGCAAAGATTGGCCTGAATTGGCCTAAACAATAACTGAAGCAGAGGCCCCAAGACAGTGGAAAAATTTGCATAGCCAACAAAGCTAGAAGAAAACCAATTCTCGAGTGCTAAAGAATTCCGCTTCTGATTCTGCCAGCGATAACGGATAATAAAGAGCAGGAGAGGGAGAAAGAATAATTCAAATCGTATTTCCCCTCCCAGGTGACAGTTCTGCACTGCAATCGTGGATCCAGGGAAAGTGGGCGTTAATGGGCGAATGGGCGAATGGGCGGGTCTCGAGGGGAAGGAACTCGGAGCAGGCGTAGGGTTTCCATGTCGTTTCCATGTGACGACTTATCAACTGTCCCGACGGCAGGAAAGAGGGGAGGGGGGATCGCTTAGCATCAACATCAAATACTACTCAAGAATTTCAAAGCAAACTTGTTTGCTCAACTTGCCAGCGATTTGTGGGAGGAATGGGGGGTTTGCTGCACAGAAAGAAAATCTAGAATATCATTATTTGTATAGAGAAATATTATAGAAGGTTTTATATGAGAAGTTAATAGAAGAACCGAAAGAAGAATTCCTTTAAAAGATTTACATTTGTTTGATAAATAGTATTAATATCTCCATATACGATAGCTAGAAGTGCAATAGTGTTATAACTTATACTATTTTTTCTTCGTGTAGCCAGGTACCTTAGGTAGGTGGTTGTGGTGGTAAAGGTGGAGGTGGAGCAAAACTGAGTTCAATACACTCGACGGCATTCAGTGACGAACATTTGGCTTTTGGGTGTTTTGAACTCATTTCGAAATGCGTAAAATTTGTTTTGTCTCTCGGTTATGTCTTTTTAAAATGTGAGCTGCCGTTGGCAGATTGATTAAATTATCGAGATGTGTTGTCGAGCGCCAATTGGTTGGCCCGATGATGATCTATTTAATTAGGAAGGCAAACAAACATCCGTGGAATGCGCTGCGAGCTGCGACCTTGCCATATTTGACGACTGGCTTTTCTATCTGCTTTTCATTCCCAGCCTTTTCAAGTTGTCAACTTCATTGGCAACCCGTTTGTGTTTTTCTTTTTTCTGCTTTTTTCCTCTTACCTCTTTCCGTGGAGAGTTTTATCTTATCGGGCACTGTTGCCGGCTTGACGGGCTAAGACTAATTATAATCTTATCTGTCACAACTAAGTAGTGCAAACATCAGTGGAACTGTAACCGAAACAGAAACAGAGACCGAATGAAACATCATCACTCGCCGAGAATTCGGCTTCAGATCTGAGTTCCCTCATTCGCTAAGGCTGTAAATTCCTCACATAATAAGCTACAATTTCGGGAAAACGACATGCAAAGTATTTTCCCAAATTGCGCAAAAAAGTGTGTTCCCCTCCCGTCTCGCGACAGTCCAGCTAAGCAAATAAACACACTGGCAAATGATATAGGGGAGAATACCTCCGGAAGAATTCAACAAGCCCCGAAAAAAAGGTTCCCAAGAAATTGCCATTTCATCATTATTTGAGATGGGAGGGGAAATGCGAGGCAGGAAAAGATTTACCAAAGGTAAAAGCAACAACAGTTGTTTAAGAAGCGATCAAACTTTCTAAGATAGCAGAACAGTTTTAAAGTGAATTCCCTAAGCCATCGAGGAGTTCTCGGTAACAAATATTTTCATAGAGATTATTTTCTTTAACTAATACTTGTGCTTATAAAGCGTATTTGCTTTCCAAACTATTTGGGAATGGCAATGCTGCAGCAATTAAATCCTTCGTAATTAAATAAATTATTATTATGGATAAAAATAGAGTTCTGCGCTAGGAAAATTCCAGATATGACAGTTCTAAAGACATTCTTTCAACCTTCTCTTAACCCTTTTCCATTTTTTCCGGGGGTTTCTGAGTTTTTACAATTTATATTTGCATTGCATAGAGTGCGAGGAATTCGCTGAGCAAATATTTGTGCCCCATACCACTTGTATGTATCTGTATCTGTAGCTGCCTCCATATAGCAGATACTTTCCACCTTGGGCCAGCATCTCGCTTGTTGTGGAAATGATAAGCGAAACGAACGACCTTGTTTCCGAAGCCAACGACCTTCGCAATTTACCAAACCAATTACAACTTCCCCGGGCAAACAAGAGATGTAGCATCCTGCTGCGAGATTGTGATCTGGGATCAGGGATGTGGTATTCTGGGCCCCGAGATCCGAAATCCGGGATCCGACGGAAGTAAGGTGAAAACAATTGACGGGATGGCAGGATCTGCTTAGGTAGTTGACAGGCCCATAAACGAATGCCGCTGAGAATGAGTTTCAAATCTGCGCCTTCTTTCTCTTTTCGCGAGGGTTTGGTTTCTCGCTGTGAGTGTGGGTGTACTTTATTTGCAACTACCAAGAAGCGCGGCTTGGGAATATTTTTTTCCCATTTTTTCCATCTTTTTGTGTTATTTTGTTATTTGCTGCAAGCCAAGCGCAGCGGCGGAGCACTAAAGAAAGCGTTGAACTTGCTGCAGGTTGCAATTGCCGATGTTGCCAGGCCCTTTTTTGCGGAAATCCAGCGAACGAATTACATTTAATTGTAAATTTATGCGTCTGCTTCCGTCCCCCAAGCCCCATATCACCCCCAAGCTCTTACTTTGGACTTGTGCAGTGTGAATGCCTCGCGATCTTCACCTTTCGGTGTGAATGTTTCTGCAGCAGGTACTCGCAGTTGTGTGAGAATTGACGAAATTATAATGAGTCGGCAGTGTGGAGAGTGCACAGGGAAAAATTCAATTAGGGTTAGAAAAAATACAATATGATCTTTATTTGGTTTGAATTAGATATTTATAGAAAATATCTCAATTAATCAGTGTAAAAACATATGTATAACTATAAAAGAAGGCCTATTTTTAAAGGGAAGTTAAAGCGTCTTAAAAATAGGTTGGATTTAAAAATCTAAAAAAATATGCGTAATTCGGAATTACCTTTTTAAATAATTTCACGCAGACAAAATAATGTATTATATTAATTTATAGCACTTATCGCTAATATCCTGTATTTTCTTTAATTAAATTATTACTTTTTCATGAGTGAGAATGTGAGATGGTAATTTTAAACATATTGTTTGTTTTCCCTTCGATTTTTCCCAGTGTTTCCTTTATAAAGCCACCAAAACCAACGGCAGCCTTGCCAACAACACCCCCGCCTAGGTACATAGGTACACATAATCATAACACATAACCGGGCACAGGTAACAATTTCCATTCATCTTTGTGCCGCTTTGTTACGCTTGTTAGTAGCTGACACTACAGCTCAGATTTACGACGACCTTTGGGCCTCTTTGCATGCGGCTATCAGGTATCCGGGCATCTCAATCTCGGAACACTCTTTTTTTTCGGAATACGACCACCTACACAGCGGGTAATATTTGGCAGATACTTTTAAGCTGATAGGCAAACACTTGGCTATATGGTTTACTGAAGTGGAAACAGGGGTCATAGTTCAAGCAGAGAACCGAGACCCCGAAGGTTGCCAAAACAATATCTCTGTGATTTATTGTCCTTTCAAGAGATTCTCGTTGCGGAGATTAGGATATCAACGGCAGTCAATTGGAAGATGTGTTGAAACCGTATTTAATGTGATGTTTTCTTTGGATCTACCGAACATTATTGTTAATAGAGATCAATGCGTTTCGCTTTGGCGGGGTCTTAGCCATTTGTGACCTCGCCATCGGTTGGCTGGCAATAAAAACCCGTTCTGGGGACTCGAACTGGGAGCTGCTAACTGGAATTGGAACTGGGAGCTGGGGAGCTGGGAGCCGACTATTGGTTATGGGGTATTGGAACTGCATTCGTGTGCCGGGGTGTGTGTGCTCATTTCGCTGGCGCCACTCCGATTTTGCATGTTTTCCGCATTATTTTTTGTTGTTGTTGTTGCTTTTGTCATTTTGCATTTTCACTTGGAATTTTTGTGGGCCAGCAAAAGTGTCTAATTTCGTTGCAAAGTGAAAAAAAAAACCGAAAAGACAGAAAAGCCACTTCAACAGCAATCAGACAAGAGAGTTTCGGAACTGGCCGAAATCGAAAATTCTACCCAAGGCCATAATTAACAAATTGGTGATTAGCCGGAAAGCTTTCTCAGTCGCAAGTCAAGAGACCCGGGGGTATGAAAGTGCATTTAGCAATGTCATTGCACTTTTGAAGCTGCAAAGCCAGCAGATTTATCTACCACGTACTTTGCCCCCATCCCGAAAACAGGCTTCCTCTTTGGGGGCTTCTTGCCTGGGCCTAGGTCTTCTGGTGCTACACTGAGAAAAATCAGGAATATGTTCTATGAACATTTTAGAAAAATAAATACAGTGCTTGCATCTAGCAATTGCATACGATTTTAGTAGAAAGAAAATTGTTCATTTTTTGCCATAACTAGTTGGGAATTATAAGAAAAAATGAACCTCAATGGAAGGGGGTATAAATTCAATACTTTTCTTATCAGCATTGAATCTTTGACTATATAAAAATGTAATCCTGCATAAGGAATACTGGATCCATGACAATTATAATCCTCCCATCGAAAGGATTATCTTCCGGCCAGTGTAGCTCCGTCTTCGTTTTGTGTCTGGGTTTGTCAACAGCCTGGCAGAATCCAGTTTTCGCCTAGGAGCCGGAGCCCCACTCGATGTCGAGTCGATGTCGATGGCGAAGCCTCTGCAGTTCCAATTCCAGTTCCAGTTCTTTGGGCCGAAAGCAGCGGCTCATAATTATGCATTAAACACTCGAAGTTTACGGGCCAGAAGTGGCAGCTGCAACTGCGGCTTTAATGGACATCAATTTGCATGGAAACCATACAGAAAACGATGACATTTGAAAGAGCCAACTGCGTGGGTCGTTTTGCTGTATGCTATATGCTATATGCTGTCCAACCGAGACGAAACGAAATGAAATGCAGTCGCCAAATCGCATTTGAAAATGCACAACAAAAACTTGTTTATTGGCTTAGACCCCTCAGCGTCGCCTCGCTGCATCGTTCGTCTCGTCTCGTCTCCGTGGGTCAATGTTATGTAAACCTGGTTCACTTTTTTATATATATTTCTTCGTTTTTTATTTTTACCACACACATAATACGCTCAACTTATTACACAAAAACCCAAATAACTCAACAAATATTTACGGACGCAGTCAACAGAAATCGATTCAATTTTCCTCCCTACCTCGCTCGTCTCGCTTCTTCCCGTCTCTTTCCACCCCGCTATCGCCGTCTCTTTCGGTCGGCGCGTCTATGTGGATTCGTCTTACTGGTTTGGCTGCACTGCATTCCAAAGATGCGAGTTGCGGACCGGACCCGATAAGAGAAATAAAAGTGCAAAGCAGCCATATATCCAACATCCAACAAAACAGCGACCACAAAAAATGTCGCCAGACCAAATTAAAATAATTTAACACATATAATTTCGTGTATTTTTCGCTTACATCATAACTCTTGTTGAAAGGTGTCCGAAAAATGAGATTGAAATCAAAATCGGGCAGGTCTAATCGCAAAATCGCATCAGCAGAAAAGAAGGGGAAGCCAAGACTCAAAGATAATTCCTGGACTTAAACTATAGTGAACTATTTTTTATGGGTTTGGAAATCGGTAGCAAAAGTGATCATATGAAACGGGACTATAATGGACTTTTATTAAGCAATCCGTTTATTACCAATTAACATTATAAAAATAATTTTTGGTCCTTCTAAAAATTCGAAGTTCGAAAATAATCCCAAACATAAACACCTAACTTATTATAAAATAAAATCTAAATCCCTCTTTGATACGATCAACCTCATAAACCTTGTCTGTCTGACCCTTCTCAAAGGTAGCCCCAAAAAAGATGAGATTGAAATGAAAATCCGGCAGATCTTCTAATCACAACAAACCGATCGATTGTCGAGAAACAAGCGAAAAAAAAACTAAATGAAAATGCGTAACCACAAGGAGAACGGAAATGGCTCCGAAATGGGCGAGCAGCAGAAGAACTTGGCCAAAATGGAGCCGCCGGAGAACAACAATAAGATTTCGGTGGTGTCCAAGCTCCTGCTGAAGGACAGCAATGGGGCTAGCAGTCGGAGCAGCAACAGCTTCAGTTCCGCATCGATTGCCGGTTCTGTACAGGTAAGTCTCTCGCTCTTAAATTTTTTCTTATTTCTTATTTCTACCAACCGGTTTCGGTTTTCTTTTCCTCGGCCGTCGTCTGACTTGTGTGTGCTTCTTGTTTTTATTATTCTTGTTAATAAATCCTCAAAAGCGCGCAGAATTCCAATCGCACACGGGGCTGACTCACAGTCCCAATAAACCCGGCTCGGCTCTCTTGGCCAGAAACAAACGAAACAAAAGTGAAGGCTGGAGAAAAAGCCACAAAAACAAATGAAACGCAACGAATCGGAGCCAAAAAGCCCACGCACAGTGGGTCTGGAGTCTGGGAATTCGATTTTCGATACTCGGACCACTGCAGGTTCCTAATTGAATTATGGGCCTGACCTCCATTTGCATTGCCCAACCCCGGGAAGTTTCATTTTCGATACTCCAAATATCTCGTGTATCCCCTGTGTCTGTGTCACTCAGTCACCCGAAAAAAAGAAAAAGAGCCAGAGAACGGTACATTTACCACTTGGAGAGTTTTGTTTATTTTTGGGATCATCTGGGGGAATCCGCTGATCGATCGAACCAACCACTCCCCATCCCATTGCCATCTTTCTCCTCCGCAGGATGCGAATGCGAGTTATTAATTGGACAACTGGCCATGAATGAAGCCGTAGGAATGTCGACTTGCGTGTGAAGTTGTTTTCTCGGTGCCAAATGAATGAATGAGTGCTGGTTGTTTTTGTGTATTATTTGTCGCTTTTCTGCTCATGAGATAAAATGTGGGGATTGATAAGGAGGCTGTAGAAATGTGGCTCAAGGTGCGGTTCTAAAAATAAATAGAAAGTTTATGTATATCAAACTCTAAATAATCCATTAAAAACTAATTAACATTTAGAAAGAAAGTTAACCATATTTGGGTATTTCTCGAGTATCTTGTGGTGCCTCAAATAATAGAATAATTACTTTTAATGATTGTTTTGTGGCTGCCAAATTCCCAGAATATTTTGGAATCTTCCACTTCCATTTCGACTTGCCCCCAATGATCCCATTCTCTCATTAGACACACAGAAACCTACCATATGCGAACGATTCTGTTTGATTTGCCCCGTCACCCATTAACCTTAACTGAATTATTTGGAGCCAGGGCGGCCTCTCCGCTGTGTGTGTATGTAATCCCGATCGAAGAACAGTGAATGCCACACGTTGGAAAATGGATTGGTTTGCGTCCAAAATGCAAAATAATTTACCAAATTAACGGTACCATTATCAACAGCGACGATCCGATCAATCAAAGTGAATCCGATCAATTAAATCTTGCCTCCGAGCGTGGCACAAAGTCGAGTCGAGAAACCAGAGAGAAGAGAAATGTGGCAATACGAGGAAAAGAGGTTATGAACAGAATAGAGCAGAATGCCAAGAACATAGCTCACGGATGATGGTACAGAGATAGAAATAGTAGGTTCTTATAACTAATAAGAATTAATATCGTAGGCAAGTGTCTTAGAGTCAAAATGTGTTAAATTGTTGATAAATAAATAATGTTCTTCATAATGAGATACACATAGGCATTCCCTTTTCAATCTTGAATTCATTTTCAAAATTTCAAAATCTTTTTCAATTTTTCTCTGATTTTTCCCAGTGCAGCTAGCTGATCGTGTTGATGATAGCTGGGCAGAGTTGGAGAAATGTGGCTGAGAATTGGAACAGCATTGACCTTATCACCGAAAGCTCCGTCTTTTGATTAATCATCTCCATTCTTAATTGTGGCCCCATCTTCATATTCACCACATATATGCCGATTGTTATCATCTGTGCGCCTTCCCCTTGGCTTTTTGCAAAATAGCATAGAGATATTGTATTTTCCATAGCCTTTGGGCCTGGCTTAGAAGTCGAAAGAGAATGGCCAATGCGGCGATCGATAGATGGATGGATCGATTCGCGGATCGATGGACGGCGGCTATGGCGGGCAGGTTATTGAACCGCTTTATTCTCGGGCATTTGTAACGTTTTATTTTTCATTTTCCCCATACATTTTGAGCTTCTCCACAAACGCTAATTACTGGCGCGGCGCACGCTTTAGTTCCAGTTATTAGACTCCAAGACTCCTAACTTCGTACTCCATACTCCATTGATATTGGTCGCAGCCGCCCCTTGCGATCCTCCAAACTTAGAACTAGTTTTCGGGGTCTGGCTGGGATATTTTTGCATCGATTAGGCCACATTCCACGCACCTATATCGCGCCGCTGGGCGTTGCAATCTCTTTGGGGCTATTTATAGCTGCAATCGAATTAATTGTGGCCACGCCCCAGCAGCGTTAGTGCCGGAATCTCTGACAAAACCAACTGTAATGGGCCAACCGGGCAATGGGTAATACATGGGCAATGGCTATATCCGTAGATGTGGTAGAAGTAGAAGGTAATGGCTAGTGGGCAGTTTCCAATGGGCTTGACGAAGGTCGTCGCTGTCCATTCTTCAGCCTCTCTTCTTTGCTTTAGATGAATGCGCAGATTTCTAAAGAAAACAAGAGAGAACGCTATAGTCGGGTTGGTGTCCCGACTATCTAATACCCGTCACTCAGCTAAAGGGAGTGCGAACGCTGTACTCGGGTTGGTGTCCCGACTATCTATTGGGGCTAAAGGGAGTGCGAGGGAGATAGATATATAAACAATTTTGATTGCGTATAACTTTTTAATGAATGGTCCGATTTGAAAAATGTCTTCTACATTTCGATAGGTATTGATAAACACAATAAAACTGCATTTTTACTTTTCCGAAATATTGAAATTTTTAAAATCGTATATAAGCGATTGTGGGCGTTAGAGGGGGCGTGGCACCCTTTTGAAACAAACTTGCGCTGCGTAGGAACTCCTAGAATCTGCATGCAAAACGCCAATCTTCTAGCTTTTATAGTTTCCGAGATCTCAGCGTTCATACAGACAGACAGACGGACAGACAGACGGACAGACGGACATGGCTAGATCGACTCGGCTAGTGATCCTGATCAAGAATATATATACTTTATAGGGTCGGAAACGTTTCCTTCTAGCTGTTACATACTTTTGCACGAATACAATATACCCTTTTACTCTACGAGTAACGGGTATAAATATTTTGGTTATAGATGTAACGATTTTTCTCTTCGTTTTTTTACTTCTTTTATTTTTTTCTGTCGAATCACTTGACGCTGCACTGGAATCATCTCTTTTTTTTTAGGTATCTCTTTTTAAAGTTCAAGTGTTTGTTGGGGGTTTGTTGGTTGTGAAGCCAAAGCGTGAGCTGATCAAGTTGAAGCCAGTGGGGCACCTTAATCGTCGCTTCATTTCCGCGCAGAGCTTTCCTTTTAGCTGCGGAAATGATCGCATATTTCGCCAAAAGAGATCTCCGCCAGCCGAACTAGCCCATCGAGTTAGGAGTTGGAAGTTGCGCAATTAGGGGCGGCTAAGCGGTCTGGTCCACGCCTCAATGGCTAAGACTCTGGGCGGTATGAGGTGGTCTTTAAAATTATAAATAGACTTGGACTTGAAGAGTCTAAGAATTAAAAGAGGGGATTTAGTAAAAGTAAGCGATTTATGTTTAGAATTATTTGGGGTTCCCGAGAGACGACCACTTATTGTAGGAAATTTTCGAAAAAATTTAAGTTAAGTTTGTTTGATATCTAAAGGTCCTAAGTAATATTTATTAAGATAAGATCACTTTTGGCATTTTATATTTTTTTGTATAGGAAAATTAGAATCGAAATCGTTGAGCATTAAAATTTCTGTTCTTAAACGTTGTATGGTTAATGTACATAATTTCTTATATATCCATTAAAAAATAGTACTGGATTCATCCGTCGTATTCCCATTCTATTATAATGACTCCCCAAGAGTATCCCACCATCGTGTTCGCTGGCATTTCCACGGCTGTCTTCTATTTCATTTTCATTTCCAATGCCTGTCGAACGCTTCAAGCTCAGCTCAGCTCAGCTCAGTTTAGTTGAGCCCGACTCTTAACGCTCATTAGTTCTCTAAGTCCGCCAGCCCCCACTCTCGACTTGTTTTCTCACACCGCACGCCACATAGGAGGCTTCAGCTCTGCAATTAATTAATGCCAACAGTCCGGCAGCAACATCAACAGCAGCAACAGCAACATCAGCAACAGCAGCAACAGCAGCAACACAAGCAACATCAGCAACATGAAGAAAAAGCAGCAACAATGCCGCCTGCCAGAGCTAAATTCTAGCCAGATTCCAGCTAAATTGTTTTGGCTCGTCTTTGAACTCGAACCGCCGGCGTTTTTAGCCTTAGCTTCTTACCTTTTGCATTTTTTCAGCTGAAGAAGAAAAAAATGATAACAAATAATTGCGCTGCTCTGGCGACAGGTGCACAACACACAACACTCCTTCATCTTCATGGGTTTCGTAGCCCCGGAAAATGAAAATATGCAGTGGAAAATTTCACCTATGTCGCTATGCGGCGGACTCGGAATTGGAATCGGAATCGGAATCCATTGTTCCGGACTCGGAAAATGCCCTGCTTATGCTTATACCCATTGTATGCACTTCTTCTTCTGGCCAACGGGCATGAAGATTTCTTTATGAGCGAACACTGCCTTAATTAATTAACAGGCCAAGTGAAAATGCATTTGGCCAGGTGCCGTTGGCTCTGCTCTCCTAGCCAACTTCGATTTCATTTTCCGTTGCGGAGTTGCTGCTGGCTCTGTTACTCTTTTTATACCCGTTACTCGTAGAGTAAAAGGGTATATTGTATTCGTGCAAAAGTATGTAACAGCTAGAAGGAAGCGTTTCCGACCCCATAAAGTATATATATTCTTGATCAGGATCACTAGCCGAGTCGATCTAGCCATGTCCGTCTGTCCGTCTGTCCGTCTGTCTGTCTGTCTGTCTGTCCGTCTGTCCGTATGAACGCTGAGATCTCGGAAACTATAAAAGCTAGAAGATTGGCATTTTGCATACAGATTCTAGGAGTTCCTACGCAGCGCAAGTTTGTTTCAAAAAGGTGCCACGCCCCCTCTAACGCCCACAATCGCTTATATACGATTTTAAAAATTTCAATATTTCGGAAAAGTAAAAATGCAGTTTTATTGTGTTTATCAATACCTATCGAAATGTAGAAGAAATTTTTCAAATCGGACCATTCGTTAAAAAGTTATGCGTGTTCAAAGTTTCTATCTCGATCTCCCTCGCACTCCCTTTACCTGAGTAACGGGTATCTGATTGTCGGGGCACCCGACTATAGCGTTCTCTCTTGTTTTTTTTGCTTTTTTTCGGCTAGTTCTTGAACCCACACGAGCAACAAATTTCACTTTTGTTTCTCCTCCAGCAAACGGCAGACAAAGCGACATTCGAGCCACGAAAATTTTGAGGTCAACAGCAAGAAAAACGGAGACGGAAACCGAGACGGAGACGAGAGACTCGTTCCCATTACCGGAGATTCGTTCGTCTGGTGGCCGTTTTGGCCAAAAGTGGACGCGGCTGAAGTCCATTGAAATTCTTGCCATCGAACTGAAGCGAAACTCTTCGTAATTTAATGCCAACTTAGAAGCTCAAGAGAGCGACAGCTGCCCTTTCGATCCAGTTGCAATTTGGCCAAAATAAACATGATTTGCCATTTCGATTTTCTGTGTTGTCATCATCGTCATCAGGCAGCCAGCTGGAGGATCGTATCCTCAGCGCTGGAAAAACAGAAAGTGAAGTGACCGAGTGAAAGATTTTCGGCTTTCTAATTGGATCTGTGTGCTGGTGACTCTTTTTCTGGTTTCTGCGATTTTCGCTTCTTGGCATCTCGGCGGACATCATCGGCTGGTCAGTGGGGCTTGGCTAATTAAGGGTCTCGCAGCAGGGCTAATTATGGCAAATATTTTCCATATTTCCATTGGCACATGTGTGAAAGTGAGTCCAAGAAGCGAACCAAGAAGCGCGAAATGGGAACTCATGACTTGATCCACACACAGTTTTTGGTTGCGCTCCGCTGATCGAACTAAACTGAACCAAGCCGAGCTGGGTATATGCATATATAGTATGTATATAAATTGCGATATGTGTACGTGTTCTTCTGACCTTCTGGAGCTGGCATTCTCTTCTCCCGCATCTCAAGAACCAGTTGGGGTTGCTGCACTGAGAATAATAGTAAAGTCCTACGAAAGTAGGGAGGTTTTTGGAAGACAATTTGGCATAGAAAATGTATTGAGATTAACTTGAACAGAATCTTAGTACTTATTATAATTTGGATATCCTAAAAAGATCAAATTGAGCTAGGTCAATAAAATATTTCGGTTCTTTTGGGGTTGTAATGAAAAGGTTAATTTTAATAAATTATTTTTGATTTTCAACACAGGAACTGCGTATTTTATTATACGAATTTTTGCAAATATATTTAGATCACCTTTAATAAAAACACAATATTTTTTTGATGTTACATAAGTTCAATAATATGTCAAGGTTATTAGGTGTTTTTATAAGAAAGAAAGTTTAAAATCATATAGATTTTTTCATAGGTCTTCTCAAATATTCATATTAGTATCTGGAATCTTTAAAATCAAATTATTATTTTCATTTTGATCTACTTATCACATATCTCCAAAATATTTCTAAGAACCCAAAATTTTCTCTGTGTGCCTGGGCAATTTATTTGCTCTTGTCGCAGGCTCCTTTTTGGCCTGGCCCGTTGAGGTTGAGTTTCGTTCCTCGGCTGGCCATGTTCGTTCTTATTTGCTGCACGCCTGAAACTTATCACTGGCCATAAATCTAGCCGCATGCCAAGCGGGGCCAAGTCGGCATACCAGACCGGTGGATACGATACGACACGATACGAAACCAAGTGGATGCCAGTGGACCAGACCAGGCCAGGCCAGCTACGATACCAGTGGATCAGATCGGACCAGTTGCCATGCCATGTCCATTACCAGTTCTCAGCCAGTCGGCCAGTTTCGCCAAAGTTATTAACGCCACAAGCGGCCATTGAGGTCAAGGATGCCTCGGATCCTGATCCCCAGTAAATCCATTTCATTTCATTTCATTTCACTGAATCTGCATTGCATAAACACACTCATTCGCCACTAATGAGACTCACCCACCGCGAGCTGCCAAAAATTATTACTAATGAACCGCAGATTCACTTTCATCGGTGGCCCACTTAAAGGGATTCACCGCCAGTTGGCCAGTTGGCCCGTTGCCCGGGTTGACCAGTTGCCTGGTTCTCCAATCACTTGACAGCTGGCGAAAGGAGTCGAAATCGAAGTGCCATCGACGTCATCGCCGCAGCCTCCTTGGTCTTTCCCCTCGTTTTTCCCCAACTTTCCCCGAAAGTGCGGGGATCGTCGGGACCTCCGCAGAGCTGGCTGCCACTTTGATTTTATAAAGCCAAGAGCTACGCAATCTGCGGCGCTGGAAACGAGCGAAATAAGTATTCAGGCTGCCGGCCATTGAACAGTGGTTCGAAGAGTAGTAGTTTTGGGAACAAAAATGGGTAAGCCAACTGTATTTTCTGTATTAGTAATTTCTTTCTTGAAATTCGTCACACCCAAAAAAAAATCGATATGAAACGTAGATCGATTTTACATTAAACTCGATATGCTTGAAATGAGTTTTTCATGTTAAAACGATATGCGTATTGCATATCGATTTAACGGCGACTTGCTTTTTTCTGTGTGCAGAAAAAAGCCTTGGTAATCTGGACTTCCGTTATGTATGATATTTCAAAGGCCAGATATTCAGTTCTTACATGTTTTCTAAATTAATTTTATATTTAATACTAGGGATTAATTTTTTTGAATTTAGTTTAAAAATTAAGAATGGTTTTAAAGTAGTTAGAAAACATGAGTTACTACAAATACATTAAATACATACGTTATTCGGCAATCCTTTAAAAGTATTTCTTCGCTGCTATTCAAGCCAATGTGCGATCACTTTTGGCCCGGCTCGCACTGCCGTTTTGTGACTGTGTCCAATTTGGGCGCAGATTGACAGCGATATGCGTTTAATTTGACGATAAATGGCCAATATAGCACGCAAGCCAAGTTGGGCGCCAGATCGGGGGGCTGTGGGCTGTTGGCTGCGGATGGAGGGCAGTAGGAAGGACTCGGGTCTTTCGGGCTCTTTGCAATTCAATTCTAATGCTCGAGGCCCGCGGGCTTCTGCGACTCGTTCGTGCTCTCGCCAATTGCCAAATTCAAATCCAAATCGCAGCACGATCCAAGCTGAAGTTGAAGTTGAAACTGAAGCCGAAGCCGAGAGGTTGAAGCTGAATCCAAATCTGAAGTTAAAGCTAAAGCTGAATTTGAATCCGAAACTGAGTCTGAGTCTGAAGCTTGGCCACGTTGGCAACAACTGACACGTTTGCTCGCATTTTGATTGCAATTTCTTTTCTTTGGCCAACTCTCCGCTGGAAAGAGTCAAATTCGTGTTGGCCATTAAAAGCCAGCGACAATGGAAAACGCAAATCAAAATAGCTTTGGAGCGGAGAAGAAAAAATTTACAAATTTTCCTCACGAAATCATTGTGGCCAAAATAAATGCCAAGCTGATCGGAGACACGAAAATCTCCAAGTTGCCTGCATTCTCGGCTGCGAATTCCGCATCTTTTGCGAGACATGTGGGCGGCTGTCAATCTGTCGTTTGTCCCCGTCTCTTTCTCTGTCTGTACTGCCATCTCTTTCTTCGCCTCTGTCTCTTATCACGCGACAGAGAATGTCTGACAGTCTGACTAACTGACTTTCTGACCTTCTTGCGAGGCATGAGTCAAGCGTTTCGGTGATAGCCGGCGATACTTCCAAACAAAGTCTACTGGATGCAAGCCAAAGTCGTCTGACTAATGCCATACAGTAGAACTTCTATGTATTGAACTTTCCCTTTCATATTATTCGTATTTTATGATAATTTTTTTATAGTTGGTGGTTAAAAAAGGTTTCTAGTGTCAAAAAGTATCTTAAATAATTACTTTTCTTATAAGAAATGAATTAAAATAGTTAGCATAAAAGCATATACATTTTCATATTATTTCATATAATATTTAAGATTTTTTTTAAGTATTTAAGAACAATCCATCATTTTTTGCGGTTTAACCTTAAGACCTATCAAAAAATTCTAGAAAACTCATAAGCTTAATGACATTAGTAGTATGGAATTTTCCATGATTTTAAGTTTTCCCTATATCATAATCATATTTCCGGGGGGAATTGGAAAAAACAATTAAACCAAACGGAAACCGAGTTGAACAAACAAAGAAATGCTTTCTTAAATAATGTGACTACTATCCCGCTAGGTTAGCCACACGCTTCGCTGGCGGGCTTCCTCTTTCTTTATTGATATAATTTTAATGGATCTACAAATATTACGCATACGCCCAGCTGGCCCGCAGTCACCTTTCCCCAACAGTTTCCCAGGCAATTTGTTTCGCTTTTCCTGCAGGCGCTTTAAGTCGGGCACTTAGCACAATTCATCAAGTGATTTATTTAACACGCGCCTTCCACTCGGACGGAAGTTTGATTTCGCCCGTGGCACGGGATCATTAAGAATCCCATTCCAGCGGCTCCAATGGATCCAACGGATCCAGCTGTGACCCACTGCACCAGTTTGGACCCCATCTTAGTGGATAGCAGTTGGGCCTGAGCTTCGGCTTCGGCTTCATCTCCATCCCGGACTTTTGGCCCTGGCCATTGATTTATGGTGCTGCCGGAGCTGCTCATCCAGAGCAATTTCACATGGGCACACAGCTGTGGCCGATAATTATGGGTTTTGGGCTGAGAGAGGTTTCTCTAGGAATAAAATGGGCCAGAAAAAACCAAAAAAAAAAGTCAGAAAATAGCGAAGGCAAAGTAAAGGGCCCCGTGGGACAGTTGCTGATTTAAATTCGTGTTAGAGAGACAAAATAATTACGGCAATTGGGCAGAAAAAACCCCAAATCCAAACGAACTGAAATGAAACTGCACGACGATCGACTGAATGACTGAATGACTGACTGGCTGGCTGGGTGAGTGAGTGAATGAATGACTCTTGGTCTTGGGAACACTCGGAGAGTGGAACCATTGGAACCATTAAAATTCTTGGCGATGCGCCCTAGGCCAAAAAAACCAAAAAACCAAACCAGAGAGGCAGAGACCTAAGTAGTTGACCCAGAAAACGATTCTATTGCATATCGGCAACTGTCAGTCATGTGATTCGTTATTATTGTTATTATATGTATTTGCCATTAAGCATTTATGATTTTCTGATTTATTTCAGCTGCTTTTGTGGCGCCAAAGTCAAAAAGACAATCAGCAGCCGCTGCCCACGTAGCTACCAAACAAAAGTAGATATATATATATATATACCTCTATATATCGTTAAAAAACAAAAATACAACAACCTCTACAATCCCCAATCTCAATGCAATCGAGACTTGAAGCCAAGTCAGTCAAGTGGCTTAAGGCTTGGTCTTGTAACGTTTCGTTTTCGTTATTTTTAACGTTAGTTTTATTTCCAGTCGACTTATATATGTATTTCCCCAGTCGCTAGCTATTTCTCCATGTGCTTCGGTTTCGGCTTTATGCTCGAGTATTTACAATTCGATTTGCTTTTGCGAGAGTCGCAGGCGCAAACATCCAAAAATTAAGTATACGACAGGAGGGCTGGCAAGCAAATTGACTTGACGAGTTGATGAGTGGTGGCAAATTTCGGTGGGTAAATATATACGACCGAGTGGGAGTTTCATAAACAGTGATCACAGTGGGTAATAAATGCTCAACAAGGAAGCTCGGTGACTGTGACTGGATCTATTAAATAAACTACTGAATTGTAAAGTGTTAACTATCATAAAAGTAAAAGTTTGGCTGAATTTCTTTAAAACCTGCAAAATTAAAACATTTTATGACAACAATATCCTTGACTTAAATTCGCTATCTATGCAATTAATCAATAAAGAGATTAAACAATGATTACAATGCCAATCTGTTATTAGCGAGGCGTATGAATCAATAAATCAATAAAACCCCGCTGATAAGCAAAAGTGAAATGAAAAGCATACAATTCTAATTAGGTGGAAAAGTGTGACTAATTCTGTGTTTATGAATGAATAAGCAATGATTTTCCTAGAGATTACGTGCCACTACTTCCTGTTTATTTCGTATATCAATACTTAATCTTTTCGGGGTTCAACGACTTTAATCACAGTTTGCCAGAAATATGAAATACCCATGAATTTACCCAACTAAAGATCTGTTTACCCAAAAACACAAACCCAACAATGATCATGTTATCGATCTGTTATTTCTTCGTTACCAAATTTTCGCCCAATCCAGTGAACTTGATCACCGACGAATCGCAGCATGAATCACAAAGCTCGGAGGCTTGGAGCCCTGCTCATGTGGCCGATTCGCTTGTGCCTTGTGCACACCATTACTTAATCCGGCTTATTATGGCATCCGTCTGGGCCAAACCCCCCACCCCCTTTCGACTCCCCCATACCATACCCACGATCGTACATAATATATATGCTTTGGCAACATCGCAAGTTTCGGGTATTGCCGCTGCACTTCAAATATGTTTGTTTGTTTGCTTGTCGACAATTGCATTGCCTGCACTGCAATAATTTTCACTTAATTATCTAATGAGCGATCCAAAGACCCCAGAAAGTCTATTGTTGATTTTTTCCTTCGCCTTTTTTCTGTTTTGCCTAAGCTCTGACCGTAATTATGGCTGCGGATCATTTGCAAATGTGAGCTATCCGGTCAGCAGCGGTCACATAACTAATGATTAAACCATTTAAATGTTTCGGACTTATGCAACAGCGATTTCTCTTGTTCAAAACTCTTGCAGGATGATATGCCGCACCACAATAGTAGCCAACTGAGCCAGCTGGGCCAGCACCATGGATCGTCGATGGACCAGTGCGGACTAACACAGGCCGGCCTGGAGGAGTACAACAATAGATCCTCCTCGTACTACGACCAGACGGCCTTCCACCACCAGAAGCAGAACTCCTATGCCCAATCCGAGGGCTACCACAGCTATGTGTCAAGTTCGGATTCCACATCGGCCACGCCATTTCTGGATAAGTAAGTTGTCGCGGAAAAGCGGGGGGAAATACTTTAAGTGCAGTGAGGAAAAATATTAGATTTCAATATGAAGAAAATAATATTATAATGGCAAATTAAATAAATTACTTTCTTACAATTGAAAACATAACTACTGCTATGAAAATTTATTAAAAGTTATAATAAAATACATTTTTGGGCATTACATGCATTTTTTTTTTGTAGGTTCGTTGTTGAATTGCAAATAGAGATTTAATTAAAATTAATTTTTACCATTATAATTAAGTGTCTTACTTTTGATAACAGGTATAAATAGATACAAAATCCCTTTGCTTGCTTGTTAAAAAATTAAAATATTGATTTATAAGAAACTCTAAGATTCCATTTATTACTCTTACTTGATGTTACATTTTATATCTAATTTTCTCGCCGTGTGGCTGCATTGCAAACACGTTTTTCCTCGCACATACTCGCATCAAATGCCGAACGACAATTATGAATTTTATTTGTACACTAAAAAACGCCATAAAAGATTCTTGGTAACGCAAACACATGAGATACACAGACGGCGTAGACGGGGCAGAGAAATAAAACCGAAAACGAGCAGCTTAAGCTTGGCTCTCAAGGTCTTCTTGGATCTGTCTCCGTCTTTTAGCTCCGGTTGTGGCTCTATTTTCTGTCTATCTGCCTGTCTGTCTGTCTGCCTGACTATCTGAACTTGCCCCAAGTACCGAAGAGAGTCCGCTTCTGGCTCTATTTGCCCGAACCGAAGGCTAAGCAAGAAATTCAAGTAATTGCGGCCATGCGAAAAGCAGAAAACCAGAAAACCAGAAATCGCAAATTTCTGTAGCACGCAATGATTTGCCAAAAAGCTCAGCTTCGACGGTACTTTAATGTTTGTTAACCAACTCTAATCTGAAATTCCAACTGCCTGTTCTATTTGCAGATTACGTCAGGAGAGCGATCTGTTGTCGAGGCAGTCGCATCATTGGTCGGAGAACGATCTGTCCTCCGTCTGCAGCAACTCGGTGGCTCCCTCGCCCATTCCCCTCTTGGCCCGCCAGTCTCACTCCCATTCGCATTCCCATTCACACTCCCATTCCCACTCCCACTCCCATGGAAACTCCTCCTCCTCATCCGCCTCCTCATCCAGCTCCAGCAACAACAATATGAATAGCAATAGCAACAGCAACGGCAACAGCACCAACAACAACAACAGCTCGGAAAGCACTTCCTCCACGGAAACCCTCAAGTGGCTGGGCTCGATGAGCGATATATCCGAGGCCAGTCACGCCACCGGCTATAGCGCCATATCCGAATCGGGTGAGTTTTCCCTTATCCCTTTAAAGAGAGCAGAAAGCCACGGTTGTTAGCCCAAAATATCATTGTATTTAAAAGTTAAGTCAGTAGCAATGACCATTTAAGATTCCAATTTGAACAGTTTTTAATGTTTTGTAAGTAATCCATTTTTGATTTTTGGATCTTCTAAAATATTAGTATGTTAACAAGGTCTCAAAAAGCCTAAAATTGTAATACACAATAATAATTATTCCATTCTTACCTATGTCTTGTAAAAAATTAAATTATTTTAAATTTTCATTCAAATTTTATGATTAAATTATTATAATAATTGGAAAGTCTAAATATAGATAATAATAGAAATAAGAGTATTCTTCGATCATAAGCGAACTTTTATTAATTCTGTTCCACTAAATTCAAAATTGGCAAAAATTTGTATTTCTTAAGAACATTGTTATCGAATCAATTTTTCTTTGATTTGCATGCTAAGTATACTGTTTTGCATATAGGTTTTCCGATTAACCTAGTGGTTAGATAAATTTTCTTTGCATTTGTGTCAGTAAATGTTGATCGCTTCAAAGCATATTTCCAGTTTTCAGACAATAAATATGCATTTCCAAATAAAAGTACGCTTTAATACAATTATTATAGAACTAACAATCGTGGCTATAAATCGACTGGGGGGTCACAGTGGCAGTCTCGGCTTTTGGGGGTGGTGAATGGTTGGCCATTAGTAATAAGAGAAGGTTGCCCAAAAATGCTGGGCGACTGGCGAACCGGGCGAACCCACTCCCCCACGACCTTGGCTCACTGCTGCTGGCCCCCTTTTACTTGGCTCTAGACCCCCAGCTCCTTTTAGAATGGCCGAGGACACGCCCTAACCGATGTCTCCCCCTTTGCAGTTTCCTCCTCGCAGCTGATTGTGCACAGCTCCCGGGTGCCGACCCCCAAGCGTCACCACAGCGAAAGTGTGCTGGCCCCAGCGATCTCACCCACCGAGAGCAGTTCCTCCAACATGATCTCCGAGGTGGAGGAGGAGGAGGAGGCTTCAGCGAGTGGTGAGGGAACCCCGGTGGCGGTGCATCATCCACCCCTTCGCATCCAGCATCGCCACAGTCCCAGCTATCCACCCGTGCACACCTCGATGGTCCTGCACCACTTCCAGCAGCAGCAGCAGGATCACCAGAACCACCAGCACCACCAGCGCCACCACTCCAACCAGTCGGCACAAAGTTCCTCGCTGGAGATGGACCAACCTCGCTCTGTCCTGGGACAATCCCACTCCATGGGCGATCTGCAGCAGAAGCAGCATCAGGGAATGGGTATGGGAATGGGCAGATCCACTGGCCAGCAGCACAAGTCGAGCATTTCGGTGACCATTTCCAGCAGCGAGGCGGTGGTCACCATTGCCCCACAGCCGCCGGCCGGGAAGCCCAGCAAGCTGAAGTCCCTGTCCCTGGAGGCCCAGTCCTTCAGCTCGAGTACACCCAATATGGGTGCAGAGCAGAGCAGTCCCACGAACAGCATCGATTCCTACCGCAGCAACCATCGCCTCTTCCCGGTGAGCACCTACACGGAGCCGGTGCTCAGCAACACCTCGCAGTATGTGCAGCATCCCAAGGCGCAGTTCAGCTCGGGGCTGCACAAGTCCGCCAAGTGAGTAGTAATACTTAAATACTTTAATAATTTAACTAACTCCCCGTTAACCCTCACTTAACCCGCAGACTTCCTGTGATAACGCCAGCGGGGGCCACTGTGCAGCCCACCTGGCATTCGGTGGCCGAGAGGATCAACGACTTCGAGCGCAGCCAGCTGGGTGAGCCGCCGAAGTTCGCCTACCTGGAGCCCAGCAAGACTCGCATCCTCTCGAATCCTGCTCTGAAAGCCATCCAAAAGAACGCGGTGCAATCCTATGTGGAGCGCCAGCAGCAGCAGCAGAAGGAGGAGCAGCAACTGCTGCGACCCCACTCGCAATCCTATCAAGCCTTGCATGTGGAGCGCAAATCGCTGCCCAATAACCTGAGTCCCATAATGGTGGGTCTGCCCACGGGAGGTGTCTCCACTTCCTCGCGGGACTGCAGCTCACCCACTCCGCCACCGCCGCCACCCAGATCGCGGAGTCTCCTGCCCAATCTGCTGAGGCGCTCCAGCTCGGCCTCGGACTATGCGGAATTCAGGGAACTGCATCAGATGGCTCAGGGTCAGGTGGGTCAGGCCAAGGGGCCCAGCATAAGGAACATAGGCAGTGCTGAGAAGATCAGCTTCAATGACTGCGGAATGCCACCACCTCCACCGCCTCCCAGGGGACGTGTGGGTGTGGTGCCCACCCGACGCACTTCCTCGGCCACCGAATACGCTCCCATGCGGGACAAGCTGCTGCTGCAGCAGGCCGCCGCCTTGGCCCACCAGCAGCATCATCCGCAGCAGCACCGCCATGCACCGCCACACGTTCCACCCGAGCGTCCGCCGAAGCATCCGAATCTCCGGGTGCCGTCGCCCGAGCTGCCACCACCGCCGCAGAGTGAGCTGGACATCAGTTACACCTTCGATGAGCCACTGCCGCCGCCACCGCCGCCGGAAGTGCTGCAGCCACGCCCACCGCCCTCGCCGAACCGACGGAACAGCTTCGCCGGTGCCTCGTCATCCACACGTCGCACCACCGCCTACGCAGCAGCACCACCCACGCCCTCGGCGGGATCCCCGGTTGGAGCCACCAAGGTGCCACCGCTGGTGCCCAAGAAGCCAACGAGCTTGCAGGTGGGTCATGACTACTGTTTTGTAAATTGGATTCAGATTCTTATAATCATATTTCTATACTACCAAGCAGCACAAACACTTGGCGAACGGAGGAGGCGGCAGTCGCAAGCGACCGCACCACACGACACCGCAGCCCATCCTCGAAAATGTCGCCAGCTCGGTGGCGCCACCGCCGCCCCTGTTGCCGCGTGCCAGAAACGCCGCCCATGACAACGTGATCGCCAGCAATCTGGAGAGCAACCAGCAGAAACGGTGAGTTATAGGTTTTTAAGTTAGGGTTATAGTTTAAGATTAGGAAAGATCTTTAGAGAACTCTCAATTATCGAAGCTAAAAATGCATAATGAATGTGGTATTTTGTAAGTAAGGTTATAGTTTGGAACTAGCGAAAGAACTTTAGAGAACCCTTACTTCAAAATTCCATTCATATATTTATCGAATTAAAAAATCCGAAATTAATATAGTAAAGCATTTTAAATTGGTTCATCGTTTGAAACTAGGAATATAACTTTAGAAAATTCTCTTCGTGAATCAAACTTCGTTTAAAGGCTTTTAAATAAGACCTATAGTCTAAAAACTTTAGTATGTCTCTTTTTAAATCAAGTTCATCAAAAATACTTATCTAATTTACAAATTCAGAACTATATGCATTTATTTCTAAATGTTTTCTGAAATTTTTAATTTTGATTAATGGATTCCTATATTATGAAAATGTTGTTAACTCTATTGGGTAAAATATGATATTTTAATACAAACGTTGGTATTCGCTTTGATTCCCATAAATTAATGTCATATTAAAGACTTGTTAAAGAAACAATCCCAAACAAGCGTAAAATTTAATGCAAAATGAATAAAAATCATAATTAGAGAACGAATTCTGTAACTTAAATTCCCAGTATTCAAAGCCATTATATACTACTTTATTATACATGCCTATTTTATTAACTTCCTAGTTTCTAAAGCCTATTAGTATCTTAAATTAAATAAGTTAGACCTCAATCCAGTATGAGGGTCATTAAGAAAATCACACAGCACCTGGTCGGCTCCACTCTGCAGCATCCGTGGGCAACGATTTTGATTTCAGTTTCAGTTTCGACCACTCCCTGGATCTTTGTTCTTGACCTTATCGAATCCAATTAGCTGTTCAGCTGTGAATGGAGTGCGTGGCACGGTAGCCAGCGAGCTTCGCTGATCTTGGCTAATGAGCCGCTTCCTTCGCCGCCTTCCTTCGGCCGTCAATCAGCATCAGCTGTCGCCTAATGCTTAATTGGATTATGAAATACACTGCTCGCTGAGCAGCTCGACTTTCGCTTTCGACCCACTAAGCCCGACTTGGCCGACTCGGCGACTCCAATTGCCAATCGCTGGGCACTAAACGCCAATTGAGCCGCCACCTGAGCACCGGGCACACAGAAATGTGTCAACCAAACAACGATTTATGTTTTGCTCCTTGGCGTGTGGGTAGCACCACTATCCACCATCCACCATCCACTCCCCCAATCGCCCAGATTCCCAAAATGATTCAGGCACACCACTCAATTCTTTGTTCTGATTGTGCTGGTAAAAGCCAATCAAATTGAAAATCGAAATTTATCCGGCCAGCGGGACAAAAGGTCCATTCTTGGCCGGGCTTACGGGGCTTTGCGGGGCTGACATTGATAGATGAACGCCGGGCGGTTCATTAGCGCACCGAGCGCATAGTTTTTGCATTCACTGTATGGCATCGCACCCAATTTTCGGGCGTTAGATAACTCAGAGCCGCACATTGAGTTCAAGCTGCGGTTGCACAGTGGTTGTGATATAGGAAATATTTTGGAAATTCCCCATAAATGAGTCACTTAAAAAAAATACAGTATATAATAACATTACCGGATATTAGTGAAATAATTGGAATTTTTATGGGTAGACTTATAAATATTCATGACAATAAATAGTTACAATTTATTTGACAACCTTAATCTATCAAATTAAAATAGGAAAATATTTATTTTATTGCTTTCAAGTGGTAAGAATCAGATATAACAAAGCATTTAAAATGTATACAAATTTAAATACTAAGATTATTCAATTTTATAATTTAAATTGGGAATATAGAGTGTCATATTCTTATGGGAAGTAAGGCGTTTTTTAGTTATTTTTACAATGGATAGTTGAATCTCTCCCACTGTGCCTTGTTCATGTTCAATAATTTCTATGGGCTGTCATGTTTTTTCCTCTGTTGTTCCTTTTTTCCTTCTATTTGGGGGTGTTTTGTTTTGATTTTTTTTTTTAGTGGCTCAGTTGACACCGGGGGAGACCTTTGCGGCACGATTTGTTGCAGCAGCAGCATCCAGCACGAGACAAATATTGACACAATTTGTGGCAGCGCTTTCAGCCAGGCTTTCTGCTCAGCTTAGCCTGGTTGGGGATTTGGCTGGCAACTTGTAAATGGGCTTGTCAGAGGCTTCGTTGTCGCTTGAGCCTGGTCGCGGGGTTCAAATGCCGTTCACCGCGAACGTGCCTAATTTGCATTTTGAAAGTTGCAGCGTGCGGAAAATGGAGCAAAGGGCAGTAGTCATCGCTAGCATTTCTCGAACCGACTCACCTGCAGACACTTTTCGAGCGACTTCAATTAGAGCAGAAACAGCAGAAAATGGTAAAAAACCGAAAACCCTGAGAGGTGTGCCATATGTTCTCCTGACAGCCTCTAATTATCGCCTCGCACAGCCGTTGGCCAAAGAAAAAAATCGGCAAAGTGCAGGCATTTGCCGAATTAATTCCCTCTTTGGCCATTTGGCAACACTTCAGCTCTGCAGCTAGGTCTTACCTGTATTATTTTCAAATTAACTGCCAGCATTGAGCATTGAGCACTGCGACCACAGACCACGCGTCGTATGCGCGCTATAAATCACTCATTCGCCGTGTGGCCGCGGCAAAAGGAACAAGCGAAACATAATGGCGAACGCCAGGCCAGACAATTCAATTTATCCAGCCGCAAGTCGCGACTGTTCCGATGCAGTTGCCGTGATTAGACCAAGTCGTCGGGCTTTCAGGCCAGCTTGGCTTTCTGGCCACATTTAACAAAGTGTTTGCCATAATTTCTGGTCGCTATCAACGGCTGAATATCGACAGGGCACACAATGATCGATTGAACTTTGCTCCAATGACGATGACGATGCAACGGCAGCAGCGACAGATTGGCGATGAGAACAGGCAACAAAAGGTGATTGAATTTAATGGCTTCAGGGGCTTGGTACCGACAGTTCCCTGTACCTATAATAATAAAGCTCGTTTAATCCGAGAAAAATCTTGATAGTGGAGGACAGGAATATATATAGTAGGTAATATATATGGAGAACAGGAATATGTTTATACCTTTTATGGTCAGAACAAGGTTCTTTGGACTCTTAAGTTTACACAAACTGTTGCCTACTTTTGTGCTTGCTAGTAAAAAAAAACAGCGCTTGAAACTATGCTATGATTCTTGTCATGAAACTTATTAAAGAGCAGACCAAGATCTCTTTCTCTTTATTAAGAGAGTGTATTTCTTGAAAGAGCTAAAGTTAAGCGAAAAACCATTAAAATTAAGAAAAGCAATCTTGTCTAAATCCCAATAAATGTCTCAATTGAATGGCCCATAAATAACCGCTGATCATAAACTGAGAACCCTAGAAGCTAATGGCAAAATTTAGTTTTTTATTTTCAATTTGTTCTTCAGCAATGAATTCCTGACTAGTGACTATGTTTGGCCAACAAACCTTTAAGCGGCTTTATATACGATTTTAGAGTAAGAGAAATCCCTCTCTTAGCACTTTAGTCCTCCCTTAAACTCTCTATCGCTCTCTTAAGCCAACCGGCTCTGCACTGGAGTGTGTTTAAGGTCTTTTGTGTTTGCGGTGCCGTGTTTTTGTGGCCATCATCCCGCTGACGTTGCCGCAACTTCAAACGAGTGAAATCCGCCGAGGCGTCCGGACGTTCGCGCTAGTTTGTGGCCTGTGTGATAAGTTAAATAAATCCATTGCAATTGCCATCGAAATCGCAAGTTCCAAAATCCGGCAATTAAAAATGTAAAACTCTCGTGACATATCGATTTCATGTGTTTTTTTTCGCGGCCCCGACTTCCTGATCGCCAAAAAAATCAAACAAACCAAAATAAGGAAGTTCAGCGGCGGGTTCAAATGCTGGGCCAACAAACTGCATAGCATTTGCACAAATAACTGGCAGACAAAAGGAAGCAAGATATCACGCAAAGAGTTCGGTTTATTTCGCTGTCATTTGGGGATTGTCCAACATACATATCATATATCTCTTGGATCTCTGGGATCTCCGCGCGCGCGTGTGTGTGTGCCTTGTGCTCTTCCCAACCAAATTGGATTTCACAATACTGGATACCGTCTACCAACTGAAAATGGTGTTCGGCGGCAAGTTTCGAATCAGAAGGTAAACACACACTTTTTGCACAACTCAATTGCCAGCCAAGTCGCCTGGTCAGTTAAGTTCAGTTATTATGATCTCAGCTGATAACGCCGGCTATTAACGATCGCCATTAGTCAGCGGCAGCAGGAAATTCTCTGAACTACGTTTTTTGTCGGCACAGAGAGAGAAATGTGACATCTGTTCTAGGCGGACATTAGAAGTTTTGATTCATTTTTCAATTACTTGGAAGTAATCGGATCCCTGACAATAAAGAACCCTATTAGATATTCATATGGGAAATGGTATTTTAAAGTGCGACATGTGTTTTACAAAGTAGTTAAGATTTTTGCTTAATTCTACAATTAATTTGAAGTGATGTCTGGAAGGAATGTCTATAAAAAACACTTTAAAATATGTTATTGAAGTTAATGTCATAAAGTATATATTTTGTATTTAAGAAAAGTTTCGTACAGCTAATTCACTAAGGAATCATTTTTTAAATTGGTAGGATGATATATTAATAATAGATTTGTAATAATTACCTTTTTTTTCATCTGCACTCCAACTAAGCCGCTTGAAAATGAAAACTAGACTTTTAATAAGAACGCGCGCCAGCCAATGGAGTATTTTATTTTTTCCCAAGATAAGCTTTTCTGTGAGTCGCTTGCTAACTGCATTGCTGTCTGGCTTTTGATCTGAGGTTGCTGCTGGGATATTTGTGGCTGTTGCCTAGTTGTACTAGTTTGTGGCGACGTTGTCGGCTAACTTCAGTGAAACCATATTTAGCATGCTCAATGCCTAACGTCTCCGCTAATGACGATAGTTGTTGTTGGCTGCACGGCGAAAAACCCGAAACTGTAATAACATACATTTCTTATAAATCCCATACTAATTGGAATAATATTTGTTTGACTAATAAAGTTGAATAAATATTAAATATTTCGGCCAGACTTTCTTTGGAGATATGATAGAATTCAGAGTTTTCAGCACCTTTTTCTGTCTGTGTGGATCTTTGACTTGTCCCAGGCTCTAACAACTTTAGCCCGAGCTGATAAATTTTCACAGCTGTTGCCCCTCTTTCTTTCTTTCTCCATTATTGCCATTCCCTTTGGCAGCCACGTAGGCGGCAGGTGCAAAACTGCCGCACGTTTCCTTCTCCTTCCCCTCTGCTCACCGCTTAACCATTTAACTTTACCTGCTGCCATGGCAAATTGTCTGCGGACTCACTGGAAACCATTCATACATATATGTACCATATATATGGTTTATTTCTATTTGAATTCCATTTGTATCGGTGTGACCGAGACACGCGTCATTCGCCATAATTCATAACGAGATCTATTGACATTCGGACCATATAAGTGGTAGGTGGGTTACACTTGGTATGGAAAGCCGGCTATCAGTGCAAAGATCTTATCGATTTTTGCTTTTTTGCTGTATCAGTCGGAATGAGAACAATGAGGACCTTTGTTTGGACTGGCAAAGGCGGCTAGAACCGGTTTGGGCCAAGGAACAGCTGGTGGTTGATTGGTCACCCCTAGGAGTGGTCTTTGCACTCGTATCCCGGCAACTGTTAAGGCCAACAACCCTCGAGGGATGTAGTAAAATGAGGACACCACTCAAAGGAAACGCCAGTAGTCAGTCGATTTTACTTTCACTTAAAGAAAAAACCATCCATTTAAGAAGAACATTTTCTCAGCTCGAAAGTACTTTGGGTTTCTTGGTTATGCAATGTCCGTTTGAAAGGTAATTACCGTTTTAATTAAGAATTACCTCAGTCGAATGGATTAGATTTGCCATGATTGGAAAAGCCAGCCAACGTATATGCCCGAATTCGACGAGGGTATAAACCATTAGCATAAAAAAAGAAATAAAATAATATTCAGCTCTGCCGTGTTGGTTCGTTGTTTAGTTTTTTTATTGAGGCTTCGCACGAGTTTCGAAATAAACGACCGGCAAAAGAATTTGCTGTCTACGAGTAAAAATGCTGTTAGCTCAGCGACGACAGGGCAGCGAATTTCTTTTGCAGCATAAACAAAAAGCAGAGAACTGAAAACTGAAAACCGAAAAACCGAAATAATCAATAAACATTTTTACAATATCAAAGCGGGGACAAGAATGCTCGATCGATCTTGTTCCCAAGAGATCCATGAAATTACTTCGACCTTCGGGCCAACTTTGATTTGTTTGTGGAGTGTGTGTGGTGTGTGCCGTTCGCAGGGCTAAATGTTTATTGTTTATTGTTATGGCGACGGCCTATTCAACTAAGCAAACATCAAACAATAAATGTTTATTGTGGCCTGCGTCTGTTTTCATTGCCAATCGATTCGGCGTGGAAAACTTGTAATACCAATCAAAATCAAACCGAGTTCTCCGCTCTGCTCTAAATTTGTGCCTTGATTTCTTGTGATTTGTTTGTGGTTTCCATTACGAAAGCTCGGGATCTGTGACTTGTTCAATGCTAATTATAGGCAAAGGCGACGAATGTCAAGAGTTTTCAATTAGCAGAGTCTTGATTGTTCCTTACATTTCGCTTGATTAGATTTATGGTTCTCTGGGTTCTGCTCGGTCTTTAAATTCCATATTCAGGTCGCAGCACATTTTTTGGAAACGTTTCGCGACTCTTTTTATGGCTAAACGATCGGCAACAGTTGAACAAACAAAAATACCCACGAATTAATATACTATATAGCGTATATAAATTAACAAGCCTTCAATTGAGCCAACAACAACAACCAGAATTAAGTACACGCGGCCATATTTCAGTCTTAATAAAAATGTATAAAAATTCCATTTTTTAATCAACGCCGACAAATTGACAATTTGAATAACATCAGGGAAACAAGAGTTGCGGAAGCCTGCTGATAAGGCGATTCTGTTAAACTTAAACACCGGGGTTCAAGAATCTCACAATCTATCAATCAATCAATCCGGTTCTCTGTATTTATGATAATTAGGTGGTCTCGTAAAACCGAACAAATCGGTTAATCGGTTGGCTTCTCTAATGAGTTTGCCCTACCAACAATCAATTGTCGGGGTTCTGCGATTACGTAGACGATGCGTACTGGGTACTAATGGTTCGGCTTCTGGGTCGCCCACGATATGCAAATGGTGTTACGATAGACACGTGAAAAGCTCTTCATTATCGCCCTGCTCTGGAACTTTGTAACTGGGAACTGAGAACTGGGATTCGGTTTCGACATTTGCCCACAGGTGGGCAGGTCCCAATCTCCAGGGAACTGGGAACTACAAAGAGCCGCTCCACAAATTGCTGGGGGAAAAGCGTTAAACAAAAGCTACCTACGTAGTAAACACGATTGCAATTGTAATTTATTTTTTTGTTTTTCGTTCTATATATACTCCTAAATATATACAACATTCTTACTTTCCCAACTTATCTGAAAGTGAACGGGCACTGCGATCGTTACTCATCAGTCGCAACAGAACACAAAGCTGAAAACAAAAAGAGTGGCTCAGCCAACCATCAAGTACAAGCACATATCTACGTATCTGCATGAAAGCCCTGGGCATACAGAGCATATTTATACAGATATTCCTATATATCGTATATAGAACAAAAAGCCAAATGAAGCTAAATGAGTGCAGAGTGACAAAGGCAAATGGGGGAATTCCATTGCAGTGACAAAAGCGACTTGGCAATGCTCTACAATAAAAGCGGAAGTGTCAAGTGAAAAGGGTGGGATGAGAATGGGAATGGGAGGTGGTGGCCTTTGTAGAAAGTTGGCTCTTCATTGGGATTGGAATTGTGATGAGTGATTATGATTTTGCCTTTCCTGATGTTCTGTAAAGATAATACAGGGAATTGGGTCTTAAAGATTTGTAGATATAAAGATATCATGGGAATACTATGGATAATGGAAGGGGGAAGACTAGATATCCATGTAAATAACAATAATTAATCTTACATTTACGATTAAATTACAGAAGCATTTATATTTTTAAAGATCTTAAGTTAGAAAATGGTGTTTTCAACATTACTCAAGAAAAGATACAAATTTGAAGAGTGCACCTGTTGATCTAGGTCCAGTTCCATGGGTTTCGATAGTAGTGTGGCATGTGGGCAGGGTATAATTACGACAACGGTTCCCCTTCCTCAAATAACGCACAGGGGCAAGATAAAGTTGCGGGTTCCCCCAGAAGAACAACAGAAACAGAAAAAGGCAACAAGTTCAAGTCGAGCGGGCAGCCAAAGTACCGCAAAAGTCAAACAAATGTGGCGGCAAGAGACAATGAGGGAGATATATAGTTAAGTGTATATATAGTATTTAGGCTGGGGGTACCGCAGATGAGTTACCCCGGGCTAAGAACATTTGGCATACATTTCGAGAAGGGGGACCCAGGTCAACGGATGTGCCTTGTGGCTCCAGCATATTTATATCTCACCTCGGTACAAGGTCAGAGTCGTGGTCGAAATCATAGCAGCCACAGTCGATTCAATTAGCCGCGAAATTAATGAATACCAGAGGTGGAAAAAAAAAGCAAAGTCTAAACGCTCCAGTAACCTCCGGCTGCGAGCGACTTCCTTCTGAATTCGTGGCCAAAAGAGCCACGCAAATCATTAAGAAGCAACTGAAAATTTCACAAATTAACTTTATAACACGAAAATTTCTCGACGCCAGACGAAACGAGCCGAAGATGGTATATCAGCCAAAGATACCGGCATACACACACATAAATATGGAAAAAATTAATAATTACGAGACGAAAACTGCCCAAAAGGTAAATAAGACTGGCTTCCTGCTCAACTTCAACTTCAGTCTTTCGGCTACTGTAGAAACCCGATTGTATCTGCGAAGACTCCTCCTCCTCTGCAGGGTCTTGGGCTTTTTACGGGGCTCTTCGATTTTCTGGTTTTTTGGATATTTATTTTTTGTCTTGTGCCGTGCACGAAAATTGCTTTGACACAAAAACAAAGAGAGGAAAAAACCTTTTTATATTTAGTGGGTCACGCGCGTCATGAACAAATGAAAACCACTGGACAGTCAGCCAGCCAACCTACCAACCCACCCAGATGATAAAAATCAAAACATGCGCAAAAACCAAAAAAACCAAAAAACTGAATAAACCAAAAACCAAAAAAGCAATACCAAAAGCAAAGCAAAACAAAAAGAGCAGTCAGAAAGCCAAATTAAAATCGGAGCAGCACTTGGCCCGGGTTTCCCGGCCAAAGCGCATGTTTAAATTGTTTGCCTAATTTGGTTTTTTTTTTTTTGGTTTGGTATCTTATTTTTGCCTGCCCGCAACTTGGCTCAAATGTATTGCAATTAACATTTTTTACATACAATATATATGTAGTTTTAAACGCAACAATTTCTCATCGGCCTGGGAAGGTTTTTTGGGCAATGAAATGCTCATGAAATATGCAATTTCAGGCATTTGCTGGGTTATTTGGAGTGGGCAATAAAAACAAGAAGTGGGAATAGTTTGACAAGACCACGTTTTATTTTCGGGTGATTTTTATGGGACCTAATCTGTTTAATTGGGGACTTTAATTATAGCTACCTACCTGCTTTGTGGATTATGAAAGTGGGTTACTCGAGCTTTGATAAAACTAACATTTTTAGTGAAGCCATTTAATCCTTGATTTTAAGGTTTGAAATTCAATTATTTTCGAGCTTTAAAAAAGAATATTATTAAAGAGTAAAAAATTGTGATTTAAAAATGATTTTTTCTTTCCATTTATAATGGTTGTAAAATAAATCCTATCGGGCCTATTTGTTTCGATTTATTACGCCTTGGGCTTACTTAGTTTAATGAAGTTCCCTCAAGGTGGGTAATATATTTAGTTTGATATCATGGGGAAATTTAATATTTTTCTTTGGTTTTTGTTATAGTTAGCACTTGAATGTTATAGAAATTAGTGAATCCCCTAGTTCTTGCTTCAAGGTTGGGAAACTACAAAATAAGTTATATTTTTCCTTATCGTGTGCATTGGCTTTGGTTTATTGCGCCTTTGGTTTCGACCACTTTGTGGCCCTGGGAAGTTCTCTTCGGCCCCTTCTTTCAGCCCCCGATTTCAGTGTTAACTTGGCTATTGCCAAAGCTAATGACCAAGTCGATAACCGCAGCGCAACGCAATCGGGCGTGTCAACTCTGCGGCGATGACTGTCGCTGTCAATGAACTTCGTGGCTAAATTACGTGCCTGCAATTCTTCTGGGCCCCCAGAAGAAGAAGGAAGAAGGGGCCCCCGAATAAAAATCTGCATAAATTTCTGGTTGCGCAATGAGAACTCGCTCGATGGGTGTTTAAATTTTGTGAAAGATTTTAATGGCCGATACGTGTAGATCGCATTTGCGACAGTTCTGCGACGCAAAGAGCCGTTCAAATGGGCCCAAGAGCGAGCTGAGCTGAAATTCAATTAGCGACACCCACAGGCCATCTCTGCTGATCATAACGATCGGAGTCTGAAAACTTAAAAAGCAATTTCGTTTTATGATAGAACTCAAATTGACACCGAAAATGTGATTGCCGATCGCTCCATTTCGAGTGTCTGGGAACCTCGCATGGGATGGGAAAGCTTTTCAAATTGTTCAATTTCATTGAAATGTGCGTCGCACTTGGAGCAGACATAAAAATCAAATCAAATCAGCTGAAATAAATGGGGAGAGGTGGAGAAATGCGTGTGCATTATGCATATTAAAGGCTTTCACTTTCGTTTCGACCAGATAAAAGTATCTCCGATTTTTTGGCAATGCCCTGCACGATGGTAATACGAATATATATACGAATATCTCGATCAGTCGAGCAGCAAATTGCGTGAAAGCCGAATCTCTGGGCCAAAATTGTAATGCAAGACGCGCAATGCAGCTATTTCTATATTTATTTCTATGACTGGCCATCTACTAGATATATCTGTATCTGTGTATCTGTGTATCTGGCCATGGTCAGCTGTTCGTTGACTGATTGTCAACCAGTCCGATACATCGTTGTCTGCCTTGTGCTCAATCATTACTGCTAGTTGCATGTTTTATAACGCAGATGATCACATGTACGAGTTGAATCGCACTCGCACTTGGCATTGCATGGGCTGCAGAGAGAGAAAAACGGGGGACTTATTTGATCTATATTGTAAACTATTAATAATAATGAAAAGTGCCTGATTCAAGGTATTATTAACTTATGAATACCTGAAATCTTATCATATTGATAATGATAATATTTCTATATGATCCCCTACTTATTTTAATAATCTTAAATGTTTTTCCACTTATCATCTTATCATTTTGATATTGTAAATAAATGTTTACAGTAATGTTCTTATATTAATACTTACTTTAATATTTTCTTTGAGTGCTTAATAATTCGTAAATCCGCCAGTCTA
Source organism: Drosophila lutescens (assembly GCA_037075285.1). Lineage (NCBI taxonomy): Eukaryota > Metazoa > Arthropoda > Insecta > Diptera > Drosophilidae > Drosophila > Drosophila lutescens. The sequence goes on from JBAMCF010000598.1 coordinate 947,770, forward strand.
GACAAAGTCTGCGGCGCTGGCCAACTTCGTGATTGATTCCCACAAATGCAAATGAGCAGGGCCAAATGAAATGCAATCAGGCAGGGTTTTATATGTATGCATTCCCATATATTCCCTATTCTCCGCGGCTGGCTCAGAAAATTGCCGTGGCCATAAGTCAGGGTCATTATTATGCGTGCAAGTTGGGGATTTTGCTTTCGTACGTGGCCATTCTGCCGCCGCCTCAAGGCCAAGAGAGTCTGTCATTGCAGCGCCCCTTCTTCAACCCCCTTTCTCGATCCCCCCAACAAAAGCGTTAACTAAGCTTTTGTGCTGTTCTCCTCGACCACATGACGAATTCGGCCCCAGCCAGCCACAAAGAAAACAAAGACCACAAATATGCATCGATCCGCTGATCCTGAGACTCTTGGCGGCCTTTTGCGGCCTTCGCATCACGTTCTTCAGGGAAAAGAAGAAAACCATAAGATCATGATGGGCCTGAAAGGAAGGTAAACAATTTTCAATCAGCTCGGCGAACTTGCAAGCGGCTTCCAGCTACCAACTGCCAAATCCAAATCCCAATCCGAATCCCTCGGCTCCCCGACAAACCAATTTGCAATTTAAGCAAATGAAATGCAAACCCAAGCGTACAAATTTCAATTCTTCGCATACACCGCATCATAAATAAGAAATAAGAAATAAGGAAGAGCAAACGCCCCAAGACAATCTGCATTCCTCGGAGATATATATATCTATAGATATTAACAACTTGTAAGATCTCATACACATTTTGGGTCAGCCGCACTGAATAAATCAGAGCAGGCACATTAAATGGGAGCCGATATGTCAGGCTGGCATCTAATTTGTTGGCTAATCAGTTGCAGCTCCCGTCTCCTGGCGACCGGGGAATCTGTGTAAATGGAACGGCGCCGATGTCAACTTCGCCACATGTTCCCCACAGCAACTCATCCCATGCCATCTCATCTTCAACTCATCCCAACGCCGCTGTCATCGTTGCCAAATAAATTGTTTAGCTGAATTATGCCATTTATTTTTAGTCACCAAACTGTCTGCCTCCCGCCGTCGCTCTCATTTTCCCAGTTCTCAATGAATTGCGTTCTATAGGACGTTGGGTTTCTGGCTAACAGCAGGTTCGTTATGAGGACCAGTCCTACTGACTCATGGTTAATGAAAAAAAGAGCTTACCTTATCGGTTTGATAGCGAATTTTGCCCTGTCGTAAATGGCTCTCTGATAAATCAAACTGCAGAGCTGGAAACTCACCAAAGTGAAGTATTTTATTAGATAAATTCGATATCTTCAGTTATATAAAGCATGTATGTACCCTTATAAGCTATAACTACCTGATAAATGATCTTATCTTTTGTTTTACGCAAAGGGTATTAAAAATGCCTTATGGTTATATCAATATCTTTGAAAATATAAACCATATATCATAGAAATCAGATGGTATTTATGATATAGTAATCGTTTTCAGTCTGTGATATAATGATCTTAATGATCTTATCATCTTCCTTATCAACCTCTATAATTACCTGATAAATGATCTTGTATTTTCATTTTACTAAAAGGGTATTAAATATTCCTTATGTGTTTGGCAATATCTTTGAAAATATAAACCATATTTATGATATAATAATCGTTTTCAATCTGTGATATAATGATCTTAATGATCCTATCTCCTTCTTTATCTACCTCTACGCGTTCATCAAAGGGTATCGAATATTCCCCAAGGGCCCCACGTTTTTCGCACATATTTATTTAGCGTTTATTTTCAATTTGATGATGGCACATATCACTTTATGTCGTTTTCTCTCCCTATCGCTCCTCGATTTTCATTTTCTCGATTCTCCCTCTCTCTGTCACGCCGAATGTAAATTTTCGCATTTAGCCAGCGCCTTCAGTTTTGTTTTGTTCAATGAATCGCGTTGTCGCGCTTTTATTTTTTCGGCAGTTTATTTGATTTATTTTGCGAGGCAATTTGTTCGAGCCCCAAACGATTCAGTCAGTCCGAGATACCAAGTGCCGCGTGCCCAATTGTTTTGATCTTGCCCATCGACTGGGTTCCTGAACCCGCCGGACGCACAATGGCTCAGTGGTTTCAATGGCTCAACTTTCGGTATGAAATGGTAAAATGGCAAAAGCCGTCTAGACAAAAAACCTATTATATTATGCTGAAAATCCGCAGATCAGCCAATCGGCAAATGAGTTGAATGGGAAAAATGGGAAAAGCTCTGACGTCAGGCGATGGAAAAAGGCTGCGGAATGCGTGAAAATAAGAGATATTCGTATTCGCTCGTTTCCTCGGCCATATATGACTTTTAATTGCAGCGCCAACTTGGGCAATGCAATCCCCAATCCCCAATCCCCATCCCCATAACAACCTTGAAAACGCAATCCATGCCGCCGCCACGCCGTCAAATCTTGATCTCGTTTTTCGTTATTTTTTCGGTTTTATTTTTATTTTGCCATATAATTGCGTTTTTCATTTGCTCTTGGCATTCACAGTTGTTGGCCAGACTGGAGTTGTGAAGTGCAGAGAAATAAAAGTTTTGGATCTTTAAAGTGGTATAAAAAAATCTTCTTATATAGCCTAGTAAACATTTCCTTTGGTCAAGAATTTCCAAGATAATAAATTATGACAACTTAGAGATTGGTTTCAAGTACTCAAAGGTTTTAATATCAAAGAGGTATACAAAATGTACCTATAAAGATTTAGAATCTATTAAATATACATTTTCTTTCAAGGATTTCCAAGATAATTGTCAAGAAAAACGAAGGGCACTACGCTAAATACCTTTATGGAGATTAATATTTTTTGTTTTTAAGTAATTAGTTTTGATTTCTTTCCGTGTACCGACTGTTGTTGCACGCGATCGACGCCAAATGAATGCCAAATGTGTTTGGGGCTTCATTTTTGAGTTTTCAGTTTTGTTTTTCCCCTTAACCAATTTTGGGGCCCGGCCCAAAAATGAAAAAGAAGACAACAAAAACAAAAAAAGGCAGATATTCAAGCGACGGGGATGCTTCCTGTCCTGCGGCATCCCAAAAAAGCTGCATTGCTGCAAATGTTGCAACAAGTGGCCCGGCGGATTTTTCGATTATTATTATTATTATTATGCCAGAGTTCGTTGAACATTTCAATGGGACGGGGGGCGAATGTCAATTTCACGCTTCGCTTTTGCCAAAAGAGTCAGCGGAGAATTATGTTTATGACGATAGCGAGTCGAAAAACGCCCATCAAAGCCACACGAGACCATCATAATCATCATCATCATTATCGTTATCATCTTCAGACGGCAGCGGCATCATCATTAGGGGGAAGACCGTCGCGATGGGGCCGTGGATCTTTTATCAATAAACCGTTAATTATCAAAAGCGCCTAACTGCAGCGGTGGATTTTGGTGAGGCAAAACAATACGCGGATGTATTTCTGTTCGTATTTTTCAGTACGTATTTTATTTTATTTTATTTTTTATTTTACTTTACCTCGCTTTGTCTTATCCCAGACGCAAAAGCTAGGAGTGCCACTCATCCAGCGACCAGCTCAGAAATCCAACAGTCCATGGGGCAACGTTCGAGATCGCCACGTCCAAGGTTTTGTAAATAACCCGGCCACTGGCGAACTGGAGATCGTGTGGGCGTGGGTTGGGTTTTGGGTTTGGAATGGAAATTGAATCGGGCCTGTGAATTGGGTGTTCCGCTCCACAAATCCTCAACTTTGGCCAGCCAATTGCGACGCAAATTGCCAAGAATAACAAAGAACACTTTTGGCAAAGCTGAAGATCTCTCCAAAAATCCAAAAAAAAAAAAGAAAAGTCAAAAGGGCCGGGCCCAAGAAATCTCGGATGAGTTGGCAAGGTTTTTCTTCTTTTTGCAGCCTCATAGGAGTGACCTTGTAGGAATACGGTTAAGTTCTAGAATTGTCATTGTTTTTCTGCACTCATTCATCAAGAGTTAAGAGTTCTGAAGTTCTGAGGCCTAACCTTGTGACGTCAGGCGTTTAAAACCCCCTCTTTGTTTACTTAATTATTTTGTGCTCTTTTTGGGCTGACAGGCGCGTGACAGGGGCAGTTCTTATGTTTTATATAAACTCCTATCTATATTGCCATCAGAAATCGATCAGTCGATTCCGAAACGGTTCAGTTCAGCGGCGGCAGCGTGAGAATTTCTGATATCTGAACTTTTTGCTCCGACTTCTCACACAAACGGTGCGCAGAGAATTTGCATAAATAATTGCTGATTGATGCAAATTCAGTGTGCTACACCAATGCATTAATTACGCGGAGTTTGGTGTTCGATTCCATTGGATTAACCTTGATTTCGGTTTCTGTTCCCTTTGTTCTGCCTTACGACAACGAAGATCATTGTTTATTCTCGCCAATCTGCGATCATTATGGCCTGTATATATATAGTTTATATATATGTATGCTAAAGGTCACATTCGCTTTCGAGGCAATTAAATGGTCCGAAACATAAACCCAAGACCATTCATCAATCTCTCACTTTCGTTCCAAAAAATAAAAGACGAAAAAAACAGCGCACTTTAAAGTGCGAGTACGACTTCAAGTATCTGTATCTGAGGCACGATTCGTGTATCTGCTGCCATAGTTCCTGGTGATCTCACTCGCGGATTCCCTATGAAATTGCAGTTCTGCATAGGTGACATCATTTCATATCATCATAGCTTCTCAACTAACTTTAGTTTTCATAAAGCTTACAATTAACAGCTAATGAAGCTTCATGACAGGGCCCCACCAACTTTTATGGGGTAACCCTAGGAAGTTCCCGGTTCTTTTTGTCACTACACATTTTTAGAATTCCATCTCACTCTCTCTCTTTTTTCGCTTTGTAGTTTGTTGAGAAATTTCTGTTATTAAGAAATTAAGAGCCGCTTCGCATGCTTTTCTTTTCGTTTCTTTTCTTTTCATTTCTTCCACTTCATTTCTCCGCGAACGCCGCCGGATCTTGGCTAACAAGTAAATGTGTGTGCTTTGGCCTGTTCGCTCTTTCGACCATTATCTTTCGCTCTCTTTCGGCTGAAATTAGTTGGCTAAAAACAATGAGAAATCCGTATTCAGGGCAGTTCCTTCAATGGCCGCAACACTTTGGCATTCGACGAACAGCGGCTTTTGTGTAATATCTAAAACACAAAATACCGAAAGAAAAAAAACGCAAATGGCTCAAAGTCTTGTAGCCATCCCCTGTATCCCCCACCCCCCTCCAGATCCCCTACCTTCGGCTGATCCGGCCATGGCGGACGTGTTGCGCATGCGCCCGAGGGCAAGACACAAGTTGGTCGCTGTGTGTACAATTTATATGCCAAGTGGGCTGAGAGTGAAAATGTCATTGGCAGATGTGTCGCGGATATTAGCAGTGAGCCCCTTCGCCAGCCCCTTTAGGCACTGAAAGAAAATCATAGTGAATTAATTTCACTTTGTATTGGCAGCTACAAAATTTGTTGAATACTCAACTCAACACTATTTCTATAGTTTTCTAACCCGAGCTTAAAAAATATCCACAGTTTGCTTTTTCTCGATATTTAATTCTTGTTCTCCCTTCTAAACATCGATATTCTCGAATGTCAAAATATCGGAAATATCGATAACTTGCAATCTTTATTTCTAACTCCAATTTTCATACATAAATATTTTAGCAATAGTTCTGTAGTTATTGTATCGCATTATAAAATTAAGTATATACAAAATTAAGTAAAATTTCTTAAATAAATAAAGCTTTCAGGAATTTAAATTCCCATTTCTTTAAAGCCTTTATTTAGCCCACTAGCCCATTATATCTTTAAGTTCATAATGGTTTTGCCAAACTTTCCATGTTATATATATCATGCTAATCTTTTTCCCTCCGTGCACCATTCAATCTCCCACTTCCTCTGCAATCCCCTATCAACATCCAACATTCAACATCCAGCAGACAACAGACAGCAGACAAAAGGCCCGCACTTGGCTGAATAATTTGTTTATGCAAACGCAACTTGGCGAATATCAAAAGTAACTATTTAAAGTGCGGGAGGTGGGGCTGGAATTATTTACAAGCTTGTTGCTGTCGTAGTCCAGTGCGCACACATGTTTCCCGTGCTGGTTGCAACTAGTGTTGCTGCTGTTGCTGCTGCTGTGTTGCAGATGTTGCTGCCGTGTTCTGCCCCCTGGTTGCAGGCATCTTTTTAGCTGTAATTATGATGAGCTGCGGCCGTTTAGCTCACAAGTTAATTACCCCGTTTCATCGGATTCAATGGGACAGGCCGGCCACTTTCGACACTTTCAATGGGGCTGGGCCAAGAGCATCTGTTGCTGCTGCTGCTACCTCGGCTGCTGCTGCATTTCCCAAGCTGTCTATTTTTGGTGCTCGAGGGCCGCGAGCGAAAAGCGCCATTAAATCGATTTTACATTAAAAATATTGCACAAGCCATCATTGTTGGCGTTGCTGCCAGAATTAATGGATCATAATTATGGTACAGTAGCAACAGCAGCACAGCAGCAGCAGCAGCAACTCAGGCAACAGTAGCAACAGCGGCATTAGAAAAGAAAACAAAATAGCTGAAAGACAAGAAACCAAGCGGAGAGGCAGACAATTGGAGTCCGATCACGAGGCAGATGAACAGATGAACAGGCACAAATTGCTCGAGAGGAAAAGTTTTCGATTCGGATTTAGGTTGCACGGGGAAATCTCAGTCTCCTTCTCCGCCAGAAGGTTAGAAGTAAGTCTTTTTCCTACAGTCCCGCGATAAAGATGCCCACTTAGCTAACATTTTCAGTGAAAGAGAACTTTTCTTTTCTTTTTTACTGTTGCTGGTTGGGAAGATGATGTTGCTACTACTGATGTTGCTGCTGCTGTTGCATTGTTTTTCTTGGACTTTTCCAAGAGAAATTTATGGCATACTTTGATGGACTGTCCGAGCGAAAAAAGACTCTCACGAGCGATTTGTTCTGGCCGCAGAAGGCTGACCTCCCCCCAACGAAACCCAAAGAAAGCTAACTGCGCTGATGGCCATCTGTTTTGTTTTACTTTTCTTATTGTACTTTGTGTGCTGTTGACTTGACGTCATTTTGCGGCAAGTGAAAATGTGTGCGATGCGGTGCCGACAAACCCGTTTTCAGGTTTCGATTTTGGCTTGGGTTTTGGTTTCGGCTGAGCTTGTGAGATGTTTATGTTTTCAACAACAAGCGCTGCAACAACAGCAGCAGCAGCAGCAGCAACATTTGTTCGCCTTTTTTTCGGCTCAATGTTAAGAGACGAGATGTTAAAAACGTGATTTCCATGCGTCGCCAGTGCTGTCGTTGTCGGCATATTTAAATAAAATACTTTTACTATCAACGAAAACTAGTCGGCCAGCAGCAGCGGCAAACAGCTCGTTATATTGCCGATCAAAAATTATAGTGCAACAGTTGCAGCGGCAGCATAGGCAATGCATGTTGCCGTTGCATACGCAATGCGCAACGCAAAAGGCCACTGACCAAGACCTGGAACACCGGTGATCACCACCCAAAAGCCACTGAACCCACCAATTATGATTGCAGCCCAAAAGCGGGCGGGTGGCTAGGCGATAATACCCGATCTTTTCGCCTGATCCGACCCTATTGACGACCGACGAACGGTTTATTATTGTCTCACATTGCCGCCAGTTATGCAAGGCAGGGGCAATTTATCAATTTTTCATAATAATTTGCATCACATAACCAAAATGGAACGCCCCGCGCGGCTTAATAATGCCAAATAGAGGGAAAGATAGGCAAATATACAAATAAAATATGCGTTAATTGTATGGAAATGTATTTAGCCCAGTGTCCGAGCATTTCTTTTGACCCTTTCTTTTGGGCTCGCTTTTTTGTCATTGTCTTTCGGACCGCCGCGTATTATTGGGAATTATACAATATTAGCAAGCGAAAAAAACAGGGGGTATTTATATAGTGTGATCTGTGGAGTGAATCATAATAAAGCTGTTACATTCGAGGGCGTGTGTGTATGTACACAGAAAACAATTTGATATGAGTAAATAATAGATAAATATAGATAATGATATTTTATATGATATGATAAAGTATCAGAATGATATGTTTGAATCATAAATGTTACATAAATCATATACGTTTTTTCTTGATATGAAATAAGGTACAAATTACCCTATTTCATATAGATTTTTTTTCTGTGTATGTATAATAAGCTTATGTCGGGTAAATCCCTTGCTCGAAAGTGGAATTCTGTTGGGATTACAAGGGTCTGGGGTTTCCAAGGCCCCTTATCTAAGGTGTTTATAACTAAATTACAAGATGGTAACCACGAGATATGAGCAATTATCTCTTGTTTCCCCAGTTTTCTGTGTGTTCTCGACTTACATTAGACCTGCTTTCAATTAACTCTTGTGATGTCATCGGCCCGATATGCAAATCTATGCTAATGCAACCGTTTCTTGGCTGTCTTGGCCTTTGTCTTAGCCAAATTGGCAGCAGACTTACTCAACAGGCGAACGGAAGTGATTAGGAAAGGCGAAATGGCAGCATCTATGTAGCCTTCTCTCTCTTTCTCTCTATAGCGAAGAAAGTGAAGAGGAAGAGGGGTTAGAGCCGAGATGGAACTAGACAAAAGACTGGCTTATGCAAATGCTACATCCATCCGACATCCAACAGCTGTTTTGTCTAGCTCAGTGATGTAAGCCAGGCAATCTTCTTCTTCTCTTTCACTCTGCTCTTAATTTATGCAAATGCGACAACATTTCTTCGACGGCTTTCTTCAGATGCAAAACACTGTTCGTATACCCAGATAGCTCTCATCATCATGTGGGGTTACATATACACACGTGTGTATGCATTGCAGAAACAATAAAGATTTTGGCAACTTTTTAGGGGGTGGCCAAGCCGAACGATATGCGCGAAAATCTTCACAAAAGCCTTTTACAATAAAAGCCGAGAGATGATGATGATGATGGGTATACAAAAAACATAACAAATTAGTTTAGCACTTTTGAAAGTTGTCAAGGGGAAGCGGACGTAGCCGCCCGTCGTCGTCATACGCCTTGCACACTAAAACGACTCTGACTTTTGCTTTTCTGAAACGCTGAAGCTGAAACTCTGAAACATAAAACTCTTTATAATTGCACTGTAAACATTTCACTTTCGTTTTTATTCCGCCTTGTTGTGCCCTGTGTGTCTTGGAATTCTGGAAATCAGCTTAACACACGACGAACTGTCGTCTCCGCGCGTCGTGCACAGAATAATTTCATCGGTCGTCGTCGCTTTCGCTATCATATTACAATAATTTACAATATGTGGGTGCTTCGAGCTACAGATTGCATCTGGTTTTTGGGGGGCTTTCAGTGCCTGCCGAGGACTCAATTAGCATCTGTCCAGATTATGGCCGCGCATTTGCATTAATGAGACGTGCGATTCGGGAAATATTTTTGTTTTTTCTCCCAGTCGTGGTCGCTACTGCCGATGACCCCACAGATGACCCGAGGAAGCTGACATTTCGGGACAGAAAGCAGCATTTAAGCAGCCTTTATTTTAGTTAGCATTTAGGCAACGCCCTCAAAGCGAAGAAATCCATTCTTCCAAAGAATACATACAAATAAAAAATTAATCCGAGATTAAAGCAATATTACAACTCGAATTCAGGTATAGGTCTTAGGTACCTAATCCCAATTATGGAAATCTAGTTATTACTAGTTCTGGCAAAAGCCTATGGAATTTGTAGCTTTACTGATATGGGCTCTGCAATTTGAAGGATAGTTTTATATATGTATAGAGATAGATAGATACTTTCTTTGAACATCAACTAATACAACTTTTCTTTTTTTCCCATCCTTACAGATCGAATTCCAAGGCCTCGTATTTGCCGCGCCAGAGTCTGGAGAAGCTGAACAACACAGATCCCGACCATGGCATCTACAAGCTGACCCTGACCTCCAACGAGGACCTGGTGGCCCACACGAAGCCCAGCTACGGGGTGAGCAGTGGGAAGCTGCCCAACAACCTGCCGGATGTCCTGCCGCTGGGCGTGAAGCTGCAACAGCAGCCGGGAAAACTGCAGCCAGGATCGCCGAATGGCGAGGCCAATGTGACCCTGCGCTATGGCTCCAACAACAATCTAACTGGCAATGGGATGGCTAACTCGCCGACGGGTCAAGCACCTCCCTACTACTCCAGTGGGCAAAGGTACTCCACTCCGGTTCTGGGTCACGGCTACAAGCAGGTGACCACCCCACAGCAATACACGAGATCTCAGTCGTACGATGTGAAGCACACGAGTGCGGTGACCATGTCCCAGTCCCACGTGGATCTCAAGCAGGCTGCCCACGATCTGGAGACGACGCTGGAGGAGGTGCTGCCCAGTGCCACGCCCACGCCAACGCCCACACCGCCACGCCTCTCGCCGGCCTCCTCGCAGTCGGACTGCAGCCTGAGCACCAGCTCCCTGGAGTGCTCCATCAATCCCAAGCCCGAGGCGCACATCTTCCGCGCCGAGGTGATCAGCACCACCCTGAATGCGAACACAAACACGATCCAGACACCGCCCAAGCCCACGATGAACCGCCAGGAGTCGCTGAGGGAGAACATCGAGAAGATCACCCAGCTGCAGTCGCAACTGATGTCGGCGCATCTGTGCGAGACGGGCCTCCTAGGTGGTGGCTTCGGTTCCAATCCCAGTTCCCTGATAACCAGCCCCACTGCCAGTTTTCTCAATGAGCCTCTGATGACGCCACCGCCACCGCCCAGCCCGCCGCCCCTGGAAGAGGAGGGGGATATGGCCCCCAATCCGCCGATCGACCCCGAGATCGAGGAACTGCAGCTGATGCAGCGCAGCGAACTGGTCCTCATGGTGAACCCCAAGCCCAGCACAATGGATATGGCCTGCCAAACGGACGAGCTGGAGGACAGGGACACGGATCTGGAGGCGGCGCGCGAGGATCACCAGACCAGGACCACGCTGCAGCCGCGCCAGCGACAGCCCATCGAGCTGGACTACGAGCAGATGAGCCGGGAGTTGGTGAAGCTACTGCCCGCCGGCGATAAGATCGCCGAAATCCTGACACCAAAGATCTGCAAGCCCACCTCGCAGTACGTGAGCAATCTGTACAATCCGGACGTCCCGCTGCGCCTGGCCAAGCGGGATGTGGGCACCTCGACGCTGATGCGGATGAAGTCCGTCACCGCGACCGCCGAGATCCGAGTGGTCAGTGTGGAACTGCAGCTGGGGGAGGAGCCGAGCGAGGAGCCAACGAATTTAATCAAACAAAAGATGGTGGGTTTATCAATGATATATTTTGGATTTCTTTGGTTATTTATATGTATTTATTTTTACAGGATGAACTCATCAAGCATTTGAACCAAAAAATTGGCTCCCTGAAGCGCGAGCAGCAGACAATTGGCGAGGAGTGCTCGGCCAATGACAAGCTGGGCCAGGATCTCTTCGCCAAGCTGGCGGAGAAGGTTCGGCCCAGCGAGGCCTCCAAGTTCCGCACCTACGTCGACGACGTGGGTCACATCACCAGCCTGCTCCTCTCGCTCTCCGAGCGCCTGGCCCAGACGGAGTGCAGCCTGGAAACGCGCCAGCAGGAAAAGGTGGGTTGTTACTAGTACCGGGTTTTATTTAAAACATTTTACTAAATATAATAACTTTAAAATCCCTAGGGCGCGCTAGAGTCCAAGCGGAATCTGCTGTACGAGCAGCTGGAGGAGGCGCAGCGCCTCAAATCGGATATTGATCGACGTGGAACCAGCATTGCCGGCTTACTGGGCAAAAACCTCAGCGCCGACATGTGCGCCGACTACGACTACTTCATCAACATGAAGGCCAAACTGATCGCCGATGCCCGCGACCTGGCCGAAAGGATCAAGGGCAGCGAGGAGCAGCTCAGTTCCCTCAGCGATGCGCTAGTCCAAAGCGATTGTTAGTTAGCCTGGCCAATAGCCAAACGATTCTCCCCGCTGTCAACTCAAAGTTGAGAGCCTCGCGAGAGAGTCCCCAGGAGCTGCCAGTCCAGTCCGCAATGTGTATTAGTTTAAAACGATGTGCTTAATTACCACACCCACACTATAATGTATAAATATTGTATGTTCATTTGTGATTTTCAACTAGCTAGTAGGTTAATTATTCTTTATATCGGCCGCATAGGTGTAAGCATTTTCTACATAATTATCAAAGCAAAGATAAACTTTATGCATTAATAAAACTATGAAAATTATTAAACTGTCGTTTTTTAATGAAGAGGAGAAAAGAATTAAGTGAATTAAATCAACTAGATATCCTTATCTAAACGATTTATAATATTTGTATATTTAAAACGCAACAAATGAATTTTAATATATTGATACTTTTTTAAAGTATCGTGAACCGTGATCCGGTTTATTTTAATAAAATGGCTCATAATTTGTTAAATTTAATCCAACGGAATTATTCACAGAATCCAAAAGGGATTTTCTTGTTAGCCCTAACACCACCCAAACCACCATTTTTATAAATACTTCTCAACTTGCACCTTGCACCTTGCACTACAAACTTTTACCTGCCTTCTGGAGAGAATTACCTTACAATTTTCTTCTCCTTTCTCAATTTCCAACTTGAATTTGAATTTTAGAGAGACTAGATTTAAATCAGCGGTCGGCACACACATACAATAACGTTTTGTTTAATATTTGTATGAGTAAATTGCACTGGGCAGATCATCAGAGTGTGTGTGCAGACCGCTGTTCTACAGTATACGTGAGCGAGCAGCGGCTGGGCAGAACAAAACCCTATGCTCACTTAATAGGGCGCTGCCGACCGCTGATTTAAATTGACTTCAATTTGTGAAGAATTTTTCTTCTTCTTCTTCCCGTATTTACCAAGGGATGCCAGATCTCACAAGTTTCTTCTTCTTCCTCATTTTCAAACTTAAATTTGCTTTGCATTTCACAGTGACCAGACTTGCCCAAATTTTTTTATTTCTCCAAATTCGCGGCGAAAAAATAAGATAGAGGCGAAGAGGTTTGAGGCTGCGCTAGACCCAATACTGAAGGATAATTATTTATTTATTGTATTTAAATTAAATTTATTAATTTAATTTATTTTTTTCCGCATCGCATTAAAGTATGCTAAGAAAATTGCAATGCTTCTTTTCGGTCAGATTGCCTCCTTTTTATTGCTCGGCAACGGTATTTATCAGAAATCTTTCCGCGACCCTTAATTATAAAAATTAATACTTAACTATTCAACAACAAAATTAAATCCGTTTAATCCATTTTCAAATAAAAACAATCGAATCTGACCAATTGGCGGCACCGCACTCGATGGTATCGCATAAACATCGTACTTCGTTCCATCACCACAGCCGATATGCAAAACAAAATTAATAACATTGGTCAATTCGTCAACTCACACGTTGCAGTTTTATTAGCATTGGACGAGGTCGAGAAGTGAAAGCAAAGCGCAAGCCCCGAGTACCCCGATTCGTTTGCTATGTTCAGGGTCAGACCGCTCCTCCCCTGGATACGAAGCTCTCTGCAAACGACCTTGAAACTCCAAACAGATACATCGCCACCCGAGTCGGTCCGTCGGAGCCTGCGACTCCCGCACATCGGTTGTCCCAGTCGCACCGTATCAGTGAGCAAGTGAGTTTCGCATTTGTAATCAACCACCTGTTCCAATGTTATTTTCCTGCGCGACACAGCCAGCAGTGTTTTAGGGGAATGGCCACCGGAGGAGAAGAATCCAAGGAAGAGACCGCCAAGGTGGAGGCACCCAAGGAGGAGCCTCCGAAGCAGGGCAATCGCTTGGTCTCCTCCAAGTCTCCGTACCTTCTGCAGCATGCCTATAATCCAGTTGACTGGTGAGTAGAAAAGTGTACATTGAAACGTGTGGGAGTCAGTTGACCTTCAATCACGTGTGGTAGCAGATAAGGGTGATATGAATCAAAGCACTTGGTACTTATTAACCAAAACAATAACATTGGCGCTTTTACCTCGCTAAAACCTTAAAATAACTTGCTTTGGATAGCATTATATCTACAGTTTTAATTCAATTTATAATATGTACATATGTACCTTTGTTGTTATATAAACTTTGTTGTAATGTTACATGTTCCTAAGTAAAAACAATATAAGTACATAAATTACTATTTTAAACAATTATTCAAACAAATAATAAATGTATATTAGTTAGAAAGTGAACCAATACTTATAAAACAACAACTTCCCCATCCCCAAAATACTGGGAAAATTCCTATAGAGTGCTGATTTCAATATGATATCAACTCTTTTTCAGGTATCCCTGGGGCGAGGAGGCTTTCGAGAAGGCCCGAAGCGAGAACAAGCTCATCTTTCTCTCGGTGGGCTACTCCACCTGTCACTGGTGTCATGTAATGGAGCACGAATCCTTCGAGAGCCCCGAAACAGCGGCCATTATGAACCAGAACTTTGTAAACATAAAGGTGGATCGGGAGGAGCGTCCGGATATCGACAAGGTCTACATGCAGTTCCTGCTGATGACCAAGGGCAGTGGTGGATGGCCGATGAGCGTGTGGCTAACTCCCGAGCTGGCGCCCATAGTGGCAGGAACTTACTTCCCGCCCAAATCCCGCTACGGAATGCCGTCCTTCAGCGCCGTCCTGAATTCCATTGCTAAGAAGTGGGAAACCGATAAGGAATCCCTTGTAGCAGCCGGAGCCACTTTGATCGATGCTTTGCAGAAGAGCCAAGAGTATGCGGGTGTATCAGAAGCAGGTGAAGGAAGTGCCATGGACAAGCTAACTGAAGCCATCCACGTCCATAAGCAGCGATTTGACCAGAGCCATGGAGGTTTTGGTGGGGAGCCCAAGTTTCCGGAGGTACCGCGGCTAAACTTTCTCTTCCACGGCTATCTCATCACCAAGGATTTGGATGTGCTGGACATGGCGATTGAGACGTTGGATCACATTGGAAGGGGTGGCATTAATGACCACATTTTTGGAGGCTTTGCTCGCTACGCCACCACTCACGATTGGCACAACGTCCACTTCGAGAAGATGCTCTATGACCAGGGACAACTTATGGTAGCATTTTCCCATGCCTACAAAGTGACCAGGAACAAAACCTTTTTGGACTATGGAGACCAAATCTACAAGTATTTGATTAAGGACCTAAGACATCCGTTGGGGGGCTTCTATGCTGGCGAGGATGCCGATTCGTTGCCCAGCCACGAAGCTAAGGTAAAGGTAGAGGGGGCCTTCTACGCCTGGACCTGGGACGAGGTTGAAGCTGCCTTCAAGGAGAAGGGCGAGCGTTTTGACGAAATTTCGGCCGAACGGGCCTTTGAGATTTATGCTTTCCACTACGATCTAAAGCCACGCGGAAATATACCAGCCCACAGCGATCCCCATGGCCACCTCACTCACAAGAACATTCTCATCGTGCGGGGATCGGAGGAGCAGACCTGTGCCAACTTCAACTTGGAGGCGGATCAATTTAAGAAGCTGCTGGCCACAGCCAATGATATTCTACACGTTGTGCGGGATCAGCGACCGCGTCCGCACCTGGACACCAAGATTATATGCGCCTGGAATGGCCTAGTGCTGTCGGGACTCTGCAAGATGGGCAACTGCTACTCGGAAAATCGGGAGCAGTACATGCAGACGGCCAAGGAACTTCTCGAATTTCTGCGCAAGGAGATGTATGATCCGGAACAAAAGCTTCTCATCCGGGCTTGCTATGGTGTAGCTGTGGGTGATGAAACTCTAGAGAACAATGAGTGAGTTATAGATGCTTTGGTGTACTCTTACTCGGGTCAACCATTTATCTCAAATAATAATGCTTGCCCATTGTAGAGTCCAAATCGATGGCTTTCTAGATGACTATGCGTTCCTCATCAAGGGCTTGCTGGATTATTACAAGGCTACACTAGACGTGGACGTCTTGCATTGGGCTAGGGCCTTGCAGGACACGCAGGACAAGCTTTTCTGGGACGACCAAAATGGAGCTTACTTCTTCTCCCAACTGGATTCACCCAACGTAATTGTGCGGCTCAAGGAAGGTAACTGAAGTCGACTTTCACCTATTTAGTTACAAATGACTTATTAGATAATTTTTTAAAGACCACGATGGGGCCGAGCCGTGTGGCAACAGTGTATCCGCCCGCAATCTTGTCCTGTTGGGACACTATTACGACGAGCTTGCCTATCTCCAGAGAGCCGGCAAACTGTTGAACTTCTTTAACGACGTATCGCCCTTCGGGCATGCCCTCCCAGAAATGTTGTCCGCCCGGCTGATGCACGAGAACGGACTGGATTTGGTGGCAGTGGTGGGACCGGATTCCCCAGACACCCAGCGGTTCGTGGAAATATGCCGCAAGTTCTACATCCCCAGCATGATCATCGTGCATGTGGATCCATCGAAACCGGAAGAAGCGCCTGACAAACGCTTGCAAACCAAGTTTAAGATGGTCGGCGGCAAAACTACGGTTTACATTTGCCACGAACGAGCTTGCCGTATGCCAGTTACCGATCCCCAGAAGCTGGAGGATAATCTCACATCGTATTTCTTCTCGAAGCGTGTTTAAATGCTGAGGGTTACTCGAATTAGATTTTTAGACCATCTAGATGTTATTAATTGTTTTTTTTTTGCTTCCAAAGCGAAAATTAGTTCTCGGAACTATGTAGACATAAGAGGTAGTTAATAAAGACCCCAATAGACTTGTGACAGAGTCATATAACCCTAGCTTCTTCCATTGACAAGTCAGAGACTTTCGCCGCCTGCATTGCTCACCTAGATGTCTACAGTTGTTTAAAGTTGCAGAGTTTAAAGTGACGGAAAACTATAGTAACATTATACATGTCTATAAAAAAAGTTAATAAAGACAACGGGGGAAACCCTAAACCGTGTTTGGTGTTTTCTTTAAGTTTAAGCTGGAGGTACAACACCTTTTAGAACCACACTCAAAATAAAACTGGCATCGATTAATCTCTCTTCTCGAATACAACACTTTTTGTGCATTTATTGGAATCGTTCTGTTCGTGGAGCAGTCAACCAGTCGGTGGTCAGCTGCACCTGCTCCGCCCCAGAGGCGTAGGCGTAAAACTAGGCTTTAAACTAAATGCGTGCCCTGCGCTGCGTCCGCGATCCGCAGCCAAACCCGATCGATTGGAGGAATGGAGCCGGGATCCCGGAGGCCACGGCAATCGGCGTAGAAGGAAACTAAACGTATGGAGAGAACAGCTCGGTAATCGGTAATAATAATCGTAATAATAGTAGTTTGTAGCAATTAAAATAATTTAGTTGAAATTCACATTCATCACATTGGTTGGCCGACCATCTGCCATGCCTCATCCTCATAATCAACTGTTGCCGTCGTCGTCGTCGTCGTGGCCTCCGCCTCTCAGGTGTCCGCATCGTTGAAGCTCATGGCGGCATCGAAACTATCCACGATGGTCTCCATGCGCTCATGGTGTTCGAATCGAGCGAACTTCCGCGCAAATTTCCGGCCGGACCGCGAGGTGCTGTACCTCCGCGAGTAGCGCGCCCGCCGGAAGAACCGGAAGCGCGTGTCCTCCTCCTCCTCGTCGTACTCCGGCGCCGACACCGAGTCCTCGTCCGTCTCGCGCAGAAACTCCTTGGGATCCCGATGGATCTTGAAGATCTTGGTGGCCGTCGCCCCATTCAGCTTTGATATGGTGCGCGAGGCGTTGAGGATCCCGCTGGAATTCGAAATGGAGCTGCTGCGATTCTTGATCGCCGTCAGCCGGTTCGTGATGGACACCACGTTGAACAGCTTGGACAGCTCCGAGTCGACGCAGCGCGATTCGCGACGCAGGTTCTTGCCGTTCTTCACGTAGATGAAGTGGTTCAAGGGGCTCTGGCTGAGGCTCTGACTCTGGCCATCCAGGGGATGGCTGCCGGCGGAGCAGGTGGGCGAAATGGAGACGGATACGGAGGTACTGCTCCCGCCGCCGCCCCCGCCCGTCAGCAGAGTGGGCGTGGAGGGCGGCGCTGGCGGTGGCACATGCGGCATTGTGTAGCAGCGCTGGCGGCCCGAGGTCAAAGTGGACCCCCCGCCCGCCGGGCCGTCGTACAGGTTGGTCACGTTGTAGCGGCTCAGGCGGCACAGCGACGTGGACTCCGGCTCCAGTTCCGCCTCCGGATCGTGGCTGGTGGGCATGTCCATGGCCTGCGTGGTTGTGTGCGTGGTTTTGGCCAGGTTTTCGAGTGGGTGGAGTGGGGCGAGTGGAGAGCGGAGTGGTGTTGTGCGACGGGGCGAAAAGAAAGGGCGTTGTAGCCGTCTGCGGATTAACAGGAATCGTCGGCGGACGCGGTGCGTCCACTCACCTGCAGCAAGCCTTCGACCTCCATGTACTGGCTGTCGGTGGTGAGACGGTGTGTTTTGTGCATCAGTTGTTGATATCAGGTATATTGATTAGGAAATATTATTATTTTGCCGTAGAGGTGGCAGCACTTCGATGGCAGCATCGGTGTCATCGATAACATCGGTGTTTTCAAAGCATCGACACCGAAATTGGCTATTTACACGGCAGCGTCGACAACAAACTTACATATAACTTGTATTTTGGAGAGAATACATGGAAACGGAGCTAATAAAGTCGTTAAAAGCATGAAAGGAGGCGTTTTAGTCCAAAAACATCGGGTCTATCGTTCTGTGCGACCTCTAGCGCAACAGTCTGGCAAGGCCGTCATTTCCGCCGGAACGGAGTCTATCGATAACTTGTTTATGTTTTGTTTTGCCGTTACCTATTTTTCAGTTGCAGTTTTCAAAGGGTATATTGGACTTTTCACTTCTTTTGAAATATAAAATTAAAATAGTTTCATTTTATTACAAAAACTAGATTTTTGGCAGTGCTTTCTTTTTTATTTTTAATCAACATTAATTCTGAACACGATTTTTTTCCTGTAAAAAAATATTCCCATTTCCCTCCATAAAATAAAAACACTTCATAGTTGTTTAGGTTTTGTGGTTTAATGTTTTCTGGTTTCAGTCTTGTAATGTTTGTTTGATTTCTTCTGCTTCCGCAGCCAATTGCGGTCATCCATAGGCCCCCACGCTTGGTTTCTTTTGTGAGGATTGCGGGCCAAAATCTTGGTGTGCTTGTGGCCAAGTCTCCAGTTGATGGCGCACGGTTCAAGTCTGGCCACCGTGGTCCAGGACAGGATGAGTCCAGGTCCCAGGTCGGACGGCTGTACGCGCCTATGTCATCTGCACAACAGGCTGGTTTTGCATGTGGGGGGCGGGGAGAGTCGGTGCCGGCTGGAGGGGCGCGGCCACGACGAGACCCAACCCGGGTTGCTGTGTGTGTTGGTGCTGGCGTGCCTCAAGCTTGTCGCGGAGTCGCAGGGGTGAAATGATAAACAGCCCTACACCCGTGATCCGAATCAGACAATTTGACGTGCCAACCGCACGGATGGCGAATCGGGAGCCATCGTAGTGCTATGTGTTTGACGAAGATTTTGACGAATGTCAAATGGTTGGTTTTTGAATTTCCGTGGAAATTCTGGTTTTGCCCGGTTCACGCCCCCTGTAGCTCCACTCGCACCAGCGAAATCGCAAGGGGTTACGCGACCCCCAAGAGCGGAAGCTGCCGAGGCCTCAACCGAAAGTGGGAGTCGCCGCCCCTCGGGGCTTTTCGATGGCGCGTGCAAAAGGATCTAAGCGGGCGTTCGCCGGGCGGGGGGTTTTTTGCCAGCTTCACAAAGGACCGGGATCAGACGAAAAAGCAGCGATAATGCTTGCAAAAGCGATGATCTGTACATTTTTCAACATACCGATCATCTCTCCTGGTGACCAATTCATCGCTATTCTTTCGCTGAGCGGCACAAAGTGGAGCCGGCGGTTGTGAGAATTATCGGGTAATGGGGGGCGACTGAGGATCAAGCGACATCCATTCCGAAACACAATGTCAAAACATGAAGTTCAAGTTCAAGGCAGTGCCTTGCCGAAATTAATCAGCAGATGACACTTTACCGGCCTCTGGTTTGAATTCCACGATCATTCATTGCGTATAACCGGTTCTTCGGACGAAATGCCTGATCCTCAGTCGCCCCCGCCCAGTAATTCTCGGTTCTCGTTGCTTGTTTGCTAGTTGTAAATACAAATTGATATATGCAATTCCAATAATTGCTGTTCAAGGGCTGGCGTTCTGTGCCAAAAAAGCCGACTGGGCGGCGTGAAGTGTTTAGAAAATAGAGCCGTTTTCGGGGTATTACGAAGAGTAATACAAACAGCGTGATTCGTGGGGTTTTAGAAGCTGTTCGGGGCTTACCGGCACGCCGTTTGCCAGTGAGTTTGAGGAGATTGAGAATGCCGGCGGAGTGTTTTTGCTGCTGCTGCTGTTGGTGTTGCTGCTGTCGCACATGTTGCTCCCTCTCTCTCCGGATGTTGGGCTCTCGCTGACGTCGGTCGGCCAGTGTGGCTGCGAAGAGTTCTGGTTTGCTTTCGAGGGCGGGACCACCACCGATGATGTCATGTGGCGGTGGCTGCCTCAGGTTGCTTGTGTGTGTGCTTGTGGTCTCCTAATCCTCGTGATTCTCCTCCTGGCTGTCCTTCTGGCGCTTGCGGCAGTGCTCGAAGGTGTGGCCCCGGAAGCTGCAGTAGGTGCAGCGGGTGGTTCGCTTGGAGCCACGGGTGTTCTTCGACGTGGCGACCAGCTCCTCGTCCTCCTGGTTGTTGTGCTCGATGATGCGGCCCTGCTCCAGGAGGTCCTTGAAGGACTGGATCGTCTGGCGCGAGATGTGCTTGCGGTACTTGATGTTCAGCAGACCGTAGAGCAGGTCCAGCTCCGTCTCCTCGTCGTGGCGATCGCTGGGCAGCTGGGCCAGCAGCGCTCGCTTGTGCACCACGAAGGTGTCGATGTGGTCATGGTCCTCCTGCTTGTTCTGGAAGAACTCCATGTAGACCTGGTAGGCGGGCTTGGTGGGCGAGAAGTGTTCGCGTATGAGGGCGATGGCGTCGTTCCAGGTGGTGGCCTCCTTGCGGACGCCCTGCCACCAGGTGCTCGCCAGTCCGAAGAACAGCAGCGAGATGCCCTTGAGGGCTTTCTCGTCGCTGATGTTCTCCAGCTCCTTGTACGTCACGATGTTGGTGATGAACTCCTCGACCACGTCGTGATCGCGGGTTCCGCCGAATTTGTGTGTGCACGCTGAGAAGCTGCCCTTGGCCTTCGAGTCCTGGGCATCTGCTCCTCCGGCTGCCGCTGCATTACCGGCGGCACTCACGGCGGACACTCGCACAGCTTCGATCAGCTCGCGGAGCTGCTCGTTGGTCATCTGAATCGTCTGGGCCATCTTGGATTGTGTGCTTCTGTGAGGTTAGGTGATTAAACTCTTGGGGTTTTGGTTCCGTCGGCGGGCAAAGCCAGTGTAGCGAATGCGGCCGTTGATGCGAACTGAGGAGCTCTCCTACTTGGGGGGCCTTTTATACCCGCCGGTTGTGAAATCGAACTTCGAAAAAGCTTGGGGAATCGGGGAGAGAAAATGTGAGAGAGGAGGCGCCAAAGAGCGGGCATTGCCTGTGTTTTTTGTTGCTATAACCCAGTGAATCATCGGGCTATATGCCATATAATAGTATCAGTTTAAAAGCCGGTAACATGCCCGAAAACTGATAAACAAACCTGGTTATAAATATGTTCCAATTGATTTTTTCTACTATACTATAGGTGGGTTATTATTTAGGTCTTAGGAAAAACTTTCCTACATTTTTTTTATTTAGTTTCATTACATTGCCATGTGAAATTCTTGGAACTGAGTAATATATATTCATGTATTTCGATAGCGGACTTTGTCATCCACAACGCATTTTTGCTTATCCATGAGCCTTTCCACTGTTTATACGTATGTATGTATAGTATCCTTATGCGTTTATATTTAGTTTTTATCAGAACAATTTTGTTTACAAACTCTTGGTAATTATTTGTGCAATTTAAAATTTATTTTGAAAAATTTAATAATTGTGTTCCCTTTTACAAGGTATTTTAAAAATAGTCTACATTATCATACCACATATGTACCTCAATTACTGACATGCAATTAAACCGTTAGAGACTTTTCATCAAAAAGTGTAATCATTTGTCATTTCGCGGTTTTAAAATGCAAAATTAAAGCCATACATACATATTACCAAATCAAGAAGCTACTTTCAAGTAATTTCAGTAATTTATGTGTAACATCATGGGTCAAGATCAAATGTTATATTTTTATTTCGGAATCCGTAAAAGAAAATCTTATGTTTACCCAAGCGATACGCTATTTATGTGACGTCATTAGTGGTTTTTACTTAAGCTTATGCTTCTAGCTTGTGATGACAAATCAATAGGCGAAGATTACCTAAGAAAACCGGTTTAAGTAGAAAACATTTATGTTAAAAATAAAACACAGTTAAGCTGATTTTTCATATCAATTGCAAGTAAGCCATTTCTCTCTCTTTCCATCAATTATAATAATGACATGTTTGAATGCCACCTGTTATCTGGGTACATTATCTATAGAACAAATTCGTGTAAATCGAAATGAAGATAGGAGAGGTGAACCCCCAGAAAGTGAGAGAATGCTGACCCATTAAAATAAAACACATTCAGAGAGCGAACGTCGTTACGTTTTATTTTTCGAAATTCGAAAAAGCTTTTGTCAAAGAGCGAATGGCTTTTAATTTCACAACGAGCGAAACCGCTGAGCAGGCAAAATTCAACGCCAGTTGCTCCCCCGCCATCAAAACGATTGGGGGGCTTTGAAAATCGATTCGGAGCCGGACCATTTCCGGCCGTTGTTTGTTTACTTTTCGCGGAACCAAAACAAAAAGCGGCCCAAAGATGACGCAGATGTCCGACGAACAATTTCGCATACTCATCGAAACGATTCAAGCGCTGGCGCCGATCAAAGAGGAGGAGCCGCCCTCGAAGGGCAGCTTCAGCAATTGCACGGTGCGGTTCAGTGGCCAGCGGGATCACGATGCCGTGGATGAGTTCATCAATGCCGTGGAGACGTACAAGGAGGTGGAGGGTATCAGCGATAAGGACGCCCTGAAGGGTCTGTCGCTGCTCTTCAACAACATAGCCGTGATGTGGTGGAAGGGCGTGCGCCGGGATGCCAAGACCTGGCCGGATGCCCTGCAACTGCTGAGAGATCACTTCTCGCCAACCAAACCCTCCTACCAGCTGTACATGGAGATCTTCGAGACGAAGCAGGCCTACGACGAGGTGATCGACTCCTTTGTGTGCAAACAGCGAGCCCTGCTGGCCAAGTTGCCCGAGGGACGCCACGACGAGGAGACGGAGCTGGACTTTATCTTCGGACTGATGCAGCCCAAGTACCGGGAGGCCATTCCCCGGCACGAGATCAAGACCTTCCGGGAGCTGCTCGATCGGGGTCGTACTGTGGAGCGCACCAAGCACTGAAGTTTCACCTAAGTTAGTTAGTTGTACATACTAGGAAAATAAAGAAGTCTAATTACAATTGAATATCACAAAAGTTTATCAAAAACTGAGTTTCTTTAACTAATTTATAAATCTTTTTTGGCACCTTTTAAGGTGATATGCAACGCTTTTAAAATGACGACAGCATCAGCAGTTAAGTTGGTTTTAAAATTGATTTTTAACTGCTACGCATTAATTTGACAAATTTTAAATAAATCATTTTAGATAAGTTTTAATACATTAATTATAAAAAAATATATATTCAAAAGATATAGAGGAGAAGGGAGATATTAAAAGCCAAAGCAAATTTCAAATTTCATTTGAATTTCCCGCCATCCCATATGTCTAATTTCTATAATCGATTTCAGAAGGCGGTATTTATCCAACCTATCGATAAGCCTCTTCTTCTTCGATTTCGATAAGCCTCTTCTTCGATATTTAAATACTAAAAATACTAAACTAAAGAAGAAGTGCGTTGCGTTTTTTTTATTTCGTGATTAAGATTATTATTAAATGCGACTGCGCTTTCAGTAATTTCGTGAAAATAACGTGAAACCGTGCGTTTCACCGACCGCCAATGGGGGAAAGTGCCGCCGGTGGAGTCGCCGGCCCCGAATGCCTGGCGGCACTTTTCCGCCAGCCAAGGATGCTTCTCAGACCGCATTTCGTGCTCTTTCAGGTGGCAGGCAACTGCTGGCGCTCCCCTTCTCGTCCTTTTGGAGGCTCCCATGTGAGACGGCGACCGTGGATCTACGACTGGGACTGCTGCGACTGCTGAGCGCCGTGCGGAGGACACGATGACCACCAGCAGCGAGGACGTGCTGCTCCAGATGGGCGAGGTGCGGTACAAGAAGGGCGACGGCACCCTCTACGTGATGAACGAGCGGGTGGCCTGGATGGCGGAGCACCGGGACACGGTCACGGTCTCCCATCGCTATGCGGACATCAAGAGTGGGTTAAACGCTTAAGCCCCTTCCTCGCCAGCTTTAGTAACCATTCTGTGATCACATCCAGCCCAGAAGATCTCTCCCGAGGGCAAGCCCAAGGTGCAGCTTCAGGTGGTGCTGCACGACGGCAACACCTCGACCTTCCACTTCGTCAATCGCCAGGGACAGCCCGCCATGCTCGCCGACAGGGACAAGGTCAAGGAGCTGCTGCAGCAGCTGCTGCCCAACTTCAAGCGGAAGGTGGACAAGGACCTGGAGGACAAGAATCGCATCCTCGTGGAGAACCCCAATCTGCTGCAGCTCTACAAGGATCTGGTCATCACCAAAGTGCTAACCAGCGACGAGTTCTGGGCCACGCACGCCAAGGATCACGCCCTAAAGAAGATGGGCAAGTCCCAGGAGATCGGTGTGTATCAAAAACCATCCCAACCCTCTTGTTTCTCATTTTTTCTCCTTATAATCACAGGTGTCTCTGGAGCCTTTCTGGCCGACATTAAGCCGCAAACAGATGGCTGCAACGGCCTCAAGTACAACCTCACCTCCGACGTGATTCACTGCATTTTCAAGACCTATCCCGCCGTCAAACGCAAGCATTTCGAAAATGTGCCTGCCAAGATGCCAGAATCGGAGTTCTGGACCAAGTTTTTCCAATCGCACTACTTTCATCGCGACCGCCTCACCGCCGGCACGAAGGACATATTTACCGAGTGCGGCAAGATCGATGATCAGGCCTTAAAGGCGGCCGTGCAGCAGGGAGCCGGTGATCCCCTGCTGGACCTCAAGAAGTTCGAGGATGTTCCTTTGGAGGAGGGCTTCGGCAGCGTGGCCGGGGATCGCAACGTAGTGAACAGCGGCAACATCGTGCATCAGAACATGATCAAGCGGTTCAACCAGCATTCCATTATGGTGCTCAAGACCTGTACCAATGTGACCTCAGCGCCCTCGACCATGACCAATGGCACCAATAATGCCAACGGACCGGTTTCGCAATCCGCTTATACGAACGGGCTGAACGGCAAGGCCACGGCCTCCGCCACCAAGAGTTCCGCCGACCAGGTGGACAAAGACGAGCCGCAGAGCAAGAAGCAACGACTGATGGAAAAGATTCACTACGAGGATCTTGGGGACCCAGCCGTGGAAGTGGACGACGATGCCCCCCACGGGGATAAGGCCAGCAAGTCCAACAAACAGTTCGAACTGTCAAAGGTGGAGAGATACCTCAATGGCCCCGTCCAGAACAGCATGTACGACAACCACAACGACACCATGAGTCTGGAAGAGGTGCAGTACCAGCTGGTGCGCAACTCAGAGTCCTGGCTGAATCGCAACGTGCAGCGGACTTTTATATGTTCCAAGGCGGCAGTAAATGCCCTAGGAGAGCTGAGTCCCGGCGGTTCCATGATGCGCGGCTTCCAAGAACAGTCAGCGGGACGTAAGTTAAACTAAGCTATCCTTTGGCTTTTAACTTAGGTACTTCACTCTTTAATATAACTATTTACTTACTTTTTCATTCGCCTTGCAGAACTTGTGCCCAGTGACTTTCAACGCGAGCTGCGACACCTATATCTTTCACTATCTGAGCTGCTGAAGCACTTCTGGAGCTGTTTCCCGCCCACCTCCGAAGAGCTGGAGGCAAAGCTGCAGCGTATGCACGAGACTTTGCAACGCTTCAAACAGGCCAAACTAGTGCCTTTTGAGGTAGGTTCTTAAGTCCTTATTCTTGAGCATATCACGAATCCCCGTACCTTTTAGAATCGCGCCATGCACGAACTCTCGCCGCTGCGGTCTTCTTTGACCCAGCACATGAACCAGCTGCTGCGCACAGCCAACGGCAAGTTCGCCACCTGGAAGGAGCGAAAGCTACGCAACGCCAGGTAGCAAATGCCCAACGGAGCCGAACTCGAGCGTCTGCAACACACCTCAAGAACCATTATTATAGACTAGGAGTAACTAATAAGCGTATGCGGAACGCATCGAAATAAAACATTATTTGCAACTTGGTAGATCAGCCCTGATTCCATTTCTATTTCTGGAGAATTATACCCGCGTCGTATGTGCGGATATTTTGGGAGCGCCGCAGACTGTGGTTAGTTTCGGTGCGTACCCGTGCCAGTTAATTAACAGATCCGGCGATTCTATAAAAGTTGTATTCTGTTGCGCTAGGCGCTTCAGTTGGCTGGCATTTCTTGGTGGCGTAACCAATGCCAACGATATTTTGGCAGTAATGGATATTCACATATTCGTGTGCCTTGTCATCTTAAAGTGGTCCTTGGTGGGAGCCACTTTGATATTTCAAACTAACTCGGAGTTCGGTGTAAATATTCTAATTACTGTGTATTCGGAATTATATTATAAAAGGTTCTTAAATTTAGATATTTATGGCCTTGGCCATGCCACTTTCTTTGAAGAACCGCAATGTCTTCATTTCGTTTAGCTACGACTTTAATTACTATCAACCTGAGCATATCTACAAGTATCCTCCCATTTTGGTAAGTTGTCTTATATTTTATTTATGTTATAATATTCAATTTGACTCCTTTTAGATGGGTAATGATTGGGAGGATAGTTATTTGACTTACAATACCACTGGAGGTGTGGATAGCACCAGTAGCAGCAGCAGATTCTTTTCTTCTAAAGAGGGCACAAATTCAACAAATTTTCAAAGAACTAGTCGTTCCTTGCCGATCATGAGTCGAACTAATTTCTATATAATGCTAAAGGATAAACTGGAGAGGTAGGTTTTAAATATTTTATTTGACTTGTTTAATGATTAAATCCTTTTCAGATCGGTATATCCTGGTGATGCCTGTCTCCTTCGCTTAATTTGCGAAGCGAACGCCTCAACACTTGGTCAAGTCAATGGACTCTTGGGCACCATAGAGCATATCGTATTCACGTATGCTCAAGAGCTTTTCACAATCTGCTATTAATAACGAAAGCTCAGAACCAAGATGCCAACTAGCATAAATCGCGTCACATTCAACCACTAGGGTTTCCTCTTGCAGACCCAGCAGCTCACGTGACGAGAATCTGGATGAAGATTATTACCAAGCCTAATGGAATGGTCATCGGTATGGAGACTGCTCAGCGTATGGGAGTGAATGCAAAGAGAGCGTATTGGATCTGATCTCAAGGCCGTTGGTAGATCTTCTTCGGGAGGCTTTGGACAGACGAAATGGAAGACAATAAACTGGATGATCGATCACAGCGCCACAGTTTGAACTGCATTAAACCAATTCGGGTCGACACAGATTTCCAATTCTGGGTTTTAATTAACAGCTTCTTGAACACGCACCTTTCTTGCCGACTTTTGACCAACGCGGCCGCCAGTTGGATTTAAAACGTTTATACAAGAACATCGAAAATTGCTTGCTTTTGGATATATACTATAGAATGTACAGATCTTTGATATTCAGACCTTTGCTCTGTTTATGTGCCATAATAATAAACTTGAATTCGGTTAAATCATCGTTGCTTTATACCACCAACTCCGAGTTTGGGGTAATTTTGACTCAAGTGCCTGTGAGCTGCTATCTGTAAAATGGTTTTTGATTCCTAGATATTCATGGCCATATCGGTGCCCATTGGCTTGCCACATCGCAATGTCTTTCTGTCTTATAACTACGAGTTTAATTACTATCAACCGGAGCACGTGTACAAATATCCTCCGATTTTGGTGGGTTCTACAATGGATTTTGTTCGTTTGAGACTCTTGTGTTAATGTGTGTATTTCCTTGTAATTTTTAGATGGGTCAGGACTTTGAGGATAGCTATCTGACATACCCGACCACAGGAAGAGATGACAAAGGCAGACACTGTATGAATTGCACAGATTGGAAAATAGAGGGAAATAGCACATCCTCAAGCAATTCATCAACTGAAAGTGTATCGCGAGAAAAGCGAGGTTTAACTTTGATGAGTCGCTCTGTTTTCTATGCCATGTTAAGGGATAAACTAAGGAGGTGGGTGGTGTAATTATAATTTATTAAGAAACCATATATAATCACAATATTATTCCCCTTTCAGATCTGGATTTCCTGCTGAGGCCTGTTTACTGCGCCTGATATGCGATACAAATGCGTCTCAACTGGGCGAAGTTAATGGATTTTTGGGCAGCCTAGTTCACATAATATTCAGGTTAGTTGGTTAACTTAGGTCACCTCCAAAAATTTTAAAACTTGTAATATTTTCACAGTCCCAGCAGTTCAAAGGATGAGCACCTGCCGCATGAGTATTACCAAGCGGAATGGGATGGTCGGAAAAATCAGGAGTGCTCCGCATATAGCAAAAGCTGTGATCATGATATACTGGACCTTATTTCTGTGCCACTAGAGCAGGCTCTTGGCGATATTGTAAGCCGACGAAGATGAAAATAAACTGGAGTACTGGTAGAGAACCGAAAAGTACTTTTCTGGGGGGTTTACCTATCTAATTAGCGGTCACTGGCTTGGCGGTTGCCACGCACTTGTTGCGAGTGCTCGGCTTCAATTGCAATTCAGTTGCTGGCTGAACATCGTGGTGGTCTATCGTGTGTCTTTGGTTTAGAGAAAATGGATTTCATTAGTTACTTTCTTGGCCTGATTTTCCTTTTAACTGTCTATTTGGATCTGAGCAACTCCTTTGTGGCCTTTACAGCGTCCAGTACTCATGGTGTAAGTTTTTTGAAAAATATATTTTGTTCTTTCAAACAAAATACTCCTAAATCGTTCGCCACCTTAGATCTTTGCCGCTATTGCTGTGCCACTCGAATTACCCCATCGAAATGTGTTTGTCTCTTACAATTTTGAGGCCAACTACAATTTACCAACAAACTGGGAGAAATGGACAATATTTGTAAGTTTCATTTTTGGTCTGTTTGCGGCTATAAAACGCCACATTTGTTGACAATTAACACGCTTTTGTGGCACAATTAACAGTTGAACCAGAATGGAAGTATTGTTGGGTTGTTTACATATGCTTCTTATTCTTGTTCCAGCAAAACGGTCCCATAGAGTCGGAGGAAGTGGTGGCAGATACGGATACGGAGACGGAGGCGGAGTCTTCTCGAAAGTTGGCTGCTGACTGTAAGAATTGCACAGTGGAGGAAAATGAGGCTGGTGGGGAGGAACAGGAGGAAGTGGAGGAAACCACTGAAGTAGTATTCAAAGAACGTACGGTTAGATCCCTGCTAACACGCTCCAACATCTATCGCATATTTATAGACAAATTTAAAAGGTTTGTATACATATTTCTTACAGAATCATTAAGATTACTAATTTCTCTACTTAGGAGTGGCTTCCAAGGAGAATCTTGTTTGCTACGCCTGATTTGCGAGACAAGTGCTGCTCAACTAGATGAATTTAATGGCGTTCTGGGCAGTCTAGTGCATGTTTTATTTAGGTATTATAAAGAGAACTCTCTGATAACCCAGTATAATAAATTCCTAACCTTTAAAGTCCCAGCACATCAGAGTCTGAAGATCTGCCCCTTCGTTATTACCAAGCGGAACACGATGGTTGGAATGACCATTGCCATTTTTATGAACCCGGCTGTGGCGAAAGTATTCTAGACCTAATATCAGAACCTTTTCAAGAGATTATAAAACACATTGAAAGCAATAAAATATAAACCATTTGGCCTAATTAGAATTACTGGCTTATCAATTAGCAACTTTCGCTGCTAGAAACTTGAATTCCTTAATTGGATCATCACTTCTAGGTAGAAAGAAAAGGTTTGCACTTCGGCTTTTCAAGACTGACGATTCAGTTGAATGAGATCAGTTGGATACAATGGATGGTTTAAGAACCCTTCCAATCCTGTTGGTTCTGGGCTTTTTCCAGACTTCACAGGCTAAGTTCGTTTGGAGTACGGGAGGAGCCTCTTCCGTGAGTTTTGGATTTATTCATTATAAAATTATTTCCATTATTAATGTGTTCTCCAGCTTTTTGTGGCCATAGCTTTACCATTGGACTTACAGAAAGAAAAAGCGTTTTTGTCCTACAATTTCGAAGTGTCCTACGAGTTGCCGAAAACCTGGAAAAAGAAGCCGCCTTTTTTGGTAAGATTCTACTAGATAATTCTGTTTTAAATTCCAATTAATTTTTCTCCTTTTGTAGCGCCATGGCAATGGCACTAATGAGGACAGTTTGCTTAACGATCACCATGGCCATCATCAGTTTGATGATTTTGTGTACGATGACTACTACGATGAAGGGCAACATTCTGGTCACAAGCACAAACCACATCATCATAATAAGAAGAAGAAAAAGAAGAATAAACCCAAACCTGGAGCTGCGGACCAGCCACCCATAAAAAATAAACCCAAACATAAGCACAAAAAAAAGCATAAGCCAAAACCAAAGCCGCCACCAGAGGAGGAGGACGATGACTACAAGGATTTCTTCCAGGGATTTCCGCTGGATGGAATGGGTGAACCCGTGGGCCGAGGTCGTGCCAAGAGATCTCTACTCTCGCGCACCAAGTTCTATGATATAATCAATCATCGCTTCGAATTGTGAGTGAATTTTAATATTTATAAGCTTTAAATTACATACCCTATATTATTTTCCAGACATGGCTTAGGCTCAGGCGATGGCTGTTTATTACGACTGATTTGCGAGGTGAATAGCTACCAAATGGGAGATCTGAATGGTGTGCTCGGCAGTTTGATCCATGTAATGTTCAGTCCCAGTAGCTCTCTATATGAGGCCTTACCCAAGCGATACTATATCGCTGAATTGTATGGGCGGAATGGGAACTGCGGGGGGTATCATCCCCAGTGCCAGCATAGCATTCTCGACATGATCACGCAACCCCTGAAAAATAAAAACAAAATGCACTGACATCTAGGTTTAATTCTTAATTATTACGTGTTTTTCATGAACATTTTTAACGCTGGCCAGGGGCAATTTTTAGCATAGTCCTTGGCTGCCTGGCACATTCTATTATTCCTTTGCCACATTTTATCGGGACACGTGAATATCAATCGAGCATAGGCACATAAACTGTAGAAGAGGGCGTGTCTGTCGCAGGCGTCACTTTGACGACTCAATGGCGATAGCTCCTGGTACTTGCTCCTGATTATCGAAGAACATCTGGCAAAGTTTGATTCATACACATCTATGGTGGGTTCACTGGCGAATGCCCTTTCCAACATGGGTCGAATTTTGCCCTGAACCAAACGATTTCCCTGCAGAACTGAGCTGGCATTAAAAATGCAGGCCAGACGGCACTTAAAAATGGAATTTCAGATAATTAACTTGGCTCAAGGATGCGCCTTTTTACTACTTACGCTTGCCTGAGGTCCCGATTTATGGCACTCGCTATTATAAACTCCCCAATTTGGCATTGGTGCTGGGCAGCAAACGTGTACATTCTGTTTACAAAGATTATGCATTAAATATATGTGATAAAAATAATACGATACTTACTTACCTGCACAGATTTGGGAGCTGCCTTGCACTTGGCTGAATAAAAGGGAACTATTAAGGCCAGAGAAATTAAGGCAGCAAGTATACGCCCTGTCCGCATAGTTAAAGCTTCGAGAGCCAAATGAATCAACTCAATGTCGAAAAATATGTTTGCGTGTGGTCAGCAGAGAGATGACATGGAAAAGATCACCCAACCACATATTAACCCACTGATGCTGGTTTGCTTAGTAATTTATTTCATTTGTTATCCAACAAATAAGTTGATTTTTTTTGTAACTTTAGGAACTCTGTTCTCTTTTCAAAATTTTCTGTTCTTCAAAATGTCCTCATTTGTGCTGCACTTAGTTAGTTTTCTTTGGCTTCCTTTGATTGTTTACAGTACCTCCAACGATATGACGGGTTTGGAGAAATGCACAGAGCTGCTTAATACCCAAAAGTTGGTCTACTGTTGTGGAAAGTCCTTCCTTGATAAGTTCCTCTTCGTTGGCAGCAATTGTACGCCCTATTGGGATGACTTTGGTCCTGTGAGTAGTAAAGCTGCTTAAAAAATAATATGATGACTAAGAAAAACACTAACAGTGCCGCTATGAGTGTTTGTACAAGCATTGGGACCTCCTTGATGAAGATAACAAGGTCAAGAGACCGGAGCTTTACATGATGATAACCAGCCTGTACAGTCCTTTGAATGGTTATCATAGTTATGGAACCGCTTTGAAGGCTGCCCATGAGAAATGCGAGGCCTTGGGCTCCAGACACGCGGACTTCCTGCTGCTCTACTCCAATCAGGTGGAGAATCAGATGGGCATGGCATCCTCCACCTGTTTGCCCTATGCGATGCTCCATGCCCAGTGCATTATGGTCTATGTAACTGCCGATTGTCCCGCCGAGAACTGGATGGAGGATTCCCAGTGCAAGAGTCTCAAAAAACTGCTGGCCCGGTGCACCAAAAAACTAGATGAAAAGAAAAAAGCCATCGCGTTTGAGGAAAAACAACAAGTACAGGAGAATGGATGTAAACAAGTTGATTCAAAGGGATCCCAAGTGCTACTGGCCAGCTTTTTAACCCTGATAATCTCAACGTTTTTGTCTGATTCCTAATTCAGGTGTTAAAATATCACTTATCTTAACTACCAGGGATTACCCATAATTTTCTGTCTGGCTTTCGAGTGATTGCATTTAAGCTGATTCAATTCAGACAGTTTAATTGCAATGGTCTGGTTATAGACGAGCCCCCAATAGCACATGTATCGTTGGACTTTGACCCACTATAAATCCACCAGCCGATGATCACGATGACTGTACATTTTGGCTCACGAGACCGCTTCCTAAAATGTTTTCGCTGTGCTCGATTAATTAGTGGATCGCCCCTCGAAAGCAGAGTTATAAATTAAGCGGTTAGTACGGGGACAAGCTCAGACTGACTGAAATAATGGCCTGGAATATAGCTCTGCTTATCTGCTTCTGCTGTCTGGTGGCGATGGTTCGGAGTAGTCCCGTGGATGTGGACTGTGCTCGTCGTCAGGACTTCAATGTGAGTTTGAAAGAATCGGGCATATCAGTCAATCAGGTCAATATCAGGGTTGTATTCTGTATTTCAGACTGTGAAGGACTGCTGTGCATATCCCACATTTCGGTTTGATGAGTACAAAAAGCAGTGTGGTAAATATATGCCTGTTGGTGCTCCCAGAATTTCACCCGTAAGTCTAAGTTGATTCTGAAAAAGTTGAGCTTTCTCTAAAAAGCATAATTTCCTTTGCAGTGCCTGTATGAGTGCATTTTTAATGTGACCAACATGTTTGTGGACGGAGTTATTCAACCTGATAAAGCTCGAAATATGCTGGATCAGCTCTTTGGCAATAATCAGGACTTTACGGAGGCCTATTTCAATGGCTTAATGACCTGTACGGATACCGTGCAAGAGATGATGAGGAACAGAAGACCCCGCCCGCAAAATAAAACCGGACAGTGCTCTCCAATCGCACTTTTCTACGGCGTCTGTTCCCAGAAATACGTCTTTAACTACTGTCCATCTTCTAGTTGGTCTGGCAGTGAATCATGCGAAATGGTACGATTGCAGAATTTAAACTGCCCGAGTTCAAAATCATCACA
This sequence comes from Drosophila lutescens, assembly GCA_037075285.1. Classification (NCBI taxonomy): domain Eukaryota; kingdom Metazoa; phylum Arthropoda; class Insecta; order Diptera; family Drosophilidae; genus Drosophila; species Drosophila lutescens. The sequence continues at coordinate 981,608 of JBAMCF010000598.1, forward strand.
TGGTTCTAGTCATCGATTACTTTAACGCCTAATGCGGTAATAAAACTATAAATGAACATTGCATTTTTTTGATTAAAATATCTTTTATCCTAACTACCCATAATTTTCTGTCTGGCTTTCCCATTTACTTGACGAAATGGGCCAAACCGAAAGTCGTTTGTACATCCGGTTTGGGTTAGAGTATATATGAAATACGGGGACTGTGCAAACAGCAGAAGTAATCAGAAATGCTTCACCTGCTGACATGGGCTCTGTTATTTCTACCAGCTTATCCAGCTGCAGAGGACGTTTGCTCTCAAAGGCCAGATGTAACTGTGAGTATGCAGATCATAGGGTTAGGATAACTAATATCCCCAATCCCTAGGCCTTGAAAAACTGTTGCAAACTGCCGAATCTGGATTTCACAGCTTACAATGCCAAGTGCAGTCAGTATCTGGTGAATGGGGCTCATATATCTCCCGTAAGTTGAGTTTATCTCTTGAAGACCACAGAATTAATTAAGTTTATCTTACAGTGCAGCTTTGAGTGCATTTTCCAAGCGGCCAATGCTTTGAACGGCACAAGTTTGGTACTGGAAAACATTGAAAAGATGATGAGAACCATTTTGGACATTGATGAATTCGTCCAAGTCTATTTGGACGGATTCAGGAGCTGTGCTGCTCAGGAGAAGGTAATGATTAAGACCTTGAAGCGCCGTCGTATGCCCACCACTGGAAAGTGTGCCTCCATGGCCTTGATGTACGGCATCTGTGCCCATCGGTATTTCTACAGCTTTTGTCCCGAAAAAGTTTGGAGCAAAAGTGCGGTTTGCAATGAGGCCAGGGAGTACAGCATTCGTTGCGAAAGTCAGCTAACTGGTTAGCCCATTAAAAGAAGAAATAAATTAAATATTTCGAGCTGCTTTGATCACTTTGTGTGATGAGATTTATTTGGCTAAAGTATCTTAGTTAAAGAGCACATCCCGCCAAGTTGGTTTCTCTTGGTATCCAAAGACATTTTGCCCTGATGAGCATCCCAGTTGGTTCATAGAGTCCTCTTGCTCGGCTTCCATGTTCAAATTGGCTTTAAAGTGGTTCTATTATTATTTTTCTTATATATATCATAGCTCCCTGCTCACCCAGTTCATCCAAACTCATGCCCAAACGTTTGGCATGCTGCATTAGAGCTTTCATGAGCAGATTGGTATCCACAATACCTTCCTGTTCCACATCCTGGAATGAGATCATGACATCCTCACCCATATCCTCCTCCTCCGGATATTCCTGACCAAATGGGGCCACTTCCTTATCACCTTCATAGTACTAACAAGGCATATTTTCTTTATCTATGGTGTATGTTTAAGTTTTATTACCTCAGGTCCTATCACAAAGTCCTGGAAGGCAGCTTGAGAGCCCGACAAAAGCAAAAGGCAGGCGACAAAGGTTAACTGGTTCATTTCGGGTTAGTCGACAACTGTTGCCCAATCGAACATCGAACTTTGACTGATCATAAAGTCGAATGGGATCAGACGGGAAAGTACTCGCACTCAGTTGTCATGCTCAATTTGCTGGCTAATGGTCAACAAAACCGAGGTCGGATATGGATGGCATTTAAAAGGCAGGCAACAGATTAAACTTAATGGGCGAAACTTTTACTTTAAATGATTGTTTACATTTTCGGGAATCTAAGATCTATGTGGAGCATCAGCTGCTGGGCAACGGAACATGTGGCAGGGGGTTGCATTGTTCGGCGAATTCCTTGGCCAAATTGCAGGGTCGCTCGTTTTTCCACATCTTCGGGGGGCAGTGAAGGAAGGTCTCGGCGTTCACGCAGCTATAGATTACGCCGGCAAAGGGCGAACAGCCGTGGGGCAGGACTTTGTAGGACTCAATGTTCGACGACTTCATGTGGCCCTTAACTGGGGGAAAACCTCTCTTTAATCTATAAAGGCGGGGATGAATCATACGCACCGTTGGACAGACAGGACTCAAAGGAGCGCACTATGTGGGCCACAATATCCTGATCTCGGCGATGGACGTGCTCTTCCAAATACTGCTTAACCCTCTCCATTCTGATTTTTCCATTCGACATGGCTCCCGTTTCCCGATAAATACAATCAGGATAGCACTGAAATAACACAAAGTATAAGGTAACACTTCCTTCTAAAACACATGACTACTTACCAGATGAGCAAAGCTGGGATACTTGGAGTTGGCCGACTTCAAACCACTCACATATTTGTGGCACTTCTGGGGCACATCGCCCATATCCAACTCTGGAGTGCGACAGCATGTGTTAATGTCCTGCAAGAATGACTTATTGATTTGGGAACTCCCCTACTTCGATGTATTCCTCTTACGAAATTATTAAAATTCGGCGGCGCTGAGCAGTTAAATGCTGCCTGCGAACTTTCCAGCAAAAGCAGCAGAAAACCCAAGCAAATGATAGATTTTAGCATATTTATAATTCAGTCAATATTGTGGTGCCGCAAAAAGAATAAAACTTTTCTAGCCCTCCGCCAGCCGCTTTATATAGCCGAATTTGGCCGGGTTTTTAATGAGCCTGTAATGAAGTCGGGTCGTTTGCCATTGTTTGTTGGTTCAATGCGTCTGCCGAAGGCTAAGAGCAAACATCAGCGGCTCACAAAGGTTGACTGACTGATGACTGGACTCGATTCCACTCGATTCTTTTTTATTTTCTAGGCAGCGCTCGTGCGTGACATGAATTGGGGAAATACCAGAAATGGGCGCAAATTGGGCAAAAGTGATGTGGATGCGAGATTAAAGCGGGCCAAAGCCTAGTGACTCATATCGAGGGCTCGCAGGTGATGAGGCTGCGGATAATCCTTTCGCTATTCCGTTACAGCCTAATTAGTGCGGCGTGTAATTAATGAGAATGCTGAATGACGAGACCCCCATGGCACCGAGGTGTTGAGGATGTTGAGGATGCCAGCTAAGTAATTGTTGAGTGCTCCCACCACCAGCTGTCATGCATGTGTACACTGTGAGAAATGCAGCAATGAAAACAAGGCTGGATTCATAAAATATTGTGTTATATGTATGAATCTTCCATAACATGTCACCAAAAACCGAATTATTATGAAATATATATATCTTATTTTCTAAAATCTTAAAAATTTCTTCAGTAATATTTTTTTTTAGTTTCCAACATTAAATCTAGTAACCTATTTAGGGTATGTCTCTTGAATTATTCAGAGCTTAGGGTCAGAAGAATTTCAAATGTTTAACATGTCGGAATCGAAATATTTTGGAGATATCACAGATGAGATAAACGACTTACCCGAGGAGGAGCGCAACAAGTTCCATGTGGTCTATCCCAAGGCAAAGGACTTGTTCCAGAAAGGCAAGATTTGGATTAAGCGGTTGCGTTATCGCAATGCAGTGACCTCTTTTCAGAAGGGGATTAAATCCTTGAAGACTTGTCGAGTAGAGGATTCAGATGAAGCTCGCCAGCAAACCGATCTGCTGATTTACCTCTTCCAAGGTCTGATGATCTGCTATAACAATATCAACAGGCCAAAGTGGGCCTGCAATGCGATGAAGGAAGTTCGGCTCTTGACCGAAAACAAGCCACCCTGGAGGGCTCTTTACCAGGAGGGTCGTGCCTTGACGATCCTGGGGGAATACGATCGAGCCCGCCTGTCCTACATTCGAGCAAAGGATAAGCAACCGGATAACCAGGACATCAAGGATGAGATTGCTAAGATCAGCAAGAGGATCAGAAATCTCGAGGTGGCTAAGCGGGAACTTTGGGAGCGGGCCATGAACTGAATTCGAGATTTAAACAGGAAGTTTGAGAAGATATATATTATTGCCATTAAAATGTTTACTGAAATCCAAAACTCTGATATTAATTACTTCGTTCTCTAAATTTTTGAAAATTCCATTTTAATGGATCTTAAGACTAGTTTGATATATCACAAATATTATTAACACATAATTTATATACCTACAAATTTGCCCACTGAAAAATGTATGATTCAGATTTTCTCAGTGTAAGTGTGTGCTAGCGTTTCTTTTGTGGGCTTGTTGTGTCTTCTGCTCAGTGATTTGCTCCTTATGTTCCTAACCACTAAGCTGATGGCTTTTTGGGCATAAAACGATTTCGTCGGAGTTCCTTTGTGCTTAAGGTGGGCTTAAATGCTGCGAGCGAACATTATTTAAATGGAAGTAAGGCCACTACGTAATCCCTGATGAATTAAAACTAGCTTATCGAAGTTTTGCACACTGATTGATTTTAGTTTTTCCATTTCCTCCAGAGCATCTTGTTAATGAAAATCCATTTTCTATACACGCAACGAAACAAAGGTTGTATCGAAACTGAGGCATTCAATGAATGCCACAGGTTATCCTGAAATGAATTAAAAACTTTAAGAAAAAATCTCTGGAAATGCGTGTGACATTAAATATGCATGGGACATGCTTTAATTCTGAGAACTGGAGAATCGGGGCCAGAAGAGATACACAGAGAAGCGGAGAGACGGAGAAAGAGGAAGAGAAACAGGATACAGGACAACGAACATGTCTTTGCTTTTGGCATGGAGAGAAAGCATTTTTAAATTGGAATTTAAACGCTTCTGAGTGGCAGTTGACATTAGCATTTGTTTGAAAATCAAACAGTTTGGATAAGGATGTCGCCAACCCCCTAGACTTTATGTCCAACCCCTGAAACCCCCACCTAGCCACCCAGCCACCCAGCCAGCCATCCAACCCTCATGTGTCACACGCATTCCATGGCCCACAGCAGCCGAAACATCCGTCTAAATGTTTATCATTGTAATATAAAATTTAGCAGACGCAAAAAGAATGCCTGTAAATAAAAATGTTGCCTTTGTTTTCTCTACAATTTAATTTCAGGCATTTTCCGGCAACCATTTGGAGCCCCGAGGCCCTTACTTACCATATTGATATTTCAATAACTGTCGGTCCCGTGGGGCTGCTGAGCCACTTGAGTTTAATTTGATTAGGCCACGTGAGAGGTTTCTCGTACGCATTTCGAAACTCACAATTAAATCAGCCTGCGACTTCAAAGGACCTGCATGGAGTTTCTGTATATCCTGTATTTGTACCTACCGAAAACGGAGTATCCCTTTTCCGCTTTGGCCCTAAACAAACAGAGCCAGCGAAATGCTGGGCAAACAAAAATGGGGGGCCCAGCACATATTTGCATAAATCAAATAGGCAGATTTTCAGGCATTAGAACTGCAATCGAATCGTTTTCTGTTTGAGGAGGTCTTTAAACCCCCCAACTCCTCTACTGGTTCCACCTGTTGCCCGGCGAAAAGCTTTGGCAACAGCTTGTGGAATGCAGCTTTCAAAGCTCTGCCCGCTGTGGATCCCAAAATTGGCGCCTTTTGGTAAGAACCAGCCTCGCCTTGTTAAGACACATCCTTCGGCTTTGCCTTCAGTTATCAGCGGGATGTGAACGAGTGCGGTTCGTTTCGGAGTTTCGGAGTTAGCGGTTAAGCAGTTGCCTATTCAAAAACTAGTTTTTCAAAAAATGTGCCATGAAAAAAGCTAAAATATTAACGAAAATAATAACAAATTTATTCCAATAAACTTCACAAAGTCAATGGCCAACCCAAAGTTTCGTATGGGTTCAAGTGTCGCTATAACAAATAATCCTGCATATAAATGTGAACACAATAAAGTTTCGGCCCAGTGTGTGTGGGCGTGTGTCCAATAACCAAGGCAACTAGAAAGGAACGCCCACTCCGGCAAAAACAGCTTAAACATAATCATTTCGCAGCTTAGAAGGCGTTAAACGCATTTAAGCCGGGTCAAGTAAGTGGCCGAGAGGACAAAGGACCCGCCTCCTGTGGCTTCGGTGGTCAGTTGAAAAGTCCCTCCACACAAGAAACCCCCAGCAAACCAAGGATACCTATTGAAATTCAAGGGAGTGGCGAAAGGAATCCCACTCTGCGGATACGAGCTTAGTTTTTGAGCAGAAGGTAGGCGATTCCGGGAAAAGGGATACCAATTGTGGTTAATTAAAATGCCAGTGCATACACACACACACACATTTTCATCGCCCACCTGCTGAAAACAATGCAACCGCTTACAAAAGCGAAAATTCTGCGGCTGAATGTGGGTTTTTAGGGGGCAGCAGAGGCATTGTTTTGCGTGTTTGCAGTATCGATTGGAAAATTCCAACCAGAAATCCACAATCAGCAATCCCCCATCCTGCCAGCCACTCTAATAAACCAACTGATAACCAGGAAGGACGACTTGTTGCCCTTAGCTTTATGGACTTCCGCTGCGGGTTGCGAGTAAATCTCTGGCATTTCGGCAACTTGTAATGCATTAAACCAAAATTTTTATTGGACCAATAAATAACAGATTTGGTAGCCAGGTTCGCTCCTTTTGTGGCTGAATTTTTATGGGCTTATGCCGGGACTATCCTCGGGAAGGGAGATCCCTCACGTAGCTCCCGAACTGCAAGGCGCCTGCACACGTGCCGCACACAATGGAGAGCCGTTAAAGGCCAGACAATAAAACGCAACACTTGTTGGCAAGCGCTGGAGTATCTGCCCCATCCTCATCCTCGTCCTCCTGCCAAAGGATATGTGCTGACTTAAGCTTTCCAAGTGGCCGACAGAGGCGGAAACGGAAATGGAAATGGCAGTGCGTGGCTGCAAATTATGATGTTGGCTTGTCTAGACTGGCTTTTCCTTATCGGCCTTTCGGGGGAAACTTCTCGCTGAGAAAGGGCCGAGCAATAAAATTTAACCGCCCCGCAAGGAGAATGAATCGAATTAGACATATATTTCCACTGTAAGCTGTATGCTGAATATTATATATAGTATTTCCTCGGAACATTCCCCTCTGGGTTCCCAATCGAATACATTGTTTCCACGCCCAAATGAGCAATTTAATTACAAACTTTCTATACGCTTCTGCCTGTGTGATGCTGGCTTTCCCAGCATTTCCTTTGTCCATGCGGCGTATACGTAATGTTCTTGTGCTGCTGGTCTCTTGTGTGGCATGTTTATAAATTTTAAATGCCCGCTTTTTTTACCACGTCCTCTCTGTCGGGCTTTGCATATACAATTTAATGAGCTACATTAATGAGATCCGAAAATAGCACTTTTCCCCGATGTCACCCGATGCAATGAGAGGTAAAAATGGCAGCTTCAATGGAATTTAATTTTTTGTCTGCATATTTTTAGTCGGCTAAGTGGAAAATGCGAACGCTTGCCACTATTTGCAGCGTTATTATATTTTCAATCCCCCAAAGAAATCCCCGGCAATTGCGAGCAAACATTTATAAGCATTATAGCAGCCGGAAATTGCAGAAACTCTCACATGGGCGAGGAAGAAAAAAAAGGAAAGTGGGCAAAGAACCCACAAGCAATCCCCCCCAGCAATCCCCTAGTTTATCTTCTTTTTTTCGCTTGTGTCGCCTTTGGCAAATCCATTGTGTGCAATCGTACGAGATTAGATACAATCTTCTATAATAGCATGAGCAAAGCAGGCAGAGGAGCAGAAGGAACGATGTGCGATTTGTCCAGCTCCTTTCTGGGAAATCATTTCTTATGCCTTCGGTTATTTGTGGTAATGTCCTTTTTATGCCGCCGTTGATTCGACCAAGCTGAATTTGTTTTCCGCTTTCCCGCCGGTCGGACATTCGTCAAATTCGTCTGGTCATAAATGAGATTTGTCCATGCGAGCTGTCAGAATGAATTTGCATCCAGGCGCTGGTTTGAAATGTGTCTCTTTGGGTTTTTGGTTCTTTTTCCCCCCGAATGAATTGAAATGAAATATGCAATTAGTTAGCAGTTATGGCCGCAATTTAGGCCTGCTAATTTCGCCCCGTTATTTATGAGGTAATTAGAGGCGAGCTCCTCTTCCATTTTTTCCCTTCTCAAAATGTATTTTCAACTTAAAACTGCGGCCTGTATATATTGCTGTCTTAACTCATCTGTGCTGAAAGCGTGCGAAGCTGGGAAAAAGCAGAGGCAACGGGGCGTATGTGTTATAAGTAACCAGGCGGCTAATGAACCAGGACCCAGGACCCAGAACCCAGGACCTTGGCTAAAACTCCGGAAAAGTCGTGCAGGCATGTGCCGTGCAGTAATAATCAGCCAGCCTTTTGTTTTATGTACATGCATCGCGTTAATTTACGAGAAAAACAACAAAGGAGCTACAATGGACCGGGCAAATGCGAAGGCACAGACTCAGCCACAGTGGGAGAGAAAAGTAGAGCACCCTGGGCGGAATTTTCAATTTGCCTGCGGGTTTAAAATTTCATGGGCTGTGGCTGGGAAAATTCCTGTGCCAATTAGAAAATCGCCTGGGGAATGTGCTGTTGTCCGAGTGAATCGGAAATTCCACAGAAAGTAATTGGCTCGGGTTGGCTGGCACTTAAAAGCTAAGCATTTTCAGCTGAAATGGACTTAAATTCCTTGGCTTTTCCCCTGGGAATAATGCGGTTTCCTGTTGGCTTAAAATTATCCCAAAGTGGTAACCACTTCCGCTTTTGATTTTAGAGCAAAGCGGGTGTACTTTTCTAGGTCACTGTGAACAGAACCATCTACATATTTAATATCTGATGTGTGTGTGTCTTATTTCCCGCCCAGTTTTATGTCGTGCATTAACATAACGATGCATCATTTATGCCATTTATTATCAGAACATAAATGCGAGATTTCGTCTCGGAGGCAAAGGAAACCCAAAACAGGGAAGCCCAACCCACAATATAAGGCAGGAAGTTAGCGTTTCTAATTTCTATCACCATCAACCTTGACTCTGGGGCCCTTTGGCTTGCCTTTTATGGCCCCCATATCAGTAGAGCCGAAAAATAGGGCGAAGGGCTGCCATCCCTCTGATCTGCTGACGCTTCTGTCCGCCTTTGATGGCAAAACTAATGAATTTTTATGGCACTGGGCCGTGTGCATTTACTTATCTGGCCGCCCTGTTTTCCCTCCGAATGGTCTTCGCCTTAAAGCCTACACTTCTTACCGAATTTATGGCCTTTAAGCTAGCCACGATGTGGGCGTGGCCGAGCGAAGTCGGTGAAACATGGCCAATGCAATTAACACACACAGGCCAAAAGCCACAGACTGCGGTGCCAGAAGGCAGAAGGGGTTACGGTTACCAATTGAACTTTGCCCGACAGCTGGGTTTCAGGCAACCGCCAACCGGGGAATCCCCTAACAATTGAGGGAATTATAACTTTCTGATTGAACGAATTCGGGAAGGGAGTGGTCTGAGCATTGTCAATTCGAAGGGAAATCATTTCTTAACTGAGAAAATTATTTCTGTAACCCACTAGTAACTATTTACTACACTTTAGATATTTAACCTTGGGTTAAGTTAAGGTTTAATATAAATAAATCTGTAATATTAATATGAAACCAACAAGATGAAAGGTTTACATTAAAAAGACAACTCTATAACATAACACAACATTTTTTCTTAATCTTCAGCACATATTTTTCCTAAAATCTAAATATATTTAGAGTGTTTTTATGAAACCTCTTTGAAATGTAACTTTAAACTGACCTCTTTTAGTACCAGAGGTGCTGAGTACCAGGATGTGGTAGAATGAGTGACCACGACCACATCGATTCGGTGAATGCCAGCGGTAGTGATCCGCTCCTGGAGCTGCACAACCTAGATGGCATCGGCGAGAGCGTGGAGCTGCGGTGTCTGGTGCAGGAGCACATCGAGGCCTCGACCTATGGCAACGTCAGTGACCACTGCCTCACCCAGTTCGACTCCATCCTGTGCTGGCCGAGGACGGCGCGCGGAACCTTGGCGGTGCTCCAGTGCATGGACGAGCTGCAGGGGATTCATTACGATAGCAGCAGTAAGTGCAAGTGAAATTGCCCTTTGTCCTGTGCACTTATACACCAGGAAATTTAATAACAAAGCCTTTGAACTATCTAATTTAAAAGGTCATTATTAGACCTCGAATTGTACGCAAAATGCTACTCTTAACAATCGAGTCTAAGCGAACTTTGATTAAAGATAAATTTCTCAACAAAATTTAAAATTAGATTAAGGATAAAATCAATTTTAATTTTTTTAAACATAATTGTATCCTAAAAAAGATCGATGGATTGTATTATAAATATAATCCGATGTCTTTGCACTACAGATTCAAAACATCTTAATAAAGAATGTTTATATAATTTTTTTATTTTATAATCTCAAATGTATTATATGATTGACAATGTCCTGCATAAAAAAATAATTAGAAAAATTTGACTTTAAGTGCAGCACGACCTAGTTTATTTCATCATGTTTTGCATACTTTTTGCGTGCCCTTTCAAAATTTTCCCAGAGAATGCAACGAGGTTCTGCCACGCCAATGGGACCTGGGAGAAGTACACAAACTACGATGCCTGCGCCCACCTCCCCGCCCCCGAGTCCGTGCCGGAGTTCGAGGTCATCGTGGAGCTGCCCACCATTATCTACTACATCGGCTATACCCTCAGTCTGGTATCGCTCTCGCTGGCGCTGATTGTTTTCGCCTACTTCAAGTGAGTCCCCCCCCTTGGTGGCCTCTATTTTTGCTTAACCCCCGACTGCCCCCGTCCTTTGTCTTTTGCCCTTTGTGCCGCAGGGAGCTGCGTTGCCTGCGCAACACCATTCACGCCAACTTGTTCTTCACGTACATCATGTCGGCTTTGTTCTGGATACTCCTGCTGTCCGTCCAGGTGAGTCCTTATTATGTCTGCGGGGAAATTGCAATTGCAGTTTTAATTGTCTTACTAAATCATACTTGAGTTTGAAAGGGCCAAGCTATCCGCGAGCACTGCTGACAGGCTAAAGAGGGTAGCAATTTAACAGATGCTATCTTATAATCTTTAGATATCCATCCGCAGTGGAGTGGGCAGCTGCATTGCCTTGATAACCCTCTTTCACTTCTTCACCCTGACGAATTTCTTCTGGATGCTGGTCGAGGGATTGTATCTGTACATGCTGGTGGTCAAGACCTTCTCGGGAGACAATCTGCGATTCAATATCTACGCCTCCATAGGCTGGGGTAAGTGCTTGAATGCCTGGATGTTTGCCAGCCAATTAAGTATGCCCCCACCCCCCTTCTGATGACAGGTGGTCCGGCCTTGTTTGTTGTCACCTGGGCGGTGGCCAAGAGTCTGACGGTCACCTACGACGCCCCCGAGAAGGTAAGACTGCTCGGGGATTTGGCTTGGGATTACCCCCGGGGACTCTACTCTTCTTTCTGCTTCCTTTTCTGACAGTACGAAATCAACTGCCCCTGGATGCAGGAGACCCACGTGGATTGGATATACCAGGGACCCGTCTGTGCGGTGCTAATCATCAATCTCACCTTCCTGCTGCGCATCATGTGGGTGCGTATGGACTTGACACAGAAAAAAATGTAGATATAGGACAATTGGGCTTTCTAGAAGGTTATAAAAAAGGTTTTCCCAGCTAAAAATATCTTTCAGGATTTTATAATGTTTTTAAAGCCCTCCAAATTTTGAGTTTTTGTATTGTTATAAGATTATCAGGTTGGTTCTAATAAAGGTTTGGATTTCCCATGTAAATAGTCAAAAATAGTACGTCAGATTATCGGGTGGCTGCTCTTTCAGGTTCTTATCACAAAGCTGCGCTCGGCCAATACAGTGGAGACTCGTCAGTATCGGAAGGCAGCCAAGGCTCTGCTTGTGCTCATCCCCCTTTTCGGGATCACCTACCTGGTGGTTCTGGCTGGTCCATCGGAGTCCGGCGTAATGGGTCACATGTTTGCTGTACTGCGAGCGGTTTTGCTCAGCACTCAGGTGGGTTTTGTCTACCAAAGCCAGAGCTTATGTTTATCTAAGTGAATGTGTGTGTGTCCCAGGGCTTCTCGGTGTCGCTGTTCTACTGCTTCCTCAACTCGGAAGTGCGAAATGCTCTACGACACCACATTTCCACGTGGCGGGATACCCGAACCATCCAGCTGAACCAGAACCGACGGTAAGTAGTTTTAACTTTTGAGTTTGGCCACAGTTCACTGCAGCTAAAAGAAGAAATCTCGAATTAGATCAAAAATCATAATCTAAAAATCATAAATGTTGTAGAATAACAAATTGTTGATGTTTATAAATAACTTAATACTGTTAATTGTAAGGACTCTAGATTTGAAGAATATATAATTGTTTTTAAGCATATCAAGAAACTGATTTTAGCCTTTAAAAATATTTATTTAAATATTTATGGCGGAGTTGTGCACAGCTTACTTAAAAATAAAAATTATGAGATTTGTAGATGTTTAATTGGTACCATAACCAGAACTTTGTAATTTCAATTGATAAGCCATTATTAACTTATAGGGAGTTTAGATTTCTATGCTTATAAAAAAATCCTATAAACCCTAAACAAGACATTATTTTTTGACTGGTGATAAATTGTAAACTTTTTTCTCTCTGCAATCTTCCTCTAACTTGGCAGTTACACGACGAAAAGTTTCACGAAGGGCGGTGGTTCCCCTCGAGCCGAGAGCATGCGGTAAGTTGTGGGATAACACTGGGTAAGGAGTGATGGGATCTCTTGACCTCCCGAACCCCTTCTTGCAGACCCTTGACCAGCTACTACGGACGCGGAAAGCGTGAGTCCTGCGTGAGTTCGGCCACCACCACCACGCTGGTGGGTCAGCATGCTCCACTTTCGCTCCACCGCGGATCCAACAATGCCCTGCACACGATGCCCACTCTGGCGCCCAATGCCATGAGTTCCGGCAGCACTCTGAGCGTAATGCCCCGGGCCATTAGTCCCCTGATGAGGGTGAGAACCAGAGGGAACTACTCCGCCCTTCCACTGACTAATCATTATGAAATTCCCATTGCAATTCCACTTCCAGCAAGGACTCGAGGAGAACTCGGTGTAGACAAATCCCTAGCAACTGCATCTTAAGAGACTGAACTTTCATTGAATTCCACTTCCGTGTCGGAGATCGAGATCTGCGAGTGCGATTAGTTAGCTAGTACTGTATTTTAGGCAGGAGTGCGATGAAAGAACGAAACCAAGTACCAAGCAGAGAAAGCAAAGAAAGCAACTTAAGTTAGGTCAATCGTTTTAAACTGTTTGATGTCGTCTATGTGAACCGCTGAGAGCCCCAAAACCCAAACCCAAACCCATAGGAAAAACCCCGTGCTATGTACTCTGTAGCTGTTGAATGTAACTCAATGTGCAAATGGATTAATTCTCTGTATGAACACGAAATCCGAGCATCTAAATAAATGGTCTATTTACTTCGGTGTACTCGATTGGCGTTTTATTTGTGGGGGATTTTCATTGTCTGGCTGGGATTGGGGTCCTTTGATGTGTATTCTTTATAAATTCCGGGAAATATCTTAGCAGATATGTATGTAGCTGTTACGGCTAGAAATATGGAAAAAGTTGAGGGCAAAAGTTGACAAGGCAAACACATGTTCCGCTCTTCACAACTTTCCTAAAAGTATGCAACAGTTTGGCGAGCCAACAAAACAGCGGCACGGAACTCAAAAATCTTTTACGATAATCTGCGCACAAAAAGTTTGGTGGGCCAAACTTTCCATCAAAACCAACATTTTATGAAGCTGACGGGATAAAGGAAATATTCTGACGGTTTTTCGTGGATTTTGAATATGGCTCTAAATATTCCATCAAGCTTTTAGCTGTTTAATAGAGTTCCATTTTAATAGCAGTCCTTTCTCACACCTCTCAATTTCGCTCAATTACATTTATAATTTATAGGATTTTTGGTAGCTGATGAAAAATCAGCCCATAGACGGCCTAATTGTTCGCTAATTGGTCCTGAGCGAGGCAAGCATAGCAATGTTTAATGAGTTAATTGACCCAAGTTGGGAAAAAGGTTTCCCTCCTCTTCTCCATCAGCTCAATTGCTTTAAAGGTCAACTTTAGGGTAACTTAGCATCCAAATGGCTTCAGCACTTAGCCGTTCCAGGCGTCCCATGGAAATGTTAAACTGAAACAGTGCACACATTTCGGCGTTCTTAAAATTCATAGAAACTCCTGCCAGTTGCGCCCCAAAATGCTCATAAATGTTGCATGAGGAGCGGCCATGCAAGTGCAGATAAAAACTAGAAATGGAGACGGTTGGTTTATGGGTCAGACATGTAAATACCCATTGAAAAATATCCTTAACTGCTCATATTTCTGGAAAGCAAATCAGTAAGCTTTAATTGGATAATTATCACATGAGTAGTTTGATTAAGCAAAATCAGCTTAAGAAAACTAAATAGCTCACTCTATATTCCATTGTTTAAATTGTTGGTAGGCAAACTGGATGCTTTAGATAAGATTAACTATTCTGGCCTATTGTCCTTCCCTTACTTCCCCTGTAACCAGTCGACTGGATTGCAGTTCACCTTATAACAGGACAAAGGAATCGATTCTAAGGTGAAACCTGCAACGTCGTCGACTACTGACTGACGATAAATGTATAATTAATTTTAGACAATGCAGCAGGAGCTCAAGGGTAGAGTCAGTTTCGAATCAGTGCTTTCAGATTACACTGTTCTTCCTATCACTCTACACTCAGGGGTTGTCTTAACCATTGTCGAATCCAGAAAAAATATTATGTTGCACACTTTTTAAATACCACGTTTCCTTTCACTTTTCCTCCTTGGATCCGCGCATGCTTATGTTCTTTTGTTACATTCCACATTACTCCCTAAAATTACAGGGTATACAAATACTAAAGCAAAGAGCAGACAAAAGCAAAGGCCAGACAAAAAAGGGAATTCGGAGCTGAATACAAAGTAAATATTCCACTCCAACTGCTGCTGCGTTTGCAGAGATGCATGTCGAAACAGAAACAAAATAGAATGGAATAAAATAAAAATGAATGTTTAATTTCGAGCAATATGTACGAGGCGTTTGTTCTGCTCTTCATCTGATATGCAGAGATTTCTTTCTTTATTCCGCTCGCTTTTCGTGCTCCGTGGTTTTATATATCCGCCGGAAGTGGCGATTGTGGCGGCCGTGTTTCCGTGCTTAGCCTAATTGAAATGCCCAAAGTGCCACTGTACAAGAAAGTTAAAGGGAATCAAGTGCAGGAAAACACAGCCAAGCAAACAAACTGGTGGCGAAACTTGTGTTTAAAGTGCGGCAAAGTCGCAAATGGAATCACATCAATGTGTGGCAGGTCCTTAGCTTCAATGCCGCCCCCGTCAACTTTCGAACTTCCGTCAACATTCCAGTATACATATGCGTCGTGTGCCGCCTGTCGCCTCGAAGATCCTTCGCCTGCCAACCAGCGACAAGGACACTTGCCACCAGCAGCACCTGAAGGACCCAGATAAGAGGGGCGAATGGCGGCGGCTGGCAGTCAAACGAGGCGCCACAAAAATGCCAACGCAATTGTAGCATTTTAATTAACCAAATTGTGCGCATAAAATGGCAACTTCAGCAGCGCGGCAAACGGAACTCAATTATAAGTCGCTTAGGCGGCCACTATACATGAAATCTTTTTCAAAGGGTTCGGGTTTGGGTTGGGGTTCGGGTTCCAGTTCGGCAGCTGCTTTAATTAACGCCATTCTCAACGCTCAAGAGGCGGGGCATTTAAGGAACGGCGCAGAGACTCAGACATCAGGTCAAAGGGCAGGCGGCCCTATAAAAAGTATTTAAATACTTACCAGGTGGTAAGTAACAGGAAAACAGAGGTTTCTGGTGACGAGGTACAAAAAAATGACACTGTATTTTTCACTGGAAGAAATCAGGTAAACCAGGGGTCTATTGAAAAAGATTCATAGAAATTAAGAGAAAATAACACCAAGAAATATCAAAAGTGAAAAGTTATTTAATATAATGTTTAAACTTTAAAGCAATGATTTAATATTTTATTTAAAATCATTCTTACAATTAAAGGAATATAAGACTAAGAAATATTAAAGGTGAAGTGTTGTTCAATGGGAAAAAAACCTGCATTCTTAGGTTACATATTTAAAAATATTCTTACCATTTAAAGGAAAATAAGACTTAGAAATACTAAAGTTGAGAAGTGGTTCCATATAATATGTATAGCGAACATTTAATAGTTCCAAAACTCTTTCCGTACTAAAATGATCCAAATAAAAGTGTGAATCAGCCGACAAAGCTCATAAAAAGAGTCTGAAATAAATATTACATTTCCCAAAGAAAAACCAACTTTCGTGAGTAATTAAAACAGTGCCCATAGAACGAGATGAGCATTCAGGTTGTATGTGATTTATGTGTAGCTTGTGCCTTTTCCGAAAATCTCCTTAATTATGTGCAGATGTATTATGAATAGGGGCAAAGTTAGCGCCTAGATGGCGGCTTGTATGGGGATTCCCCCGAAGTCCTTGGCCATAAAGTGTATTTCATCTGACGTGCCTCACGCTCGAATGCCTGTGGTTGCCGGAAAAATTCGGCCGCAGGATGTGTGTCTCCTCTGCTCATCTGCTTAGTGGTTCTCTGCCCCGAGGACCCAGGGCTAATTAAATATTTGCTCTTGCCTCGGCTTAAACAATTCCATCATTGTTCGGGGGAAACTTTGAACTTGCGATGGTGGGGATGGGGATGGGGAAAACCGGAACTTAAAGCTGTCAACGGGGATGGCAGAGAGAACTTGCTCAATTCTCCTGCTGCTGGCGGTTTATAAACAATTTCCACTGCCTGTCATCGCAACTGGGTAACATTCTTTATGCAAATCGAATTGGGACAGCAGCTGCCAGGCGAAGTTGAGCCTGTCACCCACAGTCGCCATAAAGAGCACTTCTCCAATATATTATGTACTAATTTCTGATCCCGACTGCATTAAATACCTAAAAATTAATGGGAAATTCCAGCTTTTTATTGCAGCCGAGAAAATCCATCAAATCTGAGTGCAAAGTGTTTGACATCGTTGTTCGCTTAATTGATTGCTTCCACGGCGGTGAAAGGATATCAATCAATGCCGCTGGCGAAGCAATTGAACCGGCTTTAAAACGGCTTTATTTCCACGCTGACGACCGCAAAGTTAAAGTTCGAAAATCAACGTGTTAATGAGTTAAGAGCAGCGCTTAAGGCCATTTCCCATTCAGCCTCTTACTCTTCATCTCTTCAACATTCATAAATTGCACAGCATTATCCTTTCAGACCGTAATCCTTGAAGAAATGTAACACCTCCGGTGGCGGAAACTTTTCAATTTCCCGCACTATTCTGCGTCGTCTCCTGGCATTGGCAATTTATTTCCATATTCCAGCTGCTCCATTGACATTTGCAATGCAGAAATGTAGAAATGCATGCCGGAGTATATACATGTTCGAGTCTTCCTGTTCACACAAAACACTCGGCGAGTGAATAAGGATTCATATTTCAGCGCTCTGGGCCAACAACTCGGTTAGGGCTAAGGGTTAAAGGGAAAGTTTCTGCGGTTGTCTGTGCGAAATGCAAAACAAATCAATAATGTGGATACCCAAACTGGGGAGTCTGCCCTGTTTTCGGTTGCTTTCGACCCCACTAATTGGCCCATAAATTATTTAAAACGGCAACAAGTCAGCGTCCTGTATATATTAAATATTTTTTTGCTGTTTCTCGGTCTGCCGTTTAAAGAGTGAACCCTTTTTTCCATGTGGCTAAAATGTAGATAGAGAACCGCAGCAAAGTTTCACGTTATAATTGGTTTTTTTTGGCAAGTGGAAAAGCGGCAAGCCAAGACCACATGCCTTGAATCATCGACTTGGCTTGCAGTTCTTGGCAAAAACTTTTGCCCAGCTGTGGGCTTCGGTTTTGCCATTCGCAAGCATCCCCTTTATATATTACCAAAAGAAGAACTCTATCTCTTTCGTATTAGCCAGGAGGGAGCTGTTTTCCCCCCCTGCTCTTTCGGGTTTTCCGGGGACTCCAAACCTAATTTATAAGCATCAAAGAATACAAAATGTGCTGCCTGCAATTTCCGCTTTCCAATTTGAGACAGAGTTTTACCTTTTTCCTTGTGGTGGTGGACACAGGTCGAAAAGAAGAGGAAAAAACCGACAAACTTTTCGTTTCTTTTTTGGCAAAAATCAACAAGTGTTGCCACACACAAGTTTTCTTTTGGCTCCTGACACTCGGTGACAGCTTTCCAAGGACCCCCTACCCCTGGACTCTTTACTCTCCATTTCCTGTCACCAACATGACTTTTGACTTTAACTCTGTCCCACTGACTGATTTTTTGTGACAACCCCGGAATGACAAACACAAAGTTTGCCTCTTCCTTAACTTTGATTGTGTTAGCCTAATTCAATGAGGGCCTGCTTAAATCGCCATGCTTTTTGCCTAATGGCATTTAATGCAATTTGAATTTGCCCGACAATTTTATTTGCCCTGGGGCCAGAGAAAGTCTCCTCCAATTAAAAGGTGAATGGTAGGCGACATTCTTGCCAATCCTTTTTTTTTGGGCCTGGCCAAAAGCCTGAGCCAGTCGGCAAAATGCAATAATTAATTGTGCCGGCAAGCCCCCAGCGACTTTCTGGGAAAATACTCAGAAGAAATAATGGCAAGGAGCAGACACTGAAACTCCGGGCATTGTCGTATTCCCCGGACCATTAGCGCAGGTGTGTCCTGTCATTGACAGCTGGCTTTCAAGAGGAGTCCGTCTAAAAAGGTTTTTGGGAATTCGGGATTTCTGTATTTCCCGATTCCCCAATCATTCCAATTGAAGGCCTCGTTATTGTCGCATTAGCCAGACGGCTGACGTTTTAATTGGCGCCCAACGTGGGGCATATGATGAATAAAGCCCTGGCTTTATTTATGCTGTTTGCCCTTCGAATTGCTTCAGTGAATGGCAAATACATATTGATAGACATTCGTATCCAAGCAATTGAGCACATCTTTATGCAAATGGCAAAAGTGAGAGCAGAAATGAAAGTGCAATCGAGCAACG
Source organism: Drosophila lutescens (assembly GCA_037075285.1). Taxonomy (NCBI): domain Eukaryota; kingdom Metazoa; phylum Arthropoda; class Insecta; order Diptera; family Drosophilidae; genus Drosophila; species Drosophila lutescens. The sequence continues at coordinate 1,000,431 of JBAMCF010000598.1, forward strand.
CCCTTCAATGCCAACAACAACAATTAGAAGTCCCTGCCATCGTTGCACATGCTCATTTTTTTCCTGCTCTACTACCATTCGACTTGAGCTCGACACCTTTCGACGCTTTTCATACTGCAATGAAAAGGTTTCCCTCCCGCTTTTCGCTTACATATATTCGATTTGAGCTCGATTCCAAACGGCTGCCACACAGACGTTTCACATTTCCAATTACATTTTCATGGAAATTTTTATGCTGCTGGATATTTGCTTCGATGGTTGGGGTATATATAGTCCTAAAAGAAATTTAACGAAATGTAAAAGGTCTCAAAAATATGTTTTAAACTTTTAAGATTATTTATATAGATTCCATCTGCGTTGTAAATGTATGTTTGAGTTTATTAATGAAGCATTTGTTAAGGGGTAACAACAGTTTCCAAACCGTGGTTTTAACCATTTTATATCTGAAATCGACAGCTTGGCATATGCGTTGGAAATATTAAAACGGAATTTATTGAACAACAAGTATGGAGGGTAGTTGCCTTTTCCACTCCACTCACAGTTCCGCATCATCGTGACAATTCAACTTTGCTTTGATATTGAAACACTCAGTTGCCTTATTTCAGCTGCTTTTGATGGCATTATGTGGATGATTTTTCCGGTGATGTTCCTGCTATTTCTGCTTCCGTTTCCGGTCAGTTGCAGTCTGCAACTGTACCGCGTGCCTCTGCGTCGCTTTCCCTCCGCCCGTCATCGCTTCGAGAAGCTGGGCATCCGGATGGACAGACTGCGTTTGAAGTACGCCGAAGAGGTGAGCCATTTCCGCGGCGAGTGGGACACAAAGGTGAAGGCGACGCCGCTGAGCAACTACCTGGATGCCCAGTACTTTGGACCCATCACCATTGGCACCCCACCGCAGAGCTTCAAGGTGATCTTCGACACGGGCTCCTCGAATCTCTGGGTGCCCTCCGCCACCTGTGCCTCCACCATGGTGGCCTGCAAGGTGCACAATCGCTACTATGCCAAGAGGTCGACCAGTCATCAGGCCAGAGGAGATCGCTTTGCCATCCACTACGGCAGTGGCAGTCTCTCGGGATTCCTGTCCACGGACACCGTTCGAGTGGCTGGCCTGGAGATTCGGGAACAGATCTTTGCGGAGGCCACCGAGATGCCGGGTCCCATCTTCCTGGCCGCCAAGTTCGATGGCATCTTTGGCCTGGCCTATCGCAGCATCTCCATGCAGCGCATCAAGCCGCCTTTTTACGCGATGATGGAGCAGGGACTGCTGACGAAGCCCATTTTCAGTGTTTATCTGAGTAGGCATGGCGAAAAGGAGGGTGGGGCCATCTTCTTTGGCGGCTCCAATCCAAATTACTACAGCGGCAACTTCACCTATGTGCCGGTGAGCCATCGGGCCTATTGGCAGGTGAAAATGGAGTCGGCCAGCATCCGGAATCTGGAGTTGTGCCAGCAGGGCTGCGAGGTGATCATCGATACGGGCACCTCTTTCCTGGCCCTGCCCTACGATCAGGCCATCCTGATCAATGAATCGATAGGGGGGACGCCCTCGCAATTCGGTCAGTTTCTGGTCCCTTGCGAAAGCGTTTCGACTCTGCCCAAAATCACCTTCACCCTGGGCGGTCGTAAGTTCATTCTAGAGGGTCACGAGTACGTCTTTCGGGACATCTACAAGGATCGAAGGATCTGTTCGTCCGCCTTCATTGCCGTGGACCTGCCGTCGCCGCGTGGACCTCTCTGGATTCTGGGGGATGTCTTTCTGGGCAAATACTATACGGAGTTCGACATGGAGAGGCATCGCATTGGTTTCGCCGACGCCAGGAGCTGAGGCCATGTATGCTGTTTGATGTGCTTCTTGTTATTCCACCGACTGGTTGCCATAGCACGCGGAAAATCCTGAAACAAGCAGGGAAAAACAAGGAAAGCTTTTGAGCTGCTGACGGGCGAGTACCCTTATCTAAATATTTTGTTAACTTTTTTGTGTTTATTTATTGAAATGTTTTATTAATACAATAATCTTAGGTATATTTTTTAAATATGTTCTACTAATTGAAATAATTTAAGGTAAGTGTTAAAGTTATATATTTGTTATATATCTTAATTGACTACCTGATAGCTCTAGTCAATATACCCCCAGTTTTATAATTTTCCACAATTTTTCTTAGCAAGCTGTTGCTATTTTTGGGCGCGTGTACGTCATCGTATTTGGAACAATGTTTGTGGCAGGACTGGGGGCATCCAGAAATGGGGGAATCCGGGGCAAGGAAGGCAGAAATCAAAACAGAATTTTATTATTTTATTACCTGCTGCTCCTTTTGCTGCCTGCTTTATGCATTGGTCCCCTTCGAATGGCGATGTGGGCGGAAGCTAATCAAAAAAATCGCTTGCAGCCAGTGCCAAGTCGATAGGGACTGAAAATAGAGGCCTGAAGAAGGGACGAGGAAACGAGAAAGATGAGTTCCTTGGGCGCACTGAGGATGTAATTGATTCCCTGGAAAAACAATGCCTGCTTTGTCTCTCTGAATTCCCTCGACGGCGACGCTTCTGGCGGTTTTCCACTGATGCCTTTAAACGCAAATGGCGGCCTTTAAAAAAATTAAATAAATAGCTTTAAGTTTACGAGTGACGCGTTGCGTTTGTATTCAAATTCCCAGCCGCGTTCGCGTTATCCTTCCGGATACTTAAGAGTTTTCCAGCGACTTTTACGAGCTGTCTCAAAAATTACAAAATGGGTTTGATAAGAAAATAACACTTTGGTATTTTTGTTACAAACATCCTGATGTGGAATAATTAAATAATTCAGATAATAAGTAAATTAAAAATCGTTCGAATTTAGATTATAACTTTATCAATTTAAATACTTTTTGGGTTTTAAAGCTATTGTTACGCCCAAAAAAAATGGATTTGAAACGATGATTGATTATATGTTATGTGGTATCAATTTTGACTTCATATGCTCGAAATGTAAGCAACATGAGAATCTCCGAGAGAGAGAAATCGGTACTGCATAGTAAAAACGATATGCGTATAAATACCAGAAATTTACCATGAGCATATCGATTTGATCCCGGCGTGTTTTGTTTCCGAAGCTTTCTGAACTTAAAGGTACTTTTTGTTCGGTTCCTTTAATTCCGACCCACCCTCTTTATAGTTATAAATATATTTACAAGCAATCTTCAATGTATATTTGTGCGTATTGACGTTGCCTTTTTATGTGCACGCATCGCTGGCCTTTGCGCCCTCAGCTTTTCTTCAGTTTTTCCCCATTTTTGCGGCATTTGTTTTTTTTTTTTTGGCGGCTGCGGCGACTGTTTCTTTTTATTGTGGCCTGGCACTTTTAACATTGACCTTTCGCCTGCGTTTGCTTCGGCTGGCGACTTACACGGCCTTTATTGATACTCTCCGGGCGACTTCTTTTGGCCTTTTTACGGCCTCCCTTCACTTTCATTCATGGAAGAATTTTCCCGCTCTCCCCCCACTTTGCGGTTTTAAAAACTGTTGACTTTACGTGCCTTTGAATTGCCGGTTTTTCTTTTGGTGGCAAAAACCTACCTTAACCTAACCTTTTTGGATGCTTAGAAGGTGGGGTAGAGAAATCCAGGGTATCCCCAGTCCCATACCATTGGATTAGTTCCCTAATCCTCCCATCGAACCTTCATAACTCGGATGTGTGTTCAACAAAGCAAACCGGATTCCTGTTTTCGGTCAGCATTAGTTGCGCAAATATTCGATAATAAATAGCCATTAGCAGCAGCAATTTTCCGGGATCTAAGCCATGGAATAAAGCGATTCCTGAATGCCTTTAAAGCCAGCTTTCCGATTAAATAAAAGGGGTTAGGTCCGTGGGTCTCTCGGAACAGTTGGAAGGACTAAAACTGTTGTAGACGCAGCCATTTAAATGCTAAGCTTCGAGGATTCTCGGCCGGCTTTATACCGAGCTGTGCAATGTGCGCTATAAGGCAGCAAAAACTCCTGGATTCTCGACATCCTGGCAGAGTGAAAAATTCAACGAGTCATTGCAGCGTTTCACTCGTTAAGTGGCCTTTGCACAATCAACTGGGTGGCGCCAACAAGTGAGGAACGCGGAGTTTACGACCTTTAGACAGTGTCAAAGCTGTTTGCATACGCCAAAAAGGTCAAAAGCTTATTAATTTAAGGTTAAAATTTAACTATCGCCAAAGGGGCGCTTTCTGATAAGTGTATCTTATTCATAAGTTCAGATTTAAATTAAACTGCTATAAATTAAAAAATTAAATATTTATATGGCATTATAATTTTGTTATTTCAAAACAGATTGCCTTGAAAAGGAATTAAATATTGATGAGCCACTTTTTCAGCAAATTTAATAAAATAAAATTTACTTGGGAATATAACAATATATTTGCGAACTTTATTACAATTTTTTGCCTATACTGATGATTGTATTTTTTAAGTAACGCCAAATAAATGCAAATGAAATGAATATGAAATGGTATTTGTCTACCATTGTGTCTGATGTATAAACATTTCATTTATTATATGTGTCCGGAAAAAAGAGTATATCCTCGAAAACATTTTGTTGAAAAAAATCCAATAATGGTTAATAAAAATCGGAAGCTGTGAAGAGCGCTTGACGTTCATTTATTTAATTCAAGAGGTAATTGAGAATTGGAACGCGAGGTATCCACTCAAAGATGATATGCCCAAAAGTCCTCCAACTGGTAGTCAACTAAAACGAAACCATGGTGAAATGGGAGTAATAGGTTCAAACAAATGCCCTAAACTGAAGTCGAAGATTTCTTAAGTGGAAGGTCCTTGCTGCTCATTTGCCCATGTCCCGGCTTGATAAGCAGGATATAACCGGCACCCAGCCAAAGGTCTAGATAATCATCACAAAAGGACGGCCTGCCAGCGCCAGAAACTGGACTCGAAAAACCCGCAGAATTAAATCATTCGTTAAGATTATGCGTACAATCTCGGTCGGGCAGAAATGTCCCCTCGCCATTACTATGCAAATTGACGACCCTCCTCCGCTAGGATGTTTTTATTATTAAATTCCTCGTGGCCATCCTGGCCGCAATGTCCTGCCTAATGACACTCAAAAGCGGGCTAATGAGTCAATAAGGCAATTTGCTAGCACACAGGACCTGAGTCCTGAGCCTTGTGACGTCTATGCATGCCCCAAAGTTGTTATGCCACTTAATTACTTTAATATGACGTTTTGTGCGGTCTGTTATGACAGTTGAGAGGGGCGAATCCTCTTGTAGAGGATATTTAAACTATACCCGGCCTGCTGGGCCTGTCGTTTGTTTGGCCAGGCACTTTGACACCGACCATCGGACATGTGCGTGCCGCTCGATTTGCCTGAAAAGGACATGCGGTCAGGAGGCCAGGATATGTCCATACCTGCATTGCCAATGCCAATTACTTGCCGCCCCAATAGCAATTAATTTTGGGTGTGTGTTCGCAAGCCGGAAAATGAAAACAAATACCTTTGTAGCGCTGCAAGTCCAAGTTACCTAAGCCAAACTGAGGGCCAAGCCAGTTTTGGCAAACCAACCTCATAACAACTTTGTTCCCAGAACTTCAGAGTTCTGAACTTCAAAGTTCAACTCTGAACTTTTTTAGTTTGAATTTCTTAAAATTGGAATGCAATTTATAACAGCAAAACTGTGGATTTATTATTTCACATTTCAAATTTTCAATAAATCAAAAGTATTCCTTACCGAATTGGGAATTTCTTTGGAATTAGAATGCAATTTTCTATACTAAGAGTAGTATTGTTAATGGACAGCAATAGTTACCTTAAAAATGTACCAAATTGTTGAGTACTAAGAAGCAAGAATCGTGGTTCAATGAAAATAATACCAAGGAGAAACCCCAAAGGTGTTTTTTCTTTACAGAAAATAATTATTTTTCCTTAGTTTCAGAGCCATTTTTTCATTAAATTAAATGTAGAATTGTATACTAGTTTTAGTTTGATAAAAATAAAATATATTTTTTTAGATTTTATACATGGAAATTGGTATATTTCCTTGACTTACTGTAGTACTTTAGGTGGTACGTCAATAAAGAGCTGCTTTGCGATTCTTGAACACTTAAAGGTTGATCTCCGAATGCTGGCCCTAAAAAAGGACACTCATACGCTTTGACTCGTACAAATGTACTTACACATGTTGAGCGCCTAGATGAGGGAAAACATAATGGCCGGGATCATTTATCAAATATCCTTTGTGTCTGCCAGGCAAACATTAATCTAAGCGCCGTGCGAGTGGGTTAGCCCGTCAGTTTCGAGCAGCCATCCCCAGCCATTAGCGAGAACTCTTTGAACAGCCCTCGAAGCCATTGAAAATGGCGCTGCCACAATATATTTTGTGTTAAGTAAGATTGCTATTCTGCCCTTTGCCTCCGTCAAGCCGAAAAAGTTTCAGTTTCGTAGAACCAGCCTTGGGTACTTTAGTTTCAAGGACACACGCCCGCATATCCTTCCAGTCACTTGCCACTAATCCCTGACGGCAGACGAGCGAGAGAACCCTGTCATTTTAAACACATTACACATACGCCGTGTGGCCCCAGTCATTGTTGTGTTTGCCTTAAACGTTAGATTCTGGGTGAAAAACGTGACAATGTTAACGCGAAATTACCGCTCAAGTAGGAAAATAAATACAGTAAGTAGTGGGAGATGGTGGGTTGGACCCCTTGCAGCTTTTAAATCAGCAATTGAGTGAACAATGGCTGAATGAAATGAAATCTGCAGTGGCTTAATGGGTAATTATCTCCGTCAATTATTTGCAGAAAGCGCCATTTGGAATTCATTGTTGCGCCAGCGTTATTTCTTCATTAAAAAGTAACTACTCTGGGGGAATCGGCTTTAAAGTGTCATAAAAGAGGCGCTTCCTTCGGTTTGTTTGTTGCGAGAAAACAGTGAATGTCCTGGCCCCGTGTCACATCTGTCGCTTCCACACAGGCTGTGTGACATGCATACTAATTAGGGTGTCCCAGGAACTGCGAGCGAGATCCTGTTGCCTGGATGCCGCTTAAACTGGATTTGGCCAAAAAGCGCTGAATAATAAACCTAATCAGCCGTCAAGTCGACGACTTAGGGGCGAAATTTGAATTTGAATTTGAATGCAAACTGTTTCGAGTGCGTCGCAATTCGAGTTGGTAAACTCCTGGCAGTTGGCAGCCGCTAATTTGGTACTTAACCAGCTTGCATTATTTTCCCGTTTTCCCAATTTCCATTTACCGAGAATTCCGAGAACCCAATTCCCCAGCTGTCCATCAAACAATTATGCCAGCCAAGTGCATAATTAACTACGGGAAAGCTTGCATATGGGTGGAATTTTAACAGGCAGTAGTACACCACCAGCACATCCTTTTCGGTGTCCTTCGAATGCATGTGGGCGTCCCTGTCCTTTCCCTGTTTTTTTGTTTGTGCAACTGGCACCCAAAAAAGAAGTAAAACAAAAAAGTTTTGTGGCGCCTCGTTTTTCCAAAAGGACAAAGTCATCGCCTCGTTTTCGGTCTGGATTCCGCTGAGATTTATGAAATCGAAAAACTCTGGTCAAGGTAAAAGAGTTGTTCTCCTTTTTTGGTATCGTATATAAGTAGTAGAATGCTATAGAACTAATTGAAATGGTCAGAGGCCTTAAGGGATTTCATTGGGTTAGAGCCAAAAACTTTAGAAAGCGGTTCGTGATTTATCGGCCACAGTCAGCTTATTCCGAGTCATGCATCTTAATGGGTTAACCACAGGCCACTAAACCACTGGAATTTTATTTGAGATCTGCTCAGCAATTCAAATCAAGTGTCAGGCGGAAGAAGGCTGAATGGGTGGGTGTTTGGGTAGGGCAATGAGTGGCCTGCAGTTTGATTTATGCACCCTGCACTTTTGACAAAGTGTTTGCCATTGGACGTCTGTCTCTTGTCCCATCTCTCCATCAGTTGCCAAGCCAGGACTCAGTCAACCGAGAGGAACGGAAACTATGGAGGAGTAGGAAGTAATGCCTTTTCGGGTATACAAAGTTGGAAATACTCTTTGACAGAAAGAAGTACTAAAATATGATGCTTAGAATATATTTTCCGTTTGCTTCCTCATATTTGGTTTTTCTTGCATTTCTGCTACACACAAAATAAAGACGTCGCGGTCAAATCGATATGCGCATGGTAAATTTCTGGTACTGCAAACGCATATCGTTTTTACCGATATCTCTCTTTCGGAGATTCTCTGACTTCGAACAAGAGAAAAAGAAGAGAGAGAAAGACACATTCGAAATTCGAACTGGTGTGCCCGCATATCAAGTCAAAATTGATACCACATAACATCAAATCGATCATCATTTCATATCAATCTTTTTTTGGGTGTATGTTTTGCTTTAATTTGACCTTCTCACTCTTTTGTTCTCATATTTAGAACATTCAACTTGGTTTTTGAGAGCGAATGTTCTCAATTCAAGAACAATGTGGTTGGATTTTCGTTTCTGTGTTGTTCTTACTTAAAAATATTTTCATTACAGCCTGGCGAAATAGCAATGCTCTTTAAAAGAGTATTAACACAGGCAAATGCCAACTACCGACCATTGACTTTGCCGATTGCCCATTGTCGAGGCAGCTGCTCCTCGGGCAGCTCCTGAGTACCCCGGAATACTCACCCGTACAGTGGAGACTGCTCGTGCATGGATCTGAAATGGCTTTGGGAATGGCCACATCCCTCCGGCGCTGCGAGTTTTTCGCTTGCCTGCTTACATTGTGTACACAATAAACACAAAGTGTGTTCTTTTCGGAGCGACTCCACCTGAGAAATGCAATCGCCCAGCGCGGTGAAAATATGGTACATTGTGTTATTACCAAGAGATAAGAAGTTTCTTCTCCTTATACATATATAGTAGGTAGTTCTTTCTTTCCTGTCATCCTTCGCCTTTGTTTGTTGTGAAAGTTTTGCTGCTTTTGACAAGCAAATTTGTTGGACATAACAAAAGAAAAGTGATGGTGGAGGAAAAACTTATTGGTCACTCAGTAACCGCAAAGTGTGTGATGAAGACTGCTGGCAAGTTGATGGCGAACAATGAGAAAAATATAATTAAGTTGTTAAGAAGTTGCATGCACCTTTGGAAGCAAATTGAAATTTCCATCAATATACCCTGCGCTTGACTGACACAGTTTTTGCAGTCGACCAACCGCAATGATTAATGATAAATTGCTAATTAAAATTGCAAACAATTGCTGGACAAAGTGGCAGTAATTACTCTTATTAGGGAAGCTTTAATCGAAAAACCCATTGTGGAGTGGCATTAAAAATGCAATGAAACTGAGCGTCGAAAAGGAAAAGCGGGTAAAAATAAAACCGAGCTGGCGAGGGGAGCAAATAGCCTTTCTCCAGGGAGGCTCTCTTTGCTCAGCATGACCCACATAGCCGCCCTCGCTTTTCTTCTTTCTCTCTGTCTCTCTCACACACTGGATTCCCTTCTCGCTCTCTCCCTTGGTCTCGCAGCAACTTTTAATTTGCGAAATTTGTTGCAGATTTTTTGATGATTTTTGTTGTTTTGCTTTGTTGCCTGCCGAGTTACAGAACGAACGAGTTTTGCAACTGTCGAGAGAATAATTTCCCAGCTATTAGAATATGCAAAGCCCTTCTGAAATGTACACCACACAGAAAACAATATTTGTCACTTTTTGGTACTCGTAAAAAACACTGAAACTTACTGATAAATAAATCTATTTTCGATGAAAGTGAAAAAAGTGTGAGTTTAAAATATAATTAAGATTAAAGCTAGTCCCAAAATTTCGGAAAACACAAAAATTAAAATTGTATTTAACAAATGTTATAATAATTTCCATTCCACAGAAGCAAAACTAAAGAAATGCTACTTTTTTTATTTAGATCAGGGGTGCTCAACCCATAGACACGCGGGTCCCAATGGTCTTGTAAAGTCACAAACCATGCCTGCGGTCACACGCCTATTTTGCATTGGGCACACATCGATTCTTCTTTGTGTCGCTGTCCGCTAAACAACAATTCCATTGATCTTTTTTTCTCGTTTTTGAGCACCCCTGATTTAGAATCTAAACCAAAGTATCGACATTTAAAGGCTTTAAGTGAATGCAAAAGTCCTTAAAATTCAACTGAAAGTCAAAATACTTTAGAGTGAATTCCCCAACTTCATTAACCGGCGACAGGCAATCAAAATCAAATCAAATCCCCGGCTAGTTTCCACACAAGTGATTAACTTTGATCAGGCGCCAGTTATTCGGCGAGTCAGCCAGGAAATTCCCCTCAATGATAAACGAGTGGAAGTGCTTCTGTTTCGGGCCAAAGTGGCCCTCGAACTCAGCCAAGCATATTGTTGGCCATCAAAAATGACAAACAGATTTTGCATCGATGGAAATGTTTGATGTGCAAATCCCAAGAGTTTTGGCAACCCAACCGCACACATACACAGGATTTGGCTTTGCTTTTGCGGTGAGGAAGATGCTCCATTTTCATTTACAAATCGTGTGCGAAAACTGTGGAAAGCTCTCTGTGTTTCTCTGTTCCTCTGTCTCTCTGGCAAATGGACTCGCATGTGTGGCTTCCTGGCGCTCCATTTAAACGTCTCGCATTTAGTTCCACATCAACGGCAGCTGACAATGAATTCCCGCTTTTAGACAGCCGTAAAATATTTGCGGCAATCACCGAAACCACAATGGAGTTGCGCTTGGTTTTTTCTTTGGGGTTACTTGAGGGATGGAGCACAAAGTGTCTGCAATTTCCGCCTGGATATTAAAAATGCGGCAGCCAAATTGAAATATTCTTGGGCTTACCTAGGCTCTCTCCACATGCTCCGCCGGCTTAGGCCATAAATCTTGGCCTAAGCTTGAGCTCATGGACTCGCATGTGCCGGGGACTCCTTTCCCTTAATGGCCGAACAAATTTATTTATTTAAAATTATCCCCCGAACAAAGTCTGCTCTTTGTCATTGCCAAAAGCCTCTTCTGTTCTGGAAATTTATGCAAACGCTGACAGAAATAGAATGTAAACACTCGAAATTGAATTTTAATAACAGTGCGCCAGCAAAGGCAAATCAAATGAAATATTTAATGAGACATTAATGCGCCGTAAACTCGTTTCTAATTAGAGTCGTCGACAGTGGTCGAGTATTTTGGCTTTTTGTTTTATTTACATCCGAATAAAGCGGAGGGCCCGGCCTCCAGGAGAGCATATTGAAATGGGAGGGTGGATGTGGAAGTGGATGCGGCTGCTCCACTTCGGTCTGCTGCTCATATTTGAATATATATTAAATTTGATGTGGCCTTCATTTTAAATTCAAATCAATGGCAAAATCAGCCCCGAGAAAGGCGAGCAGGCTAATCAATATTTTCGAAAGCAAAAACATATTGGAACAAAAAAACAAAAAGTACTCTTAAGAAAATTCTTGGCTGAAATGGAATGGAATTCTCAACTGGCATGCATCATAAATAGTTAGTTGCATTTTTCTTTCCTTCCCCCTATCAACTTTAATGCCTTTCCTAGTTTTTGCTTGCCATGCGGCGTATACGTAATATGGACTTGCAGACCATTCCGGAGCGGCAGTATGCAACAACTTCTAATCAAAATGGCAAACAGCTTGTGCAACCGATGAACAAAGCGGATAATGGAGAAACTTTAGCCCACATACGACCGCAATTAGTAGTTGGCTCGATGGAAGGATGGTAGCGAAGGATACGCCCACCAAGCACTTGCAGAAAGGATGTGACAAAACAAGGCACTTTAATTGCAACTACAATCGGAATAAATTGACAACAAGGATTAGCAGGGAAAAGAGCCAGATCCGGCTTTTAAACTGAATAGACTGTTCAAGAGAATGAAAGTGAGTTTAAGGTTTTAGGTTTCCCACATGTATGTAACTAAACAAGAGAGAAGGCTATAGTCGAGTACCTCGACTATCGAATACCCGTTAATCAGCTGAATGAGAGTAAGATATGCAAGCAGTCGCTTGAAAGTGGCGCCATCTAGCTGAAAATGCTTGATATTTTTAAATCTTATGTTACTTTCTGATAGGTATTGATAAGCACTATATAGTTTTAGGGTCCTTGTGGGCGGTTAGTCGAAACTTTTTTAGCTTTTGTAGTTTTCGGTGAACTAAGTGGTTATACGGACAAACAGACGGACAGACGGACATGGATAGATCAACTCGGCTAGCGATCCTGATCAAGGATATATATATTTTATAGGGTCGGAAACATTTTCTTCTACCTGTAACATACTTTCTCACGAATACAATATACCCTATTACTCTACGAGTCAGGGGTATAAATATTTGCCTGTCATACAGAAGGAATTTAAGACTGTTAAGCTTTTGGAATTCATATCCACCCTGGGACACCGGCTATAAATAAAGACAGCATACAGAGACAAAACATGGTAAAGTACTTGCATGCTAATCTATTACACAATTGCTGAATTTCACCCCCGCTTCTGGCCAACTGTCACAGGTATTTTATCTTCGGAATTGCCAACTGGCAAAGGAATGCAGTAGCTCATCAAATATTTATGGCCAGAGACGACAGCAGACAGCAGACGAAGGACCGGATGACCCAGCTTTGCTTTGATATGCAAAAACAGTCGAGGGACAGGGCATTCAGAAATTTAATTTTCTTCGTTCGCCACTGAAAACGGAAAACGGAAAACGCGTGTACGGTGGCTTTAAGCTTATGAATAAAATGCATTTAATAACTGCTGACCTAATTTATGCAGCTCCCTCAATCACCGCCGCCCACTGGTCATTTGCATTCGCTGCGTACCAACAGCTTGAGGCCCTGAGCTTCACGCTTGGTTTCAATTTGTGCTCGATGGGGAGCAGCTCTACAAATATGGCAGGGAAATTACAACACATCGGTTATCTGTGGGAGGTTATCCCCCGGCATGTGTCGACATTTTCACCATTTAAACGCACATAAATTTCCATTATCCAGGCGGGATTTGTGGCCATTGTCTGGACACGTTCTGCATTAACACTTTTCTCCTTTAGTTCGGGGCCCAAAATGGACAGCAATAAAATGGTTGACATTGCAACTTAACAAAGCGTAACTCAACGCCCTTGATGAGCCATCATTTCCAGATCTCACCATCTATCCCATTCTAATAGAGCATACCATTGCATTACTGTCAGCACGGTTTATTTCACGCCATCTGCTGATTGTTTAAACAGACTGACAGACAGACAGGCAGAAGTCATAACCAATTCCCCCTTGATTAGTCCCGGTGTCCCGGTGATGACTCCCAAAATGCGTACTCATGGCAATTATAATGGCCCCGAGCTTCGCAATGGAGTTAAGCCAGTGGACAGTGTTTGAATCCTAGACAAATACCGAAAGAAATATATACAAAAGTTATGTTAATTTAGTTCCGGTTTTCAAACATACTTATTGCTAATATTTTATAGTTTTTCATAAATATCTTAGTTTTCTCTAAGTGCATACGGTGGCTTTAAAAGTTAATATTACTCATACGACGTGTGTGTTCAGCTGTTGCTCAAAAGATTCATAAAGGTAAAGGCAATTTAAAAATGTCACAAAACTATTTATGATTTATGTTTAAAGTTTAGTTTGGATACAAAAACCAATTTGCACATCGTTTTTGGTTTTTACACAAAAGAAAAATAATTCTATTTTTAAGAAAGGTACTTATAAAATACATCTTTAAAATCTTATAAAACTAACGAACTTTTATTACCAAAAAATAGATTAAATCATACTTCTAGACAATGAAATTTTCATATGAAACCAATTTATCTTATTTTTTACCAAAATAATCTCTATTTAGGGGTACGGAATATTGTTTAATGATATTTAAAGATATTTTATGATATTTTAAGATATTTTATGTTATTTTATGATATTTTATAATATTTTATGATATGTTATGATATTTTATGATATGTTATGATATTTTATGATATGTTATGATATTTTATGATATTTTATAACTGCTAATTAATATTTTAAAAAGTATTTTTGGCTAGTGTATTGTCACACCTCTTCTAAACCGATGCCCGTTGGGTGCCTGGCACATTTCCCAAATTAACCTGGCCGAAACCAGCTACACACACGCGAGAGGTAGTTTAAGCGGCTTGCGTGTTTGACAGTCGCTCTGCATATGTGTGTGTCAACCATTTCTATTGCCTATCTGTGGGGGGCAGGAGTTAGGGGGTCATAAGGACGCCACATGGACACCCAGGCAGACACGCAGTCTGTGGGTGTCACGTTTCGCCAGCCAAAAACATCCGCTGTGAGTGGCATACGCAAAATGCCAACAACCAACAAACAAAACAATGCCGAAACCCACTACACGTAGTATAAATAAATGTTTATATACGAACGGGTGGCCTGACAAGGCAATGACTTCATTTGGATAGATTTCAGGCGTGTATTTATACGCTGCCATTGAAAAGGCGAACAATCAAATGGCAAAATTCAGCAATTTTAGCGCCAATAAAATTCAATTGCCCGCTGGCCAAAAGTCTAATTACGGCTCATTGAATGGGGCAAAACCGGAAACCAGAAACCAGTGAAACTAGGGGCAAATGCAATTGGCAGCTCCATTTCGAATGTAAAACTCAATTACCCGGCAGAGTTGCTGGTGGAACATTGCAGTTGCAGTTGCAATCCCGCCAGCAACACGCATGTGATTCCCCCCTCTTTTTCTGCCGCTGACATTCTCGTTTGGCCAGCCACTTGGTGGCCATAATGTGCGGCCAGCAATGTCAGAGCAACACCGCAGCAACAGCAATGCGACAGCAGCAACTTCAACGACACCGCAGCAACACCAGCAGCACAGGAGCAACATGAAAAGCAACGACTGCTCGAGCTCCTTTCTGTGGCTTTTTACACTCGCTGCCGTTGACTTGGTGGCTTTGGCTGGAACTTGTAAGCCAAGATGACAAGGAGCTCAGGGCTGATAATGGTAATGATGATGATGGCTGGGATGGGGCACTTGCCAAATCAATTTAGGACATGCGGGTGGCCTGGCCTGAATGTCAAAAAGAACACAAAAAACCGAAAATCTCGATCACGAATGGAAATTGGCTTTTAGGACAGGGACTTTTCACCGCAAACCAGAAAAAAATGTGATGTTGCCTAACCCCAGGCGTTGGCCTTAATGACTCAACTGCGTGTGCAAAACTGATGATGATGTTTGCCTTTGTCAACTTGTTTGGTTGAAAAAAAAAAGAAAAAACCCAGAACTCATTAACCCTGGATGACGTCATGGCCAAGCCACGCCCCCTAAATGTTTATGCATCCCAGATTTCCAGTGTGATTATTTGCATGCTGTGCACTGCTGAGCAAACAATTGGCAATGAAGGCAAAGGGGTCGAAACGGGAAACGAACCGTTATTGCCACACAATCTCAATGTGCAAATATTTGGACTGTGTAAAAAATCGCACACACACAGAAAAACACAAAAATCACAATCCCAGTCCGTCGCCCATTTGCTAAAAGGGGCGTGGCAGGCAGCAGTTATTGATTTCATTGAAAACACACACTCCAAATCTGTACCAGATATTTCAGCATTGGGAAGGGAAACAATCACAGAATATAAGTTCAACAGCAATCAAAATATTCAGTTGTTCATCTACATAAAAGTTCGAGTTTTAAGTTATATTGTACCTGCATATATTTGAGAAAACTAAGCCCACCATTCCAAAATATATAATTAAAAATTGGCAAAAGATAAAAAATATACTTATAGGAAATCCTTAAAATAACTTTCCAAAAATAAATAATTTTCTAAAATGTAAAAATAAATCATTTTCTAATATGTTATTATAAATATGAAAATATTTAAATAATAATTTTAAATGTATGATTTTCCAAGTAAAGTACATAATTTGATTCCCAAAATAGTTATGAAATTGCTTTTAGAAAAAAAAATTTGGAAAATAATTTATCTTTTAATCCCTGATTAGGTCAGCTTCCTATAAATCAGATGCACTTCTTCTTATTAGCTCTTCTTGACCAACTTATGAGCTGGGATCGGGGCCAGGGCAGTTGCCATAATAAATTTATAACAAATGACATCGGGCAGCCTAATAAATGTGGACCTATTAGTCCGAGGCCGAGGCTACCCACAGGCACTGACCATTTAAGCAATCGAATGCCAGTTGAGCACACACATGGCAGGCAGGACAAGGATGTGGACATGAAATATTATTTCCTTGCGAGAGCGGAAGAGTGAGTGCGGGGATTCAGATGTATAAATAGTTTGATTTAGTATCGCTGCTGCAGCAAAAACGATGACTGTGAAAGCCGCAAAAGGACATGGTCAGAGCGAGCGAGTGGATGCTGATAGCCAGGACCCTACGATCAATTATGGCTCCATGACTGGTGGCTTGTAAACAAGTCAGGAACGTGCCGTTAATTAGTTTCAATCAAATAGCCGAGAAATCATTGTGGCAGACACATGTATAAATTGTGGACCTGTCGGTTAGCTCCACCTTTACTTATTCGAACTTTGCCGACTATTTAGCAAACATATTTGCCGCATTAATGACGCAAGAATGTTTTGCAGACAAGCTGGAAAACGGGCAGTTTTACGACCTCGGGAAATGTGTCATTAAAGCGACAATTTACGCACTGCGAGGTTTTGGGACTTGCGAACGAGCAATTGCCGTTGATGATGTGACGCTGGAAAATCCGGCAAATATCATACATATGCCCATAAAATGGCACATAATAAAGGGTGCAGTTAAAACGTCTTTAGGGTCTGTAAATCGACGGGTTAGCCTGGCCTTTAACGACCCAATGCAACAATGTAAACGGAGATCGGGTTGATTAGCGTCGGGGGTAGCGAACGATTCACCAGTGTTTTCTGCATATATTTATTGCATTTATTGACGTAATTCAATGGAGAACTATGTTGGCCTGCATATCTATTCATATCTGTATATTCAATGCAATATTCTTCACAATCTATCTTCCAGACGCAACCGCCGCTATTTGTATGTGTAGGTGTGAGTTGATTTGTGTGTTTTCTGTGTGGTTTCTTGTTTAACATTATCGCCATTTCTAATGTGTAGTCTCAATTATGATCTCGTGCGTATCCAGATCGGGCACGGCGAACTTCATGGGCAAATAGTCGTCGGGATGCATGTGTGACATCTGGTTCACCTCCAGCTGGGCCCGCTCGTGGTCCTCATGGCACTTGGTCTCGTGCTTCTCGTAGTCAGCGAACGTATCGAAGATGGCCCGACAAACCATGCACTCGAAAAAGCTTCTGAAAAGGGAAAGCGGTTAATATGGTTAATAGAAATTGATTGATGGAGGATCAAGGCTTCATTTGTGCGGGAATTTTATCTATTTTTTTGTGTCTAATTATAATTGGAGAATGTATTTGATATCAAATTAAGTTTAAAAGTATTTTTTCTATAGTATATAGATTAAGGTTCTTGTTTTATAAAGTATGTTGATTCTGATAGTAAGCATAGAAGGAACTGAGCTGAGCTACGCCTTTTATCAGTTCCAACCCTTTTGTTATCATTCTAGACAATTGAGGTAGGTCCAGATAGATTGAACGGGTTAGAGGGCACCTTGATCCTCTCTACTCTTAGCCACTACTTACGGTTTCTGCTCCGCCTCGAGCCGCTCCCTGGCTAGGGCGGCTGCCTGCTGGATGGAGGCGGACACGTCCACGTCGACGCCCTCCTTGATGTGCGACTGCAGGTGGCGCTTGAAGTTGGACAGCTGGGTGAAGCCCTTCTCGCAGTAGTTGCACTGGTAGGGCTTGGCGTTGAGGTGGCCCAGCTTGTGCTTCTTGAGGTTGACCAGCTGGGAGAAGTACCTGCCGCATCGCTGGCAGCGGAAGGGCTTTTCGCCCGTGTGTGTCATCTTGTGGCGCTTCATGTTGCTCTGCTGGGTGAAGGACTTGTTGCAGAAGTTGCAGGTGAAGGGCCGCTCCCCGCTGTGCACCGCGTAGTGGCGCTGCAGGTTGACAGCCTGGGCGAAGGCCTTCGAGCAGATGTTGCACACGAAGGGCCGCACATCGTTGTGCACCTTCATGTGGCGGTCCAGGTTCCCCGAGTTGCAGAAGCTCTTGGCGCACAGCTTACACTCGTAGGTGGTCTTGTTGTGGTTATGGACCTCCTGCCGGTGCAGCGTCTGGTCCCGCTTGCTCTTGAAGGTCTGCAGGGAAGGGATAGCGATTAGATCGGGCCAATAGGACGCGTTTCCGAGAGACTTACGCGGTCGCAGCGCTTGCAGCTGAACTGATTGACCACCGTCTCGTCGAATTCTACCTCCATGCCCGCCATCTCGCCGCTGGCTAGCACATCGACACGATCCGACTGGGAGTTCTCAAGATGGGGACATCGAAAAACAGCAGCTTGGTTGGCGGAAAACTCACTTTAATTAACTTATTCTGTAATTCTGTAACTTTTCGCGTCTAGAAAAAGTCATATGGTGGCCGATAGACCGATAGACGCGCGACCGCGGAGTTATCGAGGGAGTATACGGCCACGCTATGTCCTAGCGGAGACACCCACCCCACCAGCGTACCACCACTAACTGACCATAACGCGTTAGTGCTTTTTCCCGAGATGCTGAGATAAATAGAAATCAACTTCGGAAAAGCGATTTTCTTTTGTTTACCACCACCATGGCCACCTACTCCAATCAGCACTGGCTGCTCTCCCACATCCGCAACTCCTTCATCTCCACGGACGACTCGGGCATGTGCGAAACGGTGATGCTGAGCGACGACATGCCCAAGCACTACTTGCGCAAATTCGGGAATCCGGGCGCTGGAGATCACTATCACCACTTTAGGCGGTCGCAGAAGCCACCGCCCACGGGGGGAGGAGGAGGCGGGACGACGCCCGAGCGGAACACCCGCCATCCGGATGCGCCGCTCCAGGAGGTGGACTTCATCTGCTACCCCGGACTGGACCTCAGCGACGACGAGGAGGACATGTCCACGCACTCCTTCGACATCCAGATGTACCCCGAGGTGGGCGCCCATCGCTTTCGCTCCAACACTGCCCAGAAACTGGAGAAGCTGGACATCGCCAAGCGGCGGGCGGCGCGCATCAAGAGTATCAACTACCAGGAGGAAGTGCAGCCGCCGGACAGCGAGGATTTCTTCAGGCGCAAGGAGCTGCCGCTCAGCAGTAGGGCAAAGCCGGAGCGGAAATCGCAGCCCAAAAGCAACGAGGACGAGCTGTCCGACGAGGGTGTCCACAGCCAGCTCACAGAGCAGCTGGCCAAGAGCCCGAAGCAAACGCAGAATCGTTTCGTTGAGTTCGCCCGCTTCGATGGCACCTCCCAGGTGGGCATGCAAACGAAACGGATCAACGTGTATCTGAATATGCTTCCCGAACCGGATCGCAACTATCCGCTGAAGATCTGTGTCCTAGCCACTGCCAAAATCCAGGAGGTCATCGGTTACGTCTGCTACAAGACCTCCTTGCAGTATCCCGAGGTTCCTCTGAAGTCCCTGCAGCATTACGCCTTGTACATGACAGAGGACAACGATGATATGGAGGACTTTCCGCCCTTGGACAACCGCGAACCGTGCTCCAAGTTTGGCTTCTCCCATCTTACGCTCGCCGAACGGCGGCCCTTGGCGCCGGTGACCCGAGTGGACTACCACAACCAGCTGGGCACGAAATCCATGACTTCCGAGGAGGACAAGGCAGCCGTGGCCGAGGCGGCTGTCAAGGCTCTGCAAAACATTAATCTAAACGGAGGGACAAGTGATCCAGGGGGTGCCGGAGGAGGAGGAGACAGTCCGCATGACAATGTAACCGAGTACGAGAAGCGCCTGCTGAACCACAATGACATGCTGGAGGCCCCCATGCACCGCACCTTCCGCCTGAACATCATAGACAAGAGGTTCTTCAAATCCGATGTGACCCTGGGCATTTCCGGCGAGAGAATAGAGATCGATCAGTACAAGAATGCCAAGTTCTGGCCGCAGAAAAAGCCCGTATCCACGCCCATCGACTTTGTGGCCCACTGCGAGATTGTGGAGCGACGCCAGCTGAAGGCCCTGCTGCGCATCTGGCTGAAGTCAAACTCCTCGTCGCCTTCCTTCTCCGCCGGCTGCACTTCGGCGCAGATCAATGCCAGCGTGACCACTCTGAATATGGGAAGCGCCAGCGCGGGCATCGCCCACTCGCCCAACAGTCCGGGCCACTCTTCCGGCCTCTTCTCGAGCAGCAATATTCGTTTCAAGCACTACGACTTCGACACGGACACCCACACGGCGGAGCAGATCCACAGCAAGCTGAACTGCATCCTTGAGATGCGATCCAGCGACCTGAGGCGCGAGTTCCTGCTGCAACGCGAGCGCAAGTTGGAGAAGCGGCAGCTAAAGTTGTAGTATTTATTCCTATGGCGGCGGCTGCTGCTCGTGTGCCAAGCAGGCGGGCTACTGCCACTGCCGCTGCCACGCCCCCTCCTACGCCTACGCCTCCGCCTGCTGTTCGATAAGTTGTATTAGTTGCTAACTAAAGATTGTGTTACACATGTTTGCCTAGCCTGTAAGTATTTATTGAACTCACCTAACTACGAAGCCTGGTCCTGAAAATAAAAGTGCAGAAAACTCTTTAAGTTTATTTTTAGATATATTTTTTTTAAAGCCTATGTAAACTTCCGCCTGTCTGGCAGCGTTTTCAGTGCGGTTTGAAAGCGATTTGCTCGCGTTTTAGCCGTATCTCTCGATTTCATTTCCGTTTCTCTCGCTCTGCTCATTGTAATTGCCTGTAATCAATGTGCAATTAATCTAACAGACGCCGCAGACGGGGACGGGCCTAACGGTTCGCCGTATTACTGCATATTGTTTTTAGTTTTGCCATTTATTTATAGTTTTGCAATGTCAGCGATGAATGGAATGGGTTGGGTGGGGTTGGGTCGCCTGTTAACAGCTGGTGGGGCTGTCGAGAATAGTGCTTAACTGCCGTTAGACAGCCGATTGTTGCATGCACGTTGTACATCTGTATCAGCGGCTAACAAGCGATTGTAGCCCGCGTTCTAAGGCCAAGGTTGGCGACTCGAAATCACGCCAAAAAGCGCGACATTTGAGGCCATTCGTCTGATGATGATGCTGTTGGCGTGACCATATCGAGGCAATTCTCAATTTATGGCCAGTTATTCAGTGATTCACTGGAGATGCAATTCCCCGAGGAAGTGCTGGCTAAAGGTGAGACCTAAATTCAACATCACTCATACGCCACATATGCCAAAAAAATGCTAAAGTGACTAACAAATGCCCGCGATCTCAAATGGCTGATAAAATAAAAGGAAAACGCCTATTTTCATGTTCGATATGTCCAGTGAGTTGGGGTTAAATGATTTATGCCCATTTGGCGCAGCCTTGGCAGAAACTCTGGCCCATTCTTTCGCTAGACAAATTTGAATATCGCAGGCAATTTGTCAAATGCAATGATATTTGATATTTATAGTATAGATAGAATTTATTATCGGCAAGTGCGTTCGTTGCCTTCGAATGTTGTTTTTCACTCTTATTTTTGCTTGGTGAATTTCACCGAAAGCAACATAATTACACTGGCTTACAAAATACTTTTTGTAAAATACACCAAGATTGTAGTTCCTGGTAGAATTGGACCCTTAGATCCAACAAAAAACGAATTTCACCAAAAGCAACATAAAAACACTGGTCTAAAAAATACTTATTTGAAAATACACCAAGATAATGATAGTTCCTAGTAGAGTTGAAACGTTAAATCCCAAAAAAAAAATTGTTTTTATGGATGCTTTTTCTTTTAATTTGTTAAAGATCATGATTTTGCTATGTCCGTATTTTTTTTATATTTCGAGTTGCGCTTATCCAATTTAGATGATATTTCTTTTAAATTACAACTATAATGTCACCCTTTAACTTTTTTAAAAAAATGAATAGGATACATTGAGTATATTGTGGCCTAAGGTCGGCAAACATAGAGTTTTTTAGAGTCTTACAGTCAAAAATGGTGTATTGGTATTGTTATATTTTGGCTGTAAACTAGTGTTATCAGCCAAGCTAATTTGCCTAAGCGAATTCAGCAGGGGCGGCTAATTTAGACAAGGATGCGACTGCGACTGGCGGCTAATTGAAAGGCGATAAATGCATTATAAGCAGCGACGACCTTGACATTGAAAACGAATGACAAATAGCGAAAAGTTCACTCAATATGAAAGTTGCCGGGCATTATGCGATTTTATATATATGCCACATGCAATATGCCATATGATGGTGGTGTATAGAAGGCGGGGCAAGAAACTTGGCACGCATGTGAGCGGATTTTCACTGCGAAAAAAAGCGAAAAACACAAAAGTGAGCGGACCTCGTTGTCAATTTATCAATTGCATAAAATAATAGGCCTAGGCGCATAATTTAATGTCGCGTTGTTTGCCATTTTTGAAGGCCGTTTTCGCCTATGTGTATAGAGATAGAGATATATTGTGTGTATTTTGTATTCTATGGCTGCACATGCAGATTAATCGCTGGAAAATTCATTTTGCGCCTGAGTCACGCAACCGGACCAACCAAAGTTCGATTCGGTTATGATAGCCCAAAAGATCGAGCAGTTACTTCCAATTATATATGTTTTTTTCTTACCCAATTCATAAACAGCTTTAAGTTATCAGAGATCGGGGTTTGTACGTAACTTCTCATTGCCGTAAACTTCCAGATACGCTTCCGTTTTGCAATGTTTGCTTTCGAACATGCTGTGGGAATTTTAATCGTAGTCGAGGAAATTAATTGAGCTATTAATAGCTTAATTTATGGCATACTCCCCAACGGTAACTTGCATGCTGCAAATTGCTAGAATAATTCTACGATTCCATAGATCACACAGCTCCCTTTGGGTGTTTTTTTTTATGCTTTCAATAAGCAAATAAACAAACTAGCAGGCCATAAACGTTATGTCGGTCTTTTCATTATGGCCATAACATTTTGCACATACCAAAAGGCAGGGAGACCAACCCACACGGAGACAGGCGTTGCCCCAATGCGTTGCACGCACCAAAAACTAAAAAAAATTAAAAAAAAAAATACAAAAATGTACAAAAACCAATCGGGGGACCCACAACTCGAAAAACGCTTGCGATTTTAATTGCACAACTTGGGTGGATTGTGGATTGCGGATTTATTTCTCTTTTTTTTGGAAAAGTGCGAGGCCCAGCCCCACACACAAAGAAACTATAACTGAACTCTTTGTCTATTAAAATATATTATCCATTATAGAAAAAAAAACTGATACAAGCAAGTTGTTATTAGAATATTTGGAATAATATCATGGTATCATAATATCAAATCATATAATACAATATCATATCATAATATCATAATAATATCATATCATAATATCATAATAATATCATATCATAATATCATATCATTGCTAAAGAATTTTTTTTGGAACTGAAGATCTGTAGCAATTTGTTATTAAAAATCACAATCACTAAAAGATCTTTAATATTGAGTTCCAAAAATCAATATTTTAATATATTTTTTGTATTTTAGTTATACCCCTAATGATTTCTTCCTCTGCATATCTTGTTCTCCGCTCCGAGACATTTGTAACCCAATTCTGTCGCTCGGGAAAGGAGGCAAATGCACTTTGCGATTTACATTTCCAACTGCGGCGGCTTAATTAAAAGCGTGCTGCACAATGGCCTGCCTGCCTGGCAGTCGAATAAAAAATATGCTATATGTAACGCCATGCTGGAGGTCAGTCGTTCGGTCTCCAACCTGTTGCATCTCCATCTCCATCGCCATCCCCATCTCCTATCCATGTCCATCTCCCGACCAGAATCGCGGACGAGTCGCCAGCGGCGGCGGCAACGTCTTCCTGCCTCCACCGGCGATAAATTGTGCTGGCATCAGCCTCTGCCAAGGTCGCTTCCTTAATGAAGTGCCGAAACTTGGGCTCGTTTCGTTGCAGGCACTTGACATCGAACTGGTTTTCGGGCACCGCTCTCAAGTGGATGCCACCACCAGATGCAGGTGGTGATTGCCACTTGCACGGGGGAAAAATATGCGAAGAAATCGGTGGGCAATTGAAAGTTTTATTGAAGTAGAAATATCCTAACTACTATATAATTTAAAAAGATTTAAGAAATTTACCTTTTTGAATTCTATTTGATTTGGAAAATACCGAAATACATTTTTTCATCTTTATAACTATGAATTATACTCATTTGTGATACCACAAAAAATTTTGATAAATGTATATTTTGTAAAAATAATTTTCAAGTTTTTAGATATTTTTTAAAGATTTTATTTAAAAGTGTATTTTAATTAACAATGGTTTTGTTCTAGGATATTACAATTTTTGGACTTCTAGATACCTTATATTTTCCCCAAATATTTTTTCATTTTCCAACTAAATTTAAATTTAATTAAAATCAAGTTGTTTTTCTTTAAGTGGCGATCAAAACAACCCGAAGGTTGCACTGCCCTTGTCCTGAACCTGTTTTCCCGTCTGGTTTCTGCTCTTTCCATCCCGATAAAAGGTTCTGAATTATGTAATCCCGAGTGCGGATTCTCATGACCCACTTTCGCGGCCATCCATACAATTTGCAGCCATAAATCCGTTTAGCCGGACGCGCAGGATATGCGATCATAACTCATCAGCGTGGCACAAAGCAAGGAATTAAAATTCAAGGAATTTAAGTAGCCGCCACATTGAACTTGAGGTGAGGGAAACTGTCGAATTGATTGCCAATTGTTGTCCCACCGCCTGTCATGCAATCTAATGAGCTGAAAAGCTGAATCGGGCGTCGTGCTAAAAATATATTAATGAAAGTGCACTATGCAATTTGCAATTTGAAATTATGCAAAATAGAAATGGAATACTTCAACTCCAGTTTTGAATATCTCGGCTGATCGGTGCTGACAGCCAGGTCTTCCCACTCGCCAATCCAAAAATCGAAAAATCTCTGGGGCGAACTGTTTTTCTTTTTTTTTTTTCGAATTTTTCGCGTAGGCTCAACAACATAGCAACGCGTGCAAAATGTCAACAGAAGGACAAACTTCAGCTAACAATTGCTAATGTGCGCCGATCGCAAGCAGATCGGTCATAGGTATGTATTTTGCTATAGCTACAGATCGGTGGCCCTGAACGCACTTCGACTGCGAGTCTACGGCTCTCGGGGGAAAAAAGTGCAAAAAGTAAATAAACGCTAAATAAAGGCAAATAAATGCGTGAGCAATACGGAGCTAAGGCTTAAAAATTGGCTTTTAGAGGCAATTTGCTAGCTCCCTACCTTTTTTTTTATATTTTTCTTTAATTTTGTTTTATTTGACCTACCTCAAATGTGGCCACTTCCTGGATTATTTCCAACTCTTTGGCCACAATCAAACGAGTTGGATTAATCGATCTTGGAGGGACACGCCTGCAAACAGTAGGAAAAAACCCCTAAAAATAAAAATCATATTTTTGATTCG
The DNA here is from genome assembly GCA_037075285.1 of Drosophila lutescens. Lineage (NCBI taxonomy): Eukaryota > Metazoa > Arthropoda > Insecta > Diptera > Drosophilidae > Drosophila > Drosophila lutescens. Next base: position 1,025,834 of record JBAMCF010000598.1, read on the forward strand.
TATTAAATAAATCATTTGCCATTTGCGGTTTGTTTGTTGGCTCTGTGCTCTGTGCTACCAGGCCCATAAACAATAAAACAAAACTCTTGATTTCTTATTGTTGCTCCGCCAGTATGCCAGTGTGTCTCTTACCGCAAGGTTGCTAAGATTTTTTCTTTTTCGCTATTCATTTATCTTATTTTTTACGTTTTTCTCTTCGTTTTTTTATTTTTGGCAACATAATTTACTTGTTGGCAAATCAAATTGTAGGGGGAACTATTCACTCCACTATGCGAAATGAAATGCTTGTCGTCAATTGGCAAATTAATGAGCATTTGATGGCCAGTTGACCTTATGTCAAGTATACGCCGTGTGGCCGCTGTGGACGCTGAGGGGCAACAACAGGCAGCACCTTGTAATTGGATTGCAAACGTTTGTTCTGGTTCTGTCTCGCCTTTTTCTTGTTCTTGTATAATTTTATCAGTTTGGGTAAACAAAGCTAAGAAATGAGGAGAAGGGGCTGCAGCTGATGCAACACAGTGTTTCATAAAAGTAAGGCCCCCGCTAAAGGGATTATTCTTTGCCCATTATGCATATTTTGCATCAGCGATGATATAATAATGCACAATACAACACACAACGAGGGAGCTAAGGCAAAAGTCCAGAGAATGACGCTGCCAATGCGGCTCATTTCAATATTGCACTTGAACTTGCACTTGACATGCAAATTGCCGATGCGATAACTGCGATGCAATGAAGATTCCCTGCACTAATGAGTCGGGTAAACAGCCAGATTGGCGGGATCCATTTCACGGCGTTATAATTGATTAAGGAAAATATCAGAATTTTATGAAGAATTTTTTATAGAATTTTTAGAGTTTCCAACATATATTTTGCTTATAAAAATATGATTTTACCTTTTAAGTATATCTTAGTTTTTTTAGTATCTCATAGTTCTTATGAATGATGTTATGTTATGTTACCCGGTTTTACTTGAAATAAAAATTTGGCCTTGAAGTTTATTAACTCAAATATTATTATAGTATTTGTATAAATATCTCAAAATCATTATTAATTTGTTTAAATATTATTTACAAGAAACTATAATTATTATTTTAAAAATCATACCTTATATGTTATCCATTCAATTTCATTGCAGTTTGTGGATATAATAGTCTTAGAAATATCCCACATTTTCTTTACATATTCTATTTAATGCTTTCTGTGCAACTCCAATCGTTCCGTTCCAAAGCGGAACTGACCTTTTTTTGTGCAATTGATTGATCAGCGTCTCTGGGTTGTCAAGTGTGTAACCCTCAAATTGCAATTTGTTGTCGCTAGCTGCAATTTCCTTCCTGTTTCCCCTCGGAGATAAACGGCTAGCACTGGACGCAGTAATAGCGATTGCGATTGCAATTGAAATTGTGTGTTTTGTATGTTGTATTTTGTGTGTGCAACGAGGTCGCCACACGAAAAGCACTTTCCCAATTTTCAGGCGATCAATGCAAATCGGAAGTGGTTAATGTGTGTGTGTGCGAGAACACTTGGCTGCATAAATGTTGAAATTAATAGAGTATTCAGGCAACTAAACAAGCGATTGTCACCCATGTGTTGCTGTTGTTTTTGGCCATATTGCTGGTGGTATTTATCCATATGTTGCTGCTGTGTTTGCTGTTGTTGCTTGTGGTGTTGCTCCTGTGTCTGCTCTTGTTGTTATTGGTGTTGCTCCTGTGTTTGCTGGTGTTGCTGGCTTTATAGAAAGTGTTGTTGTCTGTGGTGTTGCTGCTGTGTTTGCTGTTGTTGCTCGTGGTGTTGCTCCTGTGTTTGCTGTTATTGCTAGTTTCATAGAAGGTGTTGTTGTTCTTGGTGTTGCTGCGGTGTTCGATGTTGTTGCTCCTAAGTTTGCTATTGTTGCAGCTGTGTTTGCTGCTGTTGTTGCTGCTGCTGCTGTAGCCCCCGGTGTTGTTGTTGCCAACGCAACAAGTTTCGTGTGTGTTGCCAATAAGTTGTCGCTGCCGACGTCGCTGCTCTCTCTGCTCGCCGTTGTTGTTGCTATTGGCTCTGGCTGATGTTGTTGCTATCGTGCGTACTTGGACCGCTCAATAACGCCGCCGACGCCGCTGCCGGACGTCGACGTCGCTGCCGCCGGCCGCCTGGTGCTGTAAACACGAAAAAAGAGGCAGAAAAAATTGAAACGAAAGCAGAGGGTATTTAACCGACCTCAAATCAATTTGCAATTTCAGTCGATCTCCGCGTTGCAGCGTTGCATGAACTCAATTTTAGTCGCGTGCGAAACAGAAACAGAAAGTTTACACAAGTTCAAACGAAACAGCCTTACGGAAATACATATTAGTTAGGAAACGGGCAACAACAAACGTAACAACAACTTGAACTCGAAAATTACCCAAAACAAAAAACGTCGTCGAAATTGTTAATTGAACTTTTATTTATTAACTTTGGCAAAACGGTGTCAAGCGCGGCCTAGAAAAAGAAATAAAATAAAACACACAAAAACCCCAACGATCCAAACGCCCTAAACAAATTCCGAGCACGTTGCAGACGAAATTACGCAAACGGCGATATAAAACATAAAAAGCACACCAGCAACTGCTGCAACTACAGCAGCAACATTAGCAACATATAGCAGCGGCAACAGCTGACGTTCAATGAACGTTTCAGTTTCGGTTTCTGGTTACTCAGATCTTGCAGATCTCCTGGCTTATACCAACCAGCCGATGTAAAGTGCAGCTCCGGCTGAAAGAGCTTTTCCCCCAGCTGAACTTGAAAGTGAAAGTGAAAGAGAGCGGAGAAATTAAGGAGGAGAAGAAAGAGAAAAAGAGGGAAAGAAAGACCATTACCTAAGCTTTGTTTTGCTTTTGCTGGAGTGCCCAAAAACATCTCAGAGCATCAGCCAAGGTCGTTTGGGGAAAGAGTTATAGTCATGGATAATCATAGTGCCCAGAAGGATCAACCAGAACCAGAGGTGTACGAGGTGAAGGCACCTCATGCGGGAGCAGAGGGTCACACCTTCCTCGTGAGTCCTGTGGATCCCACTCCCATCCTGGCGCCCATTCTCACCGCTGTGCCTGTGATGAAGCCCCAAACTGCCTTAGAAAAACCCAAGGAGGAGCTGGAGGAGCAGCTGTATGATGATGACCAGCCCAGCTGCAGTTCCCAGGCGGTGGTGCCCCTCTCCTCCTCGCTGCCCTGCAAGCTGCTCCGTATGCATGCCAGGCGTTCCGCCCAGGCGCTGCTCCATCAGATGGAATCGCTGGACTCTCAATTGGGAAGCAGCAATGGCAGCACCTCGGAGGACACCTCGCCCACGGCGCTACCCTTGTCGCCCACAGATCATCAGCTAGTGGATGTGGGCATGGGTTCTTCGATTGGGGATTCCGAGGAGTCTTCGGAAGAGGGTGACGAACTAAAGCCCCTGGCGGTGGACAATCACATAATGCATGAGGTTGAGTTAAACGAAAGGCAGTCATCGCCACCGGCTGTCTTGAGTGAAGCGAATTTGGAAAAGTTCCGCAAGCACCAGATGGATAACATCTATCTGCATCCCAACTTTACCTTGGATGCTTCGCCTCCGCCGGCGGTGGCTCCGGCCAACTCACCTGTTCTGGAGGCCAAGAGAAGCCATCGCTCCTTCCTGGCGATCAAGAAGGAAAAGGAGGTGGAGCCGGAGCAAGAAAAGGAAAAGGAGGAGGAAGTCCAGATTATTCAGGACCTAGATGCCGAGTCGCAAGGACCCAACGAGATAGACACCCTCGATCCCTCGCTCATTCCCAGCGAGGAGCTGGCTGCCGAAATCACCGATGCCGTGGAGTTCTACTTCTCCAACGAGAGCATCCTGAAGGATGCCTTCCTGCTGAAGCATGTGCGTCGCAACAAGGAGGGTTTCGTTAGCCTCAAGTTGGTCTCCAGCTTCAAGAGGGTGCGCCAGCTGACCAGGGAATGGAAAGTAGTGGGCGATGCAGTGCGTCGCAAGTCCCGCAAAATCGAGCTGAACGATGTGGGCACCAAGGTGAGGAGGATTGAACCACTGCCGAGTTTCGATGAGACCATGCCCTCGCGAACCATTGTGGCCTGTGATCTGCCTATGGATAAGCTCACTATTGAGAAGGTTTCGGATCTCTTCTCCCGTTGCGGTGAGATTGCTCTGATAAGGATTTTGAAACCAGGAATGGCTATTCCCGTGGATGTGCGTCAGTTCATGAACAAGTACCCGGAACTGCAGCAAAAGGAGTGCGCCCTCGTGGAGTATCTGGAATCCTCTTCCGCCCGAGATGCCCGTCACCTGAGTGGTCCCTTCCAGGTATACGAGATGGTGGCGCCCAAGAAGAAGACCGGCAAGAAGGCAGCCGTCATCCAGATTGCCGCTCCAGTGGCCCGAATGGTGGAGAACTATCGTTACTACAATGATGCTAATTACGAGAGGAGTCGCGGTGGCAGCTTCTCGGGTCACGAGGCAGTTCCCGATCTTCGCTTCAAGCTCAAGCGCAACAACTCGGATTTCCAGCCCAGTTACTATCAGCAAATGGGACCGAACCAGAGCTACCACCATGCCAATCCCTATCAGCACTACCAGCCACGCGGCAGCATTGGTGGCAATCAGAACCAGGACATGAATCCCCAGGGTTTTTTCGGCTATGGTCCGAGAAGATACAGCAACACATCGACGATTTCGGCCAACACAGCGGCTGCCTTGGGCGATGGTTCTCCCATATCTTCTGTTGCAACTTCAGGCGGTAATCCCGTGAGCAATCTGCAAAGGCGTCTGTCCAACTGTTCCGAGCAGAACTTCACAACAGAGGCCACCAATCCTCCGTCAATGTCGCGAAGGGCTAGCAATTGCTCGGAAACCGGAGGCCTACCTCAACGACGTGATTCCAACTGCTCCGAGAGTTGTCCTTGCTCGAGGAGGGTTTCGGACTTTGGTCAACAGGCTACTACGGATAGTGGTTACCGGAAGACCTCGGTCTGCTCCAATGGCAGTTGTGCGGGTAACCAAAACCAGGAGCGCCGCTTCTCCAACGGATCCATGCAGTTCGAGCGCACCTTCTCGAATGCCAGCGAGAGCAGTGGCTTCTATCGTCGTCCTTCTAATGATTTCAACATCGAAAGGGAGCCCATTCAAACGGATCAGCTGGTGGGCGGCGGAGGCGGTGGCTACCAGGTGTGGCCACGTCGCTATTCCAACAACTTCCAGCAGCTGAGCAGCAAACTGGCGGCCTACGACAATGCTCAGTATATCGGAGGAAGACGCATCTCCACGGATTCGGGCTACGATCGCCGTTGCTCCTTTGGATCGGAGGGGTTCGAGGGATCTCCGCGGTCTCGCACTGGAAGTTTCTTGAGCAACTACAAGCACGGCGGGGGAGACTACGATGGTCAACCTAGATCCCGAACCGGAAGCTTCCTAGACGGCTCCCCTCGATCGAGATCCGGTTCCTTTGCCCAGCGGGCTGCCGAGAGTCTGGTTCGAACTCCCATGGGTCCAGATGGTAGCAAGGGTTTCGGCCAGCGGGCCAGGAAATTCGGACATACCATTTCGCCTGTGAACTAAAGGGGGTTTTTTTGTTGATTAATTTTAGTGGGAAGATAAACTGTTATAGAACCCAGTCGAAGAACGGGTATTAACGTATGTGAAATTAATGGCTGTACACTGTGATGCTGTCCAACTTGTTTAAAACGCCCCACACACATACACCATACGCACCCCCAAGAACCCTTAGCCCAACCTAGGTTAGGAACAGAAACCTTTAGTTAACGAATTTTTGATCACTGAAGTTTATGAGGATTTACGTTGGTTAATGTGGAATTTTGCTAGCCCTTGCACTTTTTTAATTTTTTTATAACCATTCTTATACGAAACATAACGATAACAATCACTGCCAATAGTTTAAGGGAAAGAAATAAGGAAAATAATTGGTTTGGTAGACACTTAGGATTATAATTATTAATCAACTTTTACGATTGACCATTAACCAGTTATTATATTGTATCTTTGTTATATTTGTATCAACTTAGAAGTAGAGTTCGGGCCCAACTATTACCACAAAGTCTCAAATGACTTTTGTATACCTACCTTATTCAGCCGCCTATATCCTTATGAGTTCACAAAATATTACTGCAAACTTGCAGGCAGATCAAGTATTCTTTTATTGCCCATAAACACTTTTAATTATCGTGCAATTAGGTTAGACGTAGGATAGTCACACCCATTAATCAAACGGCTGCCATAAAACATCAGTTATAGAATCGTGGCCATAGTAATACGGATGTACCAAGAGCCAATAAAAATTTAATTAGATTCTCAGGTCATTAGGTTTTAGTATTCGCAGGGCAGGCAAAGGTGATTTCCACATTTTCCACCTATTCCACTCATAGATTTCACCTCTTTTTTCTTTTATTTGTTTATTATTTCAACACTTTTATTCAATTAGTTAGTATAATAATCAGATGTTTAGGATTTAGGAACTTGGTTGTCCTCCTGCAAACGAAGGAAACGAAAAGGCGGAGGAAACAGCAAAACGGATTATTACAGGAGAGAATAAAAATATTTTTCATTTTTAGCTTTTAATTTCGATTTCTTACAGAAGCCTAAATCTGTAGAAGCAATAAATTATATTATGCGTGTTAACCGTAAATAAACTTATTACAAAAAACGAGCGCCTTTTGGGGGATTTGCAGTTGCAATTGGTCTCCGGGGTATTATTATAATTTACCAACAATGGTGAACTTGAAATGGAGCTTAGCTAACAAATTTGCTGTCTTTTTGCCAAATCATTTGACGAATCTTGCGCAATCTTGGCTGGCTGGCTGGTCGAAATTGAAAGCGAAATTCGCGCCACTCGAGAACCGAAGGTAACTAGGCCAACGAAATAGCCAACATATATAGGTACAATATAATACCAGCAAATCCCAACCAGTCTGCCTTGCCTGTGAAAGCAACAATTTGAATTTTATTGAATAATATTCGTAATTTCTGTCTTTGCAAAGTGACATGAGCGTGACGCATGCGCCCCCAACTCGAATTTTGGATTTGGTTTTTTTTTTCTTATTTTTTCCCCCCTTTATTTTTTGGCGAACTCGCCCGCGGTTCATAATTGTTCATAAAGCGGCCGTTAGCATTGTATTGCCTTGTCTCCCAGCCTCTGGGGCTCTGAATTTCGAGTACTCATGCCTTAATCGTTGCCGTGCGTGCGATTTTTTTGCGGTCCCAAGGTATTTGTTGTTCACTTTTCAGTTAATTTTTGTATCTTTTTTTCTTGGCTTCGATTTATTAAACAATTTCAATGGATATACAGGCTCACTCGCACACACACGTATGAGCAAGTGAATGATTTTTCGCACACACGCATCCCGCCGCGCCGCCCACAGCCGCCTGACTTTTGAAAACCAGTTTTTTCGGGGCGCTTGGCCAGTGAACTAATTGTCGCACAATTTTTCACCGCGTGGGCAAAATTCAAAAGTGCAGCTCTATAAGATCTAGCCAACGGGAAGCATTTTGTGCGTGCATTTTGTGGATTGCATAACGCTTACTTAAAGGGGGGTATCTCTTATTGTAATCACATAGCGCGGGTTCATGTGCTCGGGGCTTGATTAAACTTCCTGGCGCTGAGCGCTTTATTGCCGAATTCCCTTTTAAATTTATGCTAATTAAACGTGCTCAAACAGGAACCGAAAACCGAAAGCCAAAAAACCAGTCGCATTGCTCGTGTTTTCCAGAACAACTCGCACTCATTAAGTGAGAGTTCATCTCCAGCGGTTTGGGGATAATTATAAACCCTGTGAATTATCGCAATCGAATAAGGTATAAATTGTGGCGAGTTGAGATCGGAACGATGACATAATGCGATGAGTATTGGGGTAGTTGCAAGTCTCAAGTAATGCAACAATAGAACTAGCTCCTCGGGAAAATTAGATGTCACTAGAACATTTACTATTACATCCTATTATATTTAAAAACCATTAAAAAAAATTTTAAATAGTCTAAAAATTATTTACATATTATAAAATATATTTTTTTTCAATTTAAAATGTTTTATTTTACAGCGAAACAACTAAGATACCTAAAAAAATACCAATTAAAAATACCAAATGTATAACCCAATTAAAAACATTCTATTACTGTACTGTTTCTCTCTGTGCATCACTGACCTTAGACAAGTCTACACTTTTTTGGCAAGATCGGACATCCTTGGACCGGCTAAAAATGTCCCCAAGCGCTCGCTCAATGATAGAATTACCGACCGGCAGCAAGTAGAACGTGCCGTGTGGCAAGCAGCCTGAAAAATGCCTCAACCTTGGCCGTCATTTGTAGGCGGCAGAATCGCGAGTCGAGAGATGTAAGTCTCCGCACGGCCACCACGGCGTATACTCGATTTCCGGAAACTGCAGACAGCAGCGTTGCGCCAAGTCATCTTCTTCAAGTTCAGAAGGCACACTGATATTTATTTATAAATAAAAGTAACCTTAGTCGCTGTCTCAATAAAGCGTACTTGAGGTGGCGCGTAGAAATTTCCGCACCACATTATTAACGTTGCCAGTCATGTCGCCGAGAAACCACAACTGCCAGCCACTCAGTCATCGGTTCGTGTATTGATGAAATGCCATATTGTAAGCCAAAATTGAGTATACGCACCGCTGTCTCAATTGCATAAACAACAACAGCGTCGATGCTGACCTCAACACGTTCGTTCTCACTACGCAATTGGCTAAATCAAATAAATACGCTAAAACATCAGAAATCAACAATTACATATCGCACTTTCGGACGCGAGGCGAAAGCAAACGATGATTCTAAAATGAGGTCGTTGATTCTGGAAGAACCCAGAAATAATGTGTAGTCTTAGGGGATTTTTGTATCGTTTTAAACATATAGAAGAGTTATGAACCCAAAAGAGTATCGGAGAAGTTACAGGGATCTCTTGAGACTGGAAATTATTTTTAAGTTTGTCTGAAAAGATTGACTTTCTAAAAGGAAAAATATTCTACCAAAGTTAATACATTTGTATAGTTGGTTTTTAATCTTAACATAACATAACATAACATTTTGAATTTGTTTGTATATTTTCTTTTGTACTTGAACAAATATATAAGAAAACTTTAAACAAAATAAGAGTAAAATAAACTAGCTTTAAATTCGTTTCCAAATATATATTTTTAAAATTTTTTAATTTGTTTAGTGAGTTTTTAATCTTAACATAACAAATGTTCCTGTCCTTTGGATTTTACTTTTGAGTTTGTTTGTATATTTCCATTTGTACTTGAACAAATATACAAGAAAACTTTAAATAAAATAACGGTAAAATAAACTAGCTTTAATTATGTTACGAAATATATATTTGTTAAATTTTGTTTAATTTTTTTATTCATTTTATTTTTTATCTTTTTTATAATTGAAGTAACGGTTATAAATCATTCGAATAATCCGAATAGCATACTTTCCGGCGTCAATGAGTGGTGAAATATAAAAGCATACTTTTCGGAGTCGCCTATAAAGTAGGTTGGCACTGCCAACTTGGCAGCCCCTAAACGAATTGGCGCTAAAATTTGAAACATCATTTCAAATGAGGACCTAATCTTATTTTGAAAGATGCCTTGCCAAGTTCCTATTAACAACAAATACAGTCGACCTTCACCAAGCTCGAGTTCGCGAATAATATCTCCGTTCCCAATAAAACTAGTAAAACTTATGAAGATACCCAAATAAATGAAATAAAAAGTCATTTCTCATATATATTTTGATTGCGTTTGTGCTATTTTTATTCCGCTTGTTATTTTGTAATACTTTCGTCTTTTGGAGCAAACAAACAAATTCAACTACATTGGCTCGAGGGGAGTTTTTTGCTTTTTTCAATCGTTTTGTTTTTTGGGTTAATCGGGGATTTCGCCTATGACTAATATGTATATTTTAAATATAGCTTTCCACATCCGTTAACTTAACATTCTTAGGTTCTTGTTGTGTGTGTTTTTTGTTTTTTTTTCTTGTCCGCTAATTAATTAAGGTATTTGACTAACAATTAAAATATAATCGAGGTACTATTTAAATTAGACATTCTTCTAATGCTCATAATTTGCGTATTGTGCATGCAATTTGACTATTTTGTTTGGGGATTGGGGGCATTACGTTGGACCCTACGTTCTTTAGACGAGGCTAATGCTAAGGCCCAGTGGTAATCGCAGGCCAGGGAGTTGGAGCGATGTTTGGTGGGAATTTTGGTGGTGGTGGCTCTGTGGTTGCAGTGGATCCTCATCCGCTTCCGCTTTCCGCTGCACCACTTCCAGTTCCGCTTGGTCCTGCTCCGTCTCCATTTCTTCTGCCCTTTCATTCTCTTTATTCTCCCCCTGGGTAACCTGATAGCTCGTGGTGGTTGGCAGGACTTCGGATATGGCGCTATCGAATTCCAGCAGTATCTCATCTTCCTCGAGGTTCCGCGTCCAGCGCGGCCTCTCTTTCGGGGGACTCATGATCTGCGGGAGGGCTTTTGTGGTGGAGGTGGTTCTGCTTGATTCTGCCGAGGATGCTGAGTCTGCGGGCTGCGGTTCCTCCCTGCTGAGCGTGGTCCCCAGTCGCCGGAACATGGCCACTACTTTGCCATCCACACTGGGCTGCGGGAATCTTTGGTAAGTGGGTGTGGGTGATGGCGTGGGATTTGGCATGGGTGTGACTGTAGGTGCCTCCTTGACCGCCAGTCGCTCTATTGGTTTCCTTCGCGGCGCCACACACTCCACCTTGCAGATCAGATTGCTCCTCCTTTGACCCGGAGGCCGCAGGTAGACAACCACCGCTGCCGACTGCTGACTGCTCATCCGCTTCTTCTGGGGACTCCTCCGCAGAGTCTCCAAGCAGCATTGACGCAGGACTCGGTTCATCCGGCTGACGGAGGCACTGCGTCTGCTGGTGCCACTGCTGCTGGTTCTTCGCTTCGAGTAGATGATGGGTGCGGGTGTGGGATTGACTGGCACTTGGGGCTGCGGTTGGGGCTGCGATTGGGGCTGAACGCGGACTTGGGGTCGCACCATCGCCACCGGACGCAGCTTGGTCCGCTCCTGCTGCAGCACACTGTTGCCCATGTGCGAGGGACTTTGGCTCTGGCTTTCGGCCTCATTGCTGTTGACGGCCTGCAGGGAGTGCCAGTTGATCAGCCAGTTGTTGCAGCTGAAGCAGAGGAACTTGTCCTCGTTCAGAGGCTGTAAGTAGAGAGATGAGAAATAGATGAGTATGGGCGGTCTTAAAATTGAAATCTAAGAAATTTTCATGCATATATTTAAATAGTTTTAAACCCCAGAGGATATTTCATTTCATCCCAGTTTATTATTATAAAATTATTATCATTACCCAACATCAAATTATTGTTAAATGTAGGTATACAAACAGTTTATTACTTTTAAGTACCTACTGAATAATAGATTGACTGTTATAGAACCAAGTGGGTTACCTACTAACCTTATGAATTATCAAGACCAATCATTTATTGATTATATCGAGGACACCGTTAAGGTCACCGTTAGAATGAAATGTGACCCCAATTCGATTGCGTGTCCTGTGTTCTCAGGCCAAGCATAACCACAGAGCTAAACCTCTCGAAAATTACGATACGCCTATGCACTTAGTGATCGCTCTCGGGACCCGACCACTAATGAGCATCGAACCAAAGGTGCAAAAAAAGCATAGCAGTTCCAAAAACAACTGCCAGACGACCCGGGCATATTAATTACCCCAGCAGACCTCAACATTCCGTGGGTATCAATAATTTCGTGCACCTGCCAACGAAAACTAAGCGCCCAACAGCAGCTGGCTGTTGGCTTCCAAAAGGAACGAAAACCAGTCAAAAGGGATATTCGGTTGGTTCGAAGCTCGAAGCAAACTCGTTTTGGCCAAAGGCCACGCGCCCTATTCGAAAACAAAGTGGAACCGAAGAGGAGAACTGGGTTAAGACCCAACTATGACGGATATTAGGCACGCGTATAGGCGACAGCTGCTCGGGGAAATTAGATAAAGGTGGTGGATAAAGGTCGATCGCCGGCGGAGGGGACACTACACATAAGGATCGGTAGAAGGGGAAGGGTAGTCAGGATCAGGAGCGATTGTGGCTGCCTGTTTACCTTTTGCCTCGGCGCTGAAAAGGTGTGCTCCAAGGGCCATGTGTAAACGGTATAATAATGCAAATTGCAGGCCAGGTGCAAAGCAGACAGAAAGCCACACACACGCACACTGATCAGAGAGGCACTGTGGGAAATTCTTACGTATTCTTAGGATCAGCTTGAAAATATTTCGAAAAATATTGATTTTATATCTTACGGAATTTTTCTATCATCATCAGAAAATTTTTATGAATATCAGCTTTACAAAAGTTCACAAAGTACAATATTTATATCTTTAGAGGTTTTTTTTACCATCAATCTAAGTCCATTTAAGAATACTTTTAAGTCAAACCTTGTAATTCCGAATTCCAATATCTTATGAAAATGTAATAATATATTTAATTGTTGAATTTTCCTCAGTGCATAAAAGAGGGAGGTAGGCACGTAGGGAGGCAGCCTGTTAAATTGATTGCAACTGCACTTTATGGCACTGTCATTGAGGGCTTTATATTTTATTCCGAACTTGCGAGGGTGTCATTTCTGTGGGGGTGATCGGTTGCCAGGCTACGATCGCGGCAGGTGGTATATATGTACCCTCCATACAGGGTTTCGCAATAACGGTTTAAAGTAAATTCTAACGATCCACAGGGGAGTGACTTTTAAGGGTGAGCTTCGAGGGTCAGTTGTGGTGGGGTAAGCCGAGGGTTTTTATTATTATGAAATTGAATAGCGTACGGCTGAAGAGTAACGTAATTAAATTGATTATTTCATTAGCAATTAAAGTTGAGGTTAATGTTTTCAAATGACAAAAATTGTAAGGGAATACATCTGCTTATTAATAATATTTTTACTAAGTCTGTTCACAACCACTTAAAATTGTTTACGTTTTGATAAGGCTTCATTCTAAGGACTCTCTGTACAATATCTGCCTGACCCATTTCTGTTTTCTAATCCTCTAGCAAAGAAACCTTAGAACAAACTAAACCCCAAAAAAGCAAACTAAAAGAAGACCTCCAAATTAAAGTAGATTCTAGTTTTGGACTTTGTTTCGGCACTTCAAGGACTTCTGCTGGAAAATTCACAGATTGGAAGTATATATATACCATACCATCTACCCTTAGATCTTTTGTTGGGATTTGCGCAACTTAAGAAACCGGAATTTCTGTCTAAGAGATTTTTGGCATTGTTCCATGGGTTCAACCACCGTAGATCGCTCTAAGGAAAATCCCTCCGCCTTGAGAACAATAAAACTGTGAACTCAGATCCCAGGTATTCGAATTCAATAGTTGAAATGCGAAAAAAACATCTCACACAAGACCTGAAAAAGGTATGAAGAGCTGATAAAGCAGCAGCAGAAAACCAAGGAACCCTGATGGGTTTGGATTTTGAGTGCCGAGCGGCAAATACAGCTGTCGTTTTGGGATATGGAGAAAAAAAGAGAAAAAAGAGAGGGTGAAGAGTGTGGTGTGTGGAAGGTTCGTTCACTGCCCGCAGAAATTGGAGCAATCTCGGCTCCTCGGCAAATCCACCGCACATCTGCCTTTTTGAGCAGGTTTGTGGTACTACATACTACAGGTAGTCAATCGTGGAGTGTTTCTGTAATCCGAGACCCGAAACTCACTTCCACAGAAAAGCAAACCCAGGATCTCCATCGAGGATCGATTTCCCTGGCCATCTTCCGCTGTCGCATTTCCCACACACACCGCACTATCCTATCCCATATTAGAACAAGCTGTTGGAAATTATGGGAAAGGAATCGAACTAAGTGGCGACACATATGCAAAGTGTCCAATTACCGAAAGTAGTTAGGGAAATGCATCAGCTGCTTAAAGGCAGGATATGCAGTTCAAAGGGCAAAAGGATGTGGAATAATAAAAAAAGGAATTTCAGTTTTAGGTTTTGAACCTTAATAGAAATTTATTTACTTTTTAAACATTTTGGAAAAATGTCTTTTGGATGGCTTTCAACTTTTAATAAAAAGAAGGATAAAGGTTAACCTTTTATTTTTAAAAGGCATAAAACAGAGGTTTGTACAAATACATTTATAATGTTTTAATTAAAATTTCCAAACAATGTACAAACCTCTGTTGTTTTAATTAAAACATTATAAATGTATTTGTACAAACCTCTGTTTTATGCCTTTTAAAAATATTTTGGACAAAGAATAAAATTACTTTAACTTTAATTGAACATCACAAACTTTTTCATAAATATTCGAGTAAATATAAAACATTGACAAATTGATACAAAGTTATCAACAAATAGTTACAAAGAAATGACAAAAAGTGTTTTTAAACATACTTCTAAAGTTCCTTTGGCAACCCCTTTTTTTCCAAGTGGGATGCTGTGGGAGTGCTACCTTTACCTGCCTAAAAAAACACTCTCCGCCTCCCCTCTCTAGAATCCCTCAATTTTTCCGCCCAACGAAGTTCATCCCCTTTTAACCCAAAAACACACACGGATACACGCGCACAGGGGAAACTTTGTCCGAAGGACGTTCTTTCGTTGCATGACTCATCCGCCGAGTTGCCCCAATATCGATTTTTTTGTGTCCACACCCCCGCCCCATTTTATAAGATTGGCTTTGCTGGTGAAAAATCCATACCTGAAACTTGAATTTCGCCTGGATTAGCTGGACGATATTGGGTCCGGAGCGCGGCTCGTAGATATTGATCGTCTGGTTGGTGTGACAGCCGCAGATGAGGCAGGTGCGTTTCAGGTATTCCGAGGAGGCGGCGGGGGCGACCACGGCCGCCGAGGGATCCGCCTGCTGCTGCTGATTATTGGCAGACATCCTGGCGATTTTTCGCAGCCTCTGACGTCACCAAAGGTCGCACAAAACTTGCCGATTTTCGATTCGGTCTTTTTCCTTTACACAGTCGTATTTTTCTGGGGTGGCGCGAAAAAGTGGCAAACAACAAATGCGAAGCGGCAGACACACGCGAGTGAGTGAGTGAGCGAGTGAGAGAGGGTGAGAGCGGGACAGCGAGCTACGGAGCGTCACGTCCTTCGCGTTGCACGCACAAATTTCGAATGAGCCTTGCCTGTCCTCTTGTTCTCGGCTTAACTTTCAAAATGTATGTGCGGGCTGCCGTATCTCGGAAATTAAATGCGCGAGTGTAAAGGGCTGCCAGACCAGCGGAAAAGGTATATATATAAGGATAAAGGAACACATATTTAAATGAAAATATATATAAATCTTTTATTTATTTATCATATCTTAATAAAGTAAATATTAAAATATATTCAAAATAAGTTGTTATGAATATGTTTTTTTGGGAGTCAGAAAAATAATAATTTTTGTATTTTCTTAGAGAGAGTGTATTAAATTAAATTACGATTAATTCAATTTATATTTAATTTTTATATTTTATATGCAATTTTCATTAAATAAATAAATAAATTGAAACATTTTGAAGATATGTTATGCTACTATTTGAAATGGTCAAGTAAATCGTGTGGTGATGTTGCCAAAAAAATGTTTAAAGTTCCATCAAATCCAATCCCACCTCGCTTGCACTGAGAGAAAGGGTATTTTAAGGGTGACACAACCAAAAGGACATATGCTCACATTTAAGGGCGCCAAAAGGGATGTTGAGTGGCAGAATGACTAGTGCGAATTCTAGAACAGGAAATCGAGAACAACAGGCAATGTCAGTTAGGGCATTTCAGAAGAGCTATAACAATTTTTCCACGAAATAAACTATTGGGGTGCAGAAATGTACGTACGAAAATGTTGATTATTAATTTAGCTATTTGAATAACAAATGTATAAATATGTTTTGGAATTTTATCACCAAATTTAATCCACAATCATCCTTAAAATTCCATGAATGAAATCTTAAAAGCGCAAGGAATGAATCTCCAAATATTTTGACAACCTATTGACGACTTGACCTATCTGAACTTTTGGCTCTGAAGTTACCTCTTCTTCAGCTCTTTGGCTGGGCTTAAGTCCCCCGGAGGAATCGGTGGCAGCTGCCATCGAGCGACAAACACCGAATTTAATGTGGACGGCTTCCTCGACTGGTGCTTATTATTATGGAAGACCCACTGGCTCAACGCAGAGCGATATATAAAAAATCTATAGCATGCAGCATGTGTGCATTGTGGGCTCATCAACAGGCTGCCCGAGTGTCTGAAGACCCCCAACTCCCCGATCCACTCCGAATGAGTAGCCTCCAAGACACCGACATCGACGGCAGCTGCTCCAAAATACAAAAGGTGCGTTTCGGTTTTTTGTTTTTCCCATTTTTGTTTCGAGCAGCTCAATCATATGTTCTCTGTGTTGTAGCTCATTTTGAGCCGGTGTTGCAGCTTGCAACCGGATTTTTCCTGGCGACAGATGTTTCTTCTTTTTCCCTTCGCCCGAACCTTCTTCGACCGATTTGCACCTTCTTCACAGATTGCAGACACTGGGTTAACTGGCGCTGCTCGGCGCTACTTTTACTACGTATCTTCGTCGATAGTAAACAAAGGAGTAAGCAACTCGCAATCGCAAACGAGGCCCCTGATGAATGAAAATATGAATGGGCCCTTTCCGAGGGAGGAGGAAAGGAGCGGGGAAAGCGTGGCGAACGAAAAGTGTATCCGGAACTGGGACCCTCGATTTGATCGATTTCCTCGCCATATGCGTAGCAAATTTCCGAGTTGATCCGACTGCGGGAAAGGAAGTGGCCACGGTGGTTGGATGAGATCTCTAGGATTACAAGGTGGATTAGAAAAGTTCACTTTCATTCGAAGAGATTTTACAATCAATTCTGATCTCAAATAAGAAATTTAGAGAACTTTTTTTTATTAAGGACTACTCGTATTTGTATTCCTTTAGTTCACCTATATGGCCTTTTTTTATACACTTTGTAGTTGATAGTAGAGAAAATTAAAAAAAAAAAACAGAAAATGATCAAATTACATAAAATGTCATACCTCGATGAACTCGTAATTAAATTCCCAATCAATTGGCGTTTACAGCTGAAATTTTTAATTTATTCCAAACAACGTTATGCAGACCCTTAAAACGGGTCAAATAATTAATTTTCCCAAAAGTATTGGAAATTTGTAGATGCTCAAAGCAGTCGGTCTTTTGGCAGTGAGTAAATTATAAATAAAAACCCGATTAATATAAAGGAAATTCAATTCAATTTATTTGACTACTGTAACATTTTAATTTACATTTTATGCTCTTTGACTATGCTAATCCAAGTTCTAATTATTTCGGTTAAATAACTGTTTATACGTAATCGTTTACGTAAGGATAACTATTTTTCTCTTATGTTGACGTATACTCTTTTACTTCAATTTTTACCAAAGAGCCAAAACAGCGACACCTATGAATTGTGGCCGATAGGTGGCAACATGCATCTTCCAAGAATTTGTATAGATGGCGCTAGTCATGGTTACGGGCAGTCAATCAAGTAGCGCCGTTCATTGGCTTAAATTGGTAGTCCCCGCATCCTGTAGGACATGATTTGAATTCATACCGTTAAAGAAATAATTCAATATTTTTTTAAGTGGGTACTAATTAATAAATAGCTCATTTCTTTGTGGTTATAAGCCAGAAGACTTACCCGACGTCTTACTGTCTGGAATAATTCTACCGTTTGCTGAAACACTATTATATTTATTCTATTCTAAAATATTTTATCTTTGCATCTCTATGAGTAAAAAGCATGGACTTTGAAATCAATTTATCAGTGGGCAACATAACAAATTATCTCTTTTATTTGTTCTACGGGCGAAAGCAAACACTTTTAAACTCTTTTTTAAAACAAACAAAATTTAAGAAAGCTTAAAGTCAGATCATGGCTGGATTTTCAAAAAACTAGAGTTTAAAAAATGTATAAAATTTAAAGAACAAAGCCATAGTTAAAACCAAAATAATTTGAATAATTTGAAGAAAGAAATGTTGAAATATTATCGATTGTGGTAAAGTTGTCATTTAAAAACTTTATATTTCACATAACTGAAGTCCATGTAGTCCCAAGAAAGTTCCGTTATGAAAATGTGCAGGTTTGCTGCAACTTCCGAAGCCCACATAAGTAACGAATTAATTAAAGTTTACAGTCTATACTTTTTTTCAAGATGTAGTAGGTACTTGCGTTATTATTACGGTAGGTTAGTCAACACATTTGGTATAAACAGAAACTCCAATCATATTTTTAATCGCCCTAAACAAATGATTTACCTTTGACGAAAATCGACTTCCTCAACATTCGAACCCATGCGTGTGGCACTCTTGAAATGTGGATGAGCGGAGGCCCTTAACAAAAGATCCATTGCCAATGTCGTCACCCGCTGCCAAAGCACGAAAGTCCCGGCTTCTGGTCACGATTCTCACGGCCCACCAAGGAGCTGGGCGGTGTGCGTTGTCGTTATCCCGCTGCTGAGAAACCAAGTGGAAATTGCAATTCGCCCGGCACCTTGGGAGAATCAAATCGAATTGAATCGCCTCGAGATCGCGCTTCGCCCTTTGGACCCTGTAGACCCCCCATACGCACGTGCGAAAGTCGGCTATGAAATAATTGACTTGACTTCATAATTGCAACAGGCAAAAGGGGGATGGGAATACATCGCATACTGTGAGCAGTCGGCATGGGTTCCCTTCAGAAAGGCACCCAGAATCGCTCGCGATTGGTGCCGTCTTGAAGTCTCTAGGGGATGGAACCGAAAGCAACCCCCGGGGGAATAAGTTCAGCACTGATAGATGGTTCACTGTGTGTGCTTGGATGGCTGGTATTTCAGTGCTTGGGTGGCTGTTTTTCCACCTCATCTTCTCCTCTCATTTGCTCTCTCTCTTTGCGATTGCGCCTTGGACATACCATTTTGTTTTAAGAGCTTCTGTTTTGATGCCACTTTTTGGGCCAAGCAGTCAGTCAGTTGCCGACGCTCAAGGCACAAGGATATTCGCAGCGCTTGCCAGGACTCGCTGGCTGAGAAACACAAACCAAAACAAATCGCTTTGGCGCGAAACGGAAGCCGGAATAAAGTTAAATTAAATCAAATCGAAGGAAGACTAAACGGAAATAGTGATTTTAATAGCCAAACTGGCCATGTCCCGACGCAAACAGGCCAAACCGCGCGCCTGTCTCAAACGTAAGTTGGGCGCCAGTGGTCAGTCAGTCGGTGGTCAAATCCCCTGGTGACCACCATCGACTGACATGGTCTCCATTTCCATATCCTGTGTGTCCCTGTGTGTTTCCCTGTGTGCTGCCCTGTGCTTATGTGTGTGTGCATCTGATTGATTTGCTTTGATAAACCCCAAAAGGGGGTGGACACAACATTACTCTGCCAAACTTTGCTCGCGGGACCGCAAAATGTGACAAATGCAAATGGCCTCGGCCTGCGATGGCTATTGCCCACTGCCCATTGCCCCTGCCCTCCAGTTCGGGGAGCCCTCCATTTCGACTCTCGACTCTCAGCCATACCGATCCCATTCCGAACCCAAAAACCGGCTGCAGCCCAGCAGCTTGCAGGCATTGGCCAATCCCCCGGGATCAACACACCTAACTGTCAGTGATAGAGAGAGCGACCGAAAGGGGGGCAAAGTGGATGAGGGAGCCCCTGGTTGGGCGGTCAGGTTGGATAGCTGGGCCAGGTGGGCCAGCTGGGCAGGTGATCTGGGGCCAGGAGACCCCCGAAACCCAAACAAAACCCAGCATGAGGTTGAAACATTGAGTGTTCTGGTGAACCAACAAGTAAATGGTTAACAAAGGGTGCATCATGATGAATGGGGAATACGCTTTCCAGATATGAAAAATATATTTTTTAGCTTATTAAGGTATTAGGTTAGTATTCATTTATTTGTTAACCCAGGTCTTCAGTTCTAAAACTTAATTTCTTGTACCTAAGTTGATATTTAACTAAATCCATATTCGTAGGAAAAAAACTTTTTTTTTAGTGAAAGTAGTTTATTTTTTTTAATTTCTAACGTTATTTTTCTGACAAATTTTTTAGGGTTTATTCTTTTATTAAAAAATTTTTTTTTTGATGTAAAATTGTCTTACAGGAACAGGAATAAAAATGGTATAATATGTATTATATTAAATATATTATAGTCAATTATAGATTTTCGTTCAAGGACCCTCTTTGTAAGGGCATAAAAAGCGTTTTGGCCCCAACGCAGTTTTGTAGCTTACAGTTTGGATATATTTTTTGGTGATCTATATGGGAATTCCAGTGCAGCCTTCGGTTTCGGTTCCATTTACCGTTCTGCGGCCAGGCCAAGCCAAGGCAACCAAAGTGCCGTTAATTTTTAATACAATTCCAAATTGTGTCAGTGTAAATAACAGCAGAGTAGCAGCAGCGTCACCAACAACAACAACAAGAACAACAATGATAACAAATAAAATTGACAATAAATCCAATGCACACACATGTGCAAGTGGGTTGGCGGTGGGTGGGAGATGTGGTGGGTGGGCAGCTGAGGGGATCTGAAAAGCCCCAAGGACAACTGGCGCACACACACACACACTCACACACAGAAAGACAGAGAGAGATATCCTCATGCTGGGGCATGAAAATTTCCCCAACGTATAAAAAAGCGAACTTTGGCTTGCTCTTTTCCACTGCCCGCCGTTTCTCTCTCTCTTTCGCACCAACTGTGTTTTGCGAGGGGCGCGAGAAAAAAGCACAAAACACAGAAAACCCATTGCCATGTATTTCTCTGGGGAGTCGGCAACGGCTCTCTGGCCAATCCCCTGGAGAAAAGCGACGGGCAACGAGGCAGCAGCAACAGCAGCAACATCCAGCGGCAGCAACAGCAACAAACATGCGCCAACTCCCTGGGGAGTTTTCATTTGTTGACGGCGTTGCCAGCCAGTTTGCATGTATATAAGTATATATCTCTAGGTAAAACCATATACGATAAACAAACTTACATATATAGAACATATAGGTGGCACAATCAGATATTTTTATTGACAACCCACAACAACACACACAATGGCTAATGGCCTGTCATCTTTCGCAAAAAATATCGAATTGAGAAGGAAAACATTTTTTTTCGGCTTTGATTTTCGGCAAACTATTGGAGCACCTATACGAATTATACAGTGATTTAGACAAGTTATCTGACTTGAACCAAAAAAATTGTTATTATTTTTTATGACATTTTAATTATCTTGTTTTATTGGCTTATCTTTGTTTCATAATATAGTTTTTGGTTTATAATTTAAAACATAAATCTATTTTCTTAATAATTGTCTAATATTTTGTATTCGTTTGTTTTCTCTCGAAAAAAACTGTTTCAATTTGTAGGTTTAATTATCATCATCTTAAAAAGAGGAGAGTGTAATGTATTAACTCTAATTTGCGGATATTTGGTCTTTAGAAAGTATTGATTTTAAATATTAAATATATATTTCCAAGCTTGTTGACCTGCGATTGATTAACTGGCATAATCATGACAAACTCTCCTTTCCTTTCCTCTAGCATGCATATTTTTAGCAGACACTGTCTGCCGTAAAATGCTTTAAAATGCCGGCTTCTGGTGTGGAATTCCCATAGCTAGGCGAAAGGCTTAGGATTCCAGCTGCCATAAGTTGTCGTTGCCTTCTGGCTCCTTTCGCCACCCCGTTTTCCCAGCGTTTTCCGTTCAGTTCCATTCCCAATTCCCCTCCTGCTGCCCCTCCCCCTCCGTTTCACCTCATCGTCAACGTGAGCGCGAGTCCTTGGTGTATTGGCAAAATATTTGCCATTGCACGGCAAAATCGCGCCAAAAATAGCAATAACAACAACTGCCGAGGCGGCGGAATAAGGATCTCAGGATCCAGGATCCAGGAGCTAGGGGATGGGGAATCCGCTGTGGGCATAGGCTACCATGTGCAATGGCTTCTGCTTCTGGTGGCACATAATGTGGGATATTGGCTGCGTCTAACGGTAACTAGTTTGGTAAATAGAATTTGCTCTGGGCGAGGGCAATGAGTGGGCGGCTCGGGGAGGTATAAGGAGGTTTGGGGTGTTGCGAGGGTCGTAAGGCGTCTTGGGGATTCGCCGGGAGGCAAAAACACTGCAAACGACATCAGCGACGGCGGCGGCGGTGGTGGCATTTTGACAGCTCTGTGGATTCCACAGCACTCACACATGAGCGGCAGTAGTTTAGTTTTGCCTTAAAGATTTCAGTTTACTGGAGGGGGTGCTAAAGTGGCAGCAGTAAAAGTTAACCAAACAAAAAGGGGTTATACATTAATAAATAAGATAGATATAATTCAAGATGAGATTTAATTAGTAAACAAAAAGAGAGGTGTGAAAGTAAAATCTTTGGATCTAACAAATTTTAGGATACAAGTATGTATTGTAAAAGCCAAGGTTACAGAAATAATAATATGTAAATCATCTAAGAGATGTCTGCAAAGAAAATTTGTATTGATAGGAAATCATCTTCCAATAATTTTAAAATATGCATAATGTATTTCGAGACACTTTAATAAGTGAATTCAAGTTATCAGTGATTTAGTTAGGGTTTTATCTTCGCATTTTAGTAATTAATCTAACCTTGCAATAAAATGAACCAAGTAAAAACAATGAGGTCAATTCAACTAAGTGCAATGTACTGTTTTTTTCCCATTACGAATATGAAGTACATAATTTCATACCACAGTTTCATTAGATTCGAATAATATATTGGATAAATTTAGAAATGCTATAAAGCATTAACCGGTAATTCCCAACACTATTTCATGCTGAAGTCGACCACCTTTAGTGATTATGTGAACTGGTTTTTCACCAATGCCGAGCGATCTCTTTGGCCATGTTTTCTCGGGTGGCAGCTTCTGACATTTATCTCTTGTTCCTGCAACTATTGATAAAATTTATTGTTGGCGCTTTTAACAACACCTTCGGGTTTGTTATTTCATTATTTTTTTAATACCACACACATACACTCGCACATTCGAGCCATTATAAAAGTTGCAAGCGCGCTTTGTTTTGGCCAGCCACCATCCACCACCCATCGAGCCAACGATCTACCCATCGCCACCCACAGCCCCACCCCCCAATGCCTCCCCAGCTGCTCTCGCTGGTGCCCTCTACACACGCTTAGTAGCCGTTTGGGAGCTGGAAAAGTGGCAAGCGTTGGGGTATTTGGCGGGAAAAAGGGAAATTCCGATGCGGAAAAGGGAGGGGGCGATGGCAGTGGCAACGGATTGATGGGTCAAAGGGGACAACGCTTATTATTACGTTTACAAATAAGTGTATGTGTATGTGTGTGACTCTGTCTCTGGCTGTGTGTGAGTGTGCACCTTTTTCGTTGGTAGTGGTGGGGGCGTGGATGTTTGAGTAAAACGCTTAAAAACATGCCATTGCCGAAAAACAAGTAAGAAACACTCACACATGCGGGCACTTGTGCCCCACACACACACCACTTATTCCCAAACTCTCTCACACACACAGTCACAGAAGGAAAGGGGGGTGGGAGAAAGCGAAAGAGAGAGGGAGGGATGGCAACCCAGCGACCGAGTGCGAAATGCACTCTGGGGGGCTTTAAACAAAAATGAAAATCGCTTGCATACATATGGGCGCTTACACACACACAGTAGCGTGCTCAATGCTCACACATACGTGCACAAAGAGAAATATTTTATTTTAAATTTTAGGAAAATAATAAAGTCGCAAAAACCATTATAACTTAAAAAAAAAAAACGTATAATTTTTGAAAAAAAGACATTCAAAATAATTCTATTAATAATTCTAGACTAAATTCTTCAACTTGTTTATCAAATTAAATAAATATAATATTTATTGACATGGTTTAAAAGTGTGTTATTTTTGTTAACAACAAATTAATACAGAATAAATTCCTAGACCAAAAAGAATTTAAAGAAGTACTATTTTCCAACATTTATAAATCTTTTGCTCTAGTTTCTTGGACATATTTTTTACAGTGTAATCTACATCCTTTTTGGCCTGCACAAAAAGAACTTGACTGGCTGCTTGTGTTGTTGTTGCGGTGCTTCGACAATTTTAACGACCATAACTGGTTCTCACCCTGTTCGCTTTATTTCCCCACCGCCCCTCCGCTGCCGCCACGCGCATTTATTTTAAAATACGCGGCACTTCCGCCGCAAACGGCACACAGTTGCCGGTGCCCCACATCCTTGCCCCATCCCAAGCCAACCTACCCCACCCACTTTCCATTCAGCACCCAAAACCCACCGCCAAGTGGCTGCAGCATTCGGCTTCTTTATATGGAAATAATAACCAAATGTTCTTGCCCCGCCTCGCCATCGCCTTGTTCCCTTTTGCAGACCCCCCCTTCCTTTTCCTCTTCCCCCACCCATTATGGTGACCATACCCATGCATAATGTTCATTTCCATGGCGATTCCTTGCGGTGTGATTCCGGCTTGTCCTTTCGGCCATATATTTTAAGTCCTTACCTTCCTCGCGGTCACCAATACGAAATGGTCACGCGCTGCCTCCAGACTCCGGTCTCCGAAAAATTCCTCTTCGTTCGCAGACTCCAAAAATGGGGGGAAACGGAAACGGAAGCTGTGAGGTGAGGTGTTTGTCCACCAAAATCATTCACCATTTAAAAAAAAATCGCTTGCTTTGAAGATCTAACTATTCTTTTTAAGACAGTGGCGGATCTAGGATTTTGTTATATCAGAAAAATGTTTATGTTGCATACTTTTTGAATACTAAAATTCCTTTCATTTTTCCTTTCTACGTTGTTATTATGATATGGGGTATCAAGTAATATTTAAAATTTAAACTAATCTAGAAAGTTTAGATCTTTCATTCATATTTCTTTTAAAATTATAAGATTTAAACATACAACTTTTCCCAAGTAAATGATTTCCTCACCTTTGGCTGGCCCAGAGTCCAAAAGAATCCCTCAGACCCGACCACATTCGTCTTGCCCACTCTCGGCCATCACAGGCAGTTGGAGAAATGTATGAAAAATTCAATTTAATTGCGCAATTACACATGTTACACATTTCCATTTCCCGGAGTTGTTCTTCTGCCAGCTGCTTTCTGCCGTCTCCGTTGTTGCACCCTTGCAATTACTTTTGAGGCAGAACACTCGGTTTATTTTTTTTCGGGGAAAAGGGGGGCATAAAACGACACCCACAAGGCCCCGGGCAGAGGCCATCGATCAGGTGGCGGCTTTGCCGGAATAGCCATCCAAGGAGTCTGAGTTTTGAGCTATTGGCAAGGTAAGGGGAACAATAAAACACGGAGCGTGTAAATAGAATTTTTGGCCCGATGGCCGCCCGGGGAGTGCTTTGGCATAATCTGCATGAGCCGGTATAGCCGGTAGCATAGCACCCGATGTCTGAGCCAACTTCCGACAGCTAGCAATTTGTGCGAGTGCTCGAAGTGTTATCAATTGATTAGCTTTAATTTATATGGGGGAGCAAAGGGAAAGAAATTTGTTTTCAATTTGTATAGGAAAAGAAATCATTAACAGAAATTAATCTTAAAAGTTTGTTACCTACCAGTATGCTATATATTATTTCACCATAACTAGAGACCTTATTGTAATAGGATAAATATATTTCACAGCATACTTTTGGGCACTTGTAAATATTGTTGTAAAATTTCAACACAAAATCTTTTGATCTTTTTACATATAATAGCTATAATTAACCTTTTTTCTCAAAATATATTACACACATTATTTTCAGTTGGCGAGAAGGAGGATGAGGAGAACAACACTGGGCTGCTGGAGCCCAAGGAGGAGCTGCTCAGCGGCGACGAGGACAACGAGGATAATGAGGATGAGGATGAGGACGAGGAGGTGGCCGATGAGGAGGCGCCCGAGGGAGGAGAGCTCCAGCCCCAGATCGAGCCCAATGAATCACAGCAACAAAGCTGGCCAACAGCTGATGAGCCAGCGACCCCAGCTGCAGTACCAAAAGAAGAAGCAACAGAAGGAGCAGAAGAACTACAACACCCACGGGATGAGGTAGTTGCATCTGATGCTGCTGCTACTGCCAATGCCAACGGACACTGCAAGTCCTCTGGTAAGTTTGACTTCAATTTGCATATTTTATTGCCTCTAGCCAAAAGATATATATCTGTACGAACACACGGATATATATACCCGTATATATCCGTATGTAAACTAACCAGCATCCTCTGGCATTGCCTCAAGTCCATCGCCGTCGTCTTGGGCTTTTCCCCCGGGTCGTTCACATGTCCGGCTAATAACTCTCGACAGTCTCATAAATAGCAAATGTAAGGTTTTTGTTGTGGTCGGAGTTGACCCATCTAGGCACACATCCGCATCTTTTGGGCTTCCCCTGGTCACTGGACACGTGAGTCCTCAGGTTTCGGTCTATTTTGGTGTCTTCACGGTGACGGTTTAAAAGTGTGGAATGCTCTTGTAAATTGGATAAGGTTAATCACATTGAAAGAGTCATACAGGGTGTTTTTAAGGGTTTACAGAAATTATTGGAAATTTATATTTAACCCTAAGCAAGTCAGTTTTGAGTTATACAAATTAAAAGATAAGAAATTTTAACAGTGTCGTTTACTTACTTTCGACCACTTAACTTTATCTATATAGCTTAGTAATTAAAACTTATGGGTTTAATACAAAATTGTAGGATGTTGAGTTATATTTTCAACCAGAAGTTAGCTCAACAGTTTCAAAAAAATATGCAGAATTTAAAAATCTCTTTTTCTGAAAGATTTCAAAACCTTTTCCCCATTCCGCCTTAAATTATGCAAAATTTCAAACATAGGTTCGATGATTTACAGACCCTGTATATCTGGCTTATCCCCATTGGAGCCGCTGCCTGGTCACATCAACTTTGATGTCTCCATGAGGCCCCATACACCATACACACACACACACTCCACAGCAATATGCGACTCTGTGTGTATACCCCATGTATTCGGTATTCCTGTGCGTCATTGGATTATGGCACTTGGGTGTAAAGCCATCGATTCCAATGACCAAAGCGCTGGCTGGCCGTTATGGCCGCTGCTGTCTGACAATAATAAAACAAGCTTCATGTTTTAAATGGAACGTAAACACACGTTGCCTGTGTATGGGTAGTATCTGCACATACGCAGGGCCGCACACACACACACCCGGAGACGTGTCTGTTCATTATTTGTTGCTCTTTTCTGTGTGTTTCTGGCCAGGCCGGGCGGCGAATTCCCGCGAGTCAAGACGACGGCATGGAGAACATCATCATCAACTAGATCCTAGTCGGGCGCCCAGTGCCGCCCCCCTCTATACAGTCGAACATCTCTAAATCGAACCCATATTTGTAGTTATGTTGTAATGATTATGAAATGGTTTAAAACATAGCTTGGATATTAAACTACTTCAGATATTATAATAATCTTAGTATTTAATATTTTTGTTGTGTCCAAAAGTATGCTATTAAATATTGTATTCTGCCAAACCTATTTAAAAAGAATGAAATGCTCATTATTTAAGAGATAGTTGCATACTTTTAGGCTTTCCAGATATTGTTGAAAGACTTCAGTAAAAATTTGATAATTGTTTTAAGTTTAATAAGGTATTTAATAAAATTTTATAAGAAGAAAGATTATGTTGTGGCAATCCATATAGTAAATCATAAAATATTTATAATTTCAAAAATAATTGCTTACTTTTTGAAACTCCAGTTATTCTCGAAAGAAGGAAGTATTACAATTTTTTTTAAATTAAGGAAAAAAATTGGTTAAAATGACAATGAAAACTTCGATTTGACCACGTTCGAGTTATTAAAGTTGGACTGTGTTTGGCATGCCAATGCCATTCGGAAGGTCTGGGTGCCCTGGATTATTGTTGCCGGCTACCTGGGAGCACCAGCTCCAGCCTCTCTCTCTGTGTGTGTGTGTATGTGTTCCACTGTTTGGTGTGTGTGCGAGGCTTTAACCTCACTGCGAACTCTCCGGGACTAACGGCACTACGGAGGACCAAACTTTATCACCACAGCGCGCCTGCATTCGCCGTCCCTTTCGCTCGCACGCGAATATTATATGACAAGTACACGCTGCTGCACTGCGTCCGTTTACTGCTGCTGTTGCTGCTTTTGCTGCTCCTGCTGCTGCTTTTGGAGCTCTTGTGGAGCTCCGCTCGTCCTGCGAGGCCCTCTGGTGGGTTGTATAATGTTCTAAGGGGAAATCGAGAGGCTGTGATAAGTTTGGGGATCCGAAAATTGTCTTTCTGCTCTGCTGTTGCTGGCGCTCTTGTGCTCCAGCGACGCTGGATGCCAACGAGAAACCCGGCGAGAATGAATTGGCCCTTTTGTGCGCATCACCAGCACCATGGTGGCCCAACTAGAGGGTTCTCCAAAACAGTGGGGCTGAAAGGCGGTGAAGTAGGTTAATGATTGAGAAAAAATAGGGCTTGAAAAAATAGATTTTTGGTAG
Source organism: Drosophila lutescens (assembly GCA_037075285.1). Taxonomy (NCBI): domain Eukaryota; kingdom Metazoa; phylum Arthropoda; class Insecta; order Diptera; family Drosophilidae; genus Drosophila; species Drosophila lutescens. The sequence continues at coordinate 1,054,242 of JBAMCF010000598.1, forward strand.
TAATCATACCCATTAAAAAAATCTCTGATTACTCTATTCTTATTTATGAACATAGTAAAACTGCACAATTTTTTTAAGATTAAATAAAATTAATGGATCTACCTAAACATTTTTCTGTTAATGTTCTAAGCGTAAGTCCTTAGTGGTTCATGCCTCATCCTAATCTTTCATAACAAATTGTTTATTCAAAAACGCTTGTTTTGGCCCTAATTAATCTTCCACTTATGCCACAACTTTTTGACATATACCCAAACCACTGTGCGCCCGCCAAAATGACACACGCACATCCTTGCACTCCCACCCACACACCAAACACACACTCAAACACGTGTGTCCCCTATAAAGTTCCCATTCTCTTTCACCCTCTTGATTCTAATATGAATTCTGCTGCTTATAGATTATATTTGTGTAAAGTTTTATGTTGCAATATTTTCGGTTGACGGCGGCTGCAAGGGGAGAAAGTGGGCGAAAGTGGGAGGCGCTCCGAAGAGAAGGAGCCTCGACGACGACATTTCCATGGGGAGCAACCTTGGTGCGAATAAAAATTATACATTGCCATATAAGTGGGGCGAGACGAAGTACAGTAGACAACAAAGAGGGGGACGCCCAGCAGCTCCCCGAAGGATCCAAGGTGTCTCCGTCCCACTTTCACTCGTGTGTGTGTGTGTTTCTAACTTTTGCCAGCGTGTTTATTGGTATGTTCATTGGGGAGCATCTTGAGACCGAAGCAGAAGACAGGGAGACAGCTTCTTGTTGCATAGCGAAGTTGCTCATTTTGCCATTATTATTCCACTGTGTATTGAAAAATGAAACAAAAGTGAGTTATCGTCTCTGTCGCTTTGACTCTTTCCCACTACCCTTAGCCCCCTGCTCCTTATCCCTAATTCATAGCACACATATGAAAGGTGGCCATAAAATTCTCAGGTGCACACAGAAATATAATCGTCATTGAGAATATTTTAGTATTAGTTTTAGACGTTACATATCAAAATGATGAGGTCTAAGGCAAGAGGTGATATTTAAATCACTTTTAACGATATCTAATTAATTTTAAATATTATGAAAAGATAATATTATTTAGTTCCAACACTTAAAAAAAATAAACATAAATATTTTTGGAGTTCTTGGAATAAATAATGTTAAAGAATTTTAAAATTCAATGGAGGAAAGTTTATAGCCTGTATTAACCTTTTTTTCTCAGTACACAAACACATTTTTCAAGACTCGTGGGAGATTTCCTTGAAAAATAGGAGTGTAGCGTTAAATTTGATGACAAAACTTCGTTTTGCTTACCATTGCTTTGCTTATGAAGCACAGGCAGTACTGTACTTTTTATCGATTGCGGTGTTGCTGATCGATAAATTTACAAGTTGCAGACATGGAAATGTTGATGACGATGACCATGACCAATTCGGGCCAATTCCCCGTGCATACATAATTCATTTATCACTTCATAATTGCATCAGAGACATATCCGAGTCCCACTTTCCCGTAGGTACTTCTGCCCCCCCTTCCACAAACCCCTCGCCGCCGCCACCACTGTTCGATTACATGCACGTCGACGGCTGCCTTTATTATTTCGCCTTTTTTGCAATAATTTTCAAACAGAAACACACAAAAAGCATTTGCGCAACAATTCCCCAAAGATTCGGCGACGACGATGGCAACGAAGCCAAGGCAAAGGAGCGCTGGCTCTTGCCAAGGAAAAGGGGGTGGTGGGCGGTAGGTCGGGGATTGGGTCTGCGGAGCGGTGTGGAGTGGAGGGAGCAAACGAATCGAATTAAGAGCGACCACACGGTAGGTGGTCCCACTTCGCCGTGGAGCAGCGCAGAGCAGAGCGAAGCGGAGCGCCCGCTTCAGTCTTTTTCCCACGGGATTGGCGCAGTCCGAGTTGGGCTCCCATCTCCCATTCTCCGTACTCCTTTCCCCTTTGTCCCATTCCTTTGTCCCACCACGGCGATGTTGTTGTTGTTGACAGAGGTGGCGGGAGTTCGCCCGGGGGGCTTACCATAAAGTAACCACACTCAAATAAATTTGTTTGCGCTAGCTGAGGACCATAAATTTAGAGTTGGGAATCATAGGCAGAATTTTATTAGTAAAAATAACAAATTGATAAAAAGTATAAATTATATTTTGATCTTGGGTTTGATTCGTTTTTAAGGCCCTGAAAACAATATCAGTAATATCAGTATCAAAACGATATAAGACCGGTTGTTCAGACATCTGTGGGGATATAAGGCCTTTAGTTATTAATTTAATTTATAAAGGATATAATATATATTTATTTAAATCAATTATTATTTTCAAAGTTTTTGGAACTCTTATGTTTCTTTATAAAGCAAATCATAAAATCGATAAAAACTAAATTAGATTGATTTTGTAAGACCCCTTAAAAAAATTATGTTTTAAAATTACTGTAGCACTACAGACCACATCAGTTGGTAATATCATAATACGATTTAAGCGCCCCCCTCCCAGGGGAAATCCCCGAACAACGCCCCTGATAGGATAGTACTCTTCTGGACTTTGTCCGCTCATTTCGTTGCCGTTGTTGTTGCTGGTGTTGCTGTAGTTCTCGTAGGCGGCGGCGCTTTGGGAAATCTGAGCGAGTGCAGCTTGCAGCGGCCTGCAGCGTTCCCAAAGTGCCACTGTGCATGTGTGTGTGAGGGGGCGGGGCAGAGTGGGTGGGCGGGGTCGAAACAACTTCACAATAATCAGCAGCTGCACCACAAAGCCCCGAAAGTCGTAAAAATGGCCACAAGATGGCGCTATTCGGATATGCAAATTTCGTTCGATTTATGGTCGCCACAGAAACACTCACACATATCCTGGAAATATCCTGGCAGCCCACACACACACATGGATAGCTGGTTCATTAACATGATTCGCGAAAGATGCGAGAGAGTCATAAAATTAGCCAGGCAGCGCCATTCGATGGCTGATGATGATGATGAATGCATTGCAGAAACCTTCTCGTCTCCTCTTTTTGTGATCTCCCTGCAGCCACGCCCCCTGCCAAACCAACCCAACCAACCCCCACCCCCAGCAGTAGTGTCGAAAAATTTGCAAAACTCAAAGCAACAATTCGACGAAAGCCAATTTTGCGTCATACGAAGTCGAAAAAGCAGAGCACAGCGACCGGAGATGCATGTGGGCAGTAAAAGGCGGGGGCGTGGCCCATATGACTCCCCACAGAGCGAATGTTGAATAATCATCAGGCATCATCAGAGAGACGGAGATACAGAGGGAAAAGGAAAAGGGAGTGGGAGAGGGAATGGGAGTCAGGGGGCGGGAGTCGTGTCAAAGTCGTCGTCATTTCTACAAACACACTCAGAAAAAATCGTAGATCTAAGGATCTAAGATCAAAACTTGCAGCCTTATATGATATCATAACACATTAAATGCTGAAAGTTTTTAAGGGGATCACAGACCTATGAAATACATTTTTAGTCAATCTCTATTCTGAAGTTTTAATCTTAAAGTCCAAGCCTTTTTATCAGTTTCTGTTGCTAACTTGACATGATATGATGATATGATGTATTAGCTACCATTTTATTTAAATCCGTAAGGCTAAGATACAAAGTATACTTCCCAAACCTGAACACCTTTAATGATAATCCCTTATCCCAGATTTAATCTCGCAGCTTGGTAAGATATTCTCTCAGTGGACGATGCATAGGTTGCCGAGGAGGAATCGACCAGGCGCGAGATGCGTTTTTGGCATGTTAAAAACTTGTCCCGGGCTGTTGCTGGGTCCAGGGTCCGTCCGCCAGATGGAGCCAGTCAGCCAGCACGTGCAACACTCACACACACACACATGCGAACAGAGAGAATTTCGTAAAATTTTGTTTCCGCTGATGAAGTATTCCCCAGCTGCAGGACAAGGATTATTGGACGTGTGGCGGTCCAGCCCAGCTTCACTGTTGGCTTAGAGTCCTGAAACCCCCTCACCCCTCACCGCCTCCCCCTTTTCCCCCAACTATCCTCTCACACATTCTGTGTGCTTTATGTGCTGGCATGCAAAGTGGCATAAAAGCAGATCCACAGCCACAGGAACCACATCATCGAAACGTCGCCGAAAACGACGAGCCATCAAGGAAATTCTCAAGCGCTTAGAATGTTGCAGGACCCGTCGCCTCGCCATAGCTTCTCCCTCTATCTCACACGGTTTTTTTTGTATCCAGCACTAGTGCAACCACTACCCGCGAAATTTCATTTTGTCATTAGAAACTAGTAAAAGCCAAAAACGCGAAAGTAGCTAGAGCAGTGAAAGCCTGATGGTCGATGGCTTGATGAGTTCATGTCGAAGGGCTGCACAACTGTTTGGGGTTTTATGACGGTTGAAGTGAAAAGTGAGAGATATTGGAACTAGGAAGGTGATAACTAATACTCACACAAAGATGAATGGTCTTAAATATCAAGAACTTTCAAAACATTTCATATAATACTTATCTTAATCTCTAGACACTTGATCTCTTCTTTCCTAATGTCCCTATCTACCTCTAACATTACTTTAATTAACTTTCAATTAATGGCTTGACATTTCATCTATCACTTCTGCATATTTACCAATATACTATTCCCACTGTCCTTCAGGTAAGGCAACCCCATTAGCATATCCCCGAGGAACCGCTTCTTGGTTTACTTGCCCAAGAAGCCCAAGTCAGACATCCACTCACGTGAGACATTGGGCGCCCAAGCCACCCACGTCAAACGTTGCGTATGAGTAACGTCAAGTTGTGCGGCACTGTAGACAAACTTTCAGACTCCCACACCCCCCTGCTCCCAATTAACCCCCTGCTGCCCCAAGATTCGCAGCACGTGCTGGCAACAGCTGTTCCTTCGAAATGAGAGACCAAAACAAGGAGCTCTCTTTCAGACAGTAATCTCTCTTTTCTGGTTATTAAACTCTTAAATGGAACATGCGCAGTTTGGTATTTCGCTCTTCTCTGCTCTTAAGTCTCAGTGATTTAGTGATTTCGAGAGGGAAAGGCAGGGGGATGTAGTACATCGGGGGCTTTCTTGCTGGGGGTATGGAATTATGGCACCCTGGGGCTTAGCATAATCAAAATTCCTTGCACTTGGGGATCCGGAAAGGGCATCCTGCCCTGCGCTCCTTTAGCCCTTGGCCACCAAGCTATTTCCATCCAAGACGTCGAGGTCAAGTCCCCAGCTGCATTTGCAATCCAGGCTAAAATAAGCTTTTCTTTTTCCAACTGCAGGCCACGAAGATGCAGAGAATGCGGAGGAGGAGCCGGACGATTTGGAACTGGACGATGAGCTACTCAGTCTCAGCGGGGACGAGGACTACGACGATGAGGAGCTGCAGAGCCTGGACAGCTTCTACTCAGGTATGTCACACACATATGTGCCGGGTTCTTTAGTACTCCCACTTTTCTAGTCCCGACAATACACACAGCATGCGTGCTGGAGCCATAACCATTGAAATTGCCGTTGGGGGTGTTATCCTGGCTGCCGGAGATGGCACTCCAGGGTGCTCTACACCTGTGCCGCGGGTGTCGTTTCCATATGCTGCGGTCCTGTGGCTGCCGGGCAGCCTAACTACGTTTTAAAAACCCCAAACAGCAATCAACACCAACCAGCAGAAGTCCCGAACCGACCCAACCATCCCTGCCCGTCCACCTACTCCTACAGAGACCCCCTACCTCCCTGCCTCCATCACTTTCACATATCCTGGCTGCCATTTACGAGCTGTCGAAGAGGCTGCGAGACAGACAAAGATGCCAGCAAATGGAGACCTCCTCCTCCGGCAGCAGCAGCATCATGAGCTACGGCCACGACATGACCTCTCCTCATCCCAACCCCACCTCATCCTCGCCTCACATCTTGGCCACATTTCTCTCTAGTGCCATTTCGAATGCTTTTTCTGTGTTATTTGTTTCGTTTTGTGTGTGGCGACGGCTGTCTCACTTCCCCGGACTGCTATTTTTTCACAACTTCCTTCTTGTGCTTTTTGTTTTTGCCCCCCCTGAACAACAACGTCCTTGCCGGCGGCAGCATCCTGAACGGGCTGCCCATTTGCCGCCCCCTTTCATTCATCCATTCATGCACACAACTCAGACTTCACTTGACTCGACTACTTGCCCCCGACTGCGGGGCTAAATTTGCCCGGCTGCTAACTTGTCTGTGTTTTCCTTTTGAATGCACTTGAAGAAAATAGTTTTTTAAATTAAGTAATTAACTAATACAAAAATTGATTTATTAGATCTCTTCTGGGACCTTGACTAGGGTTTATAAAAATATATATATTCCTTTTTTAAGATTATTAAATTAGTTTGTACTTAAAGCTGAACCACAAAGTTGAAGAGATCAAAACAAACCAAGGATTAACATTTTCTCTGCCGCAGCTCTGCCACCGTTCTGTTAACACGCACAGTATAGAAAACACTTCATCAACTTTTGTTATACCTCCTAGAAGGTCGAACAATTCCCAATTCTATATGCTTTTCTCTCAGTGCCAGTATAGCTAGCACTCAACACTTGGCCAGCGCATCCTTCCTGGCATCCTTAGCTCTCTATTCCTTTTCCTTCCCTTCCCTCCTCCATAAACGACTCGAGGCACTTGTGGTTGGCTTTCCACCTCAACCCATTTGGCTACTCCAAGGAAATCTCTCTGGCTATTTGAGCACAATTTTGAAACGTTTTACGTTGTGTGTGCGATGTGATTGCGGCTGCAGCCGAGATGAGGAGAGGCAAAAGGATTCGTGGCAGCCTAAATGTATGCAATGAAATGCAATTAGTTGCAGTGGAACCCCCACCCCTTGACTATAAAAAAAGTAGAAAGAAAGGATCTCATGTTGGCAAAGTTTTTCCGGTGCCAGTCACTTCATTTGTTTGTCTTGGCCTGGCTTTCGAGATTTCCGCTCGGAAGGACTGAGCTCAGGCTGTCCCTTTTGATTTATTAATTGCACGTGTAGTTCAAGATGTGACAACGAAGACAATTTACCACGCTCGTATGCAAATAGTTTTAGAGCTTCCTTTTGATGCGACGCAATTAATTACACATTTGTCTTACAAGACAAACACAAAGAGCCAACGTTAACCCCTTCCGCGCGTCTCGAGGCCATAAATAATTGCTCTGGTCAAAGGTTTTTGGAGCTTGGAGCTTGGGATGGCAGTTTCTTTTGGGTCGTGTATCTTGGGGATTGCTTAAAGTGGCGAATTCTCACAGCACTTGAACCGTTACTGTTGCTTTCCCAAGAAGTCGTCTCATCATCAGCGCAAATTGCTTTACGCACCGCTCGCGGAGATAGAAATCTGTGTGCTGTGTGTGTGTTTTTGGGGAAAACTGGTTAGTTGACATCGGCGAGATGACATCGGCCACGGTTAATGAACCGCTTCCATCCGTAGTTTGTGTGTGGCACTTGGAAGAGTACCAAATGAGTACCACGGATCAACGCCGATCATCACGTAGAGAACTCTCCGGCTCTTTAAGGCACCGCCCTCACTAACTGGGTCAGCGGGCTATCCCAAGTACAAATCTAATGCGTTTTAATTACACAAAATACCTGCAAAATGTCCACAACTAAAGTTCCTTACACGCGCTCCAAAGACCCGCCGACAACTCATTAGAAAGTTTTCGCTGCTTTACGCGGCTCTCAAGGGGTGGAGCCTTTGAAAACCAAAGGGGCGGTGACATTTACACACTCTTCAATGGTAATTTAAACCTTCTTGGGATTTATTACTCTTATCCTAAATCTTTTAGGCATACAAATCTGGAGCACTTTATACGTTTGCATCATTTAGATACTTCACAGTTTTCAAATCTGGTGTTTAGAGCCCCCATTTATCGATGACATATGTTCGATAACTAGCTTATTTAAAAAAAATAAATTTTAAGAACAATTTTGTATAAAAACAAATTTCTTTCTGACCTTCCTTCGTTTAATAACATTGAAAATATTTAGTTCCTACTGTCCCTATCTACCATTTATTTTAGAACAATAAATATTTCATCAATATAACTTGCTGTAGCGACCAATCTTTAAATTACCAAGATCTGAATGGGTAAAATTAGTTTATTATGGAACAATTAAAGTAATATAATAATAAATGAACTGTCTCTATCTACCATTTCGATTGCGTGATTATAGCTACCATATTTAATGGTTTCTTCTGAAATATTTTGTCTTATAATAACTCTAACCATACAAAAAAATCCAGGCACCCACACGTCTTAGGGTATAAGGATTTCGAAAAACTTCAACCCAACTTGCCGGGCTGTCCGGACAAAGTAATCGCAATCTCAGGTGTAAAACCGCCCTGACACCGCCGCTAAACAAGCGGAAAGAAGGCGAAAAAAGTTGGTCCTGCATACTGGTGGCGAAACTCGGACTGCAGTGTCAGTTGCAGGACATTCCCCCAACCGCCCAACAAACGGTTATTCACCATAGGCGCATTGGCCAAGACTCTTGGCAATTTTTACCGCCAACTTTCACCGGCTCCATCCTCATTGTTTTCGATCCCACGGGCCATGGCCAACTGGGTTTCTGGCTCCGAAGTTATGACACGCCCAAGTTGCTGCCTTTGCCACCTTGGATGATTTATGTGCCTTTGGCGGTTCGTTGGTTCGTTCGCCTTTCGCCAAGTTTTTCGGACCCATCGCACTGGTGAAGAAAAAACTTTCCGCGAAAGACGTTTTCATTTCGCTTTACGATGCAAAAATAAAAGCAGCGGAACGTTTGTGTATCGCATTTTTACCACCCACCCACACGGACACACGGCTCCTTGGGTTTCTCTCTTCTTTTTTTGGTGGCTCCCATGTGCATAGTTCTGGGTTCTGCTCCTCGTCCTTATGCGACTCCAAGGCGCAATTCCGCGTGCCAAACTCCCAGGGGAACCCTTTCAGCTTTGGCTTTCCCTTGGCCTCACACACACACTCTCTGAATATTTGTAGCTCTCGTCTCGTTTTTCGGGGATAAATTTGGGGTAATTTAAATGAAATACGCGTTGAAATGTTTCACATGCGAAATGGTTCCTGCTTTGGTTATTTGATCTTAAAGGATTTAATTTAGACATATTGTTATGGGCCCGCCGACTCAGCAGGTAACACGCTTATAAATCTTGCAGTGGTTCAGCCAACCCCATTTGTCTGTCTGGGGATCTGGTTTTTCTGGGCATTAGGATAATAATGTCCTAGGTGTCAGAGAGTTAAGTATCCAATTAGCAGTTAGTTTAAGGGTTTAACCTTTTAATTTGAGAGAGATTCTATTAAATGTAAGGTTTCAAAATTATTATTTTTCAAAATAGTCGTGATAATATAAGAATATCCCTAACCTAGTTATTATCCCAACTATATTTTATGAGGAAGAGAGTTTGGGGAAGATTCTAATAAATGTAAGCTTTTAAAATTATTATTTTGAAAGTAGTCGTGGATAGATATGCATATCCCTATTATAGTTATTATCCCCACTATGTTTTATGAGGCACAACTCCAGCTGTCCTGCTCCTTAGAGATATTTCATTCATAATTCAGTGATTATGACCCCCAGCTGTCCTCACCCTCAGCTTCCTTCCCCCAGTTATTAGTTAAATGCCAAAAGTGAGGCCTGAAACTGCCTTTGCAATAAAATAATTTTATGATTATTATCTCCATTGGCGGGGCTAAACAAAAACCAGCAGCAGCAGCAAAATGAGTCGTAAACCCAATTCCGAGTGAACCCCTTGCCCTCGTACCGTTATCGTGGCACTTGAATCGCCGTGAAGTTCTAGTTTCCGTCTTCCGAGTGGCGTTGAGAACTTTGAGACAGAGAGAGATATCAGCCACCGGAATCGGAATCGGAATCGGAGCAAGTACAAAAGAGACCTCGGATGTGGCAATCGGACATGTTAATCTGGTTTCTGGACTTTACCTCATCCACTTCCCTCCTTCCGTTGACTCAATGCAATGCATTTCAATTTTTCTGGAACCACCGTCTTAACCCTCTGAAGTTTATGGCGACTGGCACGCGTGTGCGATGGTTGGCTTGATGGTCAAAGACCGTTTAGGAGTGGCAGCTGTGGGGCATTGTTCTGGCTCCCAGTCTAAGCCACAAAACTGGTAGCACGTGCCACCGCACTTTTGCCCCACCATAACCCCCATATCCCCCGATTTTTCAGGCCGACTTTCTGCGGTTGAATGGGTTTCTGTGAGGAGAGAGAAAAGGAGCCTCTGGAAAACAGGTGCGAAAGTCAATTATGGTCGGTTGGGCAGAGCTGAGCAGAGCGTCACCGAAATCGATTTGGGCAAACCCTTTTCAAAAACGGATTTAGCCACCGCAGGACGCCCTCGACACGTCGCCAGACCCATCATTACCCCTTGACAAGTGATCAAGATCCCAGAGCCCAAAAATCCAGACCAGACTGATCCCTCACTTCTACCTGCTAACACCGTCTGATTGATTTGTGTCAGCGCCTCGATCGCAATTGAGACAAATCCCCCAGCTCGCCTCCTCCTTCATTGAGAAACTTCATTTTTCATTGAGTAACTCGGAGGAGATGGATGGAGATCGAGATATGTCGGTGATGCAATTCAAAAGGATCATCATTATGGACCATTCAGCATGGGCATGACTTGACAGTTATCGAAATCAGATTATGAGGATAATTGTTTGTTTGGTAAATATGTCTAAGAGTTGTCTCTAATGTGGTGGAGAGCAACGCAGTGGGGTTCCGAGGAGAAGAAGTGGTGATGTGAGTAAAGTGACCACCAATGAGGAGAAGAGATTGTGAAGTGGGGGAAGATACTATATGATTTCGTGGACATTTAGACAAAAGCCTATCATAACCTTTATTTGATTTTCCCAAACCTTTGTTTTATCATTAGCAAGTTAAGTAACTCTTCACAAAAGTCCACAAATAATGTCAGCCTTCATTAAAAATATTATCCTTTAAACCTTTTTTTTTTTGGGCCTGGTCTTGACCACCAAATGATTGTGGCTCTAATTAAATGTGTCCTCAAGCGTCTGATTAATTGTGCCGTTAGCGCCGGGATGAGATCATGGAAAGATGGAAATCTATGGAGACACATGGACCTCGGACTTAGGACCGATGATGTTTCGGGTTTCGGGCAGCTGTCAGGACATCAAAGTGACAATTTGAGTGACTTTTTCCGAGAATGGCTAATTTAAAATGCGCTGAAACAAAAGGACACTTAGGCTGCCGGCAGGACAATGGATGACATGCTGACAGGTCTCTCCTTTTCCACCTACCCAACTCCCAAGCAGGGCATATATTTTTATAATTTATCTATTATGCATGAGGGCGCTGGCGAAACCCTTTGGCTGTCAGCAAGCACAGAGGCATACACATATCAAGGACGACGAGTGACACATGAGGTCCTGCTGCTGCTGCTGCTGACCAACTGCAAATCTGAAAATCTCGGTGAAAAGTTTGGCCTGACTTTGCATTAGCCGCGCATTAAAAATGCACAGGAAAAGGATCGGCCAGCAAGGTTGGGCGACACAATTTACCTGTGCCGACACCCTTTCACCCACCACCCAGCCACCGCCCACCCACCCAGAAACCCAACCATCCTACCCACTTGTCGTGGCCTGTCACAAAACTGTCACTCAAATGTAATTAACACCGGAGATGGAGGACTAAAGTGGCTCAATGTCGAGTGGGAATGGGCACGTTTTACCATTTTTCAGCCAAAACTGGATTTTTCAACGGCCAAACGGAAAATGCGGGGAAAATGTTCCTGGCGGAAAACAACAAAAAAAACATCTAAGGGCAATTAGAATTTAAAATGGAAAATCCAGATTCCCTCTTACAATTAGGAAAATTGTTGTTGGACGGAAAAACTTTCTTCGTGTTCTGTCATTAAATATGTAAGAAGCGAAAATTAACTTTAATTGCAATTTGATCTTGGGATTGCCGTTGATAAATTCGTTTTGTGGGTTTTTTCCCCGTCTTTTGACTTGCGACAAAGTTTCATTTGAGGGAGGTCAAAGGTTAAAGCTTTTTGCTTTCGGTTATTAGGTTAATTGGAAGTATTTGTAATTGAGCACCGCTATAATGGGACAATGATGTTTCAAAATGGGTTAAGGGAAAGGATATTTTTAAAACAATTGACAGATTGCCTTTGGAAAAGAGGTTCGGAAAAGACACTCCAGTTAAAGTAATTAATTGGTTGAGGTTATTCAAAAATGAAAATATATTATCCATTATGTCCCTAACTTTAAATTTGACAATAATAATATTCTGGTTACATTTCGATATTATTGACTTTTCAGATGGCTTTTTTCAAAGCTAAAGATTTTTCAACCACATAGTAAGTTAAAAGTAGGTTTCAAACTATAAATTACCATGGGTGTTTTGGGCTTAAAAGCTATTTTATGCTTAACATAAAAGCAAAAAGGCTTTAGTTTATTTATGTAAAATCCATCATTAGTCTGCAGATATTCTTAAATTTTTCTATAAGTTAATGTCCCATTTATGAGTTAAAACCCAAGCTATGCCGACCTGAATATAACCCGAGCTCTTGCTTAACCCCAAACCAAAGACTCAAACGACAAACCTGGCGACGTCACGAGTCAATTAGCAAATCCAGAGCTAACTGTTCAAAACCGAGAAACCCGAATCGACAGCTCCATCGATAGCCATCTCTTTCTACATATACATTTCATGTACTGGCATTTATTGTTGTTATTTTTCTGGTGCAAAAGCGGTAGAAACAACGCATGCGCCGGCAGAGAGCGCTGCGATTGGCCAACATAATCAGCAGCCAATGACAGTTGAGGAAAATTCTTGCTACAAAAAAGAAAACCTAAATAAAACACACAAAAAAGCAGGTGGGAAAAGGAGATACAAAAGTTGGACTGGGGCTAAAATAGTGAAAAGTGATTTTTTAATTGCTTTAATAGTTTTACGGAAGCTGACGGGGGAGTTGGTTTGAAAGTGTTGAAAGAGTGGGCAGACAGGTGAAAAATACGAAATTTAGCTATAGATACACCTAAAGAAAAAAGGTATTAACCAATTATAAGAACGAATGATTTGAACTTTATATTATTAAAAGCTTAGCATTATTACAATAACTTTTAAAATGGAGTTAAGTTCTTAAATAAGTAAGACTTGTTTAACACGATCATATTTTAGAGTACAAAAATATATTTTTTCCTAAGTGAACTTCTGTTGCTGACAGTTCGCACAAAAGCGAGCTTTTATTTGCTGAATTTTCCTGGCGGTTTTCCTGCCAATGCTGTCACTCCCGCCGCTGCATGCATAATTAATTTTGCTTTTAGTGACTGCATTGTGCAGTCCTTGTTCTGGCCAACGGATGTCCTGTTTTATTCCTGGCGTCCCGATGGTTTTTCGCAACAATTTGCTTGCCACATTGACGGGTTCGCGCTAATGGCTTAAACGTGTTTTTGCCTTTTTGGCTTTCTTTTTTCTCATATGTATATCGTTTTTGGCGTCAATTTAACTTTTTTACTTTTTCGGTTGTCTTCTGTTGTGTTTATTTGCGGCCATGTTCATACGCTCATATGAGGAGAGAGAGGCAATTGACATTTACACAATGGGTTAAGGGCAAGCCTTGATTTTTATGGAAATGTGTAAAAATTACCACAATTTGTTCTAGTCAAAATGTTTGAGATGAGATACGGATTTGATGCGGTATTCAATTGGGTTTAAATGTTATTGTGATTGGGATCTTTCCTTCTTAGGTAGTTTTAGAGTTACTACCTATGAAAATTGACATAATATGGAGTATTTTTTATTTATTTTAATTTTTTTTTAAATTTAGTTTTCATCTATAAAACTCTACTAATAAGAAAATATGTTTCTTACAGTAAAAGAATCGAAGTGCTTAGTTCCAATTAGTGTCGGATCTTGGATTTGTGGGGGAGATTTCAGAACAAATTCTTTGTTGCATACTTGTTGAATTCCAAATTTCCTAATCATGTGGGTCTAACTATCTAAAACATTTAGTGCCCGAGATCTAGACATTCATACAAACGTACAGACATGGCTATAACTGTAAAATAATAAAATGTATACCGATTTTTATTAAATTCTAAGCAACTTTAGCAAGCTTACTTTCCATTGTCCAAAAGCACATTTAAATCAACTTGATTGGCAAACTTTTCAGTTTTCATAGCATCTAATTAACCCAAAAAAGTTAATACCTGCGACAAAACCAATCCTCGCCGAAAAAAAGAGGGAAAAACGAAGAAAAAGTGGTGAAATATCACATCATCACCTGACGTTTTGGGTAAATTACATTTTTATGTGCACATAAATAAGGTATAAAACGCATTTGTCATCCCGCTCCCTCTCGCAGCCGCTCTGCTTTAACCCATTAGGGGACCCACTGGCTGCGTTAACCCATTGGATCCCATGCTCCGCCTTTTGCCAGCCCCTCTGTGTATTGGTGTGCGTGTGCTTATATAGGCACTAACACCAAGGTAGATACGACGCGATTTCGCCCTATCTCTCTCTTGCTCACTCTGTGTGTGTGCCATCTCGCTCTCGCCCACGAACGCAACTTCTTCGGCTTTTACTTCGGGATATCAGTGTGTGGTGCTTATATACACACGAAGCTTTCTCACTCTCGCCCGTATGTGCGACTGTATTAGTGGGGGTGGGGTGGGGGCGCCATTTAAATTACGTTCGCTGTGTGTTGCTTCTCATTTGTTGGTTGAGAATCCCAAAAGGCACACGCACACACACAGGCAGAGGCGAAAAAAACCAGTTCGCCTAGTTGTCGCCCTCTCCTTCCTTCTCCTTCCTCACTCTCTCTCGCTTCTGGGCTCTTTGGCTCTCGGCCTTTGGCTCTGCGGCTCTGATTTTAGTAACATTTTGGTGCTCGCGGCAATTGGACGTCCTTCGTCTCGCGCCTCGCGCTTTAAAGAAAGCACATCCAACACACACACAACCCATACAAACAACAGCAAATATAATGATCCTTTGGTGCAGCAAGGGCCCAAACTAAAAGTGTTTAATATCTGTCAAGAAAGTGCAGCTCAAGTGCCTATTAAATCGAAATTTGTTGAGTTTAATTTTAAAAAAATTTTATTGAAAAAGAAAGACAGTACTATGCCATGATATGATGGCCCTAAAGATGTTATATCGCGGTCCCAGTTCGCGTTTGGAGAATTTAATTGAAAAGATCCAGGCCACCAAGGAGATAACTAATAACGGTAATTTGCAAGGATTGTAGAGGAATATTAGTGAAGTGACGATCACTGGAGAGGATCAGTTAATGAGTGAACTTTCAAAACCTTATTTTACATAATTTAAAAGGTCCCTTCAATCATCACTCTTAAGTGATTATTCTTTTAAAATATGTTAGGGGGACTTTTAAAGCCCAAGAGAGAAAACAGTAACCCTATTTAAATGCTTTCAACTTGAAGTGCATTTGCCGACGGCACATCCACATTCGTAGTACCGATAAAAAACTTCACAAGTACAATGAATTCCAATTTTTAAAACAATGAAAATAATGGTGGTTCAATCTCAAAGAGCTTTTTTTGACTTACCTATCCTTACATTAATGTTTCCTATCTTTATTCAAAAGAGACTGATCCCTAAGCCCATAAATCTAAATGTAATAATTCCAAAATATTTTGCATCCCAACTTGAATCGTAAATCTTAGAAAATGACCATCCGTCTTCTCCAATCAGTTCAACCTCTTTGACACACACATCTCTCATACAACCAACATTTCAATCAAATCCGAATGGGTTCAAATCTCTTACAACTTTCTTTAACCCCAAAGATCAAGACGAATGTGTGAATCAAGTGGCTGATGCATCAGCTTGATGTTTCCCAATTAGAGTAGAGCTTAGACCACAGATCACAGTTCAACCGATCGGGGGGTAAAACAAAGCCTGACAAACCACGATCCCCCGCGACCCAGAGCATTATCCATTATCCAAAGAGATACACAGACGCGAAGATCACGCGCAATTGGACTTAATTAAAAGTTGTCGAAAACGGAAAGTGAGCATCGGCACTTGGCGCGTGGTGATAGAGGCCTGAATTTAAGGGGGAATCAAGTGACCCTCATGGATTCTGGGGCCTGTAATTAAAACCGCAGCAAGAACAAAGCGCAATTAGTTTGCATGAGACTCGCTTACAGTTTATCCCCCAGCCCAGGCCAGTCCACTGGAATGGGGTGTCGTCTGGTCTGGTCAACACCAAATGTTGCCCAGCTAATTGAATTAATTCCGTGTCCAGCATTTGATAGCCGACGTTGATTTCCTGTCCCGGACCCCAAAGTGCCGCTAATCAGGATGCAGCCGCCCACTCGATAAAACGGAATCTACTCTCATAAAAAAACAGCTTCCCATGATAGAAATAACATGGTTTTTGTTCTTAGAACTAGTTAACATCACATAGACATTTAATGATCTGAAGAATGAATGTAGTTGGGAAATGCGTGTCTAATCTCCTGATGACTAATTATGTTTTCCTTTATTACTTACTTTCAGATATGTACAGTACCCACACATCGTCCAGTTATTCGCCTAGTATTTCTGACGGCACCATGACTCCCAACTCCCACCACTTGCCTGGAGCTCTAGCAACCGCTGGTCAGGAGGATCATCCCACTGAGGGCAAGATCAACGGAGGAGCTGAAGGCGGGGAGTTGCCCAAGCCAAAGCGATTGCCCCACTTCCATCACCATCACCAATACCACCATCAACAGGCGCTGAAGATAGCCAACAAGCTGCGGAAAATCAATAAGGAAGCCAAAATGGGAGCTAGCGCCGGTGCAGGATCCACTGGAGCAGTCTCCAAGTTTGATAAGTTGACAGGAGAGGGGATTAAAAGTCGCGGCGACGGCTCCTATCAGTGCCAGTTCTGCGAGAAGACATTTCCACGACTCGGCTACTTGAAGCATCACGTACAGGTGAGTTTCTCTCCCCATAAAAGGGTTCAAAGTTCAAAGTGGGGGAACTCCAGCGAGTACATCTAAAGGGTGGGTAGCTCTCTCACAAGTGGGTGGCCGGGAAAAGTTCTTAATTACCATCTTGACAGCTTCGTAAGGCGCTTATTCTATTTCCGAGGCTGGGTGTCTCTCCTTGATTGACATTTGCCCTCTTAGGTGACAGACTTCTAAATTATTAGGACACCTTTAGACAGTCAGGGCGTCAGGGCTTTAATTGACAATCTGTGGTGGTTCCATTGATTTTCTTGTGGGTTTTCGATTTGTTAATTGAAAATGAAAGTGTTAGAGGTATCAGATATAAGGGGTTAAGTATGTAGGAACAGATTGTTTGTATAATCTAAAGTAGACTTGAGGTCCTTAGATGAATATCTTTAATATCGAAGTTTTCTGAAGCCCAACATTCTTTATAATACATATTAGGATCAAGTGTATCATTCAGAGCTCTCGGACTTGTATCATTTGTCTAACACTCCTTCGGCAATCTTAGCCACAACATCACATATCAAAGGCCCAAAGCCTTTGTGGTCACCGCACTTCACCCACATGCCCCCGTTGCTCTACCCCTTGCCATAATTCTAATTCGGCTTAAATGCTTTTTGAACTGCCAACACCGCCCATGACATCAGCAGCTTGTTAACCCAATTGCAACTGCTGTTTAGGACTACCGACCAGCGAGATCTTTATCGCCGACCAGGGTCTAACATGTAGCGCTCGGGCTTTGATCCTAGCGCCTGGATGAGCCGGTACGGTTCGGAATTCGGTCTTGCGAAGCTTATGGGATGTTGATGGCGATGGCGATTGGAGCGACAGTTTAAAAAACCATAACCAGCACGAGAAGTTTTCGCTCTCTGGATGCGACTAACCCGGCTAACTCATCATATATTGTGCAATTTTAAGGCAGTCCAAACTGGGGGGCTGCATACAAATGGGCTAATTTTTTTTGCCGCTCTCAAAGTTCAAAGCCGCCTTGCCGCTAAAAGAAGAACCCAAAAAGCAAACCGGTTGCGGGTGTAGTTTAAGACCCAACCTCGGCACCTGCCCCTTTCTACCCGTAAGTCGGCGACAAAAAAAATCAAGCGGCGTTGCGCATTTAGATGAATTTTGTCCACAAGCCACGAGTCGCAAGTGAAACACCTACTCGTCTGGGCCTGAGTTTGCGTTTGAGTCCGAGTCGAGTCGAGTCGAGTCAGTCGGTATGCAGATTCAGATTCAGATTGACGCATCTATAAATTCAAGCCAGGAGTCGTCGTCGTCATCGTTGTCATCGCAACTTTTAGCTGGGGTAGACGACTGGGGACAGTTGACGCTGCCTTGTCTGGGATACTTCTAAGAATTTCAAATAGCCTAGTAGTGGGCCTCTGCCTAATTGGTCAGATTATCTTTATGCTAATGGGATTTTCCGAAATTTGTGTATTTTCATTACAGAGCCACGCTGAACACCTGCCTTTCAAGTGCGAATACTGCTCCAAGCTGTTCAAGCACAAGCGTTCCCGAGATCGCCATAAGAAGTTGCATACCAACGAGCGGAACTACAAGTGTCCGCATTGCGAGGCAGCTTTTTCCAGAAGGTAAGTGGAGGAGGAGTCTCCAGAAATCCTATGGACTTTAAACTAATCCAAGAAACTTCTTATTTCTCATACTTATAGTGACCACTTGAAGATTCACATGAAGACCCATGACATCCAGAAACCCTTCCAGTGCAGCATGTGCAACCGGGGCTACAATACAGCCGCTGCCCTAACCTCTCACATGCAAAAGCACAAGAAGAATGCTGCCATCCTGGCAGCTGGTGGCAATCCCAATGCCCTGAACTACAGTCCACGATCGACGGGATCGGCTTCGGCATCGGTTTCCAGTAATGGTAGTCTGCAGAAGAGACGCTATGCCTTGGCCCTGGCTTCGGATAGTAGTCCCAGTCGATTGGATTTCCCCAAGAGATCGAGAAGTAGTCATGTGGGTGGCACAAACATCACCACTGCTACGCCCACTCCTTTGCTAAGATGCAGTTACTGCCCCAAGGTCACCGAATTCAGTAGCCTGGAGCAACTGAATGCCCATCTCCAGAGTGTCCACGAGCAGCAACAGCAGCCGGTGAAGAACACTCCAGTTCAGGAGGCGGAGGGCTTCCAGCTGAGCTGCGAGTACTGCACCATGAAGTTTGGCAACATCGCCGGACTCTTCCAGCACATGCGAAGCACCCACATGGACCGATTGAGCAGCCCGAACTCCTATTACGAGCACTTCAATCGCCTGGCCACCGCTGGCACCTTCAGTCCACGACTGGCCATGGATTTGCCCAAAATTAAACCGGATTTGGGCAGCCCTGAGAGGGATTCACGACCCGCAGAGGACGATCTGCCCACGGATTTGAGCAGCAACAAGAGGCGACCACTGACACCGAATCCTCAGACCCAAACTCAACTACCACCACCCTCCGCTCCACCGGGGGTCTTCTTCTGCAACCAGTGCAACGCCGGTCTGCCCGATTTCGAGAGCTTCAGGAATCATCTGAAGAGTCACATTGCCGAGGGCATGCAACTGGTTTGTCCGCATTGCGGTTTGAGTTTGCCGGAGCAATCGGAGTTCGAACGTCATGTGGTGGGACACTTCCTAATCACCGGATCCGAGTTCAACTGTAGTTCGTCGTGCGGCAAGAGCTTTGCCAAGTCGGAGGATCTGCAGCAACATTTGCTTTCGGAGCACGTCCTCACCCTGCTGAAGTGCTCTTTGTGCTCGGAAGTCTGTGAGAGTCGCATGGCCATGCAGCTGCATTTGGCCTGCTCTCATAGTCAGGAAACGAAGCTGCTTCGCTGCAGCGCCTGTTTGGAACTCTTCCGATCCGATGCCGAGTTCCATGTGCATGTGAAGACGCGTCATCAGTTGGGCGGACATCCCACGTTGGGCGCCAATTCAAATCCGCCCACCAATCCGCTGCAGTGCATGTTCTGTCGAGCCGTTTGTTCTTCTGAGCTGGAGATGCACTTCCATCTGGCGGCCCATGCGCGCCAGTTCAGATGTCCCTCCTGCCCGGAGACCTTCCATGTGGAGTTCCTGCTGGACCGTCATATGCAGAGCCAGCATGGCGGCGTCAAGGACAAGGAGGCCAACTCCCCCAACATGGGCAGCCTCTATGTGAATGCCTTGCTGCCTCCTTTGGCGGCAGCGGCGGCGGCAGCAGCGGCCACCAATAACAACAGCAGTATCATCGACTACAATGTGGCATTCAAGGGTTTATTCGGAGGAGGTGCTGCAGGAGGTGCAGCATCAGGAGGAGGAGGAGCAACTGGAGGAGGACCTCCACCTTCGAGCAACAAATTCTACAGTCCCCTTCAAGTAGACACCAATGCACTGAAAGCCCAGACCTCCCCCCACCCGGCCTTGATGTATGGTCTCAGTCAACGGTATCTGATGGAGATGTATGCCGCCAAGTCCACATCGCCAGCCGGAAACGAGGGAGTTGGAAACCCACAGCCATCTCAGGCTTCCCAGGCAACCGCACCACCACCACCGCCACCCAATCCAGCGACTGCCACTTTCAGTTGCGGAATGTGCGAGCGACAGGATTTGCGTAGCGAGGCGGAACTTCACTCCCATCGCAAATTGGCCCACAATCTAAAGACGGGTGTGAGTCTGCGATGTGCCTACTGTGCTGGAAACTTCAAATCTCGTGCGGAGTTGGAGCAACACATGAAGAGCTGTCACAATTCGACGGGCAAACACAAGTGCTTGATATGCGATGAGGTATTTCCCTCGCCAGCCATCCTGGCCGAACACAAGCTGCAGCACTCGAAGGTGGGGCAGTCGGGCAAGTGCTCCCATTGCGGACAGCCCCTCGAGGACGTGGCCGCCTTCAGGGCTCATCTCTCGGAGCATGGAAGCGATGGTGGCTCCTTACCACTGGCCTGCATCTGCTGTCGCCAGACCTTGCATTCGGAATTTGAGCTCAGTTTGCATGCCAAATTCCATACCAAGTCCTCCTCGAGCGGTGGCAGCCTGCAGGAACCAGTGTGTGCTTTGTGCCTGGAGCCTCTGCCCGATGCCACCGAAGGACCAGCGAAGCTCTGCGACAAGTGCTGTCGTAAGCACAATCTGAATGGCAAGCGGGGTAAGCACACGGAGCCACCGGCAGCCCTTCAACCTCCGAGTTCGTCCTTTGTGGAGAACCGCTGTAACCTTTGCAAGATGATCCTGCCACATGCCCAGAAGCTGCAGGAACACCTAGTGGAACACACCTTTGCGGGCACCGAACAGCGTGGTTTCAATTGCTACATTTGCTCCGCGGTTTTCACCGCACCCGGTGGACTGCTCAACCACATGGGCGAACATGGAGCTCATTCGCGACCCTACGATTGCAGTCTTTGCCCGGAAAAGTTCTACTTCCGCGCCGAGTTGGAACACCATCAAAGGGGTCATGAGCTGAGGCCACGTCCTCCGCAACCCAAAGTAGAGGTAACCTCCATCCAGAGGAACAGTTCACCCAGCCAGAGTCCCACGGTGCGGAGTCCCACGATTGTCAAGCAAGAACTATACGAAACGGATACGGTGGAGTCCACCGGAGCAGAGGATGAGCCGGAGAATCCTCCCGATGAGGAGGAGTACATCGAAGTGGAACAAATGCCGCACGAGACACGTCCAAGTGAGATTGGGTCGCAATTGGAAAGGTCCACCAGTAGCGCCTAAGGGAAAACATTAGGAAAAATTATATAAAAACCAGTAATTCAGAACGGTCTGAAGGTTAAGATTACTTAGAGGGCTGCCTAGTATTTAAAAAGACTGTTTCCAAACTTGCTGTTTTAATACAACGCCCCCTGAATTCTGACGTTCAGTATATTTATTTTTATAACAACTTTGGGACACTCTCCAAAAATTACTACATCTTGCCACTTATAAACATGAAGCAAATGGAACAGTTTAGTATTAACCGTATACGTATAATTACATAAATGATAAATTCGTCTTTGCGTAAATCCATAAATTAAGTAAACGTCAAAACATAATCAATATTACACATTCGCCTAGTGTACTCGTAGAAAGTCTTTACAACAAAAAAAGAAAGCATTTGTGTGTGATAGTTTTTCAAAGATATAACTACCGCTATATTTATCTTCAACTATGATTTATCTATCATAGATTTGTATGTTATTGGGCCTTGCCTTTGATTCAGTATTTATATGGTATTACACGATCCAACAATAACTAACCATGTAACTATAAACGATTATACAATTAACTATATATGAATGTACGTCTTATATAAGCACCAAAACATTTTTAATGTGTAGCATATAAAAGCCGAGAAAAAACAAAAGGAAGACAACAGAAAAATATTTAGTAAATAAATCAAACACATGTTGAAACCAAAACTCGAGATATTTTATGTCTTTACTTAGAAGTTTCGGTCGATGTGAGGGGGGAGGTCGAGAATCTGATAAGAAGTGTGTCTTTTATTCTCCGTTTTTATGGAAGCTGACAGACATGCGCGACGAAAGGCGAGGCCTCCTCCTCCTCGAGGGCTCCTCCAAGTCCAAATTTTATGGCGAATATTTCGTTTCTGGTTTATTTCGGCAAGCGCGACACGTAACGGCCATAAAAAAGGTGCGCAACAGGGTAACCCGTAAACCCCTTGAGTTTCGCCAGACAAAAAGCGACAAATTGGCATCTCGGTTGGGTGATCTCTATCTGCAAGACCGGTGGCAATTACCAGCATATGTCGCTTCTGTTTCCCGGAACGCTCCAAACTGGTTGGGGATCGTAGGTCTAATCTTGCTGCAGCAGCACCTCCTGCTTCTGGGAAGCAATTGCAAATAAATCGCATTTAATAAATTGCAGCGGACAAAAAGGCACCGACCGATTCCGATATATCTCTGCACCTGCTGCCTGCTGCCTACTGCCTCCCTGTCGGCAATCATCACAAATCAATAAAAATGTTTATCATCAGGCTAAAACAATTGCGTCCAAGCTCTTCAAGTGGCTGAAAAGCTAAAGAGCTGAAAAGCACCGGCAGTTGTTAATTAGCGCCATGCCGCAAATGCCAAAACGTCCGAAGGAAAACAGCAACTACACAGCAGCGGGGCTACGAAAAAAAAAACTTGGCAATCGGAATTGCCGGCGACAATCGAAAGCCACGAGAGGAGACTTCATTGATCGTTTTGGCCGCACATGCACTCCACTATGTTCCATACGTATCGACCAGACCGCCAGGCGCGTCATCCGCTGTATAAGAAAACCTATCCCCCAAAGTCCCCGCGCATCGCGTATTTTCCGCGAACTCTTTTTTACGTGCCTTGCCGCTTAGCGTCACCAATATGTCCCAAGTGATGATGATGACAATGCCGATGGCTCCGCAAATCAAAACCTCCAACGTATCGAGGTAACAACTCTGATCGCATCGATTCGCATTGCTCTGTTTTTGGAATTTCTGGCATTTGACGGGTTTTTACACGCTCTCTTTACAGGGGAGTGAACAGTGGTCTTGGGATAATAAGTTATCAAGGGAAAAGGAGTCAATAATCAAATGGATTTTAGCAGGACTACAAAATACGGATGATAGTAAATGGCTCTACATTGAAGCATCAACAATAAGACTTATGTTTAGATTGACGTATTCAGTTTGTCCATAAAAAATTTATCATGATTTTTAGAGAGTTCTATATCTAAAACTTTTTGACACAATCTTAGAATGTAACAAGAGAGAACGCTATAGTCGGGTGCCCCGACAATCAGATACCCGTTACTCAGGTAAAGGGAGTGCGAGGGAGATCGAGATAGAAACTTTGAACACGCATAACTTTTTAACGAATGGTCCGATTTGAAAAATTTCTTCTACATTTCGATAGGTATTGATAAACACAATAAAACTGCATTTTTACTTTTCCGAAATATTGAAATTTTTAAAATCGTATATAAGCGATTGTGGGCGTTAGAGGGGGCGTGGCACCTTTTTGAAACAAACTTGCGCTGCGTAGGAACTCCTAGAATCTGTATGCAAAATGCCAATCTTCTAGCTTTTATAGTTTCCGAGATCTCAGCGTTCATACGGACAGACGGACAGACAGACAGACAGACAGACGGACAGACGGACAGACGGACATGGCTAGATCGACTCGGCTAGTGATCCTGATCAAGAATATATATACTTTATGGGGTCGGAAACGCTTCCTTCTAGCTGTTACATACTTTTGCACGAATACAATATACCCTTTTACTCTACGAGTAACGGGTATAATAATCTTAGAATAATGTAAACATATCATAACCAACAACGACCTCGAGCTAATCAGCAAATGAAATCACCAAATAATATTATTATAATAATAAAAATGCCGAATAATACCATACCATATCCTTAATACAAAATCCCTTATCTATTTAATTATTTTAAAAATGTATGGATCATCTATTTTTACAACACATTGAAACAGTATATCTAGGCCCACTGTGCGACGATTGAAAGTCTGCTGAGCGACTGACAGTTTGGCAAACTGACTGAGTGACTGGCCAGGCGGCTGGGATGTCCAACAACCAGCATATCAACACTCCTATGCCTTTAACATGGATATAAATTTATATATGGAACAACAGGCCAACTCCAAGTCTGGCTGGCATGCGAGAAAAGCATTTTTGGGACCGCACCGCGTTACATTGACAAATGAAGAAGCTCCCATCAGTCAAGATGTGGGGAAAAAAGGAGCATAGCTCACACTTTGGACTTTTCGCACTGATGAAGATGACCGTAAAACACCCAAAACCAAGTGGCAAATGGAGACAAATGATCAGCGGAGAAGCCAGAAGGAGGAAAGAACTCAGTTCAGGCCCTTGACAATGAGGGGTAAGTGAGATGGCGGTAAAATATATTTTCGCATGCCCTATTAAACAAAAACAAAAGTGAAAAATTGTTTTCTTCCTTCTTTTTTTTGCACAACCCCTCGGCAAATGCTTCCTCTTCCTTTTCCGGCCTGCAAAAAGGGGGGTGAACCTCGGTTCAAGGAGTTTAAGGACACGGAATGTGTGCCAAACATGCAACGAACACTTACATTATATTCATTACCGGCTTATTAGCGTGATTTACCGATTGGGGGAGTGATATCCAGTGTAAGTATCCTGGGAAGAGATAATGACAATGCGGATAAGGATGTGCTTGAATGATGTGATGTGGGCGTTACAAAGCCTGGGAAAATGACTTTGAAAGCGCCATACCCCTCGTCCGTTTGTCTATAATACCGTGCGAATTTCTTGATGGATGTGCCACAGGAAATTCTTCACTTTACAGCTTCCGAAATGCGAATTTCTCCCTCGATAACGTGTCATATGCAAATTTTTGATTTGGGTTCGGTTATTAACCATTAAGTTCATCATATCTAATGGAGGGTTTTTCCGTCTTCATTTGGAACTTGTCAATTGGGCTGTCAACTTCCTGTCTGCAATTGTGAGATGGGGCTAGCCGCTAATTAGCTGACCAGATCACAGAGATACAGATCTCGTAAGAGTAGTATCCTCTTCGTCGGCGAGGCGCTAATTCAATTAATAATCCCTCGCTTTGGAAACACGCGCGATCCGTATCAGACGGGCAATTTACACAAATTAAAACTAAACAGTTACCCTCCGCCCTGCACACTTAATTATGCAATTACTAGATAATTTTTCTTGTTTTTCGTTTGGTTTAAGCATTTCCCTCTTCGGCGCCACGAGCTGGGGCCACTGAAACGAACCGGAAACCGAAAACAGTTGCAGATACAGATACATAATCTCTCGGATACACATATGCGAGCAGCTCCCATTGGTCGAATGTTCTCTGTGGCTGTGAGTGTGTGTCTATAGGTGTTTATGTACTATATTTCGGATACATACATGAATAGGGAGTCGTTTGGGGCGTGGCATGGGTGGGCAGGGAATGTATCCGTGAGATACTTTGCTTGATTTTCTGGCTTACTGATTTGCAGGCAAGGATTTTTTTAAGATTACATTTAAATTTCAGGAATAAATATAATGACAAACTATGAATATATCATTTATTTATAACCCATCTTAATAAATTAGATAATGAAAAAAGTGGTTTTTCACTACGCTTTATAAAAATTAATATTGGGTTTATTTTTAAACGATCTTTGTAGTATCCAAAAGAACTGAAAAATACCTTAAGAAAATCCTAATTTCTAATTTCCTTTACAATAAAATCATTAAACCTCCTTATTATTCCATTTCCTTCCACATAAAATTCCTTTGCATATTAATACCATAAGTGATGCCTCTTATTAGAGACTGAACGTGCCGAACTCGGTGTTATGTAAATAGATATCGATACCCGATCATCGCTATGATTGATTGATTGATTGCCATTCAGGGCAGGCAGCACCAAATATAAACAGCGATTGTGAAGGACAAAGGATGCTTGCGGCCTCGCATTTGCGGGCGGTTTGTTTTCTATGCGCAATTTATAAAGTTGCTGACACAATAATGGAATAATGGGAGCCAGGACACGCCAGGATCACCTCGCCGCATGGCACCTCCGCCTTAAATTCTCGCGAATTAATTTAAAAAGGAGCCTGGGCATTGCGGTCCCGCTGCTGCTGCATCCCATTCGAAAAGTATTGTGTTACCAGGATTGGGATAGGAATTGGGATTGGGATCGGGACCAATGGCAGCAGGATCCGCCGAGCGTCCCAAGTTTGCTCGCCTTGATAAGACATAAAAGGTCCTCCAAGACAAAGGACCTCCTCGGGCCCAGCAATTGCCCAGGCATTTCCTCGAGCGTGTTTATGCTTTGCGCCTTCTTATCCCTCGATTTTTCTTATCACGGCAAAGAGATCAAATTTCGAGAGGGAGCCTTTCGAGGATGACAAGAGGGAGCGAAAAGAAGCCGCTGGGAAAGGATGTGCCAAAGGATGGATTTTGTTTTAGCAGAGTCTTTTCAAAAGCTTTGGTAGGCGGGCAGAAGTCATCAGGAGATTACCACAAAGACTCTGGTTTTTTTAGGGAATTTTACAATTACTTAACCGAAATCAAATTTAAGACTTAAGACCTTAAGTACATTAAGAAATATTGAGATATTTCAGATACATATAATATTACACCGAAACTTATTTCCTGTCTAAAAATTCTCCCACATACTCAACCAAAAACCATAAAGGTGACCTAATATTTGGTATAACCCCCAAGTCTTTCACCTCTTACAAAATTGCCATAAATGGAACAAAGTCAACGTTCTCTATATAGATTGTATTACACAATCAGATGCTGTTGTTTCTGACCCCTTAAGTAGCGCCTGAAAATAAAAACGTTTACCCCGAAAACCCGAAAGATACAGAGACCTTAATTAAATTTTTGTTGCCTGAACAGGAATTTTCCTCTTTTCGGTTTCTGTGTTAACTTGTTCTAAGTACGCTGCTTTTATGACCCACACAGTAGTGCCACAGGGCTCCAAGATGATGACAATAATGATGATGATATGATGGTGGTGGTGGACAGAAACGGACCAGTTTCACAATTTGCTCGCGGGTTTATCATGTCCAGAGTGCGTTTTGACCTCTTGGCGAGTACGTGCCTGGCCTCAGAGTGTGACAAACTTGTTTTTTTTTTTGCTGGGTAGCAGTGTAGTGGCCTGTAGTTGTTGCTTTTATGACTTAATGCCGCGTACGCCGCGCAATTTCAATTACATGGCGAACCCAACAGGCCGCAAAACGGTTTACATGTTTACATGGGGCCAAGATACTTATATAGAGCAGCTAGCTCCCCAGCACTACAACACTTTCATTGCGAGATTACTACGCTGTTGTAAGACCTTCGACCGCAGCCAGGTGCCAAAATTGACCGGGCGAACGCCTGAGTCGCGCATAATTTATGCCGAGTATTACAATGGAGTGAGTGGGTTAGAGTTGAATAAGCTAGCTAGCTTGCGGCACGTGGCCAACTTTATGATTTCTCGCCTTAGAGTTGGCGGTCGAGGGATAGGGTTCTTTTTGGGCTCCATCTCTACAAGTTACATGCATTTTTGATGACCCTTTTGGAGGCGGCCAAAGGCAGGAATTTAATCAACCGCTGCAGGTGCCAATGGTTGAGATGAAAAGTCTGCCAAATTGGTGAATAGCTGTGCAATATACCACTCAGTGGAACTGGGGAGACATTCACAGCAGGATGGGGGTTTTTAAAGCTTTCTGCGTTTATATCTTAGTTTTTTCTATCCACAGTGTGAATTTCACACATAATTCAACAAATCTTATCTTTAACTCAAATATAAGGATAAATAAATGTTAGAATTAGGTTTGGATTTTAAAATATTGCATTTTGGTTGTAATCAGTGGCGGATCTAGGATTTTGTTGTGGGGGGTGATATTAGAACAATACTTTTTGAATACCAAAATTCCATTAATTTTTCACCCGAGTGGGGGTGATATATCACCCATATCACCGCCCGTGGATCCGCGCATGGTTTTAATACTTTTGTTTTTCCAGTACTGGTAAAACGGTGTAGAATCATTTATTTACCTCGATGGCTGCTTTAAAATCTTTGAATCGCCATTTTGAAATGAGTTTGCCTAAAAGTTCCCCTACACAAGGATTCTGAGAAATTGGACATGAAGTTTGAAAAAATTGTGTTTTTTGAGATATTTGGTTAGCTGGCATTTGCCATTCATTATCGTTCGATTTTTAGGATTTATTCTAAGCACGAACTAAACGAAAGAACCCATAGTCATAGACAAGGAAAAATTACATTTTGAGGATCCTTACCAGTTGGTTAAATAGAGTTGGTTTCAAGTAGATAGATTTCTTGTGTAATTCACTTTAAATTCTGATTATTTGACATCGAGAATGATAAATAAAGATCCAATATTATAACACAGTGCATTTGATCAAAAATTTGTACTTTCATATTTAAAGTGTACTAAAGTACCTTCCCCTAGAGGTAATCGCATTTGTTTGCTGATAACTCCATATCCAATCCAATCTGCGTATCTTTTGGAGATAAAAAGGTTCAAAGCCAATTTTGGTTTAAGTTAATTCTTCGTGTTGGACAGTGTTTCGGGGAACTTACACATATAATTGTAAGGACTTAACGTGTATTTCTTGGATATTGACTTTCAAAAATATAAATATTTATATTTTAAAAAGCGTGTACCTTTTATTTACTTACATGATTTAAATAAACGTTGGCGAATTCGATTTCAGGAGGAGTTATTTATCCAACCAATCGATTGTTTACTCAAATATGCGCAGTACGATTCCCGAAATTGTGGGGAGTGTGTATTCGCTAAGTTAGCCGATGCACCTTCCGAAAATTTTGATGAGACCGTTTGTAACATTTCTGTTAGAAAATCGTAGCTGTTAACATTTTGATAGTCGCTGTTAAACTTCGATGTTTTTTGTCGATGTCTCGACATATATTTTTAAGGGAATTTGTGGTGGAGCATCTGGTTACACCGAGAGAGCGCAAAGAGAGTCGCTCTCCCGTTAACATTTCTGTTAGAAATTGTTGATTTTAAAATTTTAGACAAGGTTTATCAGTGTTACCAGGCCGATTTCCGGCTTAGATTTTTTAGGCAATTTCGAAGAAAGACCGGTGGTTACACCGAGGAGCACTAAAAACCGCCGTGAGTCGAAAAAAAAATTGAACGGTTGTGGGTGCATGTTCGATTGTTTTCGGTCGCAAGAATAAACTCGTCAAATCTCAAAGACCCGCAAATGCTCTTCGACTGTGACTCGAGGGGTTTTTGAAAAGTTCGAAATCCAAAGCGAAATCGGGGGAGCGACGCGTAATCAAAGGACTCGTTGTTGTTGTTGTGGCTAGCGCTAGTGGAAACGTAAATAAGGAAGAGGAGAGCGGAAAAAGTGAATAAGTGAGAAGGAGCCGGAAAGAAGGAATACAGGAGAGCGAGCGAGAGCATCGTCAATTACCGTTATCAGAGCGACCCGGCAATAACAAACACCATGTTGATCTCGTGCAAGTGCCTGAATTTCGTCGCCTCGACTTCGAAACTGCAGCGCAGCAACAGCAGCAGCGTCACAGGGGGCGGGCTGGGCGGCCCCGGCCTGGCCAACGGTAATCCCGGTGCGAGCGGTACGCCCGTGGGCGAGGTGCCCCCGGCGATCCTCCTGTCGCAGGTGTTCCAGCAGAAGTATCCGCGGGACTTTGTCTTCTACAGCCAGTTCATGGACTTCTTCAAGCACGTAAGTCTTACATATAGATACATATGTAGTACCATACATTGTAGTAGTTCGTCACCCGATTAGCGCACAGCGCGCGAGAGCGGGATGGAGCATGTATTGATTGGGGGGTAGGCGAAAACAACAACGGCGCAGCATAAAGAGCAACAACAAAAGGCCTATGATGGGCCAATAGTGCGCGCTCTGTCGCTCTCTTTCGGGGAATACAGTGGTGATACGATTTAAGGGAGCACTAGCCAAGTTAAAAAGTATTTGTATTTTAAAGTAAATATTTTTAAAGAACTTATTTCAAACGATTCATTCTCCTCTAAAAATACTCACATGACAAAAACATTTTATTATTTTCAAAAGCAGTTTATCCAAACTGGTTGAAACGAGAAACAAGAGATTATAAAACAAAAAAATTTTATTTTTTTTAAAGTTCCTATATACTATTAAACTTTTTTTTTCACTAAGCGAATTTCACTGTATTTGCATTGTTGCGTAGTGTGTGTTTGTATGTGTTTATTATCGTTCCTTCCCACCGGGAAAGTGAGAAGGTGGTTCTTTGTGTGTTGGAAATCCTCTTCCTTTTAGCAGAAAATGTTGGAAATCCTGTACCTTTTAGCAGGCGACGGTGTAGGGAATTTGAAATTCCTTTGGAAAACCACATAGAAACCTTACTTTTTGTGTCACCCCCGTGTATTTCGAAACCAGAGACGGAAGAAATGTAAGGGGTGAATGAGGTTTAGTACCTTCCGCTTGTATGGAGAAACCTGATGAAAATATGTTATTTTCCAGAGGAATTTTCCCGGTGGGTTACGCTTTGTGTGCCGGCCTATGGCTTTTGCTTTTTGCCGTTTCTGCCTGTGCCGACTATTCTCACACACACAAGACAAACATGGGCCTCCATAGGCCTGGAATCGGGAATGGGAATAATGGGAATTGAATGGAAGGGGGATGGTCTTTGGAGGGATGTAGGGATAGGGACAGCGGCGCAAGAAGAAATAGGGTCATCCATTCCGCTCATGGGAAAATCGTGAGCAATCCTCACATTTTCTGGTTTATTTTCGGCCTGCCCAAGTGCAACGCGCATCTCTCTTCCGCTCCTTCGGCTACCCCTCCCCCCACTCCCCTGGTCATCCCCTCCCGCACCTGTTTATCATCCGCTCCTCCTTTTCACACAGGAACACCGTGTTCTTTTTCGGTACTCTCTTTGCCAACCTGATCGCCGGTATTTTTAGTTTCCTGCGTCAGCTTCTGTTTTACTCGCCTTACTTTTCCCCGTTTTTATTCGCGTTCTTTATGATTTATGCGCTTTTGCTTTTCATTTGTCACGCCCTCAGTTGTACATAGGTAATTTGCATAATTCCGTTCTGAAATTTTGCTTCCCCAAAAACGTCACAAAGTCGCAAAGGGGTTGGCATTCCCGGGCATTCCAGGTTAAGAGAAGTCGGTTCATGGGTCATAATTTCTTACTTTCGGAATTCGGAAGTTGTGTGTTTCTGGGCAATTAAACGCATGCATTTTCGTTTCGTAATTTTGTTTTTAATATTTCAATATGTAGATTACCTATTCAGTGGTCCCATTCCCAACCAAACCATTTTAAATAATCTTCAGCTAATGTTCCTTATGGATCTACCAATTTGCCACAATAAACATCTTTTATATTTGCTGACTTCATCAAAATGTATAGGTACATATAATGTATAGCTTTTGATTTGTCATTACTTATCTTTTGTTAATATGGGAATTTCTTTAAAAAGTTTCCATACTTTCTGGGTTGTTATTTATTTTGAAAAGTAAATAAACAAGTAGTAAATTTAGTATTATCAACTCTTTTATTACTTTTGTAAACACCATTTAAGTAATTGTTTTTATTGATGAAGAATAAATAAATAATGTTTTCGGTAATGTCGTTATTATTTTCCATTAGAGACTATTTTTGATTAAATGAACTACTGATAAATAAATAAGTTGTTTATTTGAGGTACATAATATGGGAATAAATATTTCGATTCCATTAGGAACTATTTGTTTAACTTCTTAATGGAATGGTTAATACCCGCTTGTTATTATATTTATATTAAAATTATGTGCATAAATTCAGATCATCTATAAGTGTATTTATTAAAAAGGTAAACTGGTTCCTAAGTAGTTGACATTTGCAAGCAAATAATATCTTGGACTCTACCCATAGGAAGTTTCATTCGGGCATTTCTCACCTGTCTTTTTCTGCGTGTAATGGTTATTATTAAATTGTACTGTATTTTTCCATCTTTCGTTTCTGGTTCTATACCTCGACCAAATCCAAAAAAAAAACAGAATTTCTGCGTCATCGCCGCTTGTCTTGTCCACACTTTTCAAGGTTAAATCTCTCTATCCCCTTTTCTTTTTCTCCATCTCCGTTTTATCCCCTCCTTCGACCACGACACTTGTCACATTTTGACAGCCACTGGAGCTGCTAAGCCGAGGTTTGACAAGCAGTGGGTGGCTGGGGGTTCAAGAGGGTTCGGTTATCCTCACATTGTAATTGCTAAGTTTTTACAGTGGAACTTCGAAACCAGGAACTTTTTAGTACATATTTAAGTTAGAAAAGTTTCATTGGCCAGAGAATGTTTTTATTATAGCCAGTTCTATAACTTAAACTCCCTTAACTCGAATAAATTAAATTATGGATGTAGGACCGTATATATTTTTAACAATCGGATCGCAGTGATTGCACATCAGTCGCTATACCGCAGGCCTGTAACTCGAGAGCCGTGTTTGTTGTAATGCAAAATTGAATTGTCCAATAAAGCTACGTCTTGTTAGTTTTTGTTTTTGCGGTTGGGAGATCGTCCGATATAGCCACTATTGTTGCTTTTTTTAGCTTTGTGTTGCACCCACTTCAAAAGCGCTGAGGCGTACAACAACAACAACAACGGCAGCAACAATACGGACAAATAGACCAAAAGTGTTATTTTGAATAATTCAAAGCTCAAAACAAAACAAAAAGCCAGAAGAAAACAAGGCAAACAAAAGTGCGGAAAACACCGAAGTTTTTACACGCTATATTTGAGGATAATATCACAAAATAAATTAGAACCGAATGTCTTTTTATTTTAAAAAGATCTTAGATTATAATTTAATGATCGTTTTTATCGTTTTTATTAGATTTTAAATGCTTAAACTCATTAGTAAACTAGAAATTATATGGCTGAGAAAAAAACTTTAAGATATTTTTAGGTTAATTTTTTAAAGACACTTGCAGATTTTTGACCAAACAATCAGTGCAAATAGCTAATTTGTTACTATCTTAATAAAATTCGCACCCAAGAAGTATCTCACAACCTTTGAGTGAAATTCGGTAACACTCAGGGTATAACTTTTATTCAAATACACGTCATATCCCACTTGTATGTATGTACGCTTGTATGTTTACTTATAAATCCGTATGCAGGCTCGTGTGTATATATATATGTATATATTCTCTATATAGAGCCAAAACGGAACGCTTTTAGAATAAATTACGAAACCAGCGACAAAATACAAGCAAGAAGTAAAAAGCACAAAGAGCGGTCGAAGAGTGGGCGCCGCGGAGGGGGCGGTGGCAGAGGAAGAACAACAACAGCCGAACCGAAATACAAAACAAAAAACTTGTTTATAATTTTTTCCCCCCATCTCTTCGGCAGCCGTATATTTGTTTGAGTGTGTGTGCGCGTGTGTATGTTGGATAAACAAGTTTTCGAGATTTCCAAATGCGGCCGGCCGGGTACTGGACCGCCGTAAATTCGATGGAGTAGTCCCGGGAAGAGGAAGAAAGGGGTCCCCAAAAGGCCCACTGGGCGCACAAAAGGGGGAGGGGGTTACTCCAAGACCCTCACTCGGAAAAAATCCAAACGGTATCAGTACCAAGTCGCCAGCTTACTATCGAAATAATCTTTCGAAATATGTACAATATGGTTTTCTTCATTTCTAATTCTCCAGAGGATTAGGGATTATTTTTTAAACTGAAATCCATTTGAAATTGGTGTAATCAAAATTCAGTTGAAGATAAAGATTCTTTGTCGTTGTAATACTTTTGAAGAGACGAACTTTGTATAGACAAATCTTTTACCGAATTCCATAAAATCTTCATTTCAATTTTGGTTTGTTACAAAAAATAATTTTGAAACTTCGAACTATCTGAAAAAATATTTCTAGATACAGTATGATTTTCTGTGTATCTAATGCCCCAGAGGATAGGGGATTTCTTATAAAAGATAAAGACCTTTTTTTTCGAGTAACGAATTTGGTATCGTTAAATAATTTTTTTCACCTAAGTTCTAATTCAATTTTTTAACAAAAACTCTTTTAGTTCATAGCTGGGAAAGTAACAAATGTCGATGGTATTTTTTCGCTATGTGTAGACAAACAAAAGACACCCATGAGCACAATACATAAAAGCCGGGTAGGGGGTCACTAAGGCATATAGAGATGGCTGGCGAATGGATTTTTCGGGCCCACTTGATGGGCCAGTTGACAGGCCGGAGCACCATCACCACCACCCCTTCCATAAAAGCTCTCAACTGCGTAGGCCCCAAAATGTTTAAATCATGAATTTATGCATAAAATTTGTTGAAAACGCTGGACGACATATGGCAATAGATGGTGATATTACAAGGCTATGCTTGAATTTTGTCAACTCGAACTTCCTAATGATTTGTGTAACACAAATTGAATTGACTGACAAAGGAGCGTTTCATTTAGCATCTGTTAATAATCATAATTTGGTTTGTAAACATTAAACTATGCCTTATGATTATGATATGATTTTGTACAATCATTAATGACATATTATTTATAGTAATAGATTATTTTCAATTTAAAAACTGGTTCTATAAAATGTTTTGAAAAGTATAGGTATTTTATTAATATTTTATTTAGACTCCAGTATATAAAATATTTATTTTGAACAAAGGTAAATGTCATAAAATAATAATTCTCTGTCATCGTCTCTTAAACCGGCACTAAATATAAAAAACGGAGCTATGATTGTACGCACGCCCCTTATCAATTTTCGTTTGTCCAGCGCCCACACGCACACATCCACACTCACACCTAGGCTTCTTTTCTAGGTTATCAAACGGTAAAAGCGCGGCGACACAAATACTGATACTGTCTGAAACTCTCTTCTCCATATAATATATTTATATATATATAACTGATCGCTGGCAGTCGCGCTGTCGTCAATCGATGTCTGCCTCCAATTTTGCCTTTGGAAATTGTTTATTTATGATTAGAGCCTTTAATCAGCTAAACTCGCTTTCCTCCGCCCTTTTGTGCGAAAGTTCTGTCTCACCTGAGGAAATCGGCTAATTTAAAAACACACAGCGACGATCTTTCAATGGATCGAAATAAAACAAAAACTAGTTTGATGAATAAAGCTAAAACAACAGACGACAATCTGCATTCATATGCTAATGCCCATGTTTATTTTTAGCCCAGCTAATCGCGTTATGAAACCGTTGAAACCCTTTTCCAATCCACCGATTCCACAAAACAAATATCAACAACAGCAAATCCCAAGCACGAGTTATCAATCAGTTATAAGTTATACTTCTATGGGGGGAGAATAAATATAAGGCGCGGCTGCAGTGACAACGTTTGTGGGCTCTAAAAATAGCCATTATCAAATGTAAAGTCTGTGAATCGAGGGAGTTTGTATGGGTTTGTA
Source organism: Drosophila lutescens (assembly GCA_037075285.1). NCBI lineage: Eukaryota > Metazoa > Arthropoda > Insecta > Diptera > Drosophilidae > Drosophila > Drosophila lutescens. The sequence continues at coordinate 1,089,975 of JBAMCF010000598.1, forward strand.
TGGGTGTAACAATAATAGTATGTGGAATGATAAGTGGGCCCTAGAAAAGTAGGAGAAATCATTATTTTATCGCAAATCAGGCGAGCGAAGCTTAATTGCTGTCTAGGGCTGAAGGCAAATAAACAAAGCTGATGAAATCGGTCTTTAAAATGAGTGATAATATTAACTTTTCGGGTCTTGCGTGATTTTTGTTTTGTTTATAAAAATAACTTCTTATTTTTAGGTTAGGTTCTATTTTTACTGTGTGAGATAGTCTTTTAGAAACAAAAATCATTTGAGAACCGAAAGGAATATATTTAAAGGAATATAGTCCTTTTATCGTAAATATGATACTAAAATAATATTTCTTAAAAAAATTAAATTGACTAGAAAGAATGAAGATTTCTATGATTTTTTCATATTTCAAAACTACATTTTCTTAAGCAACGATAAAATATCAAAATATTATCGGCTACAGTGTACAATAAATAAATAAAAATATTATAACAATTTGCTTATATCAAAACCAAAATATTAGACTATTATACATACTTCATACATACTACTTAATACCTTTTAAAATTGACTGCTTATCCCCTTTAACACAAATATTTCTTTCAATGGACTTGCCCTGCAAAAATACACATATCATTTCCCAGCAGGAGATTGCAATTATGATATGGCAAGGTCAGAATTTCAGAGTCCCAGAAGAGGGACGTTGGTCAATCAGGGCCGTCCGCCCCTTTTAACCCCCCAATAAATATACATATGCCCAGCTGCAAACGGCGCGCGTGTCGGTTAATTGAAAACCAATGTTAATCTTTAACAAATATAACCTTGAAAGCGAACGTCATGTACTGTAATAAAGCCACACTTGAGGTTTACCAATCTTTGGGCCAATTTAATGAGCCTCTGCTCGCTCGTAAACTCTTAACCTTTTCCACGGGCCTTGTAAGTACTACTATACCACCCAAATGCGCACAACTCGACACTCTTGTGTAAACAAAACTATAAATTCTTGAATTGAGAAACCGCGCGCCTGCTAAAAATAAAGCGAAAACACCTCTTTCTTGGCTAGCGGGCACTTTTCAAAATATCTAAACGCGAATAATTTATTTTGCGTGTGCAAGGGGGATGAAGAATGCCGAAAAGGGGTGGCATTTTGGGTGGGGGTTGGTTCTCTGATTCTCTGATTTTTGGTCCCTCACGTTTACCGTGCGTGATTTTTCTGGTGAGGGGTTAATTTCTTCGCTTCCCCCCAATTATGATGGCTTGGCATAAATATTTGCTCTGGGGCAGAACACAATGCAGCCAAAAAATAAAGAAAAAATAAATAATAGTATTGCCCAGACGAGAAATAAATAAATAATGAAAACTGTGTCAAATGTGCGGCCACAGATTTGTTTGCTTTGGATAAACACGAAACAAGAGGACGGAAAACGTCTAAATTTGATACGCAAATAGGACTGAAAAGTGAAAAAGTGAGTGCACAATAAAAAAATTAAGTTTTGTTTAAATTTCAATATAGTTCTACAAATGATATTATCTTTTTTTTAAAATCAGATATTTTCTAAAAATCAATAAATATTTAATAACCCTGAGTTAAACTCAAAAACATTATTCTTAACTTCAATAAATATTAATTTTTCTCAAGTGTTTGACTCCCGTCTTATCACCATCTTGTTGTCTTGTAATTTTTACCCTAGGAAAAGCTATAAATAGTCGCGTTTGCACAAATAATCAGTTCTTATCACAACTCTATAATTCGGTAGCTACGAAAATAGGGCCAGGTCGCGTTTTGGGACCGCTACAGATGATCTCATTATTCTAGTAGGAACGTACATACATATATGGCCATATATTTATATTATTATTTATACGACCGGTGTGAGTGTGTTGTGTATAAAGCGAGTAAACTAACAATTAACAGCAGACGTTGGGCAGGCCCGAGAATTCCGCCATCTTTGCTGTTTGTTTATTAAATTTGAGTTGTAGCCGGCTGTGAGCTGAGCAAACAAAACCCACGGCAACGAAAATGTGTTTGTCAAAGTTTTTAGATAACGCCTGGCACACCTCATAGCCCCTAGTCTTCCCTATCTACCCCTTGGCTGTTCACTCCTTTCAAAGTCTGTTTAGCACTGCCGGCAGGCAAACATTGTTGCGCTTAATTTACTGTAAACACTGGGAGAAAAAAATGGTTTTTGAGGAACGGAGAAAACTTTTTTGGGGATTATAAATATGTTGATTGAGTTGTTCATTAAAATCTAACAGCTTCTTTTGATTAAAATTTTATTTGGATCTAGTTACTAATAGTACATATTACTTTTTTGGCAGATACGGTCACACTGTAAAAATTGTTTACGGTAAAATTTAAAATACTTAATATTCAAATACCGTGTAATTTAATTAATTTTCTAAACTTTTTAAAAAATAGTATATTATTAAATATAAAAGGTTGATAGGTCAATTTATTTTGCTGTGTAGGGTAGCGAGCTTCGACACTTTTTAGCACATACCCCACCTATTAAATAAACGCTTAATCTGTTGGCGGGAGCACACGTGTGCACGTTTCCCAGAGCTTTCTCTCTCTGTCTCTCTTTCTAGTCTAGTCCCGATTGCATTATATGTATATCTCTTGAGGGGCGGGGGAGTAGGGTGGAGAGGGTAGCAGGGGGGCTGTTGGTACATATTGGCTGGCGAGACTCTACGCGATGTTTTGGGTCTAGGGCCTTATCAGATTTTGTTTTCAAACGACATTGAATGATACGCTTTTTTTTTTTGTAGATAAGAAAACATTTTATTGAAGAAGTAAGAAAGAGGGATGGAGGGGAAAAGGGCTAAAAAACAATAGGCTTAAATTGGTATTGGTTTAGAAAGTTAACATGGCAGCAATTAATTTTGTAATACCTGTAGAATAAGTGTGTGTATATAGAGAAGGTAATGAAACAGGCAAAAACTATCTAAAACTTGTCATAAGAGTAAAATATCAAAAAGGAATAATAATACAAAAAAAAACAATATTAAAAAAAAAAAAAAAAATTTAATAAAAAAAAAAATTTTATTTTACCAGGTTTTAAATAATTTATATAACTTACCCGCCCTTTATTCAAATGCTAACCAGTAAAGCAATTAATACCAATCCAATCTTCATAACGCCCTTTAAATTGGAAAAACAATTAATCCCAATCAAGAAACATGAACCGAACCCCAGATACTAGGCCCATTTTGTGTCTGGAAAAACAAGTTTCGACCAACAAGTGACCCAAAGACACTTTAATGGGGGGATTAAATCAGACTTAGGCCCTAAGTGACTCACATAGACGCGTCCAAAGAAAATACCAAGAAAGCCAGACCAAAACAAAAGCCCTAGATGGACAGGCCAAAACGTAAACCCGGCCAAATGGTAGTGGAAATTTTTCGAAAAGACCCGGAGCAAAACAGAGTGGAGCGGCAATACAAATTGGCAATTCGTAATCCGAAGAGCGAAAACGCCCCGCACGCGCGTGTGTCCCCAGCTGTCTAAAGTTGTTTATGATAATGGCCAACGACGGCGACGTATCTGAGCGAAATGTGTTTGCTTCTATTCGAAACAACAAAACACAGTCCAAAAAAATAAAAGAGGCAAAACTAAAGAGCCGAAGAGGAAGAGGGTATTATATTGTATTATTCGTGAGCATTGAGGCGAACCAAGTCGCACCCCAGAGCGAACCCATCCCCTTTCCCCCCTTTCGAGGGGGATCCAAATCTATAAAAGATTATTTTCGTAGTTTCTTTTGCCAGTTGATTTGTTTACAACTTATTTTCTTTTTGGCTCAGTTTCGGTTTCTGCCGATGAAACGAAACAAGGCAAGTTATCTCAAAGCTATAAAAAAAGTAAAATCCAATGAAAATAGAATTAGAAATGGAAAACAAAACAAAGGAAAATGCGTCAATCGGGCGAATGATTGTTTTCATTTCTTTTTGGTCGAAAGGTGTGCCAGCCACGGATGATTGATGGCTTGATTGATTGGTAATTATCGAAGGTGCTAACACTTGCAACAGGTTAATGCCCCTCTCTCACTTTTCCCCTTCGTATCAACACGTTTCTTATATTTTTATAAAATTCATATAATAAAATGTTGTACTTATCATGTTGTTTTTTTAATAAAAGATAAACTGATAAGTATTATCTCACTAAAAACATCAAATAAATAATATATAATTTTAAAAGGCTTAAGACATAAACTATTTGGTTATCATATCTTTGTTTACTTACGTACCACTTTATCAACGAAAACATTTTCTTTTATGTGTCATCAACAGCTCATTTTTACCTTTGGACACAGCTTAATGTGTTTGTTTGTTTTTCACCAAGTCAAAAGCAACGCGATTTGATATGCAAAATAAAAAAAAGAAAATTATAGGGGAAAGTGGGGACCCAGACCCTATAAGTAGTCCCATTAGACACATCGAGTGTCGAGCTATGAGCCTAATTAATGCCGGGCAATCAATTAAACTACACAATCGCCTCGCACAACAACAAATTAATTATGCAGCAATGTGCAAAATGCGAAAAATTATTACATACATTCTGTTCTAAAGTTGTTTGCTTTATGGGAATCGTTCTGGTTGCATAAGCCGGCTGGGGATCGGGGATCTGCATTGCCAGACACACACACTCTTATTCTGATATGAATTTCAATTGTTTTTAGCCGGCCCAGACAGAAAACTAAAATGAAATGAAATAAAATAGAAACAGGCAGACAGGCAATTCAAGTGCGCAACAGTTTGATGATAGCAAAAAGCTTTAACAGCCGTCGTTATTAGCCTTACAGCATAACTAAACAGCTAGAGGCACTTGAGAGGTCCATAATAATGCACTTGTATTTCCTGCCCAAGATTGCCAGAACATAACTCTCAAGTTATGGTCGACACTTTATGGCTATATAATGCGGTTCTATGCGATAAGAAGTGTTTTTTAAATGAGTTGGGTAAAGATATCGGTTTTAGTTTCCTTACGCAAGGGTAAGAAAGCGAAATCAAAATAATAAAAATAAATATATAAAATACAGCTTATTTTTTCGGGAGGTTGAACGGATCTCAAAAACGGTTTGACATATAAATCTAAAAAAAATACTAGAATTCGAAAATAATTCAAGTATGCTTACTGAGATTAAATTGGGTCCAAAACGCGAATTGAGCATATTTAATATTAAGAGTTCCCATTGACAGTTGGACAACGATTTCGACAGTTGGCACAACTGCAATTGATTCCCTCTAGATTGCATACATTATTTAAATGTCGCATTTCAATTAAAACGATTTATATTGATTTCCGATATGCGAAGAGCGTGCGGCTGAGTTACGTGCTCCTCGGCGCGTTTCCTCTGGCGACTTGGCCTCTCTTTCTGCCAGCCAATTGCCATCTCTTTCATGAGAAGCTCATCCAACAAGAACACGCCATGTTTTATTTATTATTATTTACGTGGTTTTGTTTGCTTTTTTTTCTTTTCGGCCAGAAGACGCGATTACAATTAATCAAATGCCGGGCTGGCCATAAAACAAACGGTCATACGTCAAAGTCGAACGTAAACGGTTATTTAATTAGCTAACTGCCACCGGTTCCGGACACTAGGTGGCGCCACAGCATAATTAGCAGGACAGCGCACAGACATTTAATTTCAATTAAGCAAGAACCGATAATTGGAACAGCCAGTTACGTTAATTAAGCAACCAACCGACCCAATGAAGTGACGACGACGGCTATTGTTGCCTTCAATTGTTGTCATTGCAGTCTGAAAGTCACTGAGAAGAGTCATTGACATTTGGCAGATTGCGAATGGCGAACTGCGAGTGAAGATGTGCAAGTTCTTGCAAAATGTAGTGCAAGAAAGGGTAAAAAACATAGGGTAATGCAATGCAAGTAGCCAGGATGAATGGACTCGATGGATGGATAGATGGATGGGAGTTAAACAGGGCCCCTCAGCATTTTACAAGCCAACTGATAAGGTCAGGCGGTCGGGGCCGAACAACCCAGTCAACAAAAACACCCACTTTAAGCTTAGCCAGCCGGGCCATAACAACTGTAAATAACTCTAAAAAATCAAGAATGAGTGATGAATGGTAATGAGCAGTGATCGATTTCTTGGTTACCCTGTAATATTATAATAGTAATGCAATAAAATATCATATCTATAGATATTATGAATATTTATGTATAAAATTCGAAATATGTTAAGATAGTAATGCAATAAAATATTATTTTGTTAAATAATAATGCCCTAGATATTATGAATTTTTCTATATAAAATTCAAAACATAACAAGATATATAATAATATAAATTATCGTATTATAATATAACAATATCCCAGATACCTACTATGAATATTTCTATATAAAACTAGAAATATATTTAACCATCAAATCCGATTTTACCAATCTCTGTTTATACCCTTTACTCATATCAATAAGGAAACCTTAATCTAATCTTAATTACCCGCCCTCGCCAGATAAAATCATAAATCTAAAATTAAAAATCATTGTAATCTTTCGTCTATTATCACTTATCTTATCTGTTTTTTCAATCGAACGTGTTCCCAACCACTCATTCCCCCAAAAAACCCAACTGAAGGGTATTGAGCGAAGCAAATTAGCAGCAAGAACAACAAGTCAGTCGAGTCTTGTGGTTACGAAAACAGCCATAAAACTGCAATTTTAAACTGAGCAAATAGGCCTGAGCCCATAAATATGTTTATGCGTTTGGCAGCAAAAATAAAAACAAATGAATGCCAAAACACTTGACAACAATGCATTCGCTGTGTCACATTTTACTGCCTTTTTCATTTTGGTTTCATTCATATAATTATTGTCGTCGACTGACTGAGGCTGATTAGATATTACCGCACTGGGGTGTAAACAAGTTTGGAATTTGCATTGAAAACAATATTTTTTGAGTGGGTGTGACCGACCACAACTTGTTATTGTCCAAAATGGAAGCGAAAATAATTTTCGAAAAGAAGACGAACGAATGCAGCTGCAATTTCGAAATGCCCGGAAATGGATTTGCCTGCCAAGCTTAGGTTAATGCTTATTCTTATAAACAGTGTGGGAAGCAGAAATGTAAATGATAATATTTAATTATATTAAATAGTACCTATATCTGTTTTCGAGATCTGTTAGTTTGGTTTTATAATAATGTTGAACTACGCTTTTTTTAAATTCGATTTATGCTTTTTCTAAACAAAAATTCTACTAAATCTTATTATGACCTTATCAAAAAAAAATGCAAAATTCTGAAAATAATTTTTTTAAGAAAATGATTTTACAAAAAATCCAACGTCTAGATATAATATACAAGCATTTAATTCCACAAAGAAATGGATTGCAATTATAAATGATTTTAAGGGACTAAAACCAAAGATTCCAAAATCTGTTTATAAGATTTACTGAAATGATATTAGATCCTCAAGATGATGATGTCTTTTTCCTTTGTCCACCTGACAATAATGATGACGGTTATGTGGAAAACGATGCTATGCAATCCAGGAGCTTTTGAAGCGCTTAGCTGACGGGCAACATTGTCATTTGATTTCTGTTGACGTTTGCATTTTGTACGTTAATTCAATTTAATTCTGTGTATCTACGTGTGCGAGTGGTTGTTTGTGCTTGGGCACTTGTGTCCAGTGTCCCGCCCCTCATCCCCCCCCTTGGGTTGTGTTTATTGTTCGGGTTATATGAATATTACTTGATTGTGTTGGACGCGAGTGTCAAATTTAACCGAGCACGTCTATAAAAAGTGTTTTTCTCTCCTGTGTCAGTCGGCAAACACGTGCTACGATCCCAAACATGCCGGAATTATTCTGCATAAATGGGGGAATTTATCTATATAAATTGAAGAGGGGAGTTGCGGATAGTTTTTTATATATAGTATAAGGCTGTGTGAGGTAACTTTTGGGGGCAGAATTGTGATGATGATGGACATTTGTTTATATTTGTATTTTCTTGGCAGTCATATCATATCTTTCTCATTTTTGGGGTCACCACTTGCCATTTTAAGATCATCAAACAACCTTTTCCAATTGATTGTTTGATATCGGGAACCTGTTGTTTACCCATCTCACATCATCTTCTGTTTGTCACGATGACACCTTGAATAATTCAAGTAGTCTTCTGCTTTTTGGTGTTTCTGCCCCAACATCATTTTGCCATTGCACTAATTGTTTGTTGTTTTGTATGTTCATCAGCCCGGGTCCCTTGTTTTCGATAAGTTTCCCGACAATCGGGTGCAGCACCACTCGAAATGAACATAATTGACAAATTTGCACTTGAACTACTGTGCGGCGGGGTTGTCGACTGGGTAAATATCGAAGAAAGCCTTTCCAATGGGCTGATCAAAACTGCAGATAATAATGGGGTAAATCGGTAATCCCCTTTATCAGACATTGACCAGGCTGTGTGGTGGGTCTTATCAACGTGTTGACTAAAAGTAATCCAGTCATATGAAAGTGATACGTGCACTGAGGAAAAGCTAAAAAAACCGATAAAAACTATAGTATTATTAAAATCGGTACAGATTAAAAAAAAATTTTTTTTTAATTAATAAAGACACTTTTGTACTAAAACATTTTAAAAAGCTTATAAGCATATATGCTTCTTTAAAGGCATATTTACAAAAATATTAATAAAGTTGTATATCGATTAATTAAGATCTTAAGAACTACATTAATCTTTCTTGTATTCCAATATTTTAAAAATCGTATGCTTCTTAATAGGCATTTTCAAAAAATAAATAATAATATATTTCTACAACTATTTATATTTATTTTCTCGAGCAATCAGTAACCTTCTACTTTTCATAACTTTTCAGGCCTATGGACCCATTCCAGACCTCACCGTGGCCGTGATCAACCAGCGGGAGCTGCTCTACGGCCTCACCCTGGACGCCGCTGGCCAAAGCTGGCAGCTGAGCCTGTGCATCAACTGCAAGGAGGTGCTGTGCGCCAAGCGACTGACGGCGGGGGCTGGAGCCACGCCCACGCTCTACCTCATCAACTGCACGCTGCTGAGCAGCAGCGAGGAGCTGGCCCAGCGCAAGTCCAACAAATCCTACTCGGAGACCTTCGAGCTGCTGATCATGGATCACACGGCCAGTGACTCCGTTTCCCAGGGACTCACCACCAGTGGCATATCCAACTCGGCGTCGAGCCTGAGCATTGGCTCGCTGTCGGCGATTCCCACAGATGCCAGGCTGCAGAGACTGAGGATGATCCAAGCGCATCAGCAGGCGCGATTGCAGGAGGAGATTTTGGAGACAAACGAGCGGATCGAGCGGTATACCCGCAATCAGTTCCAATTGCTGAACAGTTTCCGCGAGAAGTCGGACCAGGATTGTGCGATTCTGTTCGCTCTAATCCGTAATTTGCCCGAGCTGGCCTCGGAGCTGCTGGATCGTGCCATGCCCCCCGCCCTAGAAGTGGCTGCTAATCAGCCGCAGAGTGCCACTGCCCGGCGCAGGAACACCATTAGCAGCCGGCGGGAGTTGAATGGTGGCCCCACCACACCCACAACCACCCTGAATCATCCGCCCAGCTTCCTTACCCTCAACCAGCAGCCGCAGCAACAGTTGCAGGCGCAGCACCAGCAGCAGCATCAGCAGCCATTGCAGAGCGTCTCGGTGGCCAGGAAGATGTCGCACTTTGACACACCGCCCGCCACCCCAGAAGCCACGCCCATGAGCGTGGGCAATAGTCCCACCTTCCGGCAGCAATCGGCAGCTGGCGGTGGTGCTGGTGGCCCAACCACCCAGATGATGGCCACCAATGGATCGGGTCAGTCCAGTGCCGCCGACGATGCGGATGACTGTCTCTTCGATCTGGAGGACGTGGATGCCCCGGCGCCGCCGCCTCCAGTTCAGTCCGTGCCAGTGCCAAGCTATCCGCGCAGCCTGATCTATCAGCCGGAGCACCACCACAATCCCTTCCAGCAAAATGGCCTGGGCAGCGTGCTGGACGACGAGGCTGCCGACGAAGCTGAAGGTGAATACTAAAGAAAATTTATGTTAATATAATCCAAATAACTCAAGTATTTTTTATCCATAGATGCTCTCGACCCGGACAGCTCCATTTCGATACCAGTGCGCGGAGGAGGAGGACGTCCTACCCATGCACAGTTGATGAACTTTGCCAGGAGTCTGCCTATCGAGATAGCTAATACCACGCTGGCTGAGAGAGCTGCTGCGGCCAACAATAATAATTTTGCCCTGGGAGGCGAGGAGGTGGGATTACCTTTAGAAAAAGACTTAAAAACATACGAAACTAATCAATGATTTCTTTTATCAGGGAATGGATAATATCGACATAGCGGCCAGCATTCAAGCGCTGACCAAAAGCGTCCATGGCGAGGCTGTGTTTGGCGACTTGCCGCGTCCCCGCCTGCGATCCCAGATCGAGGGCTAGCTGGGATGGATGGGATTTCGGAGTCACCACTACGTACACATAAATATATCAGCTCGTAATCCGCATACTTTGTTTGCCTGTTGCCTAGCCGCCTTGAAGATTGTTTTCGCTATCTAAACTAAATTAGTTGCTCAACGAAAAACAAGGACACACGAAGCGCCTTCCACACAGACACTCAAAACCAAACCCAAACCACACATGAAACCACATACGCGCACCACCTACCAACTACCGAGTACCAACTAAGCAGACAGTTTGCAATTTCTTTAATTATATATCGCCTATAAGTTTTCTTTCATTTTTTCGGATGATCTTCGATTGGAAATGTGTATTTTCCTCGTACGACGAGTGTACGGCTGCCGTTGGCTGTTGCACATTGAGTTAACTAACTGATACTGATACTGATGATGTTGTTAGTTTATACAATGAATAATCTAGTATACATATACATTATATATATTATACAATACATAAAGAATGCTGTGACGCAGGCAAGACGCCCCACAAAGCGTCCAATCTTATGTCTTCAATTGTTTTCTTTAGTTTTGGGGCCAGTTTATGATTTCCTTGAACTTCGATCACTTTATTAGGCCCTTGATTTGGTAGTAGTCATAAAACTAAAGAACTGCAAGGGCGGTCTGTAAGCTCTTTAAAAGAATTTTAGAATGTTTCAATCAGTTTTTAAAAATACATACATTTAAAATTGTATATATTATCTGATTTTTATTTTTATCATATCAAATCTCGATAATATCGAGATTTTAATGACTACGATCTTAGGGAAGATTACTTTTCGACCAATATTTTTGTACAACCCACCGAAATCATTACAAACTTCAAAGTTTACTTAACAAAATACTTTGTTGTGGCTTCGATTTGATTACAAAACTAGAATTACAACTGAGAAACTCGTAACATATAATATAATCTACAAATAGAATTACCAACTAAAACTTTACATCTTTGACGCGAAAGGATGTCTAAAAAACGCCGGACAGTCGTTCGATTTCCAACAAATCTCCCAGAATCTCCTCCGTCCGCGTGCCAATCTTCTTGGCCACCTCATTGCGTTCCGAATTGGCCATCAGGCGATAGGACCAAATTAAATCTCCATCGATGACGCAGCGCGAGGGGTTGATACCCTGCTTTTTGAAGGTTTTGAGAGTGCGGTATTCCTTGGGATTGAGACCACATAGGTGATCCTGGTAAGAGAGCAGGACGTTCTGCAACATGAGGAATCTCCTGTAGACTTTTTCGGGAAGCGGCAGGCAGTATCCCAAAGCTCCATCTAGCGTTCCATAAACTACAAAGTGCTTGTTTTCGTACAGGAAAGGTTGGCGTTGATGTAGTCCCTTTTGGTGGCACTGCACGCGAAACATGGTGTTCACCACCTGTCCCAGATGATAGTCCGCCTTGCGAAGCAGCTTCTGGCCACCCAGCGATTCCCTGGCCTCTGGCTGGTACATGTAGACAATTAAATTGCGCTCAGCATCGGTGACCAGGAAGCCCAGATTAGAGTTGTCTACCATGAATTCAATACCATAAACCTCCAGGGGATTAAAATCTCGCGAGGCAAGCGACAAAGTGCGATACTCCTCCTGGAAGCGCAGCAAACTAATGGATTTGTATACATCTGCGATGAAGATCAAGGATTTCACGGTGATAATCTGATGCACATAGATATTTGTGTCTATGAAAGCCACGCCGATGAGATCTCCATCGCGGAGCTGCCAAATATAGATCTTCTGTCCCAATCCAGTGACCAGGAAGCCCAGCACATCAGAAATGGCAGAAACGGGTCCCTTTTGCTCCTTTTTGAAGACTTCCTTCAGCTTAAATTTGGTCATGGGTTTTCCGGGCTCAGGAACCACCTCGATGATATCATAAATATGAATATTTCCTCTGCTGGTGATATCTTCACTGTAGTTAAAGTTAGTTCCAATGCAGAGGTATTCCTTGAGACCTGATCGAGTACCTTCGTACGATAATTTGACGATCTTAAATGCGGTGACATGCTCCCAGGGCTCAAAGGTAATTGATGCATCCGGCACGATTTCCCAGGTTTCCGGTGATATTAAAACCATTTCAAACTGCGAACCAATGGGGTAGATGAACCTCTCGCCACGACTTTCCTCGGACAGCTCCTTATCCTCTCCATTAAACCGATAGTACTTGGTCATTGGCTCCTCCGTTTGCGTTATCAAACAGTAAACCCGGTTCTCGCGGTGGTAAACAAGTTGTCTGGGTGTACATCTCAGTGGAACCTTTCGCACCGGCCACGCTGAGTCGTAACTCAGGTAGCTGGGCAGCACAGAGATCTTTAGCTCATAGGTGGTGTCAAAGTACAAAAACCCATTGGGTATATTCACATTGTTGAAGGCAGCAAAGCTACGCACATCTCCGTTTCCCATCAGCCGATGTATACGAAGTTCTCCGCGGGATGTTAGGAAGACGAAGCAGGGATTGACGCCACACACCATAATGCCAGAAAGTCCTCCTACGTTGGCAAAAGGTCGAAGTTTTTGGACATACTTCGGCTGCATTTGATAGGATTCTATCTCCTCCTGCTCGTCGTTCTCGTCCAACTCAATATGCGACGGCTGTTCGTCCAACAGATTCAGTTGCTCTAGCTTGCGGAAGCGTATCTTCAGATGCCCCTTGGGGTATCGGAAGACCTGGTATATAAGCAGCTCCACTCGAGTTCTCACCATTAGCAGAGGTCTTTCGCCATTGAGTCCCAATCCTATGACACTCAATTCCAATGGCAGCGGAGAGTTGGCATGCTGCGGCATACAAGCTTGGACAATGCCCGCCTTGGAGTTCTCTTGTGTGGTCAGGGAAATGGGTACAAATTCCATGGCGTCCGTGAGAACCACGGCCCCGTTGCCCACATCGTTAACGAGATACACCAGCTTCATGTCCGGCATGGAGTAGATCTCCAAGGTGCCACTCTGGCGTGCAACCACCAGCCAATAGCTGGGCTTAGCTTGCACCAGGAGACGACGCCACCAGTCCGAGTTCTTCTGTTTGGATTGTTTGGCCAAGTCCGCCATGCTGTTCATCTTGAAAGCACTTCCGGCATCGCCGTACAGCAGATCTTCTTCGTCCTCCACCTTCATGTTGGGCTCCGCCTTCATGTAGCCCCCGAAACTGTGGCCAAATCCACTGCTTGAGTTTCCCGTCAGATTGATATCATCCCCCTTGACTGTGAATAATCCTGATAGATCCTTATAGGCGGAGATTGCTACCACGGCGGGGGAACTACTGATTGTGTGCTTGTTGATGGCCAACCGCGGAGTTCCCCGTGTTTCTCGCAGCGCCAATGTGATTACTTGACCATTTAGCACCCGCAGGCAAACATATGGATCTGCTATAGACACCTGTACCACTGGCGAGCCCACATCGATGGGCACATTCTGGATCAGACGAGTTCCTTGCAGTAATCTGACGTGACGAGTGGTGACCTGGTAGATAGAGAAACCAAACAATTCATGAATACACAGTATACTCAATTAACACGTTTTAAAACGCACCTGAACGATAAACCGCTGCTGTCCAAGATTACCGACAAATATGGTCGGCTGGTTAACAGTAAAACCCGTATTTTCGATCTCGTTGATTTCCTGTCCGGTTTGCAGAACCAAGGTGGAGTTCCTTTGCGACAGCAACATAAAATCATGCTGATCGTGTCGGGAAGACTTTTTGGTGGCATCATCGAACACGGTCCACACATCGAGGCAACCGTCAAGCTCGAAGCTTGTGATGATCTGAGGATTGATGCAGTTTACGAACACGGACAGAGCTCCGTTTTTACTGTGACCCGTGGCGGCAACCAGCTCGATCTTCAGATCCTGCAGAGATTCCGCATGCGGCCGCAATGTGGCTCCATCCTCTTCGAATTCCACTCTTTCTCCGGCGCACATGTAGTTGATGGGTGCCACGTTCATTAGACTGTCGCACACCTCAAAGACGAACTTGCGAAGCTGAAGAACCGATGCCTTAGCTCCCATACCGTAGACCTGGTTAAAAAAGGGGATCATTTTTATTTAGTCTATATTTTAGGGAGTTCATTTTGCTCACCTCCAGTTCCTCATCCTCAATGCGACGGGATTTCGCTTGTGAAGGTGCCATTTCCATTTGGTCAACATCAAAAATCTCCTCCAGACTCTGATCCTCTTCAGCCACATTTCGCTGCTGCTCCGCCTGCTGCTCCACATCGTCCAAAGTAATGACCGTGCTCTGATCCTCCTCCGTGAAGTGCAGCAGCAGGGAGTTACCAAGACGTGACCCCAAAAATATATACTCCGAGTGCAGGACGCATATGCAACTGGTCAGCACACTGGCAGCTGCCTTGTGGAAATGGAAGTTCCTCACCGTCCTCATCGAATCAACGCACAGTGTGAGCACGTAAAGATCGCCAGTGCGGAGCGAGATGACCAGCTTGTCCACATCTATGAAAGTAAAGTTGGCACAGTCCAAACTGATACGCACTCCATCCTGCGGCTTCAGCGGAAAGGCAGTGCTGTTGTCCGCCGAACTGTTCAAACTGACGCCATATGGCGGAACGCTCTGGTTGAGATAGATTACGGCATTGACGGTCATCACCAGACAGCCACCAATGGGCTTCTGAATGGGATAAACCTGGGCAGAAAAGAAGACAAGTGAATATTAACAAGAAAATAGATATTATAGAAGTCCAAACCCACCTGCAAACAGTCGAAGGGCAAACTGTTGACCGTCCAGATAATCGGATGCACTCGCTGCTGGATGTTCAGCGAAATGGCCACTAGAACACACGTATCCGAGCGCACCTTGATTCTTCCCGGACAGGTGCGCACCGGCTCGTAGAGAATGAGCAGCGTGGGTTCGTAGTAGCCGTGCAGGAACTGGATGTCCAGCACATTGTCGATCTTCTCGTCCAGATCCCGCAGTGCTATTAGATAAGAGGCCATTATAGGCGTCCTGCTGACCATGGCTGTGGGAGCCTTTTTAATTGGCTTCACATCCGCCAGCTCAATCTCATCCAAGCTGTTGTCCTTGCGAAAGGGTAGCACCACCAGTCGCTTGCCGTAGACCAACATGACGGCGCACCTGGAATCCGGATCCACGCGAACGGTGGGCACAAAGTACCTGCCCGTCCAACCGCCACGTATGTCGTCCTCCTCGAAGTAGTGAAGCGAGAGGGTCTTCAGAGCATACGTATCCGGATCGTGCTGCAGTACGGACAACTTGGCGTCCTTGAAGCTGATCAGCAGGGCATCCCGCATGGCGCCAGCCAAGGAGACGCACTGCAGCGACATCACATTGCCGTAGAGATTATAAGTGGCCAGGCACTCCAGCCGCATCTTGGGCGCCAGCCGCATCTCGCTGGGATTCAGCTTCTGCCGCTGGCCCGCCTCCACGTTGGGCGCTATGCGGTACACCTTCAGCACATTGGCGCCCGCCACCACCAGGTTCTCCTCCAGATTGTTGAAGAAGCGGCACGCTATCGAAAACTCCAGCGCCGTGGCGGCGTGCGTCTGCTTGCACATGGAAAACATTGCGATTGTGTGATTTGCTCTCGGTTGTTGCAACTTTTTAAAACATTATTAAACAATTCAGCAAAGTTAAACAATTTGCCGGCCCAACACAGCAGCTGCGGAACTATCGATTGCGGCGGAATAGTTATCGGCTTAGAGGTGCACATTTTTTGGCTACTTTTTAGTCAGTAGAGATCCAGTTTGGCTACTTTTTAGTCAGTGGAGATTCTATTTGGCTAGTTTTTCCACAACCTGTGATTTTGCGATTTTTTAAAGCTCTAAAAAAAGTGGTATATAAAATAAGTGGTTAGTGGAAGTTTACTTTAACTTTATTTTGAATTATCTCGGATCTTAAGAAAATGGCCTTTTCATATCTGTAGATGTGCAGAAAAATTTCATTAACTTATTTACTTTGCTGAGAAGTGGAAACAATAACGAAAAGCAGAATCTGGCAGAAATATTTTTAAAATTAAAATATTAAATCATGAATTACTCATAATACGGCGGGTATAACCTGCTCACTCGAGGTGAACTTATAAAAACTGTTGTCACGACTAAATAGATATCATGAAAAGTCACTCCCTATAAAAAATCACTTTATTTTGGCGTACTTACGAATCAACCTGTCTCTAGCTTTTTTGTAGCCATTTCCCCGCTAGTGCGGTCAATCGATAGCTGGCAACCCTGCTGCGGGAGCAGTGACTGCGCATTCGATATCCGATGTATCGGATGCGACATCAACAACCCCATCGGACTTGGCCAGGGCAGCCAGAAATTCGAGCGATTCGCGTTTAAAACGGGCCACTAAAAAACTCTTAAAAGTTACTGCTGACTAGTGCCAGTGTTCGTATTGTACTAACTAAAACAATTTCATTCAATTAAACGCAGCTTTTCTGCGTAGTGTGCGAGCGAGAGGGTCGGGCGCTGGGCCCGAGAGCCCAAAACGCGTGCGCCAGAAAGGGACCGGCATAGTTAGCTAGAAAAGAATCATTTTGTAGCTGCTTTGTTTGTGTGTTTGGCATTCACATTTCCCCCATTCAATATTTAATTTAGTGAGCCATTTGCGAGGCGAAAATCGGCATTATGCAAAAGATAGTGCTCTAGTACAGCTCAAAATCCGTACGATAAATAGGTAAAATAACCGCACAAATGACTTTAAAATAGCAACAAAAGCAATTTTTCTACTTCTTTGCTGTGCGCTAGTGTGTGTGCGTGTGAGAGTGCCTGGATGTGTGTGTGCGTGCGTGAGAAAAAAAAATATAACCAACCAACAACTTTGCAGGTCGTTCGTAGTTGTTGTTGTTATTGTTGCAGTTACATTGTTGTTTTTGTTAAATTATAATGCTGGCGAGTGCGGAAAATCGAAAGGAAAACTAAAACGATAATTGAAACTGAAGTAAAACGGAAAATCTCCGCATAGCCGCAATTCGATTACATATAAAATTACACACACACACACATCTAACGAAATACATACGTACATACATACATACACACAGATGGGCAGTACATACATATACAAAGGGCGCAACGTTAAAATTATACAGACAGTTTTTGCCTTAAAATGGACAATACTGCTGGCCAGGTTAGTGCAGGATTAATCGTGCCATAAACCGAAGAACTAGTTTGCCCATCTAAAGTTTCGGCCAGGAAGGCAAATGCGCTTAGACCATATTGGAAATAGGAAACCAAATTACAAAAGCTGACTTGGGACTTTTAATTCGTAGGGCATATAAACAAACTGAAATACAAGAACTACAGTTAGAACCCGTCTTGATGGGAAAATAACTGTAGATTTTAAACCTATGAAAGTGTAGAATTTTTAACCTTTGGTAAAACTGTTTATTTCGAATCGAAGAAGATATTTTAAAATTTATTACAGTTTTTATGAAATCATTTTAAATTTGTAATAAAAATTTTTTTTTTAATATTAGGGAAACTTTAAGTGACAACCTACAAAAATATTTAATAAAAAATGTAATAAAATATTTACTTATATTTAAGATCTCTTTTTCATTCATAAAAAACCATAACAGATTGCCATTGAAATTTAATCAACTTTTTTGACAAACAAAAACTAATTTTGCGGAATTACGCCTTCCCATCCATTTGCAGTATGTGCGGAAGAAACTCGCCTGACATGGATGCATGGATCAAAAGTTCGCTGTAAATAGATTAGGCAGAGCGATTAACAATGAAAACAATAACGCCGGATACGACGACGACGACGGCGTCGCAGCACCAACAACTACTCATTCCACAAGCGGATCAGCATCACCAGCCGATGCTGCAGCAGCAGTCCCTGTTGGCCGCTCCACCGCCTCCGATCATAATGGAGCACGTCAATCTGGTGGACGACGACGAGAAGGATCCACTTGCCCTGGAGCAGCTGGAGGTGTCGCCCTCCACCAAGCACACGCACAGTCTGAGGTGGGTTCAATAACTTCCCAAAAGATCACCCAATCTCTAAACTATTTCCCTTGCAGACGCCACCTGCCACGCATTATCGTGAAACCCATACCACCTGAGAAGAAGCCGATGGCGCCCAGTGAAGAGCCAGTCGTCAGCCCGGCACCTGCTCCTGCTCCCGCTCCTGCTCCGCCCACGCGCCTCATCTGCAGCCGACGCATCCAGCAGCAGCAACAGGTCAAAGCGGCAGCAGCGGCGGCAGCGGCAGCAGCAGCAGCAGCAGCTGCAGCGGCCGCAGCTCAAGCCCAAGCCGCCGCCAACTACCCATCCGCCATCTCACCCGGTAGCAAGGCCGGCTCCTCGCAAGCTTCGACCATGCGGGAGGTCCTGGCCTCCATACCCGGTTTTAGTGTTAAGCCCCGTCGGAGGAGCAATAAGAAGCTGACGACAGCGGCGCAAATTGAGCAAACAAAAGACGGCAAGATCGATCTGGAGACGCCAGACTCCATACTGGCCTCCACGAACCTGAGGGCGCTGCTAAACAAGCAAACTTTCTCGCTCCTGCCGCCGCTCTATCAATACAATCTCATACAGCTGCTGCCCAGCGTGGATCGCGAGGCCAGCGAACTGGAGCTGCCCAGCGGCAGCGGCATTGGCAGTGGAGGCAGCCCCGCGGAGGCTATACGGCTGAGTGCGTCTTGCCTGAACAACGAGTTCTTTGCCCGAGCCTGTCTGGAATGGCGGGAGCGGCTGAGCGAAGGCGAATTTACGCCGGAGAACCAGCTGAAGCTTAAAACGGAGGCAGAGCGCGAAAAGAACAAGCTGGATCCCTGGAAGCTGAAGCACTTCGAGCCCTTCTGGGGCGAGAAGAACTCCAGGAGCAAGGGGAAGCCGGAAAGCGAGGCCCAGAAGGATCATAAGCCTTCGGCCAGCATCAAGAGTGAGCCCAAACCACCAGCGACATCGCAACAAAAACCACAGCAACAACAAGCAACATGTGATAATGAGACTGAATTAAAATTTGATTTGGTAAGCAATTGTAATCATTAATATTTATTTAAAATAATATTATTTTTTACCTTGCAGAGCACAAAGTGCGAAACGACAGCAGCAACCACAAAAACTACAGTAGCAACAGCAGTAGCAGCTAAAACGAGCACACCTCCTGCCACCACCATCAGCAGCCAGAATAATGTGTTAAACGAACAGCAACGCCGTATCCTCAAACGTCCATCGAGTAGTCCTTCGCAACGCAAGCAGTTACCCACAACGATAGCCACCATAACGCTGGACGACGATCCCGACGAGCTGCCCAGCACATCGAAGGATAGCAAACAGCCGAAGATGGCCGAAATTGTTCCTATTGCGTCAGGGAAGGCTGCTGTTGTTGTCGCTGCCCCGGCGGTTGATGTTGTGGATCATGCCGTGGCGGAAACTAAAGTCAAGGAGGAGCAGCAGCAGCAGCAGAACCACCCACGACAACATCAGCCACTTATCAACAGTACCTGTGATAAAATTGAGCCATCTGAGTGCAGTGGAGATGAGGTGATCGTTGCCATGAAACAAGTGGATGATGTGGAAGAGGTGGTGCCTGTTGCATCTGCAGCTACCATGCCAGCGATTGCTGCTGTCACACCAGCCGCTCCAAAGCCGGAACCCTTGGCAACCAATCCAGAGGTGGTCAACCAGTTTGTAAGCTACTTGCAAAGCGTTGAACTAGCAGCTGGTAAATTATCTCTACGAAATACGCATTTAGTTCTTTCACTAACTCCTAAATGTTTTAGAAACCAAAGGGCCTTTGGATAATACAAACGAGGCAGATATATTGACAGGAACAAACAGCCATGATTTCGTTTTCGCAGATACCATCGATCACGGTTAGTTTGCATTAAAATAATTGCCAGTATTAGTAACTAATTTGCCTCCATTCTCTTTAATCAGCCTATTTCCAAGAACATCAATCCACCATCAATCACAACTACTTCACTTCATCTTCATCGTCCAACAGTAATCATACTTATCTCTTACGTATTTCAAGATTCTAATGTATTTTATTGTTCCTATTTTGCGCTGTAGCGGCGACAACGGCAGCTATTAAACTGGAAGAGCATGGCGATAAGCTGGAGGACTCACCAATGCCGATTGCAAGCTCAATTTCTGGGTCGACGCCGGCCAGTTCGATTACATCAACCAGCTGCACCTCGTCCTCATCCTCCACCGCCTCGATGTCATCATCATGCTCCAGCAGCAACTCCGGCTCGACGACGACCGCGCCCACAACATCATCCTCTGCGGGGGCAGCCACGGCTCCATTGACGCTGGCGGCGGCAGCTGAAACGACTTTGGCAAATGTCCAAGCCATGCTCTCAACGGTGGCGAAGTTGCAGCAGCAACAGCAACAACAGCATCAGCAACAGGAGTTGCCCGTGGAATTAAACTCCAATGAGATGTACCAGCATGTGCAGCACGATTGGAACTTTGGCGACATTAAATTGAGCAGCTCACAATCAAGTGGGGATCAGCAGCGAAACCTAAGCCACGATGCCATGGATCTGATGGATGTAGTGCAGGATGCCGACGTTATCGACGACATTATGGACAACGACGTGTGCCACGAAGTGCTCGATGACGAGGAGGAGGACGAAGAAGAGGAGGAGGAAGACGATGAAGTGGTGGAATGTATAGCGGATGATCAGCAGGAACAGCAGATGATGGATGAGGATAGCGAGGCGGTGCGCGAGATAGTGGACAAGCTGCAGCAACATCAACAGCAGCAGCAACAAGAACAACAACAGCAGCAGCAGCAGTTGCATATCCAGGATGTGGTACAATTGTCTCAGCATTCGTTTATGCCCCAAGCCCATAGCGAGTATGGAAATGATGTGAGTTTAAAAATCGCATTTATCAGGGACTCTTTATTTTTATACCCTTGCAGAGGGTATTATGATTTCAGTCAGAAGTTTGCAACGCAGTGTAGGAGACGTTTCCGACCACATAAAGTATATGTATTCCTGATCAGCATCACTACCCGAGTCGATCAAGCCATGTCCGTCCGCCCGTCTGTCCGTCCGTCTGTCTGTCCGTTTCTTCGCAAACTAGTCTCAGTTGTTAAGCTATCGGGCTAAAACTTTCCCAGAAGTCTTCTTTCTTTTGTAGGTAATATATATGTCGGAACTAGCGGGATTGGACAACTATATGATA
Organism: Drosophila lutescens; assembly: GCA_037075285.1. Lineage (NCBI taxonomy): Eukaryota > Metazoa > Arthropoda > Insecta > Diptera > Drosophilidae > Drosophila > Drosophila lutescens. Next base: position 1,111,518 of record JBAMCF010000598.1, read on the forward strand.
TAGCTCCCATAGGAATAATCTGAAAAGAAATATATATTAAGTGATTTTTAACATATAACCACTTCTTTTCGAAATAACATTTTTTATCTAATTCTGAATTTTGAATTAAATATTATCAAAATCGGACCAATATGTCATATAGATGCCATAGGAACGATCGGAAAATAATGAGAAATAATAGGAAATTTAACATTTTTGCGATTTGTAAATTAATAGGAATGATCTGCAAGGGTATATAAGCTTCGGCTGGCCGAAGCTAGTTTCCTTTCTATTGTATTTATCAATGTTTTTGCTTCTAGATTTCCCAGGAAATGCTTTGCGACGCTGTCCCGATGTCTGCTGCCGAAATGGAGGTGTCCAGCACGGTGATCACCAACAGCAGCAATAGCAACGACAGTAGCAACAATCTGAGCCTGTGTAGCAGTAGCAACAGTCTCACTATCAGTCAGATGCCGCAGCAACCAGCGCCACAGCAGCCGCCCCAGCAAAACACCCAGCCAACTGGACCGCAACAACGGCAGATTCTTGTGGACTCCAATGGTCAGATAATTGGCAACTTTCTGCTGCAACAGCAACGCCAGCAGCAACAACAGCAGCTACTACAACAATTCACGCTGCAGGCGGCAGCCGCTCAGCAGCAACAACAACAACAACAGCAGCAGCAACAACAACAACAGCAGCATCAGCAACAACAGCAAGCAACAAGTAGCAATGCTTTGACCAAGACACTACCCGTGGCTCTTCGCAACGGAGCCCAACAGTTCTTGTCGCCCAATTTGCTCGCTCAACAACACCAGCAACAGCAACAACTGGAACAGCAGCAACATCAGGCTGCCGCACAACAAAAACAACAGCAAATTCAGCAATTTGCCCTGCAACAGGCGCAACTACATCAGCGACAACTACTCGCCCAGGCCGCTAACAACAATCTGATGCAGCAGCAGCAACAACAACAGCAGCAAAATGTTGCGCCGACGACAACACAGGCCAAGTTCATTGCCAAGCCATTGAATATCATCTCCATGACGCGACCTGCCAATGCATCGCCTACCACAGCAGCAACAACAGCAAATACATCAACTATTCCGTCCGCCTACGCCAATGTTGTTGCTGTGACAACCGCGCAACAACAGCAGCAATCACCGCCAGTACCTGCCCCCCAACAGCAACAGCAGCAAACAGCCCAGCAGCAACACCTGGCCAATCACAACAGCAATATGCAGCAGCTTCCCACTATTCCCAATGTGCTGACAATGAAAGCTCTGCCACCTTCGGGAGTGCCAACCACCATAGCGCAGCAAAGATTGCAGCCGAAAATGCCAACGGGCAAGGGTCGCAAGGCCACCAGCAACAGGTTGCCACCGGGTGCAGTCAATCTGGAGCGTAGCTATCAAATCTGCCAGGCCGTAATTCAAAATAGTCCGAATCGTGAAAACCTTAAGGCCCAACTGCGCCCACCTGCCGCGATTCTCAGCCAGCATCAACAGCCGGCGGTGGTAACTACGGCGGCCACACCTGTAAACCCTGTGACCCTGAATGTTTCAACGGTGGCTGCCACACCCATGTCCAACGTAACGACGGCCAGTGGGAGTATCGCAGCAGCCGTGGCCGCAGCCCCACCGCAGAATATTTTAAAGCAAGAGGAGCTGTTGGTCAGTGGCGCAGTTGGTGCTGGAGCTCTGCCTGCTGGTTTGCCGCCGAATGTAATGGGTGTCGGACGACCGGGAGTATATAAGGTAGACTTTAACCTGCATTATATTATTTTCTTATTAACTCAATGGATTCCCTTGTCTATTGCAGGTCATTGGACCACGGATGAGTGGCTTTCCGCGGAAGAAATACGTCCAACGAAAGCCCTCGCCCACCACGCTTATCCGGCATGTGTTTAGTCCTGGTCCTGGCGGAGCTACAGCTACCCCTCAACAGTTGCAGTTGCTGCAGCAGCATCATCAGTCGGCCACTTCACCAGTGCCGGTGCCAGTGCAAAATCCTCAGCAGGCGCCATCGGAGCAATTGATCCACCAGAATGGCAGCGGGCAATATGTACTTGTTCATCGTGCGAATGTGGGTGCAGCTGACAATCAAGCGCCTAGAGCCTCCAGTGCCCCACCGATGCATCAAAATCAGGTAAGTCCATCATTTTGCCTTTTCAAATATGTTATCCCTACTGAAACCTTTGCCATTTTAGTTTGTCACTGTTCAGAATCCGCTGCACAGCCTGAACGGCATTCCTATGGGTGGACGCGGGCGTCCAGCATCGGTGGATACGACTGCTGGCAGCGGGAACGTTATAGCCCCAACAATTTCCGCCACAGATGCGTTGCATCATCATCACCACGAACTGCAGCAACAGCAACAGCAGCAACATCAGCAGCCGCAGCCGCTGGGCAATGTGAGCGCCGCCGCGAATATTGTGCGGCGCAATATCGCTGCAGGTAAATTGGTGTATTATTAGTGGTTAGCGAGGTACGTCTTTCAAATCACCACCCACAAAATCATCAACCTATTGGTCATGTTACCAAAATTGGCACGCAATCATAAGTTTGTTGCATAGATTTGTTAGATTAACCTACGTGATCGAATTACTTTTGTGTTTTGCATGAATACCCATATAATAAGGAAGATCTCGTTAAATAGCCGGGGCCGAAAAAATTATAAAAACATTTTAATGCTTCAGTTTTTTATTGTTTCTCAAAACTGATTTTTATATTTGTCTTTTTGATTTTATTACACAACTTCTATTATTTTTTATAAGTTGAAGAAGTTTGTAGAGTCTAAGTGTAGTAAAAAAATTGCCCCTGCTATACATCATTTTAATAAATCTGTTTATATTTTATATAGATTAGTAATTTATTAGTAAGTATTTAACTATAGAATTTATGACATCAGTGCCGTGTTCTTCTTATTAAAATACTGATATCATTTCCAATTAGGACCGAATATCGCCTACATCGACGGCAGCAATACGAACTCATCGGCCGTCGCTCTCATGGAAGCTGGCAACAACTACATAGTGACCACCAACGCGGCACCCACTGCAGCACCTTCGCCCATCAACCAGCAGCCACAGGTGCAACAATCCGCGGCGCAACATCAACATCCACTGCTGCAATTGCATCAGAGCGGGGAGAACACTCCGCCGGGCAATGAGGCTACAGCAACGCCAAACAATTGCGCCTGCTCACTTAACGCGATGGTGATATGCCAGCAGTGTGGAGCCTTCTGTCACGACGACTGCATCGGTGCGGCAAAGCTGTGCGTCGCCTGCGTGATTAGATGAGATGGATAACGTATTATAGTTACTTAGAGACCCGTATCTTTAGTCGATCCCAGTAGAGAGATACCGAACGTTTGAATTGTGAACTATAGCAATCAAAGAGCAAAAGGCAAAAACCAAGTGTACAAGAAAGAGAATAATACAACGCAAGTGCAGAGGCTTACGCACAGACGCAGCAATGGCAACCATACATAAATGTATATTATAATTCATTTGCAATTCATGTAAACTAAGCAAACTGGCAATTCGTAACACTTTTTGTATAAAGATAGGGAAGAGGAGTTAAGCCTAAAATGCAAGCTAGTGTTGTGTGTTTTGTGCTTGTTGCATATCCCTTAAGATACTCGTTGTTTTTTGTGATTGTTTAAGGATATCACAAGCACTCTAAAAAACAATAGAACTCGATATGGAAACTATCATTTAACTTACAGCAAAGCAAATATGATCGAAGGGAAGGCATAAGTATAGCATAAAACACTAAAGAAAGTAATTCTAATGTAAATATTTATGTTTTAAATGTAATTTATATGGAAGAATATAAACTACATAAGAGGTTAGGTTAGCATATGGACTCACTCACGTCTGATGACTATATTTTTATAATTTATTCGCTGTATGTGCGTGATTCGGTTGGTTCGATTTCTGAATATACGAACTTCATCAATATACTTATTGTTAGTTAAGTATACTTTAATTTACTGTGTAATTTATGAAATATTCATAATGTATTTTGAGAACGCTTGGGCCCAGCGCTTAGGCTTTAATTTCTAATTCTCTAAGTTTAGTATTATCCACCCGACAACACCCACATACACACACTCACCCAAGCGATTTAAGACTCTCCACGCCCACATTTCTTTAGCATGTAGCGCATAAACGTAAATGTAATACACGTAATTGATTTCAAAACGAGACCCTATATGTTAAGCTAAAACTGTTGATAAATACGAAAATACATTGAAAATTATAAAGAGAAAAAATAACTACTACAGAAGACAGTTTGAGGACACTAAATAAATTAAAGCCAGTAAATCAACAGCAACATCAGCAAAAACCAATGGCGAGATAAATCCAAATTCATAAACAAAACCTAAACGATGAACAACGTTTTGCTCCTAGATGCACTTACCGCAAAATTAACCAATAAATAAACATTATTACAAATAAATTTGAAAATAAGAAAGTAACCGTGAAAGTATGAAGAAGTGAAGGATCGCTTCCTATATTCGCTATTTGGTGGCATTCATATTTATGGGACTTTTTTAATTTTTTTCAATATTTTATTTCGGAGGAAAAATACAATTTGTGTTCAGATGGTGTTTACTCTACTTTAAGGCGCTAGGATGTATTCAGTCCATTTCTAAATGTTAGAAATCTCCAATTATTTTTCGTCTTAGGCACGGATGTCCTTGTAGTGCTTCTCGTCGTCGGTCTTGTCCAACTTAATGGAGTACTGGCCGATCAGAGAACCCTGTACGTCAGCTTGTCCTTCTGGATTGAACTGTGGGCCATCGCCAACATCCTTCATCTCGTCCTTAAGCACCCTGTAGCCATCCTTATCGGCGATGTACTCGACATGGCGTTGAACAAATCCATCAAAGTAGCTGTAGGAACCACGCACAGTTCCTCCTTCGCGCTCCTCTGTCCGGGAAATTTGTCCATCGTTGATTTTATCGTCCACATTGGAATTAAACGAGTATTGGGCATTTTCATTCTGGTACTTCTCCAATTCCTCCCTCTCTTCCCTTTCGGCGTCACTTTCTTGGCGCTGAAAAATACCAAAGATATGATTAAATTACTGTCATTATTAGTTAATAAAACTTTTTTCCAAGAGGTTAAATCTTCTCGGTCAAGTCAACAAAACACGCCCCCTTAGCTAAATTTATTCATGTATAATTTAAATTTTAATTGTACCAGTTCCTAAGCTGAAGATCTAAATATTTTTGTCCGGTCATCTAGACTTTGGGATCCCCCATCCCTGCGATCGTAAATGAGATCACTATGCCTGAGTAATATTTAAAATGACCCATTGAACCGCAAAACTATTAAGTTTTATAGTCGCCTTTCAGATATGGTTGCATGGCTCCCTCAAAGTGTATACCACACGATTGATATAGACAAGCAATCTCAAAACAATTCGATGGTTGCAAATGTTATATAACTTTTAAAAACGAAAATATCTTGATTTCTAAGTTTCGTATAAACATAGACTGTATGGGAATGACTCAACGATCGTTTAAGTCGAAGAAGAAGAAATGATAAATTCATTACGTCATTTTGACACATTTTTCCCCTGTCTTTCGTGCAAGTGCATGAACGGAAACGGTAATTGAAATATGTCGATGTACTGTAGTTTAGATATGTGTTTCAGGTAGAGGTCGTACGCTTGTTTTATACGCTACTGCGGCTATGATTACCATATCATATGAACTTGTTAACATCTTTCAAAACATTAAAATATTAACTTCGATTTAAACAGTGGCTGATCAAGGAGGAGTTTTAAAAAAAAAGTTGTGTTGCATACTTTTTGAGAACCACAGTTCCTTTCATTTTTCACCCGAGTGTTGGGATTTCTGAACCGCGCATAGACAAGAATATTTTATTTGCGCTCCTTTCCTATATTTTATAATATTCTTTTTAAAGTAGCGTCTTCAAATATCGCTTATTCCGATCCTGCTTGTATGTAAATCCAAAGTCAAATTGATAAGTGCTTTGCTGTTGTTTTTGTCCGTGTTTTTTCCGTTCCTTTGTTTTAGTACCTCTCGTCAAGGCAAGTTGGGGAGGTAAAATACAAAAAATAAAGTGAAAAATGAAAAATACAAAGGCAAATAAGCAGAAAACTTGTTCGACTCGAAACCGCCGATCGGGGCATATAAAGCCCGATGAACGCCAGTCGATGTTAACTATAGTAACGAAGCGGACGTTCAACTATCATCATCATGGGTAGGTTCAAATATATGGCTATCAAATATTCGCACGAAATGCGGAACCACTCAGAATTTGCTTTTACATTTATGTAATTTCAGTTAAGCTGGGCTTCCTTTCTCTGTTAATTGCTGCCTGTGTGGTTGCTGCCTTTGCTGCGGGTGGTAAGTGTGCACTTTCAGCTTTTCCCGAGCTTTTTCATGGACTCCCTTTTCCGGCAGACTGTCCTTCGTCCACAAAGGTTCAAAACTGTACCCCAAAATGTCTGCATGACAGCGAGTGCAGTTCAATTGGCGGAAAATGTTGCCCGAACTTGTGCAATGGTCGCAGCTGTGCTCAACCCAATTTGCTGGGAAATTCCGGAGCCGATAAATCGCCTTTTGGTAGCAAAAACAGTAAGTTTTCATAAAGTAAAATGCTATTTTTAAACCGGTCTTGACCTTAAGAAGTACACATATATAAGCCAGTATGTATAGGAAAGAGGTTCAAGAAGATATGCAAATATTTAGGTGAATTATTGATATTATAATAGGAAGTCTATACATGTTTTTGTCATTTGCTTTTACTCACAGAAAAGAATTCATACTGATTATAATCGTTAGTATAATAATTATTATAATTGATTATAATAATAATTTTTATTACTAGAACAAAAAATATTTAAATCTTTTTATAAAAAAAAACATTTTTAATTCATTATTTAACATAATGATATTTTTAAAAATACTTTTTTGGACAAAAAGTACTTGAATAATGTAAGATTACAGAAAAGCACATGTTAACGATGATATATTTTACTTTTCTATGAAATAATGGTTCAGGATCCATATTTAAATTCCAAATAAAACTTTTTAAGATAAAAAATACCTAAAAAATTTAGGATTACAGAAAAGCACATGTTTAATATGTTATCTTTGACTTTTCTATGAAGTAATGGTTTAGGATACATTTTTAAAATTCCGAAAATTAAGATCTTTCAATTTGAATAACTCTTCTAAATTCTCTTCTAATAGCCGGATCCACTGGCAGTTATTGCGGCAATGTCAAGTGCGGCAGCTTCGAGAAGTGCGAAATGGACCGCAGCACCAAGCGTCCCAAGTGCGTGCGATCGTAGTATCCCCGCAGCAACATCAATTTACACGGCGGCAACATCGCGTTATGAACTGATTTCTTTGTCACTAAATGGAAACTTGTAAACCCGTAAAACTTTCTTTGCCATAACTAAGTCTTGTTGTAAAGTTTTTCCTTCGTTTTTTGGTTTTTTTTTGGTTTTTTTTAATATTTATTAACACTCACGGCAGGAGCTGCCAAGGCAACGGCGACCAACAGGCTGGCGATCAACACGAATTTGAACATATTTTCTGTTTCTGGGGTGGTTAAACTCTCTGTGCACTGGGATGTCTTTAGCTGCAAGCGACTTTGGACTGTGGATCGTTGAGCGGCTTGTGGCCGGGCTTTTATATCGCACTTGAGACCTGGCCAAAAGCAGCAGCGTCGGCAGCGACGTCGCTTCGTTTTTTATACAGCTTTTTTTTGTTGTATTTTTTTGACTTTTTTCTTCCCCCTCCCGAGACATTTGTGTTTACATTTTTGACAAGCCAAAGATCTGCCATGCGGTATGGCTTGTTGTTGGGGGAAAAACTCGAAAAAAATCCAATACCACACGCCAGAGCAACACCAAAAACTTCAAATGTAATTTTGCAATCGTCGTCGCTGGGGAAGCTGCAATTTGTTGACTTTCGTGTGGCGAAGAGCAGAAGATTGAACTGGAATCGCGGGGTATAATGCATAGTTGCGTAAGCGGCCCCATCTCCGAAGTGCTTCAAGGTCAGTTGGTCAAGTCAACCAGTTTCCGAAAAGCTGCTCCGAAAAAGGTGCACTTACCTCACCCGTTCTTCTTCTTCTTCGCCTGCAAATGCTCTGCTTCTTCAGGTTTATTTTATGGTCAACTTATGTAATTTATGTGGAGTGTTTTGTGCAAATTGAAAGCACCTCTCTCGGTGCTGTTTTGTGTATGTGCTCGCATTCGAGGAAGTAAGTGGAGCATTACGTTGTGTCTGGGGCACCCTTTTCGATTTTTTTTTGGATCAGGCAGCGCCATAACAGCTGGAGGATTCGGATTCGAGCTGCAATTTGGGCTCACCTATGTATCGGTTGGATCCACAGTGGAAAAATGGGGCAAGATTTAGATACGGTTTAATTGAATTACCATTTGTTGGTTCGGGTCAACATAAAGGGGTGGAGTTGCTTATCCATGGGGAAACCTGGCTCTTGGGAAACATGGAAGTGGGTAAACCGAAAAATTAAATGGGCTAATAAATGTGGGAAGCAGGTGGCTAGTAGTTTCGAATTAATAATCGTAATTATGGTGTCCAACATTATGCATTTGCTGGTTTTTTCTCAGTTCCCTGCGCTTCCTCGTCTTTAATTTCAGCCATTGTCTTCTTTTGACCACAATAAACTGAGACTTGTGAAGCTGAAATTGTTTTTATTGTCATAACATTTTTAATAATTTGCGTACATAGCCTTGTAAGTAGCTAATCATAATTTAGGCAAACTATTTGAATATTTTTTAATGAAAAAGATACGAAAAATAGATTAAAAAATACTTTCTAATTAATTCAAAGCTATTTAAGCTTTTGTAATAAAAGTTAAAATTAATGAATCTTTAATAAAATCATCGTCTTGAAGCAATTGGGTTAAATAGCCTTGTAAAAACGCAAGGCATATTTTTATGAAAATTAAAGCTGCACTTGATGGCTAATTAAATATTTACAACAGGGTCGATGCACTCAGTTGGCCTATAGTAGAAATTCAGAAAAAGTGAATTATTCAGGCTTTAGAATTTCCTCACGTAAGGCGAAGCCATAAGTTCTGATGACCAATTTGGGCAGGTCCAACATTTTTCCCTGCTGGGCCCACAGTGCGAATGCTTTATTTGCCATACTTCCGTTCGTTCCACTTTCAATTCGCCTTCCCCTTGCCACCTTTCACCATATATCTATGTATGTAGTGTTTCTATGAATTGTAGATGTAATAACAGTTTACTAAACTACTTTTTTTTGTTATTTTTACTTTTATTGTTACTGCACGAATTTCGAATTTGATGATATCGAAATGGTGGACGAGTTTTCAGAGTTGTTTTTTTTTTATTTTGACTCGGAATTGAAATCAATGTAAAAAGCTCAAGGTGAGAGACCGCTCCAAGTCATCAGGTTGGTTTACCGATAAATGTATAATTATAAATTGTTGGTTTAATGATGGCCGATGAATGAAAGAGGGGGATGTAGGGGCCGCAGAAAGAGAGGGGTATAGGGGCCGAAGAGAGAGAGAGAGGGAGAGCGGTGGTCCGGAAGAAAAGGAAACAACTTCAAACATTTGCCATATTTATGGCTATATTTTGACTTTGCCTTCGCAAATTAGCACGCTATCACCACCCCTTCACCTCCTCCTTCCACCCCCTTCCTCCCCCTCATTTGCATGCAAAAGAGAGGGCCAAAATAGAAAGGGAGGGGTAGTCTCTTGGGCGTTACATTGACAAATTGTTTTGGCGCTCTCTTTTATCGCCGCTTTTATGCAAATTTACTTTGTATTTTATACTCATTTTATGGCTTTGTGGGTCTTCAACACTCGGGATTTAGCTCAGGGCTATGGCAATTTGACATTTTCAATCAAAATTTGTTAATTATTTATTTGTGATTATGGGCAAGCCATACAAATGATGTCTATCAGGTTCAGTTTCTGTACGCTTTTTGTGGGCGATTCAATGACCTTTTGATTTGCATTTTTTTTCTGTCGGTCTTATGGATTCATATGGTTTTAATCGGAATTATATTAATGATTTGAATAATTGGTCTGATATCCATCAACTGGTTGCCATTGTGATTAAGTGGCTTGTGTGGGAAATTAAACTAAGTGTGGTTTTATTATTCATGAGGGCAATATGGGTCAAAGGTAAAAAGCTGACCTAAATGTCAGTTTTAAATATTAACTATTTATTTGGATTTTTTGGTTTATTTTATCCAATTGGATTTTTGGATTGGTTAATTATAACTTATTTTAATTTAATTTATTTTAATTTAAGTGATATTGCTAGCATTTCTTTCCATACAACTCCATTAAATCTGTTAAAAATACCAATTAGATATTCGTCGGCAAGAGAGTCTTAAATAAAGCAATTTATTGAATTAAATTACTTTTTAATGGTCAATTCTTGCAAATTGAGTGAGTAAAGCAGGCTTATAAAATTCAGCACACCGTTAATTTTGATTATACGAGCGGCTCTAAACACGCTTCTGGAAATTGCCGGTATCATCAGTGAATCACTGGCCTGCATATCAAAATAAATCCGATTTATAAGCAATCGCATAAATTTTCAACGCGATGTTGTCACTTTAACAGCTGTCCACTAACACAGACACCCTGGCACTTGGCAACAGGCACAACACACCCACACACACACCCGTTTCAAGGACACTGTGGCAAAAGTAACCAACTTACGTACATATCAAGATATGCATGGTAAATATATGCATATATGCACCTAGAGAAATTTTATTCAATAAATAATTTTTATTTCATTGATAATTTAAGAGAGTTATTCTAGTTTGAACGTTACTCAGCTGAATGAGTGAGAAAGAGATATGCAGGCAGAAAAGCAAGCAGTCGCCTCAAAGAGGCGACATCTATCGGAAAATTAATTATTTGCTCATAACTTTTATACTTTTTCAAAATCTGTAAAAATGTGCGATCCAGGCTTATTTTTAGGTCCTTTAAGGCGATTGTGTAATTTTGTTTCCTATTAATTTTTTTTTTAACTTATTTTTTTTGTACTTTTGTTCTTCAATTTTTAAATAAATCTCACTTCCATTCCAATTTTTCAAATTATATAAGGAATATTCGTATTTTATTTATTTTATTTACAGTTCAAAGATTTTTTTTCAAGTGTAATCGTAGTAAATATGTGGGTATATATAAGATGTCTACGGGCATATATATATATATTTGACAGCTGACATTTAGAAGAGGAGTGCGAGCTAAAAACTTGAGGCCTCGTGCGTGCGAAAAAAGGAATGCAATAAAACCAAATGTGCGATACAGAAACATCCAGAAACAACGACAACAATGAACGGGGCACATTATGCACGGACACACACATTTGCATGCCAAACAGTGAAAGCAAATAGTTGAGGGGGCGGAAAAGGGGGAAAACGAAGAAAATTGGGTGCCTTACAATATGTAAATAGAGTGGCAAATATTATTGGGCCAAACACTTCCTAAGCTAAACAAATATGCATAAAATGGGAAAGGCATTTTTCTATGTTTATTTACCATGTCGAACTTTTCCTTGAAAACCATCAATTGAATTGAAACTATTTTGGAAGGGTAAAGTTAAAAATTGTATTTTATGTAAAATATATATCATGTGTTTAAAAAAAAAAAAATATTATAATAAAATATTAATTTTTAAGCATTGTATAGCTTGTTGAAAAATACTAAGAAACTTAAAACAAAATCCAATTTTATACCTTCTACTGTAAACACCGTATCACTAGCAGCTTTAACCCTTCGTTCATCTGCCTGTTAATAATTCATGGTCTCGCATCGCAGCTTTAGTCCACGATAATTGCATTATTCACAGCAGACGTTGTTGCTGCCCTTTTTTGAGCCTGGTTGAAATTTTTTTACTTGACCTACCTCAAGGCTTACGGAGCACTTAGCCCAGTCGGTTGCCAAAGGCGCGAAGAGAGGGGAGGTGCATTTGGGATGGGAACTAAAACTAAAGCTTATGCGAAAGCTTGTTGATAAGCTCTGTAATGGCGCCATATGCAAGCCGGGCTGGAAAAACCAAACCAGCCAGCCAGCAACAACTATAAAATAACCCGAAAAACCGCGTGAAAAAGGGCAAATGGTGGAAAAAGAAGGGAAAACCAGTCGAAAAGGGAGAAAAGAGGGCACAACAAGAGACAGACTCACTAAGTAAGAGAGCCAAGTTATCAAAAGTAATTATCAACAAAAGACAGCAACAATGCTGGCAAGCGGCTTATAGAGCACTCCCTGGGGGGTTCAAAACGGGACCAGGAACCAGGGATCGGGATTCGGGGTGTACGGGTCCCGGCAACATGAGTAAGTCAGCGTTAATTAAGTCAGGACACAAAACAAATGGCCAGCACATCTAAAAATGCATTCCATTCCTGCACAATTTGCATTTGTTTTGGTGAGAAAACGGAATTTTTGGAGGATTTTTAAATGGGGTTATTTAGATTTAGCAAGAGAGAAATATATTTCGTGAATATGTGCGTTAGAGATGGATTAAAATATTCCAAATTTATTTTTTTAGTGTCGGTTTAATGTTTTTCATGAATTATGTTTTGTTCACTTCAGTATCTTTGTGTTTTTTTGGATAATCACGAATATTATTTATATTTGTTTATTAAGATCTATCAATATGTAGAAGAAACTTTTCAAATCAGACCAATTATTCAAAAGTTATGAGCAAATAATGGAATTCAAGCAGTGCAAGCAGTCGGTTTGTTGCATGCATATCTCCATCTCCCTTGCACTTCCCTCAGTTGAGTAACAGGTATCTGATAGTCGAGGTTCTCTTTTGTTTTTAACCAAATATCCGACTAACAATTTTAAATTTTTATAAATTATCCTAACTTAAATGGCCTCTACAGGTCGTGTCACGACCTCATCTGTGGCTCGTTTCCAGACAGCCCTTGTCGCTGATGCCCACATCTTTAAAATCGCATTAAAGTTGAAGAGCTGTGCCGGCTGTCAGGCAGCATTGACCCTGCAAAGGCACACAGATACAGATATAGCTACATAAACAGATACCCAGAGACCGAGACATGTGTAATTGAGGCAGCAATTTAAGCTGCATCATGCAACATTGCCAAACCGGAAGTGAGGATGCACCACAAACACTCGCACACACATATATAATCGAGGGGGTTTGGGGTGGGGGGGTTTAGGTTCAAGGAGGAGGTGGAGAGGTGAGCGAGTGCATTGAAACTTGAGGCCGGTTTTCGGCCTGGTACTCGGTACTTGCTGCCTGATGCCTTTATTAAGGCAGCAAATAAAATCCAAAAGCATCAAGGATACACTCGTACTCATGCATAGTCAGGAGCAGCGACATCAGGAAGGCACTGGAGGAAATGGCTAACTGATTTTAAATTTACTGCAGCTGTAAGTTTCAAAAATCTACAAAGTAAGTAATATACAAATTTGAACTATGAATTTAATGTATAATATGTTTTCAGACACGCGAATGTTTAATTTTTTGCTTAATTTTAAACATTTTAAACATTATAAAAACTAAATCCTTACACAAATTTAAATTAGAATTTTAATAGATTTAGCCAGAATAAGGAAATAACTAGCCCAGTGGCGGATAAAGAATTTGATTGTGGGGGGGTTTTCAGAACAAATGTTTTGTTGCATACTTTTTTAATTGCTAATTTCCTATAATTTTTCACTTGAGTGGTGGGGATTTATCTCTTATATACCCCATGGATCCGCGCATAAACTAGCCCCATTTGAGAAAATAGATATTAAATAAAGATTTTTGAATGATCAAATGATGCTAGTTTTGTTCTTCTTAAATATTTTCTAAAATGGTGTCAATGAAAATTACAAATTTTTGATCTATAAAACACCACCTAATAATTTCTAAAATATTTATCAGATTTTTAAAGATCATATCTGATTAGGAATATTTTTTAAATATTTATTTTTCAGTGCCTTGAAGTAGCAGCAGCAGCATCGCATCCTTCACATGTTTTGTATACAAGCCCAGGCAGTTGCAATTTATGCACACAACTTGTCAACGCAGGGCGGCGGCTTGAATGGCTCCAAGGGGGTGGCGAAGCAGTGAAGAAGGGGTGACGAAGCAGTGAAGAAGGGGTGAAAAAGCGGGGGCCGCAAGGCGGGCTCACAAGTGCTGCATTGGTTAGCCAGATGAGCGGAGGAGGAGCGATGGAAATGGGAAAGATGTGGCAGCAAGCAATTTACACCGCACAATGCGTTGACACACGTCGTCCGCAAATGTGCGGCCAGAAGACAATAGAGAAATGGGGAGCCAAGGACCCGGGATCCAAGGATCCCAGGATCCAGAGCCAAGACGAAGCTTCCTGCCTCATTAAGCCAGAAAAGTGTCAAATGTCCTGGCTGGCAGTGGCATGGATGAGCAGGAGCCAGGAGCCATGAGCTCATCTCGTTCAACTTCACTTGCAGTTCTAATCTCGAGCCTGAATTTACGACTCGGTGTCCTCTAGCCAGTTTACTTTTCCCACCCCCTCCCCCGCCACATAATTCACAAAAGTGTTGACAATGAAAACGAAATTCCCATTAAAATGCAATATGTTGCAGCAACAGAGTCTCACTGAGCGGCCAGAACAAATGTTTATCTGACCAAGAGTATCGAATAGTGGCCAGTGGGGGATTGGGTTTGGGTTTGGATTTGGGTTCGGCTAGGCCATCGTATGTATTTTGCACAAAAATGTATGATTACATTTTCTGTGTATTTAGCCACGTAATTCAATTCACAGGGTTTAATTGAATCGAGCGGACGGGAAAATTATGCAATTAAATGCGATTTCGAGTTTTGATTATTTGAGTGTAAAAAGGAGATTATTTTTGAAGTAAAATTTAGTGGAATTTTACTCGGTTTATTTTATAAACGACCTCTGGAAAGCAAACTAATTAAATTCGGTATCCTTACAGGGGAAATATAAGCTACCGTATTAATTAAATAAACAAGGCACGCATTGTTTTGTGTTAACTAAGCTGATTTACATAAATGACGGAAATAATTCTTTAATTTTATCATTTTAAATATCTGCTTTCTGCAGCGAATTCAATTAAAATATGGAGAAGCAACAAATTAAAGCAATTATTTCTGCTGAAATTTAATTTATATGGCCTGCATTTCCTTTGCCGATTCAAGGCTTCAGTTGAATGCCGCTGGGAGGCATTTTGTGTGGCAGGCTAATCGTTCTTTTGATCATTTTGCGGTTGATATATAAGCCACAGCCGGAGGTGAAGGGAAAATCTGGGAGAAATCGGGGCATTAAATTTAAAGCAGCTCTTAAGGACATTTATGAAATTCCTGCAGTTACAATGACGACCTTGAAATCAGTGCGCACTCAGGAAAATAAAACTCCCCCTAAAAGTGCAGTAAAAGTTTCCGAAATTGCCCCTCAAAATTGCGTTACGCATAAAATAACACATTTTCCGGCTCACTTGGCAGGAAAAGAGGAGTAGCGAAGCCTTGTGTTCAAGGATTATGCACAAAATGTTTGCTCACTGAGACTGAAATTGTGAGTTTCCTTTCGCCTGCCCATGTGTGCGTATGTATGTATGTACTAACATTTATATATCAAAATCAGAGACAAACATCAGCAAAAAATATATGTGTGCTTTTATTTGCTTCACATTTTTCTCGTTGGCTAAATAAATTGAATTATTCCGACACGCAGACACACATTTTTATTTCGGTTTTGCCACGTGGCGTATGCGTTATATTGAAAGCCAAAGTCAAACACTTTTCCTCTTCATTTCGAGCTTGTTGCTTTGATTGGCTGCAGCTTCTGCTTTCGCCTGTTTGATGTTTGCTAAACTAATTTGGCTGGAGCAGCAGTAGTAGCAGAGAAGTAGCTGAAATAAAACGAGCCAAAGCAGCCGTAGTGGCGGCCAAAGTTTTCCTTCCCTCCTGTTTGCATATCAAGTATACGCAACGTTGATTGGATTTGTAAACTGACCAAGACACTGTCCTTCAACGCCCATCACCCTTGTTAGGGGAGCCAGCTTAATAATCATTTCTGCTTAAAGCTCAGCGTTGCCCAACAATTTATATGCACTGAAAGAATAATGTTATTTATTTATGTTAAATATCAATAAGTATTTTTAAATATATTGTTATAGTAAAATATTAGGAAAATATAATAGAATTTTATAAATTGAATAATTTATTATTTTTTTTTTAATTTAGAAACATTTTGTTTTTTGGAACAATTTAAACTTATATCTTCTTAAAATTAAATTTATAGGTATTACCTATTATAATAACAGACTTTAAAAATAAAAAGATATATTTTTTTATGGAGCAAGTTAAAGCTTAATGATATTATTTATAAATATAAATTCATTAATTTTTTTTTTAAGCATTTAGAAATATTTTGTTTTCTGGAACCATTTAAACTTTTATCTTCTTTAATTTAAATTTATAGGTATTACCTATTATAATAACAGACTTTAAAATTATATAGATATATTTTTTTAAGAACAACAACATTATGATATTATTTATAAATATAAATGTATAAATAATTTTTCTCTGTTTAACCGCAGTGTCAAGCTGAGTTACGAACTCTGAGAGTAGTCGTCTGTATTTGGGTGAGCGGATATGTGTGCGGGATGGCGTTATCCTTGGCACGTCCTGCAGGCTTCGACGTTGGGCCTGTCATGTTCACCTCCGCCATGGAAATCTGACAAGATATGGCATCTGCTGCTGCTCCCTCTGCGTCGCCGTGTGTTTGTGCATATGGATATTGCATTTTCGGTACGATGGAGATGTTGCCCTTACCAAGGAGAATGGGTTAACACCTTCGCACCCATAATCGTTCACATCCGAGTCGTAAAAAGACAAAACCAGCACATAATGTTCCCAATTTATAATGCCAAAGAGGTTTCCACCTCGTTCGAATATGTGTTTTGTGGGCGACGATTCGAAGGATATCCCTAGGGCAAACTGTCCTTTGTCGAGCTTTACTTGTCCATTTTAGGGAACTATAAGTGTGGAAAAAGTGGGTCCTTTAACATTGGGTTTTGAGTACTTTCCAAAATTTCAATTGTAATTCTTTAAAGTTTGCCCTGTAAATAAAATTCCCAGTTTCTTCGGGATTTTTACTAAAATTTTAAAATATTTTCCTGAAAAAATTCAGATAAAAGTAAAAAAATCAAATTTTAAATCAGACGAATCTTTCGCATTTGGTTTAGCCCACTTTCATATCGCTCAACTTAATTCTCTCAGCCCCATAAGCTTTTCGTGTGGCTCTTTCCAACAAGCTCGTTAAAAAATCTGTAATAAAGTTTTGCGCAGACTGCGGTTGGCATTCTTCAGCGTCTTCAGCATCCATAAACTCGAGGTGGCAACTAAAAGTGACGTCATAAATTTCGGTGGGTACTTAAACTGGCGGAAGAAGATCTCCTTCTCCTCCTTGCCAAACACTTTGACTCGTGGCTAATGAATTTATGTTGAAGTTCTTGATGGTGTTTCTGTTGTTATTGTTCCCGGTTACTATTTTGATGAAGACGATGATGATAAAACAGGAGGAGCAGCAGAGGCAACGGCGGAACTTAAACTTAACTCAGCCAGTTGATTGTCGTGTGGTCGTGCACTTGATAGCCTTCCAGCTCAAAGTTTGTACACAGAGAAAAATATCTATATATTTCTTTTTATTTAATAAAGATTTATTTCTGTTGTAGGTATTTTTTTATACAATTACAATTATTTTATATCGAACTACAATTAATATTTTTAAGATTAAGAAGAGTATTGAAATGATCTGAACTCCAAATTAAACGCAATAAGATGGAATTTTCAAAGAATATTTTGTTATCTGTCAAAACATTTTAAAAAACTTTAAAATGCAAATTTGCCGACAAATAAGATGTAATTTTAAGAAATATTTTGTTACTAGTACAGATAATTATTTTAAAATTAATGTAAAATAAAATATTGAATTGATTTTCTTTGACTGAAGATTTTCTTAACTTTTAAAAGTACAGAAAAAATTGACTTTATTTTTTAGTACATTTTTCTTGATGTACACATTAAAAACATGACTACTTTCCAATAAAATATGCTATTAAAAACGTAAGCAAAAGAGAGTTTACATTTTTTATGATGTTTTCTTGAGTGCATAAGCATTAAGAGGGGATGCAAGGGGACTCGACTGTCCAGGCGAAATCGAAAATTGTTTCATTAGCATGGGACAGGACCAACAACCGGGCAGAATATCCATCAAAGTTTCCACTTGGAAAGAGGATGGGAGACAGATAGATATAAGGAATGGGGTCCCCAGCTGGCAGACACCTAAAAGTCTCCTTTAGGAAGTCAAATTATGCAGCATGTGCATGATTGATTAACTCTGAATGGGGACGTTGTTCGTGATTTAGCAGAAAATGCAAAAAAGCGAAGAAAATTGGCGTGTGAGCAAACCCAATAATCTCACAAAAGAGTGAATATTAAATGGGGGCGTGGAGAGTGAAGGGGGGCAACTGGAGGACACGGACGACTGACACTTAATTAGAGGCACGCCGGAAACGGAAACGAGATGCATGGCCATCAGGTGGGTCGTGTGCACTGTCGGCGGAAGACGAGCAATTTGCACGGCCAAAATGGCAAGGTCGCCGGGTTATGTCTGTGATATATGTTCATTATACGCAAATGTGTTGAGAACTTTTCGCTTTATATGTAGAAATCTTCTCAATTTTCACACAATACAAAAATTATTTTCTTATATTTGTAGTTTATTAAACTTTTTATTAAAGTTTGATTTATCCTTTAATGGAACCTTAAAATATTTTGGTAAGCCATTATTTCCCTAATCTTTAGCATTTAATTTAAAAGTTAAAAAAAATGTTTATGGTTGACATTATTTCCATAGTCTTGTATTATCTATTAAAGGTTTTTCAGAAAAACATTGTAATGAAAAACTGAAAACAAACAAAACGAGGGTATTTCCGGCCGGAAAGGATATTATAAATATCTGTTTTTTTCCCCATGTGTTCTTTGTTTATTAGCTCTTCACCGATTTGAAACTCTCGGGAGTTGAGCTGCTTAAAAGCAAAGAAGCAAGGGAAGGACATAATCACGGAGATTTCAGAGGAGTTTTCCAGCGCACGCCTGGCATATCTCATTTTTGGGGCGAGTTTTCTATCTAAGCGGGCGCTTCATAATTGCGGCCAAAGCGCAGGAAGTACGCAGGAAGAAGAAGCGCGGCAGGGGGCGTGGCAAAGGGGAAAGGGGCGGCAGAGTGGTATTCCTGTGCATAATTGAAATTCCAGCCTAAACGCGTTTGTAACGGGAAATTGCGCGCTTGGCCAAAAAAGAGCAAAACCGGACGCAAGGATGCGA
The DNA here is from genome assembly GCA_037075285.1 of Drosophila lutescens. Lineage (NCBI taxonomy): Eukaryota > Metazoa > Arthropoda > Insecta > Diptera > Drosophilidae > Drosophila > Drosophila lutescens. The sequence continues at coordinate 1,130,864 of JBAMCF010000598.1, forward strand.
ATGCGGATGCAAAAATGTCCACTCCACAAAAACATTTTATTTATATTCGTTGTTTTTTTCTAATAACACTTATTTATTTTTTCAGCTGCTTTTTGTGCACAGTAAATAGTTGGTCATTAATTAAGTTTAATTAATAAATACTGAAAAAAAGCTCTAAGATTAAAAAACAAACTATTTACTAAATGGGCCATTTAAAAAATATTAATTGAATTGATAATAATTAAAAAATGTATGATTAAGAAAAAACAGAATAGAAATACATTTTTTAATACATTTTTTTTTTTAACAAAAAAGGTGTCATTTTTTCTGTGTTTTGTTTAAAATTTTATATTAGGAATGTTCTACGATACGAAATTAATTTAACAGAATATGTTATTTCTTTCTATGCCAACGCATAATTGCCGGTGTAATTAGTTTCGCGAATAATTAATAAAGGCATAAATGAAATACCTTTGGGTGACATTTGGCAAATCTACAATGCGCGGAACGTGATGTGCGGGTTGCCGAAAGTGTAATTAATTTCAAACCCAACAATTATTATTATGATGCACCAGGGCGGCAAGTTGTTTGCAGCAGTTATTGTAGTGGTAATTACATTTCGTAAACATATTACGCCCGGGGGATTAAAGGTTCCCACCCACTGGTAATCACTCCCTTTCAAAACGCCCTTCACTTAGAGATTTATCATGGAAAAAAATTATTTATAATTTGAATTCAACAGCTGTTGCCGCGGCGTTGCCACCTAATATCGGAATACAAATCTAAGCGCGCCAAACTGCGCATGTGCGAGTTTTCCAATAAATTTGCGAATTCCAGTGGAGTCCTTGTCCGTGTGATAAGTTGGCCAGTACACGCCGAGCTATCAAAACGTTAAGACGGGCTTTTTTCGAGCATTTTTGTGCACTTTAGTTGTTGTCAGAGGAGGCAAAAGGGAAGAAACTAGAAGGAAAGTGGAAGTATTTAAGACCGTTGAAAATTATAAGTTAAAGAACATTTTAGTGAGCAACAAAATAAGCCCCTTGACAGTAAATAAAAACTTAAATTAATATATTGTTTTTAATTCAAACACTAACGCTCTGCGCCCGAGCTGGCAACCCTCCGCCCGCGCTCTCTTTCGGTGTTGCAAAATGCCGGTCGGCCAGTGTTGCTCAACTCGCGACCGCCGTCTGATTTTTAGCTGCTAAAAATGATTTGTGTGTGTTTGTTTAATGTTTCTGTTGTTTAAGAGCGCTAAACAAATGCGAAAACTAAATGAAAATGAAGTGATTAACTAGGCTGAATGTGTGTGCGCGATGCATTTCCTCGCCAACAGCGAGGATCGAACCCTGCCGCCCCCCGCCTACCCCCGCAAATCGTTGAACGCGCCAGGAAATGAGAAATCATAAAAGATTATGAACGAAAGAAATGTGAATATAGTATAGTTGTGCATGTGTTTGTCGCCGCCGTGTGTGTGTAACACAAATAACAACAAATGCTGGCCATGTTATCTATCAATTCAAAAAGAAGAAACAGAAACCAAACCAGCGGCCAAGTAAATAAACAAAAATCGAAAATGCGCGACAACTAGAGTAAATTTGTGTTGTTGTTGTTGCTGCTGCTGTCGGAACCCCCGCCTCTCGCACACACACACACGCACGCTCTCCCACTCACTCACACACACGCAAGCAGCCTCCCAAGGAAAATTAATTAAAAGTTATAAACAAAAAACCATAATAAAATCTTAATCAATCAAAATTATTGAGGATTTAAAGTTTTTGGATCTACCACTACCCACAAAATGCAGGCCAAAAAGCGTTACATTTTGGTCTTTGTGTCCTGCGCTTTCTTGGCCTACGCCTATTTCGGGGGCTATCGCCTGAAAGTCTCGCCCCTGCGACCCCGTAGAGCCCAACACGAGTCGGCCAAAGATGGTGGCGTCCAACCGCACGAGCAGTTACCCGGCTATCTGATGGGTTCCCCCGATCTGCAGGAACTTCAGCTGCTCCAGAGTAATCGTTCGGATAACCCAAAGACCCAGGGTCTGACTCGTAAACCCGTTAAGCCCGACTGCCGCATGGAGACCTGCTTCGATTTTACGCGCTGCTACGATCGCTTTTTGGTCTATATCTATCCACCGGAACCCCTCAACTCCCTGGGCGCCGCACCGCCCACGTCGGCCAATTATCAGAAGATACTCACTGCCATCCAGGAATCGCGATATCATACCAACGATCCCACGGCCGCCTGCCTCTTCGTACTCGGCATCGATACCCTGGATCGGGATTCGCTATCCGAGGACTATGTTCGAAATGTGCCATCCCGATTGGCCAGATTGCCGTATTGGAACAACGGAAGGAATCACATCATCTTCAATTTGTATTCCGGAACCTGGCCGGACTATGCGGAGAACTCGTTGGGATTCGATGCGGGAGAGGCCATTCTGGCCAAGGCCAGCATGGGAGTGCTGCAGCTGCGGCACGGTTTCGACGTCAGCATCCCGCTCTTCCACAAACAGTTCCCACTGAGGGCCGGCGCCACGGGCTCCGTGCAGTCCAACAACTTCCCCGCCAACAAGAAGTATCTGCTGGCCTTCAAGGGCAAGCGGTGAGTCCATAAAGATCTTTATTCGGGTTCTTATAAATGGGGCAATGGAAAATTTAGTTCAGTCGCTGGATTTTTAGAAGTATACCTTCCTATCTAATTAATCTGAAAGCATTTATCTAAGCTCTTATTAAATAGAGTTCTTAGTAATAGTTTACATAGGAAAAAAACTTGTACCTATTTGAGGTATTCATGATAATTGTTATATTTTATTCTTGGGCACATTCCCAGGAATTACGAAATAAGAAATGTAAAAGGTCGAATAACGGAGAGAAACTTTTAGATTCCGGAGATCCGATATGTAAAATCATGCAGTGCGACGAAAATATATTTATTTATTCAAGGGAATTATTCAATAGGTATCATTCCAGCTGAGAATAGAAATTTAAATATAAAAGCATTTTGATGACAAAAGCTTTTTTATTCGGTAGGTACTGTTAGGCGCTAGTTTCTAATTCCTAAAATATGTATGCAAAATGGGATATTTATTTTATAACAGAAGAATTCTTATTGAAATGTATTTTAAATATGGTAAATCATATAAAAAGTTAAGTGGCTTGATAAATGAGAAAAAAGTGCAACTAATTAAATAAATACTGGGAGAGTTTATATATTTTAAGCCCCGATGAAAACTCTATCGCCAACAAGGTTATGCGGTCAGAAAAAAATCTTTTTACACACAGGGAATGTAAGCGTGAAAACGAGATTGAATTCATTGAAGCGGGTTAAAGCTTTAGAGTGTATGACGTGGAAAAAATCATTTGCTTAAAAGTTATTATCATATCACCAAACAGAATTTTTAAGCGAATTAATAATTAATATTTAAGGGGGTTTTCAGATTCGCACACCTGTGGAAAAACCAAGCAAAAACTTGCCAAGATTATGATTGTAGAAAAACTTCATCTACATACCATTGTTAAGAAAAATCGGAATTGAGAAACTGAAAAACTGCTTAATTTTCCTAAAATCAGAGTGCAGTCATGGGTAGAACAATACACACCAGTTCTAAATTCCACACCGCTTGGAATAACCCCCATTTGAACCCGTCGTCTGGCTTAGTCAGGCGGCAAATTGCAGGTTGCATCTATCGATGCCAATCCTCTGGCCGCCCCGGAAAAAAGCAGCAGCCAGAGGAGCAAATGCGAAAACCCAATCGAAATCCGAAACGTTTCACTATTCGAGTTTCAGGCCCCCAATTCTTTCTGCATTTTTTTTGCGTTTGTATGGTTGGCCATTCAAATTGAAAAATTGTCTAGCAACGCGTCATTCGTCATGTCCTTCCATATTCCAAGTTGCTAGTTGCTCCTGTTTTTGGGCCTCGGTCCCTTCGGTGTCCTGGGTCCTTCTTTTTTCCTGTACTGCTGTTCCTGCTGCTCTTTTGTTTGTCGCCGCTTTATTGTTGTTTACTCGCTTCTGCCGCCCACAACAGCAAAAGCAAAAGCAAAAGCAACAGCAAGGACTGGGATGACGCTTCCTTTGACATGTAACTCGATTCAATAGCCAGGCATCGGGACACAGGACAAAAATGGCAATTATAATGCGAATACTATAGTTCAAAAGTCCTGTTTTATACAAAACATTTATGAATAACAATAAGATGAATCAGAATAAAAGTCAGAGCACAAGAAACTTTTAAAAAATAAGCTTGTTTTATAGTAATCTACTACTAAATTCAAAAATTACCTATGCATTATTATACAAAAAATATTGGCCATACAAAACATACACATAAAATCCAGCCCTATGACAATATAGCAAAAAATATATTTTTCTCAGTGTAGGAAGCCCATGTTCACCTGACCTTTGACACCTGTGTGTGTGTGTCAGGATGTATGTGGGCGGTGGTTGTCTAAGGTTGGAACCCCTCAGTATCACCTGATATCCACGTGGAGACATGAGCTCATTGTGCCCTAATTTAAAATTGATTTTCGCCCCCACAAAGCTTCGATAGAGGAGAAAAAACTTCAAATATATCTATGGAAATTCCTGGAGGACAAGTTTTCATTAGGTTAAGTGCCGACCAACAGCAATTAACACTCCGGCAATTAATATTGTACAAGTACGTGGACAAGGGAGCATTGTGAACTTTAAGTATGACACACATGCCAATGTTTTCGGATGTTAAAAGAAGGGTTTTGAAGAGCTTTATGTGTTTTAACTTTAAAATTTATTTCAGTTATTATCGGTTTCATAGCAAAAGAGCCCTAAAAAATCAGCAATAAAAGTTGGAATCTTTTCATAGCTTATTAGATATGCTAAGTTGCGATAGAAACCATAAAACACTTGGAAATTAAAGAAGAAACGCCTGCAAAATTATTCAACAATTCAAAATGTGGAGCCCAACAGAATAATAAAAACTTATTTGAGTTTTAAAATAGTTTTTAGTATTCAGTAGATATGCTTTCAGGGCATTTCAAATTTGGTGTGATATTTAGCTTTTAGTATTAAAGTTAAAGCATAACAGCAGCGCCAACAAAATCTACAAACAACAGAAAATGGCAAAGTCGGATGAATACGTTCGAGGGTACGCCAAAGTGATGTTAAAGTTGTTAACAACACATACACAACTACGCACTCTCTAGAGGGGTGGTGGTGGAAAAAAAAGGGGGTGAGGATGTGGGGGTGTGCCCAACCCTCCGCACTTCACTTTACACATACAATTAAAAGCGAAAGGAACGACACGTACCAGGCCACTTTACAATTATGCGTCCAAACACCAACAGGGGCACTGAGAAAAATTATTTATAAACAGCATTTAATAAAATTTGTTTGGCAAGGAAATAACTTATTATTAAGATCAAATGAAATCATTATCATCATATATCAAATATTTTCTTGTGAAAGATCTAAGATCTAAAGATCTTCATAAACTGATATAAACATTATATCATAGTCGCACTACATATCATATACCTATACTTACATTTATAAAATTGAAGATTGAAATATTAACCAATTCTTTAATAATACCAATCCTTTTACATTGGTATTTGGTTATTGTGTATCAATATTGTCGTGCCGAGCAGACGGAAAGAAGCCTTACCGAACTAGCCACATATCCCAAGGCCTCCTTCCCGAACCCACCGAAACCACTCCCACCACCCACATTTACATACCCAGTTGCCTGGACATCCTTTTGCGGCTTCGCTTCCCTGGGAAACTGTTGGAAAAGTTTTCTTTTCCCCGTTTAATTGCAGAACGCTCTCGTTCGTACTCCGTGTGTGAATTGTGGGAAAAGTGGGAGAAAAAAACATAAGCGAAAGGGGCGTAGGGAAATTAAGCGAAAGGGGGTGAGGTGGCACACAGAGAGAGGGAAAGTGTGTGTTTTCTGGGGTCAGAGTTAATCTGTGGTTGGGAGTCTGCGTTTGACATTCTCCTTTGGGGCTTTGGTTTCTGGCTTTTACTGGTTGAGATTCGGGGAAACAGGTTCCAATGAGATCATCAATAAGGCAAGGGAACTAACTTGACCATTATCAATCATTGACGCTGATTAAGCTGACTAATCGATAAAGTCTGCCAAGCTTTCGGCAGCTAATTCAAATGCAAAAGAAGTTTTGGCCTGCCAAAATTAGGTTAGGAAACTGTATAATTATGTGAAAATCATAAAAGATGATTTTTTTAATTTATTCAGTAATCAGAATACGGAACTTTTTGGTTCAATCTCCTTGTCAGACTTCTAATCTAATGAGCAAAGAAAATAACAATTTCTAAGCCAGCCTAAATTGACTAAAGAACTTAGCGTCAATTTCTTGGGGAATCCCCTGGAGAACGAAATCAACTTGCTATCTCCCCCTCCGAAAAGCAAAGTTTATCCACCCAAACCCATAAAAAACTGGCAAGTGAAACCTTTTGCCAGGTGCCAACGCCTTCGTTTCGCACGTTCTTGGCTTGGTTTTTATTAACCTTTCATATTTGCCATTGATGGTGTGCGAATTTCATATGCTTATAAGGTGGGAAGTACATATAAGTACATACATATGGTGGGTATGTACCACCCATTTGCTATCTATAACCTGGGTTGGCTTCTTGTGACAATTGCTTGCCGCTTAACAGAAACTTGATGGGGCTTTTTACGAGTGCCTTTCCGCAATTAGAGGGAAAACTTCACCCTGCTGGCAAGAGCAATTCACCTTGAGCGAAGGGTTCCCGGCTTCCCAAGTTGTGCTCATAATTTGGTTTCCTCCAATTAGCAGAGAAACGAGGACGCTTCCAACTCACTCCTCATTGGGCAATTATTTATTATTACTTTTTCCGAACTTGCTGTAGACGGGTTTGAGTTTGGTTGTTGTTTTTTTTCGAAAGCTTTTTCGATTGACTCGAAGCTAACATCAATATTTCCGTATAGCCAGGACTTCTGACATTTCGAAACTCGCCGCTGCACATACATGTCCATCCATTTGCTCTGAGGGATGTGTTGCCTTCTGGTTTTTGCCGGTTTAGTTAGCTTTGAGTTTCATTTGGTTGGGGATTTGGCCCTGGATGTGGATTTAGATGTCGGTTGGCCTGCTGGATGTTGTTGCACAGCATGCGTAGTTGGTCATGCCAAATTGCAATTGCATTTTACAGGCAAACATTTTTTGCTGCCACTCTTCCAGCGTTCTCCCCTTACAAAACCCGCCTCTACCACCCTTTTCCACCACCTATTCAATCCACAAATCGCTCAAATCAATTCGTTGCGGCTCGCATTCGGTTTTATTTCATTGCGATTCGATTTACTTCGCCTTTGCTGTGGGTTAAAATTAGCTTTCAGCACGATGCGAGCTCTAAACTTAATTAATTTTCCACAAATTCACAATTCGATCTTGGCTTTGGCCTTGGGGAAATTTTCGGTTACTGGAAAATCTAATCAAAACCAAGTAAATTGCAAGATGCACCTGAATGTTGAGTTGGTTTGTAGGTTTTGTAGGAGTAAATCAAAAATCTATACAGATGGAATCTTAACTCTTTTGTTTCCCTTCCAATGGGAAACCAACAATCCTGAAATTCCGATAATTCAATCTGCTCATTTAAAATATGCATTTTATTTCGTTATGTATCAATTATGTATATGTATCGTTATGTATATGTTATGTATCGTTATGTATATCAATTTATTTTCATCACTCGGAAAGATTCAATTATTATACTCGATTTTAAATCTTGTTATTCATTTATTTTTCTTTAAATTCTTATATTCTTGCATAAATATGCTTAAACTGTTTGGAAATTATGAATCTGTTGGATATTAAATGGTATTGAACACCTGAGAACTGTAAAATACACACCATGGATATCCGCTTTCAATATTCCCTACATGCACTAAATCTATGCCGACGAGTTGAATTGATTATGGCCCAGCATTTCTGGGTTCCGGCCCTTAAAGATGCCAATAACCAGACGAGTGTTGTAATTGTGGTGGAAAGGGGGGGCAGGGCGGGTTACCAAGTAACCTTATCGGGTGAAGAGAGGCCCCCAGACCAACGCCCAAGTGCTCTCTACTTATGACGTGTAAGCGGCTCAAACAGTTTATGCGATTTTCAGCTTTATTGACGGCACGTGCCGAACCGGCCAAAAGAGGGATGGCGTTGGTATCCCCAACCGGAACGTGTGAAATACTATCCAACAGGCACCACTGCACCACCACAATCTCATCTGACCCGCCCATCAACCATCGCACAACCCTCTACCACTCGCTTCCTTGAGAAACTCATTATCAATGGAACCCAGTTTGTAGAGGTTATCACACTGGAATTCCGCGTCCATCTCATTTCCAGATTTGCGACAGCCGCGAGCAATTTAAAAACTGTTCCTAAATTGTCTCGAATTTCAGCGTTCAGCGTTCAACGTTCCCCGACTTCCACTAAGTGACATTAGTTGGCATTTTCCCTCTTTTTTTTCCGAGCTTCCTTGACTGACTTATGCAGATTTCGCTTTTTCTCTTTAGACCCGGCTTTAAGGCCAGCCAAGTGTGCGTGTTTGTGTGCCAAATAAAAGTCAATAAAAATGGTATAGCAACTTGATGACCATAAATAATTTTTATGTTCAATGTTTTCGGCTGCCAAGCGAGCTGCGTCAAATTAACTTCACAAAATGATTTGGCGATAAATAGATGGCGAGGCTAGCAAGAGGAAATCGAAAAATCCCTCAAATTTATTTAACCGAAAACGATGGATGAGCGTTCAAGAAAATCTACCTCATAAAATGTCTGAATTTATTCCAAACGGAAATGTTTACTTGCCGCAAATAGTTTTCCTACTGTTGTGAATATTATCTATTATTTAAGATTTAAAATTCTAATATTTATTTTTAAATAGGTAAAATCCGAAGATAGAAAGATATAAATAAATCTGAACAAGTGTTTAATTTTTAAATTTAAAATTTGTAAATTTATTTTTAAAAAGATTAAATCTGAAGAAAGAAAGAAATAAATCTGAATAAATAGTTAAATTTTTAGATTTTAAATTTATTTTTGAATAGATAGATGAATAAGTAGTTTAATTTTCATGAAGTAAAATTCCATCAATTTAACTTGGAAACTATTCAAAACATTGTTACTAACATTTTTTGTTTTCTAAAATCACAAAACTTTTAAACTTACCTTGAATCTACAATATGCTCTCTTTCTTGGAAAAAAGACAACCAACTCAAACTTAATTAACATACCCAAACATTCCCAGCAAAAGTTGGCTTCCGCAAAAATCTTTTCGCACTCAACTTTCAGCATTTATTCAAAAAATTAAAAATAACAGGCCAAGATTCCGAACTGTATTCCCCGAACAAATTATAATTCAATTGCACTCAATTGAGTGGCGTCCAAAAAGAGAGGCAGTGCAGCAGAGGTCGGCGAAACCACTAAAACCGCCAAACAATTCACCCACTCGACCCCACATATTTCGCTTTCCATTTTGCGATTATTATTCCACATACGGATGGCACAGCGTTAATGAAATAAAAAACATTTAATTTTAATTTCATTCTGTAATGAGTCATGATGAAGTGGAGTGTGGAATGGTGGGTGGCTGAGTGGCCGAGTGACTGTGGCGGCCAGATGTTTTGGGCCAGGATTGCAGAAAAGTGTGGCCTAAATATGGTCATCTCCCCTTGTTGTTCCCCCTTCTCAACGGTGGCTGCAAAAATGTTTTTAATTATGCCTATGTGTGTGTTGGCCCTTTCACTTGGCTTGACTTGCCTCTCGGCCTCTTGGTTTTGCGGTTCGGTCTGTGCTAAATGCGCATATGGCGCGAAATGGATTTTGTAAGCCGAAATGGCAGAAAAATTGCTTGGATCGGTCAGACCATTCTGATATCTATTAAAAATAATTACTATGGATTTTAAAAGCCTATTTTATATAAAAAATTCATTTATGTGAATCAAATATTTTAATATTTACAATAAAACTTTAAGATTTCTTTAAAATTTGCATTATAATAATATTGCATTAATAATAAATAAATATAATGATTAGATAGGATTGCATTATATTATTTGTTTAAACTGAGTAGGCAATAACTTTTATAAACTACTGGGGATCGCTTATATCTGGATACCTTAAAAATGTTCAATACTTTTTAAAATAATTTTTTATGATACCCAGTCCAATACTCCCATTGTTTTACAGAGTCCTTTCGCATCAACTTCTGTAGTAGTAGTAGTAGCAGCTGCAGAAAAACTGCAGTGTCTCTGGCACACACACGCTCTCGCATTGTTGAAATAATATGTCATGTGTGCACTTTTCAACCAACAGCAATAACAAATACGAAAACACGCATAGCCGAGTTGTTATTGCTCCTGCTGCTGCTGCAGTACATTTATTTATGTTTATTTTTTCCATTATTTTTTGCCGGCACGCCAAAGTTTTTGGCTTGAAGTTGGCTTTAAGGATTTTTCGACTTTGCCTACTTTGGGGGATCTGTTTTGAATTTATGAGCGGGAAATAAAGGAAGGGCGGCTGGCGGGCAGGCGTGTTAATGTAATTATGATAAAATGCGTCACCGCAACGAGTTGAATGGGCTTTCCCGCCCTAATTTCCCTCACTTCACCGCCATGGTTGTTGAACAAATTTGTTGCCAAAAACACGCAGCAACACTTGAGTACACGCGTCGTAGAAAACAATAAATTTATAAACGTTCTCTGTGCCCCCTTTCCCTTTCCCTTCCCCATTTCCCTTTTGCTCTGCGTTGCGGAGTTATGCCAACAATAATGGCACAAAACGTTCTCCGAAGAGGAGGCAGAACGGTTCTTTAAACTCTGGATGGGGTCCTGACAAATGGGTGTTTTTGAGGGGGGATGGGAATGGGGGATGGGGGCGGTGCAAGAAGGCTCTTTTGGTATGCGTACGTGCTTGGCGGAGGAGTTTGAAAAGGATTTTCCTAAGGACCAACTAAAAGGAGAGAGAGGTGTTGGCTTTTCCGTATGCCTTACCCGGAAAATCGTGCCTTATATCCTTTTGTTTTGGTATTTTCCTGCTAAATTCATCGTTTAATATAATAAAAACACCTGATCAGCATTATATTTATAGAAGAATTTTCCTCTTTTTTTTGACATAATTTAATGATCATTGATTTAACTAAAATATATTTTAACATTTTTAAAATATAAGAAAATATTTTGTTTCAGATTCTAAAATCTAAATTAGCTCAACTTAGATTAGGTTTAGTTTTAGAATAAATATAGATTCTTTACCTTATTTAATATACAAACTTCTTCTATACAAATCTTCTTTGTTGTAAACTAAGTCTGAAACTATCAACTATCCTTAAATACCATTTCTCCTTTCTATCTTTACAAATTAATATGAACCATTTTTCCGTCTAAAAATATTTCAACAACCCTTATTCTTAATTACCAACAACACCCGGTTCTTTTGGATTTTTAATTTGAGAGATTTCGGAATATATGTAAGCTTGCAGGGCTTGCTAACTATGAGAAATTCTACAATGTTTGCCAGGACAATCCCCAAAAAATCCAGCTTAGTAATGTCCACCATGCAAGCTCATCCAAACTTCGTTGCTGAAATTTAGACTTTTATTTCCCTTTCATTTTCCTCTTTTTCACTTCGAAAATGTTTTGGCCCCAAAGAAGCATAGCTAAATGTGTTTGTGTGGGGCTGAAGCTTGTGTATGTATTGGCGAGTATCTATGTATGGTTGAGGATCTCTGTGTGTGTGTGTGTGGCGTGCGGTTATTCCCGCTTGCTAAACAATGAAACTTTATTTGCGATATTTCTCCGCACTTCCTTTCTTCCCTTCGCCTTTGTTTCCATTTTCGGTCCCTGTTGTTATTGCATTTTCATTGTTTGTTATTTACTTTGGCACTTTTGCTCTGTTACAATTTTTAGTTGAGCGACCGACAGACGACGCTGATGTTATTTATTGCCGCAACAACAACAAGAGGCCGTCGAGAACCCAGGCAAAGTGCCGGGGAATCCGCTCACGTTTCAAATAAATTGATTAAATTTCATGACACTTCATCATGCCACAGCAGCCGCAGCCGGCAACAACAATCAAATTTCCACGCTTTTTGAGCGCTTTTTTTGGAGCTAGAACTTTTTGCCACACAAAGCCCTCTTTTGAGGGTTAAATGGGGTCGATGCACGGCGCAAAAATATTGTGTAAAGTGGGTTAAGCTATCTAATTTAAATATTAAATCTATGGCTGAGTGAATCTTAGATTTCTGATAATAAAATATAATTTATACTACACGTCGCGGTCAAATTGATATGCGCTTGGTAAATTTCTGGTCGTTTTTACCGTGCAATACCGATTTCTCTCTCGCGGAGACTCTGTGACTTCGAAAAAGAGAGGAAGAAGCAATGTGACAAGTTAAATTACGTGAGTGGGAGCGAGAAGCACAAACTCTCAATTTGAAAAAAGATGGAGATAGCACCTAAAGTTATATGAGTGGAATGGAGAAAGACATATTCCAAATTCGAACTGGTCTGTCGTTTACATTTCAAGCATATGAAGTCAAAACTAATACCACATAACGTAAAATCGATCTTCGTTTCATATCAAGTTTATTTTGGGTTTACTTATAAATTAATTGAAAATTACCCTAGCTTTTTTTCACCCCTAAAACTTTGTTCAAGGTTCTTTATAAATCACAAAATATTTGTTTACAAATTTAATTAAAAATATTTTCCTTCACCATTTTTTGTAAGTATTTGCCCATTTGCAATTTAGCATGCATGTCCTGTTTTTTGTGACATGATTATTATTATTATGCAAGGAGGCGTTCGTACAAGCGGCCTTTTTTGGCCTAGAAAATGAAATCGAGGCAAAAACCGCAGCATACTTCCAGGCGCTAATTAACCAACATCCACCCCCGCCCCCTGCATCCGCCCATCCACCCACCGCCTCTGGCGTAATGAATATTTAAAAAGCGTTTTTTAATTGAATTTACACTCGTGCCAGTTCTGCTTGTTTTTTTCCGCTTATTCCCCCAACATTTGTCTTTTGCCTTCTGAAACAACAAAAACCATGTGCCAAAAGGAAAATATAAAATACATAAAACAAACAGAGGAACAAACATATAATCAAATTAAAAAGCCAGCAGCCCACACATACACATACGATATATATATATGTATTTGATTTAATTAAATTTTTTCCTTGGTTGCCATTTATTTTTTTTTTTTAGCCCCTCTACGCTTTTTGGTTGGCAAATGAACTGCATAAAAGAGAAAGCCAAAAAAGAGCTAAACCAAAATAAAAATAAATACTCTTGTCAATAGGGAAAAGCCGAAGGAGTATTTCTAAATAAGTACAAAGAATTTATTTGGGTTATTTGAACCTTTTTCCGGATCTTTGTGGGCAGCGTTTGCATTTGAACTTTGCGAGTGAAATGCCAGACAGGGGGTCAAATGAAGGTTTGTGCCATTCGTATCAGGTCGGTTGTTTGGTGTCTGCTGCTAACGACCTAAATTAATTGGGCGCAAGTATTGTATGAATAAGTAGATCTAATTTGTATTCTCTAATTATGTATTATATTTATTTTTAAGTTTATAACAACTAACAAATAAAATACTATAAGGAATTTGTATCGTATTCGTAGGAAAGTATGTAACAGGCGTAAATGGAAGCATTTCTGACCCTATAACGTAGATATATTCTTGATCAGGATCACTAGCCGAGTCTGTCTAGCCATGTCCGTCCGTCCGTTTGTCCGTCTGTTTGTCTGTCCGTATGAAATCTGAGATCTCGGAAATCATAAAAGCTAGGAGATAAACCACACATATTCTTGATCTTCCTATGCATATCTCCATCTCCCTCGCACTTTCTTAATGATGTTTTGCATATATCCATTTTTATCACACTCATTTAGCTGAGTAACGGGTATTCGATAGTCGAGGGATTCTCTTTTGTTTGATAAGGAGTGGCCCAAAAGTTAATCGGATTTAACGGAACTACAAAACTTCGCATCAACTTCGAAGACCATTCAACTTCTGTAATGACCACTTTCAAATACCAAATCTGCCACTGGAATTCACGCTCTTTTCTTTTCTCCCACCAAAAACTCCTAGCCATTCCACCTCTAGGCGAAAATCTCTTCAAAGTTAGCTTCATTTTGGCACTTGACGTTCACTTCTGGACCGCTCGCATTTCTAACATATTTCCACTTTTATTCCCCACTGTTAATGTAATTTCATTTCACGCTTTTTCCTCCGCTCCATCTTTTCGCGCTTGCCCCATGGAATTTGTGAAGGACTTTTCATGTGGATAATTAAGCAAAATACCAACAAAAGAAGGCAGCTAATGCCATAAAAGGGCAAAAATGGAAAATAAACCAGCGAAAAAGAGAGCTGAAGCGAGCGAATGTATGTTTTCCCTTTTTATTTCTTTCACATTAAATTGCATTTTATTTATTTTCCTTTTAATACTCAAAGAACTTTATTTGCGGTTGAGCATCTGGACCTTTTTCATATTTTATTTATTTAAAATTTTTTTGTTTGCTTCCTACTTTTTGAAGTTCTGTTTGAGATTTGGCAGCTAATTAAATTTAAAAATATTTTATTAAGGAAAAGCAAAAAATCTTTAAGAAAATTAAAGTATATAACTTAAATTGTTATTAATTAAAAATAAGTTTCTAACTGATTTCGGTAAAATAAATTCATTTACTACATATTTAATGGTTTGTTTTTCTTAAACTTCATTTTAAGTCTAATAATACTTTATGTTTCCTGCCTTTAATACGTTTTTCCATTGCTTTTACCACTTTTTCCAATATAAACTTGAAGGATTTTATGTCTTCCAATCTGAAATTGAAAAGAACCCATGTTCTTCGATTGGTTGCATTATATTGCTGCCCGATACAAAGAAGCTTCGATTAGGCCAACAAATTGCAGTTCTTTCGTCGGTTAATTGAAAGCCTGGCTCTTGCTGCTCTCGCTTTAAATCTCTTTTTCGGTTTTCCTCGAGGGGTTAAAAGAGGGGGTTAAAGGGGGTTTAGAATCGAGGAGACCATTCAATTGCGGCAGCTGCCACATCCTGCCTCATGGCCAGGATATGGAGTTTGGCTCTGCTCGACTGCAGGCAACTGGCTGCCTGGCTGCTGGCTGCAATCGACAAAATGTGCTTCAATAGTTTTCTAATGGACTTCATCCGCCATTTAATGCACACACTCACACTCGCCGGGCAATTGAGGTCCGAAAAAGGCGAACACGTTGGCAGCTTGCAAAGATTAATGATCAATGCAGGCGCAGGACATGCCAGGATTCGCCCAAGAACCTCCCCCCCACACACACACACAGGACGCGATAATATGCGATTTGGAGCCTGGCATCGAGGCGTTTCAATAAAAATCCCCCTGCCACGCCCCCCGTTGAACCACTCCACTTCAGCCGCCCAGATGCTACGACTGCTATTGACAGAGCCATCGAGCAGCGACAGGAGGACATCCAGATCCAGATCCACATCCCCATCCTCACCCACATCCCATCCTCACATCGCCTAGAGAACCGAATCCTTTCGCAGCAAAGCACTTGCCATGCATGAAGTTATTTAATAAAAATTGAATGGCTCTCCCTCTCCATCGCCCAGAAAACTTTCTATTTGTGTTTGGTTATCGATATGAGCAGCCAGCCAATCGGTATTGCTGGATGAACTCCATTTTCCGTTCGATTCGAAGCTATTAAAATCAATGCAGGCGAATGAGGAGAGAAGGTGAATCGATTCGGCAATCGAACAATTTAAGATGACAGGCCATTTAATGAACACTTAGGGCAGTTTTATCATCCGCCTGTTAAATGTAAAGGTAGCTTTAAAATCTGATTTCCCATTAAAACCGTTTAATCCCTACCTTTAGATTAACACAGGAATGAGAAAACGGCTCTTAGTTCAGGGACAAACATTTATAGAATCGTTAAAGACAAATAAATATAACAAACTTTTATAACCCAAAATAAACATAAAACTTAGTAATTCAAAGCAAGCCTAAATCAAAATCTGTTATCATTTTTAACACATTATATACTAACTATATTTTAAGTAGTTTAATGAATCATTTTTAATAATGATGGTTTGAAATTTACGATGTATTTAATTTCATTTCTAAATTAACCGAAAAACTGAAGTAACTTTCTACTTTCCCTACGAGTTCCCCCCAAAATGTATGTTTTCATTTTGTTATAATAGCTGAACGCTCCATCGTGGCTTAAATGAGCCAATAGCTCCCCAAACTCCCCGAACCAATCGCAATATTGAAAGTTTGCCATGAATGCATGGACTAGCCACCCCCAATATTTCCACCTGACGGATCCATTTCCGTGAGGGTGAAACCGGGCGCAGCTGGCTGTTTTATTTTATACCTAGCCTGGAATTAAATTCGTGACGTGAAATGTAATATGCATTAAAATTATAATGCGCTCATGTTAAAAGAGACTCTGGTTCTACGGCGCCCGGGATGAAATTCCCAAAAGCGAGGGCGAATGCACTGATGTGAGTGGTTTATCCACGCTTTCCTCTTCCTCGCCATTTTAGCAGTTTTGCGCTAAATCCGCTCAGTGCAGTTTGGCAAATTGTGCTGCGTTATTCACCCCGCCAACTTGTATGCCTATGTGGGAGGAGTTTTCGGCACCAGGACTCCACTCTCACCCACACAAGTGTCTGCCGTAATTGCCGCCGTGCTGTGTATTACACTTCAACGGCCAACATACACACACATACACCACACAGCCAACCAGCCCCGCATAAACTTGGCCAACACCCACACACACATACACACGTCTTCATTCTGGTGGCACTCGCCCGCTGGGCTTTTAACTGCACTAGTTTTCAGCCATAAACTCGAGCTGCAGAACTGCAGCTGCATCTGTTTCTGGAGCTGGAGCTGGAAGCCCAAGCTTCAGCGGGAACTGAAGCTGTATATAGTTTACCATGATTGCCAGCCGACAAAGATGTCACATGCCTTTTACTTTTTACTGTCCTTAACAGGATATTACTCCATTTTTAAATTTAATATTTTTTTGTCCATTTGAATATTATAAAACAAGAGAGAACGCTATAGTCGGGTTGGTGTCCCGACTATCTAATACCCGTCACTCAGCTAAAGGGAGTGCGATGGAGATGGATATATACATCAGCAAAAGAGCTGTGACCATGTATCCCAGAAGAATTCGCATTTTTCAACAACAACAAAAAAAAGTACTAAAAATGGAAGATATAATATTTGTGATTAGTCTGTAAAACATCAACTCTGATAAACATTTAGTGGTAGAGAGCACCCTTAAAATATTTGACAAAACTATAAATCTTTGGGACGGAGAAGGTCGTCGGCATAAACTTAAGAACTTTCACATCCCCAGGAACTTTTTTTATGCAAATTGTTAAGACTCATCGAGTTTCATAATATAAGTATTATCGCAATTACGAATGTCGAACAAAGAATCATATATCTTGCTGCCGATACTGCAATTATACAGCTCGACCGTCAGTATGCTTAACAGTCATCAATCTGCCGACGCAGCGAAAATAGCTGACTCCACAATTCGGAAATAGAGCAATAACTCAGCACTGCATATAGCACTTTGACCCACTGCGAGTTATGAAGAATAGCTGTAATTTCATTTCCCCTTTCTACATATTTTTGTTAACGTAAACACTTTTGTACCTATAAATACCGTTAAGTTTGTTCAATAAAATCAGTCTCAATCTCAGAATACCGCTGACTGTTACTCATCTACCATCGCAATCAACAGAGGCTGTCGCTTTAGTCTTCAGATCCTCATCTTGCGCACCAGTTCTCCGCCGTCCACCTAGTTCCAAGTGCTGGGTGCGACACCTAATCAGTAGACAGTTTATGTGCTGTATACTACCCAACCCCCGATACACAATTCCTGTGACCAGGCGAAGTAACGCCACTCACGCTAAGGATAACGTATTAACATTTGGTGACCCCGACGTGATCTCACCAAGAGATCACACCATAGAACACAACGTTGGAGATATCTTCCATACGAGTCCTTTTGCCCAAGTCATCAACAAGGTGACAGATTAAGGACACCTGAGAAAAGTCGACTCAGGAAGTTGGAAGACTGGTCAACAAGGCGACCAGTTCCGTCAACGATTTAATAAAATCGTTTGTGATCCCAGCAGGAAAGGATTCGTGAATCCAATCCCGGACACATTCTCAAAGTTGTCAACACGCGACACTTTGATAACCAACACCATCCTCACAGCAAGTGCCATCGTGGCCACAGAGGGACACCTGAGATCGAACCTATCGACTCAGGATCAATAAAGGACCGGTCAACAAGGCGACCACCTTTATCCACCATTACTGTTCAGTTTCTGACCAAATCTGGTTGCGAATCGGAGCGTATCCAGCGTAAGCGAATAAAATACTCCCACCGGGTCAGAAACACAGAACAAGATCAAAATGGTTAACAGCATGGGTGAAGAGAATCCTTCATCGGACATTCAAAAGATTTTGAATGCACAACAAGAATTAGGCAATGACATTGCTAGGTGCATCAATAATTTCAAGAAAGATGGACCTGCACGGAAACAAAAGCCTGAATATTTTGAAGCCCGATTATTGGCAATTAATGAAGCCTGGGAGATGTTTAAAGAAAATGAGACTCATCTGCCAGACTCACAGAAAGGATCTAAGTACGAGAAGTATGCAAACGATCTTCGATCGACTTACGAGAAATATACCAAGATCTTTCAGGAAGGTCTTGACTTACTCTTAGCCAGTAGCAGCAAGGAGGATGAAAGTTCGGTCAAGACTTGGCAGCCACCCATGACAGAAGTCAGCGACAAAAGGCTAGCCTCACTATGCCGACGCCAAGGAGAGGTTATTGAATCCCTTAGAATGGCGCTAAAGGAGTACGCGACGGTAAAGGGTCAAGCCTCCACTAACTTCATAAGTTCTTTGTGGGCACAAGTACAAGAGGTCCATCTAAAAATTTATGAAGAATTTGACAACCCGATAGAAAAGGGCTACAACAAGGAAGCCTACGGGACGTTACAAGTGGAAGTGCAAAAGGCGCTCATGGCTGGGCCAAGTGCATCTGCCACAAACAGCACTGATGTGCAACTGCCAAGAATAAACATTCCGAAATTCGATGGAGAACTGTTAAAATGGAGACAATTCTTCGATTTATTCTCATGCATGGTTCATGAAACCAACATGCCCACCATAAAGAAAATGTGGTACCTAAAAACCGCACTTACCGGTGATGCAGAAAGGTTGATTCGGCATATAGAACTCAAGGAAGACAATTATAAAGAAGCTTGGGAAATACTTGTTGATTCGTATGACAAACCAAGACAGCTTGCAAATACTGTAATTCGCAAATTGTTGCATCAACAGGCATCTTGTGATAGCGCAAAGTCATTGCAGGAATTATATATAACAACGATTGAGTCTCTCGCCTCCTTGAAGGGCCTAGGCATCGACATATCCACATGGGATCCAATTTTAGTCGTGCTCCTGACAGACAAACTCGACATGAATAACCGGGCTTTGTATGAGCAATCACTTGGAAGCGCGACTGAGATCCAACCATTACATACAATGATAGATTTTTTGGATCAAAGAGTACGAGTCCTAAACACAGGAAAATCGGAAAAATCGTCGAAAAGAGAGCCAAAGAACTCAACGTGTGCGTCGTCAACAACTGGAAAGTTCTCTGCATGTGAATTCTGTAAAAAGGAAGCCCATCCCCTATATAGATGTGAAGACTTCCGATCTAGGCCCACATCTGAAAGATTAAATTGGGTACTGAAACAAAAAATGTGCGTCAAATGCTTCGGTACTGATCACAAAACAAAGGTCTGCCGTAGTCGAAAGTGTTTTAAGTGCAAGAAGGATCACAATACTCTGCTTCATCTCGACAGTACAGTAGAGCCTCGTACACCAATTGTAGGGGCGGCGAGTAATAAGAATTATAATCTACTCGCCACGGCTAAGGTTGCAGTACAGGCCAACAATGGGCAGTGTGCAAACTTTAGAGCACTACTGGACTCTGGATCACAGATAAATCTGATTACAGAGCGAATGGCTTCAATGTTATCACTAAAGCTTCACAATGCTAAGTTACGAATTGAAGGCATTGGAGGACTCCCGAAAACTAGTAAGGCACGAGTCAACATACTAGTTAAATCACTTCATAGTGGGTTCGCACAACGGATTGAAGCTTTTGTGTTACCCCAAATAATACCTGATCAGCCAGCCCAGCCACTTTCGCTAGCGGCTACAAAGTTATCCAAGGGAATGGCCTTGGCGGATCCCAACTTTGACAAACCAGGAAAAATAGACCTGCTCATTGGTGCAGAGCACTATTATTCTTTGCTGCTCCCAAACCAGAAGAACTTCACCAACAAAGGTCCAATTCTGCAAAACACAAAGTTTGGCTGGATCGTAGCTGGTAAGGTGAATGCTATTGACAGTTCGTCTGCCGTCTGCGCGATTAATTCCATACAAAGGTCAGCCGAGTACTTACAAGAGCTTCAGGCTCGGCACAAGTGGAAGACAGAAGCACAAAACGTCAGAGAAGGACTAATGGTGGTGGTAAAAGAAGATAATTTACCAGTAATGAATTGGCCACTGGGTCGAGTAACTAAAACTTATCATGGTGCGGATAATCGCGTTCGGGTTGTTGATGTAAAAACAGCATCTGGGATATTTAAGAGGCCCATCACTCGGTTGGCGCCATTATTCCCAGAAGAGAGCGGTGGCAAGCGCCAAAGGCCCGAAGCTGAATCCGGTCTGGAACCTGATGAACCACCTGTACGTCGGAAAAAAGTAGTGATGGGCAGCACAGTCTCAGTCCTACTGGCGCTGCTGTTGATCCTGCCGGTAGCACTGGCGCAGACTGTCAATATTACGCGTTTCACAGACCACCCCGGAATATTCTATGAACGACTCGGCACGTCAAGAACGGCAATTTCGGAATGGACCATAATTGCCTATTATGATTTGAAACCATATTGGAGCGATATGAGAATATTGTCCACTGGGATCAAGGAGCTCAGGCACAAGTGTTCTGAGTTGCATAACGAAAACGCATGCAACTCTATATTTGAGCATTTTCAACATATATATGGCGAGCTACAAGAAGGAAGCTAAAGAAATCCTTTTTCTTTCACATGTAAAATACTAAAGGACATAAATACTGGAAACAAAATAAATAACTGACAAAAAGGACACAAGGATAGTTAATAATTACACACAAAAGCGGCTTTATTTTGTTTGTTCACGACAGCGGTTTCTTGTGACTAATCTGGCAATATCAGAGTCAGCTATAAAAATATAAATTAAATGAAAACAGTTCGATGGAATTATCACATGGCTGAAATTAGCTAGAATTTGTAATAAGTCAGCATAACTGAAATATTACGCTTTACTTAATTATGAACATGATTCATTAAATCATAAACATTTCAAAACAAATAGTTTGTTGTTCAAATTTGAATAAGTAATAGCTAGCATAGAATTCCAGAACTTTATGCCTCCAACATGATTACTTTCATGATGTTTTATGATGCTTTGTAAAACCACTTCCGATGTTTTAGTTTTAAAAGTTTTAGAAGTAAAAGTAGTAAAAGTATGTCCCGAATGAAGTTGATATATTTACATACCTAGTATAAAAACACAATTTTCAATATTTTTTCGACGCTTTAAATGTAGTTGGTTTAATAAAGAAAATGTTCTTAATTTTATTAAAATATGAAAATTAGATAAATTTGAAGAATTTATGAGTTAATTTACTCCGAAAACAGTCAAATTATCTTTGACTTAATGGAAAATATTGTGTTGTGTATTATTGTTGTTTACCACCGCAGAGGCTGTTGTTGTCCGCCGAACTTCGTTTTAAAATTGGTACTAAGAGAAAATTGGTTAAAAGAAAAAAGGATCGTTAAAAATAGTAATATGATAAACTAAACTTAGCATAGTTAAACTTTTGACTTACCTTTTATGCGAAACGTAGGTAGGACTTTGAATCCTTTCGCATGATATCGCTGCTACCGGTTTCCGATTCTTCTACTTCACCCGTTATGCTGCTTAAAAAGAGGCAATTATAAATCGTGATTACTCGTTTTTTGTTTCCAAAATTGAGATTACTTACCTATGCTTTAAAAGTTTTAGCGTTGAGCCCCTAAGAATAAACAGCACAAATATTATGATACCTTGGGCCCAATTGAAATAGTCAGCCACTAAAAACATGTCTGACCAAAATTTGTTGCTTTGAACCAAGTAGGAGATTATCTCGAAAATCCAGGAAAGACCGAAAATAATAAAGAGCCGGAAAAAGAAGAAAAAACTGTAATGGGAAAAGAAACAGATTTACATTATGATTGTATGCATAAATATTACTTATAGCCTACTTCTCCACAATTGGCTCGTGCTTCCTCTTTAGATCGTGTTCAAGGTTCCATCTAACGTCAATTATACGAGTAACCGTCACAATAAACATAATTAAATTGAATATAACTAGTAAAAACATCGGTCCATAGAAGTAGATCATGGCAGACGAATATTGAGCTATGGGTTAAAAAGAAAAGCTGCTAGAGTGCCAATAAAGGTAAATACAATCAAACCCACCGCTGATCCAACAACGGTCTTCGGTGCCTATGCGAGGATTCAAATCGTTGTTCTTCACAAACTTATTGGCTAGGAAAGTGACTGCCGTCAAGGTCACCGCCATTCCCCAGGCGTAAGTGCTAAAGGTCACAAAGCGATCCTTCGCAGAGGTGCCGAATAAATCATTCTGAAGTTGCAAACTGATGACGGAAAGCCAAAAGAACGCCGCCATGACGAAAAAGTAACCGAGGAAACCTGGATTTAAAAAAAGAATCTTACTAATCAATTGTGTTTTGATCATAAAGCCGCCATATGCTAACCTGCTGTCATGCAGAAGTCCTGCGATAAGTCCCAAAGGTCAAGAAGTAGAAAAAGGTATCCCATAAAGAGGCAGGCCATGTAGCAGATGAAGCACTTTCCGTGCAAGTTCCTGAGTTTCTTAACCAACAGATATGCGGTGATCGTCAGCAGCAAGCATGCCATCGATATTATCATCACTGTGAGAAAAGAATGAAGGTGGCGAGTCAGAAAGTCCTTCAGTTACCTACGCATTTAACCTACCGACTGTCTGTGCTTTTTTAGGACGAGCTGAGCAGATATGTGGTACAACCCGAGAACTGCCGTCTTCTAACAAATGAGGCTGGAGGCAGTACTCCCACTTGCTCAGGGTGGTCTCGTGACTCATTATAGTTCCATCCTATTGATAAAATAAACCTTTTAAACTCGCCTCGGTTACTATACTATACTAAGAAATACCTCGAACAGTGTAAACTGATTCTTTTCAGTTTGGTTGTCCAGGTAGAGCAATTCCGTACACCCAAAAAAAAAATCCTGAGTGTCAATTTAATAACTGTGGGTTAAAATGACACTGCCCCTAGGATCAAATTTTTGGGGTCAATTTGCTCCCAAATGAGTGTCAAAAGTATACCGCGTTTTCAGAAAAATCGTATTTGATACTAAAAAGTGTCATTTTAGTGACACAAGGGTCACATTGATAACAATAATTGTCATTTATCGATTTCTGAAGTTCGAACTTCTATTTTCGAAGTTGGAACTGTGCCTATCGCAAGGGAGACGCAGCTATCGACCTGTCACTGTTAGTTCGAAAGTGAAGAAATTACGACGCGTTTTATGTAAAAGATCTCTAAATAAGTGTTAACTGTTTTTAAAATCAGGTGAGTACATTCTTAATACGATAATTACACTAAGTGAAGTGTGCTAAAAATATGTACATGTGCAATTTGAATAAATCTTTTAGAAATAACGTGCAATAGGAAAATTATAATTACATATGTACATACAAAATTACATTGGTAAAACAAGACTAAAAGGACATTAATAGTAATATAATTATTATTTTTATACAATTCCTATTCTTGGATTAGTTAAATTACCACAAATATGACTTGCACGTATGTATATATAGAACGCAGTGGTCCAAGGAAGCACAAGGTTGCATTCGTGTGTTACATACATACGTATCTACGCAAAAGTGTGTATCTATGCATATGTGCGTATGTAAGCACTGCGATGCGTCGCTTTCGATTTTTGTGTGTTATTTGATTATTTTTATTTAAGAAATTTGTTTTTAAGGTAGACAATGGCGGACAACGAAAATGATCAGAAACTGGCAGAATTTATAAAAGAATATAATTTGGACGATGTGTGTCTACAAAGTTTAACTGGTTAGTTTGCTGCTTCAAAAATAATTGAACAATGTTAAATAAAATTGTTTATTATTATCAGAGTGTGGATATAATTATGAAAGACTTGCATATATTGAAAGTGAGGACCTAAGTATGATTTTTCCGAGACGAGAGGATACTGCCCTTCGCTCCGAATTTAGGGCCAAATTACTGGAATGGAAACTTTCAAAAGTGAGAATATTAATGGACGTAATTTAAAACAAATATTTTAATGAGTTTTTATACAGGGTTTGAACTTGCCGTTATCAAATCGAAACACTTCAAATCCACAATCAGAACCTATTTCTATGCCAACTTCGACCAATAAATCAATATCCACCAAGGTGATTTAAAATATAAGTACTCTTTGGTAAAAAAAATAACGAGTACGATATGATCTTCATTTTTTGTAATTTAAACTTTTTATTTATTTTACTTGATTTTTTTAATTTTTTTCTTTTTTACTTTAAAATCTAGAACACTTTCAATATTCTGCAGTCTTCAGACATTGGCCAAAAAATTATAGATCAATATAATTTGGAGAAAAAATTGTCTTGCGACAATAGGAAAAAAGTGATTAATATTATTTCCGAAAGTTTTTATGATCCAGGTTCCAATATGTATGATAACGTTAAGTTAGGTGAAATTGAGAGAATTGCGGAAGGAATTGTTCAAATTTTTCCCTCAGAAAAAAAGAAGTATATTTCTTGGGGCGTAAGGACGGACGAAGAAGCAACCCTGCAGGGGTCCTTTATAACAAACTTCATAACCACCACAGGAAAAATAGGAGGGGTCGAAAAGTTGTCCAAGCGCAAGTTACATCAGATGCATATGAAGCCGATATCAATGTTTTTGAATCAGTTAATAAATTGAAGTTTTACGTGGGCGGGGAACTAGACGCAATGGAGTTGTGGAAGGCAACATACCAATATAGGAAATATATAATAAGTCAGCAATTGTCATTGCAAGAGGTGGTGGAAGAGTTTCCCTTATACAAGCAGGCGACTGGATACACTTTTGTAAGCACGATGCCTACTTTTGGCTTGTTATTGTTTGTTTTGTTTCGTAATGTCCTTATGTGTTTAAAAAATATCTTAGCTATTTATTAATAAATTTTTTTTTCAGTTGGAGCACGATTTTATTGAGCTGCACACTGGAAGTCAAAATCGACTGACTAATAAGTGGACTGAAACTATCCCGAGCTTGCTGTCAATTTATAGTTCCAATGTAAAAGATAACTTTTACAAAAACGTTCTGCTTTCGTTAGACGTAAATACAGATTTACGTAAGTAAATGATATACAATGGTATTTTGTCTTATAATCAATTAAAAATTCTTTCTTTTAGACTCCAGGGACTGCATTTTGTTCATTCTGCTTCATGCCGTTCTGAAACCGTCTTATCGCTATACAGTGATCAACGGTGACACGCAGTGCCAACGGAAGGCCACTATACAGGACAGTGTGAGCAGCTGCATAACGCATGTCACAACTGTAAATGATTTGAAGAATCAACTCGAGTTGCGGAGTAAAAAATCTGTAGAGCTAAATTCCCAATTCAGCCCTACCTGATTGTTGTCGGAACAGATTTGAACCATTTAACCGAATTTTATGTTAGTTTTGGAACGACTACGTATAAATTTAGTTCATTTGTCATTGCTTTAGACGTTTGTTTTAAAACATTTCAAGTATTTTCTTTGAAATATCCGGAAGAGTCACACAAAGTTTGGAGCTTCTTGCAAATTTATTTTTTTGAAATTCAAACAGTTTTTGATCGGAAGCACCCTTGTGTAACTAAGTTTATTCAAAACATAGAGACTTGTAAATAGATATTTTGTGTAAATTTTATTTTTCTTATTATTACCCTCTTATTTGTAAGTTTTTAATTTTAAGTTTCTGTATATATGAATCTACAAGCAATGAAGCTAATATGTTTTAAGTGTTTAAAAGAATATCCCAATATTGAAAGCCTATGTCATCATTTTAAGCACCATCATGGTTTAAAAATAAGCGATATATATAAATGTGTAAATGATAATTGCGGCCAAGAGTATTCATCCTTGCATAGATTTAGATTTCACCTTAAACGACATTTAAATATAAAATCAGTTCAGACTACGAACAATAGAGATGATAGTCTTTTAAAGTCTAGTAACATTATAAATCAAAGCAATTTACAGAATTTAAGTAATTCAACTGAGGAATGCTTTAATGATGATACACCAAGTTGCTCGCAAAATGTTATTAGTCTCAATGTTCCTGGAAATGATTCTTCAATACAATATTTTTCTTTTGAGGAGGAGATTTCAAGCCTTGAGGGAAAAATATCATCCATATGTCAAGACACGTTGACAAAGTTATATGCGAAAGACAGTTTTTGTAGGAAAGACGTTTTTTTTATAAAGGAAAGTATAGAAATAGTTAATACTGTTATAGTAGATTCCATTAGGCAATTATTTTTAGATAAATTACCCAAAGAGCTTCAATCTCAAACTAATTCATTTCTTACTTTTTGTTCGACACCTTTTAATACCATTAATTCAGAACACAAACTTTTAAAAAAATGTTCTCAGATGAATCTTTTAAAAAACCAATTGTCTTTAACGTCAACAATGAAGTTCAAGAAGTTCAAAAATGTTATAAGCCTACTCTAGATGCCAGTAATGTAAAAGGATGTATAATGCCAATCGAATTTCAAATTAAGAAGTTTTTTGAACTACCTGGCGTTTTAGAGGAAACTTTAGACAATATGAAAAGACTTCAAAGCCAAAATACCAATACTCATTATATAAATTCTGACTCATGGAAAGAAAAATTAAATCATTTTAAGGATAAAATAGTAATTCCCATTTTTTTGTTTCTTGATGGATTCGAAGTCAACAACCCATTAGGAAGTCATTCTAGCGTGGACAACGTATGTGGCACTTACTATACGTTTCCTGTAATTCCCCAACATTTACTGTCGAAACTTGATTTCATATTTGTCGCGGCCTATTTTAAAAGCGTTCATAAAAAAAAATATGGAGATGATGTCTTTTTTAAACCCCTTATACAAACATTTGAAAAACTTCAAGAAGTAGGAATAACAATATCTACAAAAATCGGACCGAGGAGGATATTCTTTATACTCTCCAATATTCTAGGTGACAACTTAGGTCTAAACGAAATTCTTGGCTTTACAACATCGTTCAACGCGACTTTTTACTGCCGGTTTTGCATGCTATCCAAAGAGGATAATGCTAAAGGATATCTTGCATCACCAAAAAACTTAAGAACAAAAGATAGCTATGAAAAAGCAGTGAAAGAAAAGGATCCAAAGCTAACTGGCATTAAATCGAGCTGCATTTTTAATGAGCTAAAATTTTTTCATGTGACTGATAATTTTATTGTTGACGTTATGCACGATTTGTTTGAGGGAGTTTGTAGGTACAGCATTTGTGAAGTATTGGTACATTTTATTTTGAAGGAAAAGTTTTTTACTTTAGAAAATTTTAATTACCGTAAAAAAATGTTTGAATATGGTGAAACCGAAAGCGGCAACAAATCAATAAATTTTGAGCTTCACCAACTGAAAAATACTTCCATTAAAACATCAGCATCAGAAATGAAAACTTTAATGCATAACTTTACTTTAATAGTGGGAGATTTGGTTCCTGTTGGCAATGAAGTTTGGAAGTATGTTACTAATTTGGTTAAACTCATTGATTTGTTGCTTCAAAGTGAATTTGATTTAAAATGTATTAAAAGTTTATCTCTATTGATTAAAAATGTAAATGAGGATTTTGTACGTCTATTTGAAAAGCCACTCAAACCTAAGTTTCATTTTTTAACCCACTATCCTCAAATAATAAAAATGAGTGGTCCTCCAAAATACTTTTGGAATTTTAGGTTTGAAGCAAAACATAGGGAGTCAAAAATTTATTCAAGGAATGTTATGTGTCGTAAAAATATTTCATATTCACTTAGCATGAAGGCTGCACTAAAATTTACCGTGTTTTTGAATGAAAACGAAAACGGGTTTCCACATATTTTTATTGTTAAAAAACAAACATTTTTTGACATAAAAACATCCGAATATTTTTCTATTTTGGATAATTCTAAAAATAATTTTGAAGATATTTTAATTAAACACTTAGAATATAAAGGTCTTACATATAAAGAGGGTTTCTATTTAACTGTTAATAAAGACAGTCAAAATTTAAATTTACATAAGATAAAGCACATTTTTGTTACAACTAAAATGGAAATATATATCTTAAGTGAGCGATTTAGATTACTAGAATTTAATGAACACTTTCAATCATTTAAAGTAGGCGAAAAAGACAATAAATTAGAAATAAATAAGATAGATGTATTTAACGGACCGCCCATTCACTTACATATCATATCGGATGGAACCCCATTTGTTCGAATAAAATTGTTTTAGAATAAGTAAATATATTTATTAATAAATATTGAAATAAAAAAATTTAATCGATTAATATTAACAAAATGCAAAAAAATCCA
This sequence comes from Drosophila lutescens, assembly GCA_037075285.1. NCBI lineage: Eukaryota > Metazoa > Arthropoda > Insecta > Diptera > Drosophilidae > Drosophila > Drosophila lutescens. Next base: position 1,159,636 of record JBAMCF010000598.1, read on the forward strand.
TTGGTTTTGATTTTTTGGGTGCGGAATGAAAATTTATTAGCGGGTCATTTTGATACCAAAAGTATATTAAATTACTGCGAAAAAGTGTCAATTTGGCCTATTAATACTAAGAAAATGTCACCAGGTAGTGGCTTTTTGACACCAAAAAGTGTCAATTTGGCCTATTAATACTAAGAAACTGTCCCCAGGTAGTGGCTTTTTGACACCAAAAAGTGTCAACTTGGCCTTATATTTATACTAAGAAAATGACACCGGGATGTGGCATTTTAACACCAAAAAGGGTCAAATTAATATTTTCGAAAATATTAAAGTGACACCAGAATAGGGTCAATTTAATGACGTTCGGATCAACGATTTTTTTCCACTCAATAGTGTCACATTGACACCTAAATAGGGGCATATTGATGACTACTTTTTTTTGGGTGTAGTTTCACAGGACATGGAGGAATCCCACCGCACTGTTTTGTCGTTTTCATAGTGCCATTTGACCACCAATCCATTTTGGAGAGTTACGTTCAGGAATGGATCAAGCCCACTCAACTCCGCCTGCGTCATCTCGGAGCACACGCCATCCTTCATTATTTGGTTGTAAGGGCAGCAAGATCTTACTGCAAAACCATTGATATTCTCCGCATTTGTTGATTGAATCATCAGCAAAAGAGCTGTGACCAACGATCCGAAAATTATTCGCATGTTTCAACGAAAACAAAGTTCTGAAATTGGAAGATTAGATGTGATTAGACCGAACTACTTAAAATTTGATCAATATTTGGTGATAGTACAAAACTGTACACTTAAAGGGAGGCATAAACATAAGAACTATTTAGAAATGTATTCACGTTCTTATCTTAAATCCAAGGAACTTTCTTATTCAAATATAGAAAGAAATCTTTTATTTTTCTGAATTAAAAAAGATCTCTTGTTTTTTGAGGTTACTTGTTGTTTGAGTCAAAATATTTATAGATGAATAAAGGATATATACTCGACTTCAAAACTAAATTCTCACTTTAAGGACACAAGGATAGCTTTTTTATTCGTCGTGAACTAACAGCGGTTTTCTAACGACTGATCCAACTACTCTGTCAAAATTCTCTCAGAGTAGCAGTAGCAGTCGCGTGGAATTATCAGAATATACTTAGAAATTTAAGTAATGGAATTGGGAGAAACCCAGCATTAGTGATAAGAAGCCAACGACTTGTGTTCCGTATTTTTGAAAATATAATGCGTATAACTTAATAATGATCATGATTCATTTATATAAAAAATATACAAAACAAATAAATCAAGTAGGTTGCTAGTGAAATTGTAATAGGAATTAGCTTGCTAAGGATTTCAGAACTTTGTGTCTCATACATGATTACATCTATTATGTTTCCTGCTTCAAAAAAATGTTTTTTTCATCGGCTAGAAAATATATAGATTGAGAAGTTTTCATATCTGTAATGCAACAGCAAATATTTTCATGTATTTTCGGGCATGTTCGAAAATATTAAACCATATCAACTGGAACACTCTTGTCGCCTCCTCCACACATGCATATGGATGTGTGTGCAACTGCTCGTGTCCCTCTTTAGTTCGAGAGCTCTGGATCCCTGACTAAACGTCTCCTCTTGCATCCCGCTCCTCTGCCCGCTTCTCCCCCCAGCTTTAGACTCTTCCTGTGAGCTGTGGCAACAGCTATATTTGAATATTTAATTTTTTAGCGAGCTGGGAACATTTCGCACTTCGGAACCTGACGCTAAACGATGCCAGAGAGCTATCGTTGTTACCCGCCAGCCTTTCTGTTCTGTTTCCATCAGCCAACCAAACACCCTCGCCCCCTTTGTTTCTGCCTGTGTATGTGGAGGGGAATGGGGTTTTTCGAAAAGCAAACAAAATGCTTTCGACGGCAAATGAATCAGCTTGTGCTATATATACTTCTATATATGCTGGCTTAGTTGATTGCGAGTTCAATGCTCGCTTTTTGAGGACACAGCCGAAATTGGCTTCATCGAAATTGTCCAAATTCATAATTAATATAATTCGGACACGATTCAGTTTGATGTGCAACTCCCACCAATTGCCGCCCATTTGGCCATTTTTCACCTGTCACGTTTTTAATTAAAAGAATTTCGCTTTAATAAATTCAACTTTGACAGCAGTAGGTCGCCAGAAGGTGCCAGGCAAATTAATGAATGAGTGGCGAATGCACCCAGCTCATGTTTAACCGTTTCGCCAGTTAACCGGGCAACAATTTAAACGTCCTTTCAATATTTAATTGACTTGGTCGCAGTAAAGGAATCCCCGCGCATTTCCGTTTCAAAAAGAATGGCCAAAAGGATTGTCGTTCGTAGTCGCCTTGCGTAATCAATTTGCGTTCTGTTTGCCATTTCCCATTCCCTTAATATTAAATGGGTAACAATGGGTTTGTTGTGGGCTTACCTCATTGAAATAATGGTTTTCTAATTGAATTTTACAAAATGTAATCGTTATGTCAATGCATTAAATTAATTTTTATACACTGAAATCTTTAATAAATATTTTATTAAAGTTGTACATCAAAAACTAAAATTGTTTTCGAATTTCGGTTTTTGATTTTAGATTTCTTTGTCAAACTGTTTTTGCTACTGTTTCATCTTTCCTTTTTTGGGCTTCCATTTTATATAGTAGCACTAGATTAGAAAATTAATCTTTAATATATTTGAAAATATATTACTGTTACCAGGTGAAATTCCATTAATTCCTTTGACATTTTCTCATCGAGTACATTTTTAACTTAATTTATACCAATGATCATTTTCAATTTCCTTTCTCTTGTAGTCGTTGCATTTTTCCGAAAAAATTTCGTTGGGAAATTCCATTAATCCGTTTGACATTTCGCCGCTGAGTTGAAGCGACCCAGTTTGACATCGCCTTCAGTGCAGAAATCTCGAAACTTTTTTCTTCCTCTTATTTTCAGTTTTCACGAAATACCGCAAAAAGAGCACGTCGAAGATGGGTGGAAATGAGGGAGGGGGTAAGGAGGTGAAGAAGGAGCAGCAAAGTTGGGTAAAGAGTCGTAGGAGGCAAAAGCAAAAAATGCGCGCCAAACTGTATGACATTATGGCCATTGCCAGGAGTTGTTGTTGATGTTGCTGGCCCACGCGCTCCACTTTACGTGCAATGTCACCCATAATGTCGACCTCACATACATACACTGAACTCAATGGCACTGAGAAAAATTGGAACTCAAAATTATGAAAACTTTTATAATACCTAAAAAGTTGTAATTCATGTTATAAACTGGTTAAGAAATCTGATGTGTATTATGATAAATTAAAGAAAAATTCAAATATATTTTGTAAAAAATATAAATATAAATAAAAATCTTTGTTAAAACATAACAAATGTTTGTAATGTAATTTGTTGTAATTGTTCTCAGTGCATTTAGCTAAGACCCACTAATACCCACACACCTATATAGAAATCCACTCACACTCGCAGAAACTTCCGCTCTGGTTGCATTGTTCATTTAAATTCTAATTTGTATTTGGTGCACTCGACAGTGGGACAGCCTTCAGGGCGGGATTAGGGGGCGTGGCAGAGGACAGTGGGCGTGGGTGGGTGGCGGCAGAGGACACGTTTCCTGCCAGTGGACAGGTGTATAGGTCGACATGGTCCCTGACTTCGAAGCCCCCTAAATATGCACAAAAAAAGAAGTCAGCCCAGTCGTGTTCCAATAATGTCCTTGAAAAAAGGCAAATTCAACCTGCCAACTTTCGTTTGCTGTTTTCGGTGGGCGTAGGTGAGACTTTGCCGGTGGGCGTGGTTCCCAACACACTCACACAATTTGTTATTGTTAACTGTTCAGCTGGTCTCCAAGTGAGTTCATCTTGATTCCAATTTTCGCTGGCAAATTTGAATTTCCTCTAGATTTGCAATCATATTTTTATGAGCGAGAGAGAGAGATATTTCTATTGCGTAGAAAAATCTTCTGCAAGTATTGAAAGTCCATAAAGCATCTAATTTCTTGATAAACGAAAGTTTGCAAAAGTTTTTCGCAAAGGAAAATGTGCTAAATAAAGAAGAGAACTTTGGTTCGGTTGAGGTTATCCAAAGACTACATTTTTAATGTCTTCTAAGAGATTAATTTTTTGGCATTTATTAAAATAATTAATTAAATAATAAAATATTCTTGAAAATATAGTATACTAGTCTTTCTTGATCTTAAACTCCTGCGATATTGTCTTCATCTATAAAAGTTTATTTTCGTTAAAAATATACTTAATCCTTTAAATTTAACTTGAATTCCCTTCCCACTTTCCTTTTTTTTCGCTGTCCCATTCCGTAATCCAGAATTTCCTTATCTCGTTTTCATTGCATTGTTGGCTATCGGCAATTCCAATCTGTAGGCTCCCCGAGTTTTTCCGGCGATTCCCGTGCATTTTCCCTCGCCCGTTAAGCCGACATGTCGTTTCATTTAAAGTTTATCGCGTTTTCCCCTTTGCTTTCCATCCCCCATCCCCCTTTCCCTTGTTTTTCATCCCTTTCCTCGGGTTTTAGTGGGCATTCTGAGTTTTTTAATTCAGTTGCAGTTTGTTGTTGGCGCTGCTTTAGTTGATTAAAAACCGCACTCAAAGTGGAAATGCGCTTTTCTTTGTTCGTCCCATCTCTTTCTCTTTCTCTGCCCCTTCCACTATCCCCATCTCTCTCGCACAATGTGTCTTATGGCTTTTGTTCTGGAATTTATAGCAGGTTTAACCCACTTCGCCGCAATGCTCTCGATTTCAGGGCCCAAGGCTGTCGGCCATGTAAACTTTTTAAATTAGTTGTCAAATGCAAGCTGCTAAGCGGAATGCGATAACACACACACATACACACTTAGATATACACACATACCAACATCCAAGGGAAAATCGCTAACTGGCATTAATTAAAAGTCAAAATATTTCCAGAGTTTTATGTCCGTTGCGGCATGCTGCATATTATTGCGTGCCACGGGTGCATTGACTCCGCCTCGCGAAATGAAATGCAACTCGATGGGAAATTGTTGTTCAAATGTTTCGGCTGACTTTTACTTGGCGAAAAACCATAAACTTAAATCTTAGATAAGGAAATTAAAAAAAGCTTAAGTGTGGTTAGCAGTTAAGTAGGATTATTATAGTGTAAAATGATTTTTTTGCTTGTCTAAGAAGTAGAGCCTGAAAACTATCGATATTTTCGATATTTTCACAACATGGATTCGATAAAATCGATGTTTTTAAGGGAAAACTCTTATTAAATATCGAGAAATAGCAAACTGAGCTCTATTAGGAACCCCCAGAAATAATAAATGATAGTTTCAGTTTTTAAATTAAGTTTTCCTAGTTTATTTTGTAATTTTGTAACAAATTGTTGTTGTTTTCTAAGCTAGTTTTTAAATAAAACTTGTTACAATTTTGACTTGTACATTTTTGTACTGATTAAAAAGTTTCGATTTGTCACAAAAATAAATAATAGCCAAAAGTTTCTTTAGAATGTAGACTTTGCCTACAAAACTACTTAATTTGGTTTGCTGTTTGTTTTCTCTCCGTGTAGCTTAACTGCAGCGGTTGGCTCTTTGGTTGCTAACTGCATAAGCCGATCCTCTCAGGCTTCGTCGTAGTTGGGCTTATCGCCAAACTTGACGGTTCCACGTTGCCGGATATTATCGCGCGTTTGCCGCTTGTACTGACCCCTTGGCGCCTTGGCCAGCGGCTGCTCGAAGGCCACGGCACTGGGCCCAATGGGACTGGCCAGCTGAAAGCCGCTGTGGGCCACCTCCGATGGCCACTTCTCGCCGTGCATGGCGTCCACGAGGGCGGCCTCCAGCTCCTCCTCCTCCAGCTGCTGTTTGTGCTGCTGCTTCTGGTGGCGCTGCTGATCCTGAAGGCGGGCCCTTAGGCTGCTCATCGCAAAGGATGGCGGCGTGGTGCTGCCCACCTCCGAGCTGTCCTCGGATTCACGGATCACATAGACCTCCTTGTGCTGCTGGTGCTGCTGCTTGCGGGGCCTCCGCGTGGTGGTGGCCTCCCGTTCGCGGAACTTCTTCAGGAAGGAAGGTGGATAGTTGGGAGCCTCTGTGGTGCTGGTGGTAGAAGTCGTGGTGCTGCTGGAACTGCGATGCCTGGGCCTGGGAACATGGTGCTGTTGTTGTACCGCTACTGGCGATGGTTGTTGATGATGATGATGCTGCGACCTGAAACTCATCCCCTGACTGGGCACAAAGCCACTCTCCATGGAGGCCACCGCCGCCTCTACGGTCTCCACTTCACCACTCGCCTCGCCCGTATGCTCGGTGACCTCGTAGCGGTGACCCATTTGCTTGGCCACCTCGTTCTCCGCCTCCTCCTCCTCTTCCCTCTCATACTCGTAGCTCACCAGCTTCTCGGGCTTAGGCAACATTTCATGATCCCCACTGGATGAAATATCCGTGTGCAGATGAGTCAGGGCCTGGGGTCTGAGGGTCACAAAAGATGAGGGCGTTTCACCTGCCTTGTAAACGGGCTTCCAGCTCTGGTACTCCATGATCTTGCCGGAGATCACTTCGTTGGAGGAGGAACCTCCTCTTGGTCGCTTCTTGAAGTACTTCTCCATTATCGCCTCATCGCTGGTCATCGGCGCCTTTCCCTCGGCTATGAGTTCCTGCTCCTTTTCCAACAGCCTCATCCGATGATCATTATTATGCACCGAGTGAGCTATCATCACCGTGGATTCCGTGACAGTCGGTTTTGGTATGGGTCTCCGGAGTTTAATCACCTTCTTCGCCGACGGTCGCATTTTGATGATCTTCATGGGCTTGTTGTTGTGGGGATTGCGGATGATGTACTTCACTCGCGTCATCTCGGTGGGCAGGAAATCCATGGTGGACTTTTGGCCATGTCCCGCCGTGCTCGGCATGAGATCCGTGAACATTGACTTCATCGCCCGGGCTCCGTTGAACATCCGTCCCAGCACGCCGCCCATCACCGAGTTGTTCATCTCTTGCCACATGAAACGCCGCTGGATTCTGTGTGGCGAAAAGTGAAAGTAAAAGTGGCGAAATTCATTTGACACGTTTTATTAGCTTATTATGACAATCGTTGAATGGATAGTAAAGGATTTGGTGTTCATTAAGAGACTATAAAATGTGTTGATTGAAGAAAAAAGCGAGTAAAAAAGGGAGTGCCTGAAATAAATATCAGTTTCACATTTCCAGCATTGGTAATGGCCAATTGATTACCTGAATCACTGAACTCTTACGTATCGAATTCAAACTTAGTTTATTGATAAAACTATTAAAACGACATGATATACATTAATCTTTAAATGGGTGTGAAAGGATTTGAGGTCTATTGAAAGTCTTTTAATGTGGTAATGAAAAAAAGGCGTATAATATAAAAAGTGACTCAAATAAATTTTGTAATGACTGAACTCATTTATGATTCGAATTCAAACGTATTTTATTTTTGAGACTACACTCAGAAAAAAAATTTTCCTTAATTTAAGTCCATTGACTTTGATTTAAGGAATAATGGCTTTAAAATGGCTATCAAGTCTATAAGTGGACTTAAAAATTTTCATCCCATATAAGTTTTAAGTCTAAATGGACTAAAAATGGACTTAAGTCCATGTAACAGTCCATATGGCCTTAGGTCCATTTTTAGTCCATTTAGACTTAAAATGTATATGGGATGAAAACTTTTAAGTCCATGTATAGCCTTATTTAGCCAATTTTAGTCCATCGTTCCTTAATTTAAAGTCCGTGGACTTAAATCAAGGTAATTTTTTTTTCTGGGTGTATTAAAACGACTTGATATATATCAATTTTTAAATGAGTGTGAAAGGATTTGAGGTTCATTGAAAGTCTGTTAATGTGGTAATAAAAGAAAAAGGCGTATAATATAAAAAAGTGTCTGAAATAAATTTGAAATGGACAACTTGTTAACTGAATCACTAAACTCTTTTCGAATTCAAACGTATTTTGTTTTTGAGACTAATAAAACGACATGATATATATAAATCTTTAAATGGGTGTGAAGGATTAAAAGATTAAAAATGTGGAAATGTACCAAAAAATGATTATAATGTAAAAAGTGACTGAAATAAATTTGTAATGGCAATTTGTTGGCTAAATCACTGGTATCTTTTGTGTTTCGAATTCAATTTTAACACTTTTTACACTAGTCAAACGGGTAAATATAGTTTCTTTTAGTAAATTATTTAAGCCCACTTAATTATATTTTAGTGAGCTCCAACTCACCTGTGATCCTCTGCCTGCTGCTCGCCTCTGATCGAAATCAGCTTTAGCAGCAACAGCAGCCAAATCCAATTGATCTACGAGAGTTGAAGAAGTGGTCCAAATCCAACCGGATGCAAATCGGTTGACGACAATGTCAATTAGCTGATGTGTTCACACTTCCTTGGTAATCCATTTCTGGCTTACTTACGCAATGCTTCCTCATGTTTGGTTGGCCAATAAACTGGAATATTCCCACCGCAATCGCAGCTCGATTTGAATATTTTTTAGCAATTTTCGAATTAAGAGTAGCTCGTTTCGTGGCTGCTGGCGAATTTCAACTGTCGGCGCCTGCGCGCCAAGCACTTGCTTTTATATAGTTGCAAGTTGCTAGTTGCTGGTTGCAGGTTGCAAGTTGCAAGTTGCCGTTGCTCCAATTATTATGGCTTTGAGCTTGGCATTGGCATTTCCATTTTCACTTTCGTGGGGCACAACAATGGGCTTTTGACTGATAGGCTGGCCGCCTTTCGTCGGGCAATTAGTTCCATTACTTTTCGGTATCTTTAGTGCCTGTGGTTTTGTCTGGCTGCTTGGTTTTCCTTCCTTTACGTTGCCTCGTGTTTTTCTTTTCCATCCCCTTGGCTTCTTCTACTCTCAGTTTCAGTTTCCGTATGCATTTTCTTGCTGCTTGATTTCGCCTGCATTTTGCAGCTGCCTACCGGGTGCCGTGAAGTTTTAAATATTTTGTTAAATTTCATCAAGAGCTTCGATTTGCACCAGGCACCGAACAGAGTGCAACTGTTTAATTATGACTTAATATTTATTAATGAGCTTTTTCGGATTCTGCTTTGCAGTGCAGGCACTTCAATTTATCGACGCCAGGCATTGCCTCACCATATATTGCATCCTCATCATCGTCCTCATGCGATTGTTGGGCATACTATATATATAATCATCATCAATACGCCATCTGTGGGCCGAAACGTGCCAAACGATTCGGTTCGGTAAATGACTTTGTGGCGTGTGTGCACTTTTCTGCCCATCATCATCATTATAATGATGGCCATGGTAATGCTGTTGATGTTTGTTGAGATATTTTTTCTGTTTGAACAAAGTGTGCTCCACTCGAATGCATATATCTCTGCGGCAGGTGGCGCCACTTCAAAGTCAAATGCCTCATTATCAAGAGACGTGTGTCAACTGCAAAAGCATTTAATGGAATATGTTTTTGTCGAAATCGAGTGGTTATAAGAGAAATGTATATACAAAGTTCTTGGACATAAGTACTTTCAATAAACATTTTTTTGATATTTTTATCACTTTAACAGGGTTTGTAAACTTTTAATTATAACGAAATATGGCTAACAATCTACCAAAATAGTTGTTCAATTAATTTAAATAATTTGAGTATTTCATTTTAATCTGCGGTAGTTAAATAGTAAGCAGATGCCATTAAACTGGTTTATTTCCTTTAGAGAAATGAATTCAAATGCTCGACATTTATCAATAGTTTAAGACTTTCCCATATCAATAGACTTCAAGAATGTTTAATTAAACGATGCGTTAGCTGAGCTTTAACGTTGCACTTTATCACAATATCAGACTTCAAAATGTGTAAGCCCTTTTAAGCCGCTTAAGCTTGCCCTTTACGAAGTTATCAAGTTGCAATAATTGCATTTGTGCACTAATTAAACATCTGTTAAATAGAACAAGGCGGACGGACATTAAATGCGTATATATTACCGCCCATGCACATCATTTGAGTTTGCTCAGCTCTTTGGCAGTCGGCAAATTACGCATACGCAACGTTGAGCGAGCTGAAGCCCTGTTCAGAACGCGCTCCACGCTTCAGTCAATAATGTATTTAAAATGCCATTTGTGTAAATGGATTATGTAATCGATGCAACATTGTGGTAGTAGCAGCTAATGCAATATGCCCTTCCGCCCCTTAGGCCCCTCTCTCCCTACGAGAACATTGTACATGCTCCACTTGTATGTTTGTACGTACGTAGTACACGCATATAGACATATTTGTGTTATTGCTGCCTAGCCTGACTTTGCTGATAATGCTAGCTTACAGCCGAAGTCCTGAACTATTTGTCGTTGTAGTCGTCCTTGCATAAAAGCAAATTGATGCCCTAAGCCAAATATAAACACAATAAAACCAAACAAGCCGCAACAACAATGAAGCAGCACACACGCACAGATAGAGAAAATGTCCTATAAAACTATGAATTATTTCATTTAATTTTACTATACTAAAATAATAGTTTTAAATTGTTAACATTTGAATAAAAAATAGCTATACATGCTCATAATAAGTATTTACCTTAACTTAAATTGATTTGTAACGTTCGAAAAGGGCCATAACTGGTTGGGAATTATAGCGCCCCCAGAGCGGTAAACTTCGAAAAGCTGATCAAGCCCATTGTAAAATATTAGATAAATTATTTTCTTACACATTTTTATGTACAAGTGCTAAAATACCTTACTAGAAATACCTGAAACCTTTGACCAATTTTGTAAGATATTTTTCTCTCAGTGCCGACAAATGCCTGCAGGGAATATGAGTTTGTAGAGGGAGAGCTGGGATGGTACTGCCTGTATCCTGTATCAGTTGGCCAAGCATAAGGCGAAAGCTAACTGCAAATTGTATGAGCTCGAATTTTGCCTCGGTGCCAGAGATTTTTTCATCTTACCCCCTCCCCGATTCCACCCTCTCGGCTTGAAGCTAAATCGTTGATAACATTCGCATTTCGGGTCTTAGGATAGACACTCTTTAGGCCAGATAGCCGAAGCTCGAAGGATAACAAAAGCATTGCCAAGCTGCAATAACTTTGACGAGAATCGGACCCTGATTGATACGGATCGATGGTCGCTTACATTAGACAAGCAAAAAGGGGACAAAAGGGGCTGGGATTTACAGATGACTTCAATGAGCTGATGTTGCTGCAGTTTGACTGCAGAAAGTTTGGAAAATAGGGCAGGAAAAGTCAATACAAACAAGTTGATACACGCTTTTGAAATATAACAAAAACTCTAATAAAAAGTATGGGATCTGTAAGGGAAGTATTTAAATGTGATTTGCTTATATTTAAGTTTATAAATGCCGAAAACTCGCTTTAATTAAATCCGTTTTTAAAATCTTATAAATTTCCATAAAGCTGACCGCAATTACCTTTTAAAAATATATTTATTTTCATGTCCTCCCCGCTTCTTGTTTTTATTTTTCTTGCGTAAACCAATTTGTTGATATTGATGCTGTTGTTGTTTTTGTTTTTCTTCCTGCTCTTAAAATTATATTTACGTTTATTTTGTAGTAAAAATGCATTTACCTGACGTCCGCTGTTCGATGTCCCCCTTTCGACCTTTCGTCCTTTTTCCCGCATTTTCCTGGAGTCTCAGATTCCTCGCTGATGCCCTGATGTCCTTGTTGCTGTTGCCGTGCACTGATTTAAAGCCAGGAGCACTTCTGTTGTTCCGGTTTCATTTTTTTTTGTCGCTTTTGCTGGTACTCCGGTCTCGTTGCAGTTTTGCGACACCATTTTATGGTCGAGACACACAAAAGAAGGAGCTGCAGATATTGCGCATACGCTACGTTTTCTTAGCTCGTCGACATCCATGGATTGTGAGCTCATGTGAATGTGACTGGGGCCATCACAAAAGCTTTGAAGTTGCATAGATAAGCTTCGGTTGGGAGCAAATGCTGCATAACCCCAGGCGATTTGGCCGCGAAGGCGACAACTAGGAGAATGGGTGGGGATTTTTTTTAGCAGTGAGTGGAAAAACATAAACTTATGTCATAAGCCATAGCCTCTTGGCAACGCACAAGGGTCCCGTTCCGTTCAGTCCTATGCCGTTCCAGGCATTAACCCATGTAAGCCGAAGTGTGGCAGACAATGGCCGCGGGACCCACAGATACTAGATACCCAGAACCTAGAAAACCCCCATTCTATTCGCACACTAAAAGAAAAAGCATGGCCCGCACACATTTTAAGCTTATTTAATGCGCGCATAAATTATTCAGAGTGGCCAGAGGAGGGGGCGAAAAAAGCTTCGCGTCCTGGGCATACTCAATTATTTTAGATTATGTTTGGATTAGTGGTCAGGAGCGCAGGACTCCACTAGGTTCCAACGGTTCAATGGTCCCTCCGTCTGGTTATTGCACTTTATTGTCATTGGAGTCGCACTGGCGATGACAGCTTTGGGTCCTCTGCCCTCCGGCCGGCTTCCTCCTGCTCCTCCTTTCTCTTTTTTCGGCTGTGGCCTGCAGACCCGGCCCAATCAATATTTAATTGACCCATTTCAGGGCATTCTTTTGCTATGAATGGGGAGTTTTTTTCCCCCGGTGAAAAGCATTTTATCAATAGCTGCGAATAAAGAGTGGGAGATTAAAGTTAAACCATAAGTCAATACGGTGTGTGTTATATACTTTTATTTTATACACGTTTTTTTTGCGGTCGGGGAGTAATTGTCGCTTAAACCATATGTAAAATATGCCTGTTTTTTCTAGGGTTTCTTAATAAAATCGTTTAGTCAGAAAATGTATAGTAAAATATATAATACTTTGATTTAAAAGAATTTTTTAATCCTTTATCTACAAATTTCTTTTGAGAGTCCTTTTCATTTGTTTTTTTTTTGTATCTACCTCTGTTGAAAAATATTTTAATGAAATATATTACAACTTCTTTAACTTAAGGCTAGTATTTCGACAAATGTAAAACGAATTCAGCAATGGTCTTCTGGTTTTTTATATGACACTCCTTAATTTTCTCGATTGGACCTTCGAAATGTCTCCTTTAAATTCTTAGATAGACCTTTGCCACCTCCAGATACTGGGATACTCCAGGCCAGTGAGCCATTTAGGGCATAAATTAGATTAGAACAGACCATAGCCGGTTGGTAATGGGCGCTGAAAGCATTTTTTTAGCCGTTTTCGCCAGGCCATGTACTTAATTTATATTAATGTGGCCGCCATCTCTCTCTGTCTCTGCGCTTTGTACATCTGCCAGCGTCCTAAATTAATTTACACGACGCACGACAAAAAGCGAGTATCTGCAGAATCCCTGATGCCCCATAAAATGTGCTCGTCCCTTGCCAATCTCGCTTTTTTCGGGCCTTCAATTCACTTGCATGGCCATTGATGATGGGTTGTTGTTGCTGCTGCCGCTGCTGTCATATTCAATCAAATTTGTTATGGAAATAAATTGACAAATAAATTGTTGTATCAATTTATTCGTATCATTAGCGTGTCCCATGGCGGCAAATTGGTTTTCAATTTGATTTCCAAATGAATTGATGGAATTTGAAAAGATTTAGGTTTTTCCCCGTGAACAAGCAATTCTTTTGTGGGATTATTTCGGAGTAATTGACTTTTTTACAATAAATAAATTTTAATGTCTTTTTAAATATTTTGGATGGGGAACTAAAAAGTTCGAAAAATTTTAGTTGTATACAATTTGACATTTAAAATATTTTTGTTTGGTAATTTTTGATTACAGCGGAATTTAATTAAATTTTTGCGTTCTTGTGTTTGGAATTTTCTAATATTAAATCACATTTTTTAAAGCACAAATATTGTTGTTTATTTATAAAGAAATGAATTTTATTTCGATATTCTTTAAGCAAATAAATCTACTACTATCGGAGTGACCCAATTTTTTTCATCCCTTTTATTGTGGTAGCTTGTGGTTTTCCCTGCCCATTGATACGCACACATTGTGTTTCATTTCGATTCTGGAGCCGTAACCTCAGAATTCGCCGCCGGCAGCGACACGCTGATTAAATCAAATAACTTATGGCTTAGCTGCCGCTCTCCTCTTGCCCTCCCTTCGTCCTTGGATTCCAGGAATCGAAGGCAGACGTTCCTGGCTGTTCTGCAAGGAGCAAGGATACTCCCAGTTGTCGGACAACGGAAATCAGCGCTGCCCAATCTGCTGTGTGGCCGAGTTTGGTTTGCTTTGGCTTGGCTTGGTTTAGTTTTCTTTTTGGCTGGATGGATAGTTCGGTGGTGCAGAGGTGAAGCGGTGAAGTGGAGCACCACCGCCGTGGCTCATTGTGTATGAAATTTGCTCAACTGCAAGCCAAGCAGAAGGAAATTGCACATACACACAACCGCACGGTCTTATCCTGCTCACTGGATTCTATTCGTTTCTTTTTTTTTCCACCAGAAGCTTCTCCTTTTCTGCTCGACTGCTGATGCGAAAGCTTCCTTGAAGCACTCAGAGAAAAATAGAGTGAGCATTTTACATAGACAATAGCAATGTGCATTGAATTTACAAGATTAATGCGACTTAAATCAAGGTTAATTATTTTTTTAATGCCAATGCACTTACGTCTTTTTTTTTAAAGATGGCCAACAAAATACCCAACCCATTTGGTAAACTCCTCAAAGTTATGTAAAATCATAAAACTTATTTGTAAATTTATTGCAACTAATATTTTAAGAATGTAAAAATGAAAAATGTAATAAATTTAAATATCTAATTATATAACTTTTTTAAAAAATCAGAACATTTTTCAATTTTTAAGTAATAGCGCTTTTAAATTTTCTTTAATATCTATAAAAAAAATTTTAAATATACATATAGTTATGTATTTTTTGAAGTGTACAACTGCTGCTGCCATTTTGCTTAGCCATACACTTGAAAACGTTTACAGTCCGTTGCCGTGTGTGTTTGTGTGGGTGCTCTCCTGTTTGTGGTCGTGCGAGTGTGCGTGTATCCGTTGTGTGAGACTTTCATTGTTAGTGTCGCTGTCGCAATGTTCATCTTTTGTTTCAATTGCTGCTCTGCTGACGGTCAGCTCAGATTTCTGGCCATATCTAAGCGAAATCATCCCATCGTCCGTCCCGTCCCGTCCTCTCCCCTCCTCCCCTCTTCCCTTCGTGCGGTTTAGGTTTATTGCAATTGATTTTGACGCCGCTGTTTATGCCAACTGAAGAACAATCGGAGCAGTTTAATCCAACTGCCACTGCCACATTCGCTTTTGTGTTTGTGTAAGCATTTCCCGATTGCGATTGCGATGGCGATGTAAGGCAAATAAAATCGTAGCTTAGGTGAAATGTCCGGGGGAGCAGGAAAACAGAGAGGCCATATCTGCTATAGTCGGCCATAAAGCATGGTTGCAAAGTGGAAAGCAAAGGTTTTTACAAACTAATGTATACCTCTATGTATACAAAATACAAGATAAATTTATATATTAGTCCTATATATTTACATACATATCATACATATTCCGACATAAGTCTGAAAAAATGTGAATTTTAAGGTGTTCTAAATTAGAACTTCTAATTGAACATACAGTTTAAAATTTTGTATTGAAAATAATTTTGTATGTATTTTATCATAATAATATTAAAACTAGCTAACTTTAACTTTAAGGACGAAGTTTGATTTCTGTCACCATCCTAAAAGTATGCAATTAAAGATTTCTATCGTTAATATATAGAAGTTCTTACTACCATTCGATATTTTAAAATCCAAACTTTAGCTCACTTAATTAAAAATGAAGTTATAGATATTAGGCAAAAGAAAACTACAACTTTTACAGGAAGGGCTAATAAAAACTCCAGTAAAAACAATGTTATTTTTCCCCTCTTTTAAATTTTAAATTCACGATATGCTTTTAAATTCCGTTGACCTTTCGCCACTAAAAGCCCCCGTTTTCCTTAATTTTGCAGGTACGTGCACGGCATTGGTTCGGAGACGCGCAACTCGCTCTTCCATTTGCACAACGGACGCGACATGGTCCTGGTCACCACCTGTCGCCACGGGAAGAGTTGGCGGGAGCTGCAGGATAATCGCTGCGACGAGGACAACCGCGAGTACGACAGGTAAGTGGAGATGGAGATAGCTGTTATAGCTGGTATGACGATGACCCCAATCCCCATTTCCCATTCCTTCCATCCCATAAACTTGCAAAAGACGTTGATTGTCGCCGGCGAAGTGGCCAGAAATTGTTTCTAGCTGTCATTGGGTCCGCAAGTAATTTGTTTAGCCTCCGCCATCGTGCTAATAGCTGCCACGCCCCATCCTTTTTGGCCATTAACCGGAGTCTCGGCCCCGCCCCCTTTAGTCCCTATATATTTATCTCTTCTGTATGCATCTGTATCTGTTGGATGTGCGTAGTGATTAATGTGCTGAAATCCGACTTGACAAGCTCATTTAAATGGCACGACACTTGGGCCAAAGGCATTTGCAATGCCAATGGATTTCGTTTAGCGGCCGAGTCCAAAATTCAGGGATGAGCACACAGGGAGCTGTGACTTTTCAATCATGGTCAGATGATTTGAAATGTTCCTCGGGCCAAACTTGGGTCGTTTTCGTTGGCCAAATTAATGGTGCAAATGAAGTTATAGAAATGGTCGTCAGCAATGAACTCGTCACTCTATAGGGTGTTTTGTTAAAGTTGTGGAAAGGAATTTTATAGTAGGGGAGAGTGGGGTAATTTCGTCACTGGGGCAATTTCGTCACCTGCAATATCTCGGAATCCATAAGTCTTATAATTTTTTTGTTTTAGTCCTTCAAGACGGCATGACACAACCAATGCATTTTTTTTTGCACAAAAGGCCAAGATAATAAAGCTATAATATTAAATGTGTTTTAATAGTTCAAAAGCTACATTTAGTTCTCGACGAAATTGTTTCTGTATGCCACAATTGAAAAGGGATTAAGATACAGGTTTTTTTATATAATACACAGTGCTATAATGTGCATTTCTGCGTTAGTGATTTTTAACTTCGCGCCTAATTTCGGAAGAAAAATAATTATTTCTAAAAAAGTACTGTGTGGGGAAATTTCGCCACCCCATTGCTTAGGGTAAATTCGCACCTATTTTAAATACATATTTTTTTATTTGACGAGCTGGCAAACGAACAGACTACCGGCAGCAGCAACAAATATAGGACGTCAACAAAAATGGTACGCTTGATCAGTGTAGCATATTTACAGGCGTAAAATTCCCTACATTTTTCAGGTGACGAAATTGCCCCAGTGGTGTGGCGATTTTACCCCCCTATGTGGCGAGATTGCCCCAGTATATTGGTTTTACTTTTTAATTTTTTATAAATCACCAAGGTAATTAAAAAAAAAGGGGAATGTCACATTTTAAAGCTTGGTGCTAGCCGCATAACAATAAAAATAGAAATATGATAACGTGTCTCAAGATGGACAAAAAATAGCTTTGAAAAAATGCTGACGAAATTGCCCCACTCTCCCCTAAGTGATAGTAGACAACACGAACATAACTATTTAAGATTGGTTATTACTTTAATTTTCTTTGAAAAAGAAAAAGTTTCGAAAATAATTATAATTTTAATTCAAGGCTCTGAAAAAATTAACTTGTAATTATCTGTAATACTAAATGTCTTCCTGTAATCGCAGATAATCTGGTTTCATTATTTTACGGACCTTTACCGTCGCAATAAACACATTTTTCGTAAGGTTCGCGGAATCTTTATAATATTTTACAACTCACCGCAGCAATTACCGACATGCTTATCTGTAAATAATAAATTAATCCGTTTAAGAATCCATAAGCAATGTAATCTAATAATCGGATAACCTTAATCAGAATCAGTACTTCTAGCAACATTCGTCACACCAACATCTTCAGATATCTGGTTCTTGAAGTTAAGCATTTCTTGCTCTCCCCTCTACAGTCTACGCAAAAGGTGTTGTTTATTTGGTTTAACACAATACTTAAAATTTTAATGCAGAGTTACATGTTAGGATATAAAATTCATGACATTTTTCTATCGTAGTTTCAAGCATTTCAGAGCCAAAACTTGATTCCAAACGGTGTTCAATTCTTTCAATATTACTCTATTAAAGGTGGGATGCTAGTTTAAAAATATAAAATTTTTTTTTTGGGTCTAAAAGCTACCAAACTTGTAAAAGTTGATTATGATTTTACAGCTGCCATTTAGTAATTTAAATTTAGAAAGCAATGTTTAAGGACCAATATTAGTGGTATGCCTATGATCATACTGAATCGGTTCATTCCAACTGTTCCGTTTTCATTTTCATCGCACGGACAAACTTGTCTGGCAGTGAAACACAACTCCTTGTCGTCGTAATCCCTTTGTACCAGTTGGCATCCAATTTCACTAGACCAAACGACGACATATTTGAAATTTTCATCTGCAATTTTAAAGGAATTCAGTTAAAGTTAAAAAAAAGAAAAATGGATAAGTTGATAAATTTATCATACTCTGAATGCACTGAATGTCCAATTCCTGCGGAATGCATGCATCCAAATCAAAAGTACTTGGAGGATTTCGGTTTAAGCCAAAGAATGAATCAATTTCCTCATCATAAATTCGACTCGTCCGGTCAAAGCATTCATATCCGGTTTTTGAAATGTGGCATTTATCCTTGTTTTCCTCCGTGCAATCAATACACATTGTGCCATTATATGTTAAGGCGTACGTGATCAGTGGACTCAATAGGAGTATTGAAGTAACTCTTAAATTAAACATGATTTTGTAAAATATTTTTGTAGCATTTTCTATTTAAAATCTAAAAAAACAATGATTTCAAAGACTCCTTCGATCATATTATAGGGGAGTATTTTATAATTATTTTATAAGTAATTTGCCAGTTGAATTAAAAACCAAGATAATTACAATTTACAATTAATTATACCCGTTACTCGTAGAGTAAAAGGGTATATTGTATTCGTGCAAAAGTATGTAACAGCTAGAAGGAAACGTTTCCGACCCTATAAAGTATATATATTCTTGATCAGGATCACTAGCCGAGTCGATCTAGCCATGTCCGTCTGTCCGTCTGTCCGTCTGTCTGTCTGTCTGTCCGTCTGTCTGTATGAACGCTGAGATCTCGGAAACTATAAAAGCTAGACGATTGGTATTTGGCATGAAGATTCTTGGAGTTCCTACGCAGCGCAAGTTTGTTTCAAAAGGGTGCCACGCCCCCTCTAACGCCCACAATCGCTTATATACGATTTTAAAAATTTCAATATTTCGGAAAAGTAAAAATGCAGTTTTATTGTGTTTATCAATACCTATCGAAATGTAGAAGAAATTTTTCAAATCGGACCATTCGTTAAAAAGTTGTGCGTGTTCAAAGTTTCTCCATCTCCCTCGCACTCCCTTTACCTGAGTAACGGGTATCTGATTGTCGGGGCACCCGACTATAGCGTTCTCTCTTGTTTTATTAAGTTTTCGCACAGTTTTCTTGTCGGAAAATTTAAATAAATTTAATTATATTACTATTTTAGTAATCTAATAATTATTAAATTACTAAAATAGTTATATAACTATAGGTAATACTAAATACATGATAATTATTACTAAGGAACAGGCTGTGCATTTTCGAGATGAATTATTTTTGGCGCACGGACAAACACTCTTAATATCCTCACAACCCACAATTTGGATATTTTGTATATGAACAACAAGTTGGCAACCAAGACTGGGAGACCAAACGGCAGCATGATGAAAATCGGGCTCTAGAATTTCAAAAGGAATCTTAGTAATTTTCAATTGGTGCTGCCCATACCTTACCCTCATGGCAGTAAAGATCCAATCCCTGCGGAATACATTCATCTAAGTCGGAGAAGTAATGAGGTCTCTTGGTATATTGCAAGCGGGGCTGAATTTTGGTGGTATCGCATGAATATCCCGTTGAAGAAATTTTGCAATAACCTTTGTACAGTCGACGCATATTATTTGATATTTTGCTGAGTTGTCATCGGTTGTGGTCCTTGGAATAGTATAAGAGCAACGTGTATATTTGACATGTGCTGACGAAATAATTATGGTAAATAACAAAATATTTAAATGTTTACTCAACATGTTAATAAATGCAGGGAATGCTTTGTAACTAAAGTTCGAAGAAAGATCATTCTTTATTTTATCATTGGTAGAGGAAAATGTGTAATATGTTGTGTAAAAAATTATAAAAACGGAGAAAAAGGTTATCGTTGAACAAGGAAAAATGTCAACGTAAGGATTTGCCTTTTACCTTTAATTGAATGTAATTTTTCAGATTTTCTTTGCCGCTTTTGGCGGCAAGCCTTCCTTTTTCCCGCCGGCTGTCTGTTCCCCTGGAGCCCTCGTAATTTGACATGACTTATGCGACAAATCTGCTTTGCCGTCAAGCGTCAGCGATTTATGCTCCCCACTTTCCCCGACTTTCACCCCATTTTCCTCCCTGAACTCCCTGCACTGTTCTACATAATCAAGCAAATTGCTTTCCCACTCACATCATTTTTTATCAGAAGGGCCTTCGGTGTCTGGAAACTTCGTTAATGCACCTGTCAGATATATCTTCCGCTATCCTCCTTTGCTTTCTCCATCGCCTTACATGTGTTGGGTCCAACTATATATTTTTATATATGTGTGTATTTGAAGAAAATTGCATAATACCCTTGAATAGCATCAGCGGATTTTCTTTTTTTTTTTGCACACAATCTCTAAAAGCTCATGAATGCGCGTGGGCGCCAAAGTTCTTTTGGGTGAGTTGAGTTTCTGTATTTTTGATGAGTTTTCCCCCGGCATTAATATGCAAAATTCTCATTGTTGTTGCCGCCGTTAAGGGGGGGGTAGGGTCTTGCAAAAAAAAAATTTCGATTTTTTTTTTAAATTTTTTTCTTGTAGATTAACATCTTAAGATTATACAAAAAAAGTTGTAAGTCAATCGGACAAAAAGTTTAGAAGTTATGCTAAAACTAGTACCCTAACCTCTAAGACTTTAGGTACGTAAGTGCATCTTTAAGTGCGTTTTTCTCGAAACCACGTTTTGAAAGTCCGTGTTCATCGGCATATCTAAACGGCTCAACCGATCGTTTTCAAATTTGTCGCATATTTTTCTGCATTAAAAAAACCCGCCCCCTGGGAAGCGTTTTTTTTTATTTTTTAACTTTAAATATTTTATTTTTAAGCCGAAAGTCAATTTTTTTAGGTGAAAAACCCATTTTTGACTTTGGACTTTCGGAAAAAATTCTTAAAAATAAAAAATTTAAAAAAGGGCTTCCCAGGGGGCGGGTTTTTTTTAATTCTTAAGCGAATTGTAAAAACAAAATGGAAATCCGATCATTTTTAGCGGAGGTACAGTGAACACCGCAAAACGACTTTTTTTAATAGTGTTCCAGCAATCGCTTTGCCACCGATATATTAGCCGATAGTATCGGCTATAAAAATTAGTGGATATTATTTAAATGACACTTAATAATATACAAAAGGTTTGAATTAAATCCATCCAACCAGTTTTTATAGAAAAAATCGCAAAGTTAGTCGATTTTTTGGTGCCAAAGACCCTACCCCCCCCTTAATATGCATAGTGATGAGGATATTGAAGGGGGGTAAAATCTGAAGCAAGCAAATCTGAAAACCATTCAATATGACAATGACTTAGTAAAGTTTTCTCATTTTCGATAGACGCTGAGCAAAAGGACAGTCAGTAATTTAATGGTCAGCAGAGCATTCAATTTGGGTTGTTGGGAAGACGAGGGATTTTTGTATGAATTTTTAGATTTTTAGTATTTATAATGAATTATTTATTAATGCAAAAATAACGCCCAAGAGTAAACAAATATTAAAATAGTATATTCTCATATACTTCTGTTATTCTTAAATTTTACTTTTGTAGATTTATGATTTCCTTGAGATGACCTGCGCTTCTTTTACTACCTAACTTGTGCTAATTTAAAGGACATTAAAACTCTGACTTAATTGCTTTAGCTCCCCAATCTTGTACATATAAAAGTATATATATTAAATATACAGCCATATTTCGCAAAACACAAAATCCATTAAAAAGTTTTGTTATTACTTCAACTCACCCTTCACCACAGCCGGCCTGACTTCGGGGAAAAAAAGAAAACTTTTCCAACTGCATTCAAAAACCTTGAGCTGCTTTTAATGAAATTCTTTTTTTTTTTGTTGCTGCCGCTGTCGTTTTGCGGACTTTTTTTTGGGCTGCCTTTGTTGCTGTTGTATTGAGCCTAAGGCGTCAATGGCTTCTGCCGCCGATGACGATGTCATGCACCATATGCAGCACAGCCGCGAAAAGCGGAGGACGCGGCGGCCTGATGAGCCTCCGCCGATGATGATAATGGCGATGATGATGGGTAAAAACAAGCCACACGACGGCAAATCTATTTTATTTTTTCTGATACGAGGTCAACGATTTTATCCAGTTTTAGCTACTTTTCGGCTTTGCGGTTGGCACTACTTAAGAGGCTTTTTGAGTCACTGAGAAAAAAGCTTGGCAGCTAAATTTATGGGATATCAAAACACCTTTAAAAAGAGCATTATTTTTTTTTATGGAATTTTTAAGAATTTAAGATTATTTTTACTCATTTTAACATCAACTTAACATCACGTTAACATAGCGATAACATCACGTTAATATCAACTTTAACATGAATTTCGTTATATAAATAAAATGTATCTTAAATTCCCAAAGCGTCTTTAACAAAATAATTCTAAAACGTCTTAAAATTTCTAAGACCCCATATCCTATATTATTTTCCAAGTGTACAAGTATGCGGTTTCGCTTGTTTGCCAGACTTTTTGCCTATTTTTGAAGTCAACCGAAAGTAGCAACTGTGGCAAATAATGAGACGCCATGTAAATGTCCTTGGGAGTAAAACTTGTTCCTCATTTTCTTTTTGGCTGTGTGTGTGTGTCTGTGTTTCGTTTCTCCTTTTTTGTAGCCGCTAACAGCAGACGCGACGAAATTACGTATACGCCACGTTGCTGCCAGGCCACACCAACTGTTGCAGCCACACGTAACCAGCACCCCAGTGCCTCAAGGTTGTCCCGAGGCAACTTTCAACTTTCTGCGGCCCTTTAATTTGAGCTTAACAATTTATAAAGTTTTTTCGTTTTTTGGCTGGCCATTTTTCAATACGCAATTTTCGAAACTTATTTGCGGGTGTGTTAATGTGCGTAGTTCCGTGCTGAGTATGAGTGTGTGTGCAGCTTTACGAGCAAGCTTTTCAGGAGTTCAAGGTCTCGGGGGAAACTCAATTTGGCTTTGGCACCAGCAAATATTTATATTTACATATGTGCGCAGCAGGAGAATAAATTGGTTAAAAGGGTGATGGGAGAGTAAATTTCTGGATCTTGTTTAGCTTGATTTTTATTGGCAAAATTGAAAATAAATTAAATTTGTAATATTAGTACTTCTATAACGCATGAAATAGAAATGTATAAATATTTTCGTTTGTTTAAATGATGTGAAAAATTTAAATTTTAAAAAAGTACTCATAAAAACGCCCTTGACTTCATTATAACTTAACACAATCTTATATATCAGGTGAAGACCTTAGTCCTATTTACATACGATAAATAACGAGTCTTAGGCACATCCTCTACGAACCCTTAAAGTTAATTTGAAATGCAGAGCCTTGTCGAACATGCAAACTAATTTAAACATATGAAAACGCAGAATCGCAACTCATTAAAGGACCCCAATGCCTGCTGGCTGCCCCCTTTCATCTGCCCCCTGGATCCGGCTTTATGCATTTTTCATAATGTAATTTCCCAAGTAATAAATTTTCATGCCAGCATCATCATTATCAACAACATGCAGAGGACGAAAGGAGGGCGACTGAAAACTTCGGTTCGGTTTGGTTCGGCGGAAGGTGCAATGTGCAGCTGCCGTTGCACCTGTTCGAGGAGCTCTCTTCCCTCGTTGCACTGCTTGCCACTTTCCACGTTAATCTCAGATTTCCACATAAATCACTTTAAAAAGGCGACACACTTGCAGGAGGAACAGATGGCGCCGGCTGCCGAGGAAGTGCCATAGTAAACCAGCGAACGCTGCTCAGACCTGCAATGGCAATTTCTTTGAGTACTTCCTTCTATTTCCCCTTTGCTATTATATAGCTGTGTGTGTGTCGGTGTGAGTTGCCCCAAAAAACGTGCCAAGTAATTGCCGGCCATTGCCGTAATGTCCTGGGCATAAGGACCTGCCATGAGCCCAGAAAATAATAACCAGACTTGGCTCGGCGGTACTTTTAATTTCAGCGTCCTTGCGCCTTCGATGTACAAAAATATTCAGTGAATTTTTTATTCATTTTCTAAAATTCTCAGCTGATTGTGTGTGAAAGAGGTAGAGATATGATAGCAGCAAAGCAGGCAGTTGCTTAAAGCGGAGAATGCATTTTTGCTCATACCATTTTGATGAGTGGTACGATTTAAAAAATTGGTTATACATTTTGGAAGGTATTACTAAACCAAACCACATTTCATTTACACTCTACGAGAAACGTGTATAAATATAAATTTAATATTCTTTAAAGAGAAGGCCATACGTTTTAGATATATTATCGAGACCCTTGCAAGATTTTTTTCATCACTCCATACTCTTTAAATTTTATTTTACCTTAACTTCTGTTAACCGCCCCTTTCTAGTGCGGACATAACAATGTCTTTGAGTTTCTGTAATAACCGTAAATGCATTTGTTTTTTATGCATTTCGGCGAACGGACCCTGAATATAGCAGGGGGGAAAGAAAGTCCTTTCCTTTTTGCCGCGCAACTCCCACACGCATTTTGTGTGCGCTGCATTCGCAATTGCACGGCGTCTTCATGCGGTTATGCTTCTGCTGCTGCTTTCATTATGAGCCATTATCACAAGCTGGCGACAAGCGACTGCCACGATGGCCACAAAGAAAGCTGGGGAAATGGCCAGGCGAATGGCCAAAGGAAAGGGGCCGGAATGGAAAGGGGGGGCAGGGGGAAAAGGGACGGGGGACGTTGGCGGTCTCTCAACAACGCTTGACGCGAGCTTTGCACTTGTAACTAATGCGCCATGTTTAATGTTTCGCCGCCTTCCCCACTTATTTTTATGCTTATGCTGCCGCTGCGCTACAGAGAAAAAAAGTTTCAAATATTAAATTAAATTTTAAAACGGCAAACTTTAATTGGCAAGCTTTCACTTTGATTTAGAATAAAATGTAATAAAAAGAATATTATTTTGATAATATAAATTAGAATTTGAAGCCATACGAAATTTACTACATTCCTTAAAAATTAATATATTATTTTTTGATTCAAAAAAATAAAAATCTCGTAAGAATAAAATGTTGAAAAAATTTATAAAATATTTAATAATGCTTTGAATTAACCAATGTTATTTTTACGTGCTTCCACTTAAATAAATAAATAAAAAAAAACTATATTCTAAGAATAAATTACGATATAAAGAAATAAAAAAAATTACTAAATCCCTTAAAAAAAAAATACAATTTTGTAAATCGAAATAAATACTGATTTCCGAAAAATAAAATGTGGTAAAAATATTCAGAATGGTGCTCAAGATTTTTGACATAAAGAATTTAATTAAATTTAATTTTTTCCCTGTACCCTTTCGTTAGTTTCCCCTTATCATCTTTTTGCCACGGTTTCTGCTGGTTTCTGGCCAAACAATGGCAACTTTTACAGCTGCGTTTTTCGCCCTTTTTTTACCCCTATTTTGATGCGTGTGGGTGGTATGCTTTTTTCTATCTGCTCTTTCTGTTTGATTTTGAGTTTGTGCTGCGCACTTTGTTCTTTGCCTTCTGTCTGCTTTCTGGGGACTTGCAGCGCATTCGAAATGCGTTCCAAATTGTCTTTATTCTAAATGCTGTTTTTGAAAAATTTAATTTTCATTAAAATTCATCGCATCGCTCTTCTCTTTTCGCGAAAACTTTTTGCCAACTTGCCTTCTGTCCTGACGTTTTCACCATTTCTTTTTGCTCATTTGCAGTTTTTTTTTCGGTCTCAGCTTTGCTTCTTGCGCTCATCTTTGCTGTTTTTAGGATATTTTTAATTAATTTTGCATTTCGCTGCAGCTGACAGGCAATTCCCGCCATACCATAGGCAAAATGTTTCGTATAGTTCACTTTCAGCAATTAACTAAATGTTGCGCATACGCCACCGAGACCGAGACCAAATTGTAGGAGTTCTTGGCAAAAAGCAAAGATGACAGGGCGGTTTCTGAAATACAAAAGAACGATACATAAGTGCTGGGCAGGAAAAAAAAGGAGAAAAAACCACAAGAGCTCAAGAGTCGATATGCGGAAAACTACAAAAGGTGGATTACATTCCGGGTGGCAGGGGAGGGGAAACGAAAGGTGGATGCTCCACCTGTCAAAGGCAAAGCCCAAATGATGAGACTAAATGGGAAATCACAACCTCATTCCCCCACCTCGTCCTCAGTCAGTCAGTTTGTCAGTCACTCAATCAGCCCTAGAACCAGAATTCCCCGAACAACAAACAGCTCCGGGAAAAAAGAAATCCACAAAGCACAGGAAAATGAAACCACCGGCAGCAGGAGGGCACAACCTTTGACAGCTGGAAACCACTTAAATTATATGCCTGCTGCGAGCTTAGTGGGTTACCGCCCCCTAACCACCGCCCCCTGCCAGTTGCTTATGTTAATTTTCTGCTGGCCTAGGCTCGAGCAATTGACATGAACTGAAGTGACTTACTTTGTGGCTTTCCTCCTAAGGTCCAATTCCCCTCTGCGTCTGCCTCTGAATCAGAATCCGAGTCCCTGGCAAATGCTTTCGCAACAGGTGGGGAAATTCGAACGATTTAACTCTGACTAAGTAATTGCCGAGTATGTGCTGAAATTCTTATTGAGCCAAAAGTTTTACGGGGCTTTGAAACAAGCAATTTAAAAGAAACTCCATACGTTGTTTGCTTTCTGAGAATGATTCATAAAATTTCCAAAGATTCACTTCATCGGAAAAGAAAACCAATTTCGAGTGGGAAACTTTTTCAACATGAATAAAGATAGCATATAAATTAGGGGAAATTATATTTTAGATTTCTTTAAATGTTAATGTGACGAAATCCAAGTTCCTATCTTGGTATTCATGTATATATAATAAATTATTATTATTAATAATGTATGTAATATAATAAAAACTTTAATTAAGTACGTATTACGTAATACCGATTTTAAACTTATTCATTTTCACATTGATTTGAATTCCTACTTTATTAAACCTATCATCATCACTCTTTGAGGGAAATTGCACTGCATTATTAATTACTGCTGCATAACTTACCCTTCAAGTGACATAAAATAAAACTTTTTCAAGGCTTTTCAAAGGCAATAAAGAAAATTCACAACTTGTTGCTTAAGTTATGAAACACGCAAGTTATGAACTGTTTGAAGGAAACTTAAAAAATAAAAAACCCTTTGAATATGGCACGCAAGTTGTGAACTACTTGATAAACTTGGGCCAATAAATAGGAAAGTGAGCTCCTGAAAATTGCAAATGAGAAAGAAATCAAAAGCCATACTGCTGCATTCTGCCTATTAAATCCACAGTCCTCTGCCTAAATGCCTAATGAAGTGGTCGTGCCTTTTGCTTTTAGCAGCTTAACTGGGCACACGGCCAGTGGCATAAACATCTCTGTTTTTAGAAACAGAAGCAGTGGCAACAACTTTTGACAACAAACGCGTGTAAATAGTAAAAGTTTTGCTCGCATGTTGTTGGGGTGGCCGGAACTCGGAACTCAGAACCCAGAGCCCACCACTGCCGAACTTAACTGAACCGAACAGAACAGAACTGTTCGCCCAACTTGGCTGAAAGCTAAAAATCATTTAATTAAAGTTTGGGCGGGCAGAAGAGGTCGCTGGGCGAATTAAGCTGCTGTCTAAACAACAACATTGCATGTTGGCGGCTCTTAATTGCTTAAACAAGTAGCTAACTAGCGAAGAGCAACTCGGGAGGAGAAAGGAAGGGAGGGACCTCTTCCATGATACTTTATATAAGCCAGTGCAGTGACCTGCATAAGGAGCTGTGAATGTTCCGACATATGTACACGAATGTTAAACCAAGTTTGTGTGCATAATGTTGTCTTATTAGTTAGGCCAAAAGCCACGCCCCTCTCAACGCGAAACGAGGGAGAAAAAACAAAAATTTGCCAACATAAATTAAGAGTAATAAAAATGCTGGCTATCTTTTATTTTTATTCTTTCGGAGCAGGCGAATTCAAGCAAATGACCCATTCAACCCAAATAGCCTTAAGAAAATTAAGAAAATAAACTGAACAAACGAAATTTGGGAGAATTTTCAGCTTCAAATGGGTTGTATATATAGCTAAGCTATATTTGAAATAAGTTGGTATGACTTTAGGCCTTATGGGATTGTCCGAATACAGTTTGGTTAGGAATATATGAGATTACTAATAATCTTTAAGCAATATTTCTTAAAGATTTAAAATATGTTTGTGTACTACAGTGCAATAAACCGAAATGTATATTTGGTATAGAAAAAAAACTATTAAGTTGGGAAATCACTCCAAATAACTCTTTTATATCTTTTCGTAATATTTATACCCGTTACTCGTAGAGTAAAAGGGTATATTGTATTCGTGCAAAAGTATGTAACAGGAAGAAGGAAGCGTTTCCGACCCCATAAAGTATATATATTCTTGATCAGGATCACTAGCCGAGTCGATCTAGCCATGTCCGTCTGTCCGTCTGTCCGTCTGTCTGTCTGTCTGTCTGTCTGTCTGTCCGTCTGTCCGTATGAACGCTGAGATCTCGGAAACTATAAAAGCTAGAAGATTGGTATTTGGCATGAAGATTCTTGGAGTTCCTACGCAGCGCAAGTTTGTTTCAAAAGGGTGCCACGCCTCCTCTAACGCCCACAATCGCTTATATACGATTTTAAAAATTTCAATATTTCGGAAAAGTAAAAATGCAGTTTTATTGTGTTTATCAATACCTATCGAAATGTAGAAGAAATTTTTCAAATCGGACCATTCGTTAAAAAGTTATGCGTGTTCAAAGTTTCTATCTCCATCTCCCTCGCACTCCCTTTACCTGAGTAACGGGTATCTGATTGTCGGGGCACCCGACTATAGCGTTCTCTCTTGTTTTCTTTTAATGTTGATAATTCAAGATTTCATTTCCTAGAACTGTTTGAGGGTGCATTGCGTAATGTTCTGAACTTTATCATTCCCTTTTCACCCCTTATCAGATGCCGTCACCCTCCTTGAAGACCCTGACTTCAGTTTGCCTGCCTATGCATTTGGCAGTGTAATTTTTCAAGTCTCGCCAAAATGTCAGAAACAAGCCAACATGCAATTTATGTTGTTTGCTCAAGATTATTCATACCGTAGACTAGGACTGTTGCAGGCTGCCTCTGGCTCTTTCTCTCTCTCTCTTTCTAATGCTTTCTACCCTTCTCTCTCTTTTTCTGTGCGTTGTCAATGTCCAAAAAGCTGCGCATGCAGTTTCCTAATAAATTTTTTTGCTGATTCTGCTTTTAAAACGCGAATGTACCGAGCACAAATTGCTGACCATTTAGGGAAGTTTCATGATGAGGGGTCGGGATTTCCTGGAGGGGCAGGATTGCAAGGGATTGGGTGGGGATAGCATAGGGGGCTGGGGTTGTGGGATTGTGTATGCTGCCTGGAGGGCAGAACATGCCCAACTACATGTAATTTTACGCGCAACTTAACTTGTAAACTGCCAGCACACCAATCCTACTGCCCAACCTCGTAATTCCCGCCCTACTGAAACCACCAACCCCTGCGGACAATACCCATCCACACCCACACTCACCTGAATCAATGTTTGGCGTACATGGCGTATACGTATTATGGCAGTTTGATGCATTTCGTGGCTTTGATTTTGGAATTAAAGATTAAAGTGGCCACACAAAACGCGCACTGTGGTCTTAGCTCTCCCCCCCCGCCCCCTCCTTTGGATTCCGCTTTTCACCGCTTTGCGTAGTCGGATAACGCGGCGTATGAGTAATGTGAGCAAATGCTAAGCATACGCCCTGTTGAGCATTAAGCTGGAATTACAGGAATTTTGCCGAATATCAAAGAGCAAAGCAGAACGAGTTGAATGAAACAGATTCAATTGCTAGGCAGCCAGACGATATCAAGAGAGTGGGAGAGAGATAGCGAGACCTTAGTAATTTCTGTGAAATTAAAAGAAACGAAATGTGAGTGGGGGAAAATAATCCCTAAACCGGAAAAATAATTGCTTTAATGTAAACCAAAATAATCTGGATTTCGGCTTAAAACTAGAAAATAAAGGGGTTTACTTTCTAGTGAAAAGTGACTACACCGAAAAAAAATTGTCAAAAGATCAGATTGATATGTGCAGGTGTAAATGTTTTTTATAGATCCAGTTTTTCATATCATTTTGATATTATTTTGATATGAATAGAGATTATGTTTATCTTAGTTTACAATTTTTGTTCAAAAAATACAATATTTTATAACTTTTATAAAATTACAAAATATTAAGTTGATATGTTTGAACCATAAATTTGACATTAATCAGGTCGGCTTTTTATTGATATGAAATATGGTAGAAATGCCCCTATTTCATTTCGATATTTTTTATGTAAATATTAATTTATTTCATGGGGGTTTTCAATTAAACATTTCGTGGTGTTTGAAGTTAAGTTTGGATATGAACCCTTTGACTACGTCAACTTTAACCCATTTTAACCAATTAGCCAGTCTTTATTTCCACGTGAACCAAATTCATTTGTACACCTCCACTCGCCACCCATTAAGGTATTGTAATGCCGATAAGTTCTCCAACGGAGGTCTGCATCTCCTTGGGGTCGCATTTTCGTCGCTCGGCTCCTTTGTTCGATTAATTGCTCCAGAATCCCATTATGCAATGCCATGGCTCTCACTAATTTACATGTTCTGCCCGCTCTTTCTCACTCACCACTCACCTCTGCCCCGTATTGCTCCTCCATTGCAGGTACGACTACGAGACCCTACTGCAAAATTCCACTTTCTGCTTGGTGCCGCGTGGACGTCGTTTGGGTTCCTTTAGGTAAGCACAAACAAAATGCCACACAAAAAAACCAAGAGTAGGTAATAAAAAAATGGCTGGAAAACATAAAAAACAATTTTCATTTTACATTTCACAATGCCATTTTATCATGGTTTTTTTCGGGTGTTCGTCCCTTTTCCATTTTTTCTTCTTTATTTTTTATTTTTGCAGATTCCTTGAAGCCTTGCAGGCTGGATGCATTCCCGTACTATTGTCCAATGCCTGGGTGTTGCCGTTTGAATCGAAAATCGATTGGAAGCAGGCCGCCATTTGGGCCGATGAGCGCCTCCTGCTGCAGGTGAGTCGAGCACATACATATATTTTCATTGATATCTCTGGATGGCCATACTATATATAGTTGGGATATGGAGCCCCCTATATGAAATATTGAAAGCACAGCGTTCTGTGGCAGTTCGTGTGCCACTTTTTGTAGTCGTTTGGCCAAAGCGATTTCATTTGGCCCCATGTCTAAAAAGAGGAAAGTTTTCATTGTTTATGTCCGCCAGTTGGTTGGTTGACTGTCTGGGAGGTGTAATCCTTGTAAATACAACCCAGCGAGAGAGCTGTCACTTTGCAGCGTCGCAAATATTTGTTGCACTTTTTTATTGGCCCCTCTAAAATGTCCGGCCATTTGCCATTGATGAATATTCTGCCAAGAGTTTGCAAGATTTGTGCACCTGTTAGCCAGAGCTCAGAGGTCCTGCCATGTCCTTGGGCCAGCAAAGTTGTGGGGCGGGAAATTAATTTAAAAGTTTTCAAAGAAAAGGAGAAGTGTCATCAGCATTTCTACTTGATTAAAACCAAGGGAAAATATTTGAAAAATATTTAATATTATTTTAATAATTTAAAAAAAAATCTCCTTAAACCAAAAACAACAAAAAATCATAAAACAGCATGGAAAATAAATGTTTCCTGTTTAAAACAAGAAGTAAAAACTGAAACACTCAGAAACTCTGCATCCCCGTAACCAAAAGTGCTCCCTGTTAATTCCCTCTAAAAGGAATCAGAAAGCATCAGGACCAAGAATCGCTCTCAAGGCTTATAGGACTTGGGCGCCTCCATTAGAATTGTCCACATTCTTGCGCTTAACCCTCTGCTGCCTCTGTTTGCGGCGAAGATTTCCCAATCAGAGCCAGGTGAGTGGTTCGCTAGTGTCCGCACCTTTTCGTGTTTCTCCTTGGAGAAAGCTCTTTGACACTCCATCTGTGTGTGTGCGTGTCCTGCTCCATTTGTTTGCCTGCCTGGCAGTGTCCTTTTCTTCACGCTTTTGCGCGTCCACCTGCTGAAGCTACACGCAGAAAAAATCTTGGAAAATGTTGACAGTAAAAAAACTTAAGAAAAAATATGTATTCTTAAGTTTCTTAAAAACTTAAATCAAAATTAGATTTTTAGTGAATTGATATCACTGCTTAAACTCTTTTAACTAAATTAACTAAGTACTTTATCTAAAAAAAAACTTTATATTTTGTATAGCATACTTTTTAGAAACTTTTATGAGATTTAAAATCTCTAAAGATTTTCTTTACATATTTCTGCTCAGTGAACTTTCTGCTACTGTCGCACTTCATTCGCGACAAAGTCTTGGCGCAATGTTTGCCAATTGCCCTGCCCTTGGAATTGCCCTTCTCATCCCACTTGCAGCTCCTTTTCCTGCTGCTCCTTCTCCTTTTTCCTCCTGCACTTCCGGTCCCCGTCCATTGGCATGTTTGCCTTTGTAGTTTATTGGCAGGAAATGCAATTAATTAAGTTAACTTGAGCAGGAAACTTGAGCACGGACTCCAAACTCAACTCTCGACCGGCTGGTGGATGAGCAAACTCTTTAAACTGTTTGAATTTTAGAGGACCCAGCTATCCGGCCACTCCTTCCCAGCAATTATGATGAATGGCACCCGTGGGTGGCTGCAATCCTTTAACCAATTAAGCTGTGCATTGTAAATTAATGCATTGTTGCCCAGGTGCCGGGATGAGAACTGCATCTATTAAGCTGGGATTACGTATGCGCCGTGTATAACCATCTCTTAACCTATTTCTTCCATATATAGGTGCCCGATATCGTGCGCTCCATATCGGCGGAACGCATCTTCGCCCTCCGGCAGCAGACGCAGGTCCTGTGGGAACGCTACTTCGGCTCCATCGAGAAAATCGTCTTCACAACATTCGAGGTGAGTCTGCCTTAGTTTCCCCCCGGGGAACATTTGCATATGTACATGCCGCCTATTTGTGGCTGATAACTCGGGTGGCTGATGGAACTTTCTCGGGTTGCAAGAGGGCTTCGAAATAGCGACTCAAACTTACTTGGCAAGTTGTTGCGGCTTTTGTTGGTTCGCTCAATCGACAAGAAACAAGTAACGAGTATGTTCTTTGCTCTACTTAGCGACTCTGAGGTGGGGCTTTTGACTTGGTCGATGGAACTACCCAACAACTTGTTCTCGTGTCCCGAAGTTCGACACACTGCGTGCTGTAATTAAACGAACCGAACTTTACCTTAAGTTGTATTTACGATGTGTGAATATTACTTTCGAAGAATATTATTTTTTGTACTTGGGGACTGATTTAGGATCTATGGCTAAACAGGAACTTTATATTGCTTTTTTCGTTGTAATTCTGTCAAATTCTGTAACTAAACTAAAAGAGTGCATTTTTCGCAAAGCTTAAATTAAAAATAAATAACTTTTTTGTACTAATTTTTTGCTTTTTCTATAATCACAAAAAAATGTTAAAAAAAATTAAAGTTTTACATTTGATTGCCAATTTGATTAGGAACTCAATGGCATTTCATATTTAAACAATTTATTGCTTTGTTTTGAGGCACAAAATATTGAAATTTCCGGAGGTTATTTTTGAGAGATTTTTTTTTATTCTCAAAAGTAAAATATGGACATTTATAGCGAAAAATGAAAATGGTACCAAACTTTCCCATTCCACCATGTTTTTCGACTTTAATTCAGACTTTGTCTGACATTTGATTTGTAAACGAAAACTACAGTCCACGCCTCGCAAATCTATCTGCCAGATACTTTTGCTCCTTGAGTAGAAAAACTTTTCGGTAGCTATTGAATTTGAGTTGGGGGTACATTAGGGCGATACGCCCATCGAAAAGCTTAGGGTTTGGGGTGCCAAAATGAGAGGGTCCGCTATGTGGGAGTGTGTAAATAAAACACACGCATTCGCCACATTCTCGCGCATGCAAACGGAAAACAACAAACAGCGAACAACAAAGTTATCTGCACACAAATGGCAAGCAGAAATTCGCGATTCTCCACAGAACAGAAAACCAGAGGAGAAATGGCGAGAGGGAGAGATTTGGGGAGACGCGAAAAGCAAACTAAACCGCCGCCACTGGAGACCACTTTTCAACACTCAAATTGACACACAGTCAGGGACGGAGAATCGTGCGGAGATGTAGACAGTAGACACATCCCCATCCACAGCCACATCCACGAAGAGGATGCACGGCCATTCAATTTTGTGTAATCATCAAGGGGAGAACGGGGTCTTGAAAGCCGAAGCTGCCAACTGAAACCGGAGACTCCCAGCTCGCATCGAGATTCGCGTTTGTGGCGAATCCTTCGCATGCTCACTCACTGAGAAAGAAAACTGTGTTGAAATATGAGCTATCATGTATAACATGGAATATTTTCTTTTGGGGTTTATGTTACAATCCTAACAATCGTACGATCTTGAGAAACAAATATTTAAAAACAAATTTTAGCAGTGACATCCCTAATTATTTCTAACTTTACAGTACTCCCCTAACTCATTTTTTAATTGCTTTCCAAATGGTCCAAGACTCTGTCATATCAAAAATACATTAGATTAATATTTTTTATGTATCTACTATTTAAAGGACTGTTATAAGACTTTTGTCTACAACAACTCAACATATTTAAAGGTCTAGGTAGATTTTTAAGAAATATTATGAAGAATATCCCAATCTTAAGACAACTGATATTTGGGACTTCCGGTTTTTTTATATTTTCTTTCTCTGTGCACACACCCTTTTTACGAAACTAGCCATGTTAACCCATGGCGACCGACAACATGCAATGTCGTCGTGCCTGTCGCTCCACTCGTTGGCAAAAACCGCAGCCCATTGGAGCGGCAAGGGATGTGCGGATCTGAGAGTTGTGCAGATTGCGGCTCCATTGCCACGATTCTCCCTCTGACCCCCTTAACCCCACATTTAACCCCACCCCAAACTCGTTCATTTGCCTGCGTTTTGGCTAGTAATAATCAATTTGCAGTTACAGCAACCGAGATGTGTGTAACCAAATTAAACACAAATATTTTTCCTGTACCTTGTGACCGCCTCGAAAGGACGCAAGGCGAAGGTGGGAAGTGGGTTTGCCCAGGCAATTAACGACTTGGTCCACAGTCGACCAGAACATGGTCAACAAAGGACATGCATAGGGAGTTTAGTTTGATTTATGTGACGGGAAGTGAAAGGAGTCCCTCTCCTCATTCTTGGCCAACTAATTTGCCCAGCTCTGTAATTATTATTATTGGCTGGCATGAGGGGCAGATGCTGGTTCGTTTAACAACCAAAGTTAATTGGGTTTTGATCGACCTGCACACACAAGGGTAAATGGATGGGAAAGGGCTTCTGGTTTGAGGTCTTTGACAAATTCCTCAATTAACTGATTCGTCTTGCACAGGAATATGGCAAAATCAACTGAGTTTAAACTGTTCTTAATGAATGGTTATTACTCGAGCCCATACTTAGCCTATTTTATTTACATATTGATGAAATATATCGACCTTTAAATATATGTTGATCTTTAAATATATCTGTTTTTAAGCAAACATACCGGAAATCATTGTACTTTTAGATAAAAAACTGATTTTCGTTTTTAAATCCCCTTGAGGGCAATTATTGTATAGACATCCAGACATCTAGTCTATTGCAATGGAACCCTATATAATTTTCCAACCAAATTTAAAGCGCGCCACGAAGTATGCAACATGATTTTTTTGCGCCAGAATTTTCCCTTTTGGCCTGCATTTTTGTGGCGCACATTTGATTTATGGGTCGCGATTAAAAAGATGAATTGTGGCATTTTCGACAGGAAAGGCGGGGGGATAAAGAGCAGCCACGCCCACCTGCTGAGGTGTGGCACGTGCATCACGTAATGGCTGCCCGTGCACAATCCTTTCTGGCTTATTTGACCCACATTTTGCATATGGCCAAGAATGCAGCTGCACAGGGGTCAAACATCATCATGTCTGTCCCCCCGCTTTTGCGGCTTTAATATGTGAACGAGTTCCTGAGATGGGCCAAATACTTGATGTGTGCTGGCTGTAGATGCCAGGGCGAAAAACAATTCCAGAATATATTTAGAAAACAGCATTAATTCCGGCATTTCCCCGTTGGAATGCCTTTATAATTTGTTTTTATTAATTTTCCACATTTTTTCCGCCCTTACAACCGCATGCAGGCCACTCACGTCTCACTTTTGGAGTGGAAAGTTCCTAATAATCCTTTAGTCCGGGACACGTATGAATATGAGTGATTCGGGGAGGAGGGGTTCGGGGGTGGATGAGAGTCTTTGGGGGAATGAAGCCTTTTCCCTTCGCTTACACTTAAGACCCGTTCATGCGGCAAATTGATTTAGGCATAAACAAGCCCCGAACACTCTTAACCCTCTAAAACCCAGAGCTACGAAAGAGTGGCAAATAATTTTTGCTGCCTCAACTGGCCTTGTTGGCCAAATCTCCTCATTTTGGGCGTTGAACCGCATGTGACCAGGCGGTGTCAGTTTTTCCGGGGTATCCTTTTTTGGCACTCCTCCGCTTCTATAAAACTGGTCCATTAAAGTCAACAAACTAACAGCCAGCTGACGGTTTTCAGGGGGTAAGGGGGTTTGGGTTCGGGTTTTTGGGGTTTTGGGTTCGAGTTTGAGTTTGAGTTTGGGTTCAGGTTAGCCTTTGTTTACCCTCATCGCCTGCCCTTTGCTTTTCTGGCCTGTTATTGTTGCTGCTGCTGTGCAAGCAAACAGCAAAGGTGAAATTTGGCAGGGCTTTTCATAGCAGGGGTCGGAGGAAAAACAAATTAAGCAGTTATTTGGGTTGTTAGACGCTTCAGCCACGCACACACATCCTGTTTTGAATGTCAATACCCTTTGTTACAGAGTGAATAGCTTCATTCTTGACCTAAAAAGATTAATTTCTTGTTTAAACCAATTAGATATTGCAGAAACACTGGGAAAATTCGCAATGTTAATTGGCTGCACAACTAAGACTTTTTGATAAGAATTTAAAAAAAATTCTTATTGTAAATTTGCTGCCTAAGACTTCATTTAACTTTAGTTCACGCAATACCAGTCTGCAGAGATAGATTAAAATATTTTAAGACCCTTGATTGCATATAAATGGTAATAATTCCAAGGGATTTAAAGGGAATCCTTGAATCTCCAACCACTAATCATAGAATATTCCAGCAAGACATTTTCCTTTTTCAGCACAAATCAATTCCTTCGGCTATTTGCCACTCTATCGCAACGCTTTGGCCAACTTGCCCAATTATTTCAATTAATAAATCAAAAATTGAACCCACAGGAAGACCGCAACCAAACTTTTGCCACATCCTTCCAAAGGAAACTAAGTGCGTAGGCCGGAGAATGTGTGAGTGTGTGTGCCCTGTGTATGGATGAGTGGGAATCGTAAGCGGCTGATCCCAAGATTTGCATAATTTTATTGTGTGCTGAACTTTAGACCAAACCATCCCGGCAGCAGCCAGCAACCATGCCAGGAACCGAATGGCCACAGGATCCCCACAAAAAGGTCACTCAAAGTCCACTTACCAAACTTACTGTCGGCCCACAGTTGGCCCAAAATCTTGGCCTAAGCCCCAAAAGTCTCTGTGTGCTCGAGTGTGTGTGATTTGGGTCGAATGGATGTGACCGATAAGCGTGTTCCATGCACTTAAGTTGCACAGGGAACGGCAAAAGGCGGAAGCTGGCAAAAGTTCGAAAATAGTCGCAAAAATTCACAGGACAACAAAATAAACCACAATAAGCCAAAAGCTTGGGTTTGGGCTCGAAATGTTCTGCATATGAGTGTGCACTGAGGGAAAATAAACAAAACAGGGGAATATTTAAATGGAAATTAATTAATTTAATTATTGGGAATTATTCTAATCAAAAGGAATGTGACTTTTTATCATTAGTGATTTTTAATTAAACTATAATTATGTTAAGAGTAAAATTTCAAAGTATTTAAGTGGACTTTAATTAATTGAATAAGGTTGAATTATTAAAATCAAAAGAACATTTAAATTAATGTTAAGTTTTTAATACTTAAAAAGTAAGTTAATTATTTTCATAATTAATGTATGTTTTAATCATTTTCCCGTGCAGACTTAACGCATTTTGTTGTTTATGGTACTTATTTTATTTATTTGCTGGGCTTTTGCGGCTTTGGTTTTTATGCCGCAAAATATGTTGCATACTCGCAGGCAGCTGTCGAAAAACTCTCCTTTCACCTGGCTGTCTCTTCTTTGTCTCGACGAGATTTGCATTTCAAAGCACTACTGGCCACGCCCACTCACCTGGCCGAGAAAAAAAAGCGAAGAACACAGCAACAATCCTGCTCCTGCGAGCAGCAGGAATCTAGGTAGCATCAGCAGCTGAAAGTAGAGAAGGAAAACAACTTATTACTTTGACTAATCCTATTATGCGCATGCAAACGTGCGCCAAGGAGGAAAAAACTTTTCCGAAGGAAAACTACTTTGAAGTCAACTGTCTGCCCGCCTACGCTTCTCAGCCTTCCCTAGCCGCCGCTTTCTCCTGCTTTCTCCGCCGCCTTTCTCTCGCGTCCATTCCATTGAATCGTGCACTCACTCAAGCGCCGCTAAGTTGCCTTAGTGGCTGCTCATGCACTGCACGAAATGGCTGAGCAATAGATAACCCTATTTGGCTCTGGCGTCGCCGAGTGAAAGGATCCTCTTCCTGGTGACGTTAATTCCTGCGGACTTGGTCTCAAAATGCAGGTGGAACAGTGGGGTGAATAAGGATTACTGGTCTCAGAAATACCACACTCTGAAAAAAGTTTACATATAGAATAGATATCTATCTGGATAGATAGTATTTAGCTGAAAATTTATTTGAAAACTCAAAGAACATTTTAGTTCATACCTTTTCAAAAAAAATTTTATTTTATTTTATTAAAGTATTCGAATTCACATTTTTATAAAAAAGAATGCAAAGAACTAGAGCTCGAAAATTTATGGATAGTTAGCTATTTCTCGATATTTAATTGGTGTGTTTCCTTTCAAAACATCGATATTATCGAATTAATATTGTCAAAATATCGAAAATATCGATATTTTTCAAACTCAATCAAACCCTCAAGTTTAGTGTCAAAATTTCCCAGTCATTTATGAATTTCAATGACAAACACCCAAATTGCTTAATAATATTTTTCGCCACCGCCTGCAGCTGTATTTTTGCTTCATTAACAAGTTTAGCTGCAGTTTGTTCGACCTTTCCCGGTGATCCAACCTAATTTATTTTCAAGTTGTAAAGTTGCAAAACTTTTTCGTTGACCTCATTCGGTTTTAGCCCATAGTTTTGCTCCCAGCTGCACCTGTACCCCCATTCCCCAGCCGACTTGTTGTAGTTAATTTCCTCCACTTACCTGTCCATTATGGCCTGGTCTTGGACCTGAGATAGTGGAAAATGCCGCGACAGCAACTCAAGAAGTTTTCCACGCGCAAATCCTCCCTTTTAGACTAAGCTGCTTTGGCTTCCTCGCCAAAAAATACCACACAGACTTGAAAGACTAGCTCATTAATTGATTTTCTTGCCATTTTCTTCTTTCAACATATATATTTGTTTGTTTTTTTTTTGATTACTTTTAGCAAAATGCATGTTCTCAGTATAAATTACAAAAAGAGAGTGTGTGTAGTGAAAAAATCTTACTTAAGCATAGGAGACGACGCATAGAGTCAAAGACATGAACTAAGGGCACTTAAACATTTAACATTAAGAGTTGAACGAAGGTTGTTTGTTGTACATAATTCACATTCCGCTTGATATGTGATAGGCATTTATCCTTAGATATATATCATCAGATATAACAGATCTACGTGTGTGTGTTTGTGGTGAATGTGCAGCTCGGAGTCTGTGAGTCTCTGCGGTGAGTTAAGGGTTGGATAAGAGCCGTCTGGAAACCAAGCCAATCCGATTCGAATTCTATATAATCCATCTAGAAGAGCAGGGAGAAGAGACTCCTCACGCCAGTGGAGCCAGCTCCGGAACCGAGGGTAAACCCTGTGCTGGGCGTCCCGCTGCTGCGATGCCGCGAGGTGTGGCTGGAAACGTTAGCACGGACACGGTCGTAGCTGGCAACATCCTGAAAGATACAAAGTTTATAAATTACAATCCAA